>OX411307.1:114854913-116054913 GCA_948150685.1 Rhaphigaster nebulosa | reverse complement strand
TCAAATTATTAGGTTATGATAAATATATGCAAAACTACAAGATTATTTATTCACTAATGTAATAGATGAATATAATAGGTTGACACAAAAGTTTTGTTGGTGTTTTGTACAGAACAATAAAATTGTATTTGAAAAATAACAACTTACAGCTCAATCCTCAAAGAATAACCCCTTGTGTTGGATTGTCTTGAGCCACCTATCAGCCAACTCTTGAAGACCTCGCAAGCACCAGTCTTTATCTTTTGATCCAAAGAACTCGTGAATACCATTTTCGACTTCCTCCTTATTATTGAACTGTCTCTCCCAAAGAAAATGAGCCATTGAGCGAAACAAGTAATAGTCAGAGGAGGCAAGGTCAGAACTATATGCAGGGTGTGGTAGAAGTTCTAGACCATTAAGTTCTTCGATTTCATTCAGAGTTATTCGAGCGGTATGAGAACGAGCATAATCTTGTTGTAGGAGAGCTCTCTTCCGATTGACCAGGGCAGGATATTTCTGAACCCCAAAAATAGTCGACAGTTGGTGGGTACTGGTTGAGAGATTTTTATTAACTGCCCTTTCTGTGGCGTCGATGTTTCACTAAGATGGGCAGCCAGAATGTGGTTCATATTCAAATATTCAAGGGTGGTGTCGCTGCTGTTAAAACGCCTAAACCAACATTGCACAGTCCTTTCATTCACAACACCCTCCCTCTCCACTTCACATATTTTTCGAGCAGCAGCCGCTCCAGTAAATCTTTGTTTCCAATAATGCCGCAAAAGTACACGAATTTCCAATTTTTCTGAATTCATATTAAAAGGTATTAGTTAGAAAGAGATACGATAACTGAGTGAACAATTGTTGTTTGAAAGGTTCTCTTTCTGATAAACATGGCTAGTTAAAGATTAAAGACTGATACAGAACAGGACAGATAAACAAACAATTCCATTCAAGAACCGACAAAACTTTTGTGCCATCCTAGTATGTATATGATATCATATAATAGCCATTAGCAGGTTTAAAATTCAATGAACTTGTTAAACGTATCAATACTTATCTCTAGTATAGCAGGTTTAATTTTTCCCATGCAATTAATTTTATTATATCTATTATTATTTTTTCGGAATGCCATATATACTTATATCACTTACATATTCATATATTAACAAAATTTCAGTACTAACCCGATCGAAACCAGATTTCAAGGCTGCATTCATACAGTCTTCTTTGTCATTGGCACTGAAATTACACAGAAAAAAAGATTAAAAAATATTTAATGGAACGGAATAAATCAATTTCTAAAAACAAATTACCTTTGTTTTACAATGCCAATGAATGTAACTTTATGCTCCATCTTAATTGCTTTAAGAACCCTGAAATGAATTAATAATTGATAAAATGATTTAATTGACTATTTCAACTAAATTAATGAATTTATATAATCATCTTATAGATTATATAATAATCTTATCTAAATAAATCATCCAATTTCATAAAACAAAATTAAAATAATAAAAAAAATATATATTGTATTACTTAAATAAAAATTAAGTGGGATAAGTGTGCATTAGATTTTACAAAGTTTGACTTTAATGTAAAGATTTTACAGTTAAAATCTTTATTTTTGAAGCTAGATTTTCTTCTTTTTTAAAAAAAGTTTCTTAGACAAGTTTAAATATTATATTCAATCAAATCCATTTTTATAAGATTGATAATTTAATTTAGTAGTGTGTAGTAGGCACTCTCGTTTGCCTTAAGAGGTAAGTACGTACGAGGTATCTGGAATACTCATTATTAAAGCAGAAGTGGTTGTGAGGCAAGTGCAATATAGTTCGTTTCCGGAAAATTATTATACTTATGTAAACATAAAAAAAAGTTAAAACTTGTCTGAGATTCACATTTTACAATCTTTAGTGACAGTTATGAAAGTGGTATGTGAAACATAATTGAATAAATTAATTGAAAAAAAAGAATTTACATGATAGTAGGGGTAAGTGCTGAACTCTGTTGTGGGAAAAGTGCGTATGGTATATGGTGCGTATGGGTGCGGATAGTACCCATACTATCATGTTTTACTGGGACACTTGGGAACAAGCGTATTGAAATAAAAGTACTTTTGTTCAATACATTTATTCAATTATATTTCACATCCCACTTCCATAACTGTCACTGAAGACTGTAAAATGTGAATATCGCAGCTCTGGTAGAACCATGATGTAACTGCACATTTGGGTTAAAATGGAATAAGTGTTCAATTATTGTCAAAAATAGGTGGTGTAAATTTAATAATTATTTAATTAATGTAAATTTCATTTTGAACACTTAATGCATCACTACACTGGAGCCCCTGTGCCATAGGGCCTAAATTCTCGTGCATCAAATCGTTTTTTGTATTTTCTGTTTTTGCAGATATGCCATTGCTCTACGGGGGCAGCAATATATTTTTTTAAAACCAGATGTAGTTTAAACCTTAAAGTAATTGCATGAAATACCCCAAGTAGATTTCAATTATAATTCCTTTTTTAGACTTAAATAATAGATATAGAAAACCTTAGTTGTGTTTATTATTCTAAAACATTCGGTACACTGAGAAATCAAGGTTTTTGGTTTTTATCAAGATTTTTCTCAAGTATAAGAAAACACTAATGACCTAAAAATATTTTCCACCAGTGTTTAAATAGATTATTAGTGATTTTATGCCTTTTGAAAATCTAAGCAACATACAAGTGAAAATTCCTTAGTTAAAAGGTTATTTTATTCTAGAATTTAAAAAGGTTTTAGAGATGTGAAAAGGATGTTACTGAATGCAAAGAAAAGTAAGGTGATGCACACTGGTTGTGAGGAAGAAGAAGAGATAGTTCGCTGCAAAGAGGAGGTATTGGAAACAGTAGAAGCCTACACTTATCTTGGAATATTGCTCAACAGAAATGGAAAAATTAACCAAGAGCTTTTCAATAGGATCAAAAAAGCAAATAATATATATTATCAGCTTTGCAGCTCAGTAGTGGGGAAAAGGAGGATAGAAAACAGTGTAAAACTACACATAATCAAGGCCATCTACCTATCTACCTTTCTTTATGGCAGTGAAAGCTGGGTCAGGCATTGGAGTAGAGCTACAGCCATTGAAATGAAGTACCTTCAGAGAGTGGCAGGCCGAACAAGGAGAGATCAGGTCAGAAATGAGTGGAGACGTGAAGAACTTGGAGTACCCGCCTTGAGGGATACTTTCGAAAAGAGGCAGCTAAAGTGGTTCGTTCATCTATGCAAAATGAATGAAGACCAGGATCCACGAAAGTTTTTTGAAGCCAGGTCCACTGGACGTCATGCTCGAGGAAGACCCAAAATGTTATGGACCAATCACATCTCCAGGATAGGACAAAAAAAGAGAAAGAGTCTGAACTCCATGAGAGTGCTGGCTTGGGATCGTGATGCCTGGCTGGCTAGGATTGAGACATCTCTACGCTAAGAGGCACAATGGAGGAAGATGAAGAAGAAGAAAAGGATGGTAGTTGATAGATGTTTAAAAAGACTCCTTACTTTTGTAATAATGTTTTTAATCGAAAGAAGGAAAAGAGGAGAACCAAGAAAATGGTGGAGAGGGACAAGATGGAGAGAGGAATGTAGTTTGGACATAGAAGTATGGAAACGCTGGGCAATGAATGGTATATGATTCATAGTTTTAAATAAATTTATAATTAGGCATATTGTATCAAACAATTCATTATTTCTTACATTAGTGGAATGCCTAAATATACCATCTTCTTTTACTTAAAAATATAAGTACATATATCATTGATAATATAATAATAATAAAAAATAATCTTGCTATATGATTAAATTTGAAGTTGTTATTAAATTGTCTTACTATATTTCAACCATTCATGTCATTGATAAATAAGTTTTTTTAAAGTTACCCAAGTGTTTGACTGGGTTCAGGAATACCAAGGTCAAGAATAACATAATGTGGCTGAAATGCTGTAAAATTAGTTCCAGCATCTTCATAACCTGTAACCAATCTCTGCTTGCATTCAGCATTATCAAGCCAGTTAAGAATTTGGACACTCCAAATTTCATCCCCAACAATTAGTACCTGCAGAAATAAAATAATACTCCATTAAGATATATATGAATGGAACAATGGAATTTGATTGAATTTAGTTTTAAAACTGAGATTAAATGTGCGAATATGTTGAAAATGTAAGAAAAAATGCTATATATAAAAAAAAAAAAAAATTACTTGTGGCATAAGTACTTGAATATTTAGGGTCATGTAAATATTATTAAAGCCAAAATATACGATAGAAATAGAAAGGCTGTTAAATTTTGGCCACCTTTCACCTTGCCTTATATTCCACTCACAAGGGGAGTGCAGGGTGTGTCCGTCGCCGATTTTGATCAAACCTTTTTGGGTGATTCTACCTCGAAAAAAAGTCAACCCATATGCTCCGTTTAATCCAATGGGCCCTGGTAGCCCATGAAAATTCTTTATTTTATATCTCGAGTTTGAAAAATGATATCGACATGGTTTTTTCAGCTAAACATTTGATTTTTAGAGTACATTAAAGGAAAAATATAAATATTATTAATTAATTGATTTTAGGCTAAATAAATGTAAGAAAGTGTTTATATTATTAAAAAAACTAACCTTATAGATTTTTTCACTCCCAAAATGATGGCAGATTTTGATTCAGCACACCAAAAAACCTTAATACTGAAAAAATCATCGAAAACAAAATTTTATTTTTTTTCAGTTCAGAGGATGCTCAAAATTTTCAAAGCCACAAAATTACGTATCGGTATGAAACTCTGTATCTGGTATATCCTAGTATATCCGATATCGAAGTTCTTGGACTCGTTAGAAAGAGGAAAGTTTATACTTTCCACACATATAAACAACTATTGCATTTTCTTAGAAAGTCTGTGTGAAAAAATCCGATAACCAAAAAAAATCAAATTTAGTTTTTTTGCGGATAGCTTTGGTTGTAAAATACCGAAATTTGGTTTGGACCGTTTAAATGGTTCATGATTTATGGGCGATTGTTTGAATCCTTGAAAAAAATTGAAGGGAAGATTGGCAAAATTTGTAGTAAAAAAATTTTATTTTTAGATTTGCCCAAACATTTGAATATAGGGGTTTTTCAGAGTACTAAATCCAAATATCAAATATTATTCAATGGAACCTTCAGACTATTCTAAATTTTTTTTTTTCATTTTTATAAACACTTTAATTTTAGTAGTTTTATATTTTTATAGAAGTATTTATATAAGTATTTTATACTTTTATATTAAATAGATTTATAATTTTTAGAACGGTCTGAAGGTTCCATTGAATAATATTTAATGAAAATAGTATTCTTTTACGGAGTGAAGTATATGAACCAATTTGTTTTTTAAAAAACTGACGTCAGATTTGGTTTTAGCACTCCTGTATTCAAATTTTTGGGCAAATCTAAAAATAAATTTTTGTTTACTTCATTTTTTGCAAGGATTCAAACAATCGCACATAAATCGCGAACCCTTTAAACAATCCTAACCAAATTTCGGTCATTAGTAAAGTCTCTTACACTACGCGATTTGCTTTAACCATGGTGCTCCTCCGTGTTTTAGAACCAACGTTATCTGCAAAAAAAATAAATTTTGATTTTTTTTTTGGTTATCGCATTTTTTTACACGGACTGTCTAAGATAATGCAATAGTTATTTATATGTATGGAAAGAAGAAACTTCCCTCCTTCTAACGAATCCAAGAACTTCGATATCGGATACACTCAAGACGAGGTACAGAGCTTCATACCGATACATAATTTTGTTGCTTTGGAAATTTTGAGCACCCTCGGAACTGAAATTAAAAAATAAATTTTGTTTTCGATGATTTTTTCAATATTAAGGTTTTTTGGTGTGCTGAATCAAAATCTGCCAGCATTTTTGGAGTGAAAAAATCTGTAAGGTTAGTTTATTTAATAATTTAAACACTTTCTTACATTTATTTAGCCTAAAATCAATTAATTAATAATATTTATATATTTCCTTTAATGTACTCTAAAAATCAAATGTTTAGCTGGAAAAAACATGTCTATATCATTTTTCAAACTCGAGATATAAAATAAAGAATTTTCAGCATGTTTTATTTTTTTTTTCTCATTTGCATGGGAGGATATGGGTTGACTTTTTTTGGAGGTAGAATCACCCAAAAAAGTTTGATCGAAATCGGCGACGGACACACCCGTGCAGGGTGCACCCCCTTGTCAGTGTGGCTAAAGGGTCTTTTCACTGTTTAACTCAATAAACCATTTCGTTCTGAACAAGCACTAAAGTCTTAACTAGCCCATACTACAACAAACACTGAGGGAATAAAATAAACAACTGTCAAAAAACATGCTTTACAATACAGCTTCATTCTTGTTTGAACTGTTATTTATTTTTTTTAATCAAAATTATAAATGTATCGACAAATTCAGAGATTTATTTATTTACATATCTAATTATCAGGCAATTTTAATGAATTTCTTTTAAAAAACAGAAAAGTAGTATTGAATGAATATTAGAATATTGAATATTAGAAAATATTAGAATATTGAAAATCAAAAAAATTTTGGTTTGATTTTTATACTTGAGAAAATAGATGTACCATAAATGATATACTGGGCAGAATTGCAACATTTTTATAGACAATTTATAAATATGCAGTTGTTTTTTTTTCTATTTCTGCTATTATTCATACTATCAGCTATTTTTCATCTATGAATATTTTGTGATTTTGTTTTATTCTTGGCAGATTTCTACACCAGAACTAAAAATAAATGTCCACTAGCAAAAAAAAAAAAAAAAAAAATGAATATCTTTTAGAGCACATGCTAAGCTTCTTGGAGCATTCAAGAAGCAATTGGCATCCTATAGGGTGATGATGAAAATAATTTAAAGGAAGAAATATTTATAATATAAATTATAAAAGGTATCTATCTTCCTTTTATAATGAGTAATTGTGTTTGTATATGTAATTGTGTCCTGTTTGTGATGTGTAATTGAAATAATGTGCAGCCATAAAGTTCTGGTGAAGATAAAAAAAAAAATTATCAAACAAGACAAATTTTTGCTAATCAAGTCATGACCCATAAGAGCTTAGTGGGCCATAAATGGCATGCATGGTTACTGGTCTCATGATAAAATATAATTTTTTAAATAATTTTGCTATTAATTTTTGGAAGCTAAAGCAAAAGAAAAATAACATAAAAATCAAAATTTTATAGAAAAAAATTATTCGTGCAGTATAAGAAATGTACAAATAAAAATAAAAACATACAAAAAATAACTAACTTAAAGTTTTTGACAAATAATCATTTAATATGGAATATTGCAATAACAGTAAAAGTATCCTAAAGATAAGAATAATAATAAAATTTAATATAAGAAAGAATAATACCCTAGCATAAAAGTTAATAAATTCTGTCAAAGTTTTATTTTTTAGTTGAGATAAACTAAAATGAAAAAAGTCTGTATCAACAGGTAATTCTTTTTCTTCTTCTATGGCACTACAGCCCAATGTAGGCCCAGGCCTCCTCGCTGAGCTTTCGTCAGGTCGTTCGGTCTTGTGCAGCTGCTCTCCAGTTGTTTGCTTTTAGGATGGCTTTAGTGTCCTGAGAGACAGTCTTCCCATCTTAGTCTGGGTCGCCCTCTCCCTCTAATTCGGTTAAGGTTTCCGTCCAGAAGACTTTTTGGGATGTCACCGTTCTTCATTCGGGCAACGTATCCGGCCCATCGGAGTCATCCAAGTTTGATCAATATAACCAAATTCACTTACCCAAATAGCTCATACAGTTCTATATTTTTTCTTCTCCTCCACTCGTTACCAGTCTTGACTGAACCTAATATCCTTTCGAAGATGAGGATCTCATTCTCTCTGCCTTCGCTAAGAGTCCACGTCTCTGAGGCGCACATCAAAACTGGACGAATCAGAGTCTTGTAGAGCATCAGTTTCATCTTCCTTGTTATATACTACCTGTTGAGGTGTTTCCGTAGTCCAAAATAATTCTTGTTAGCATTAAAAATTCTTCTCCCCACCTCCAGGGAAATATTGTTATCAGAGCTAACTATAGAACCAAGATAAGTGAACTGGTCTACCTTCTGGAACTTAAATTGTCCAAACTCCACAAATCCACCAGTGGGATGAGAGCCACCAGTATGCATATACTTTGTCTTATCCTCGATTATTGTGAGCCCCATCTTTTGAGCAGCCAGCATAAGGTCTAGGAATACTTTTTCCAGTGCGCAGAGAGACCTTGCGACGATATCGATGTCATCCACATATGCCAGTAATTGGACTAATTTGCTGTTTATCGTACCACTGATTTGGATGCCAGAATCTCTAACTACCTTCCCAAGAGCTAGATTAAATAGCAGGCATGCCAAAGCGCCCCCTTGTCTAAGCCCTTTATTCGAGGAGAACTCCCTGGAAAGTTCTGTCTGAATTTTTCGGAGCATTTAACTCCATCCATTGTCATCTTTATAAGCCTGATGATCTTGGGTGGGATCCCGAGTTCTTGAAGAGCAGCATAAAGTTTGGGTCTCTTTATGCTATTGTAGGCTGACTTGAAATCAATGAATAGGTGATGTGTCGTCATTCTACATTCAGTTGCTTTTTGCCAAACAGTTCTGAGGCTGAAGATATGGTCAGTGGTCGATTTGCCTTTTCTAAAACCAGCTTGGTAGTTTGCAATTTCTCTGTAAGCGAATGGGAGGAGTTTTGTGATCAGTATGTTGGACATCACTTTATACGCACACTGAAGGAGCATAATGCCTCTATAATTACGGCAATCAAGAATATCACCCTTCTTATTCAAAGGGCTTTTGACTCCCCTCTTCCATTCTTCGGGAATTCTTTCTTCAATCGATATGGAAAGAATTAAATTGTATAGCTCTTTATGCAGAAGTTCACTACCTTTCTTCAGAAGTTCTGCAGGTATACCATCTTCTCCGGGAGCTTTATTATTCTTCATTTTTTCGATAGCCTCTACGATATCCTCGAGTTCTGGAGGATCGATGACATCCTTATCCAAGATAGAGGTATCCTCTTCTGTTAGGACCATCTCATCTTCTACAGCTCCCTAGTTCAATTCATGGCTATAATGTTGCACCCATCTATCCACTATATCATTAGTTCCAGCAAGAAGGGAACCATCTTCACTCCTGCATGATTTAACTCTAGGCTTGAATGGGGCTCTACCATTGTTCAACTGTCTATAGAAGCTCCTTATTTCATTCAGGCTTCTGAATTCTTCAAGTTTTTCGAGTTGCTGTCTTTCCCCAACTCTTTTCTTCCCCTTGTGCTCTCTCTTCTCTTCTCTCGTTTTGTCATGATATTCTTCGATCGCTCTTCTTGTGTATTTCTTTTGGATCATATAATAGGCTAGATTTTTCCTCTTGGTTACAATTGCACATTATTTCAAACCACGAGGATTTTTTTGGGTGTGTTTACAATCCTAGGGTGACTTCAGGTAATAAGTTAACATTATGCATATCATTCTTGGTACACCAAAAAACTTAATATAATTCCTTTTGTAAGAGGTTTTAGAAAATGTCAAATTTTGCCTAGTTTAATGGGGAGGAACATGAATGTCAAAACATTGGAGAAGATCAGGACAATCTACAATATTATGGAGCAGTTTGTGAACGAAAATAATACCACGATTAAATCTTCGAAATTGAAAGTTTTTTAAAACCAGTCAGTTCAAGTAAAAGATTATATGGAGTTTCCCCAAAGAAACCTGATTCCCGAAACATACTGAGACTTAGGAAATGTCTTTGTATACTTTCCAATGCCTCAATATTAGATTTTTTGTATGGATTCCAAAGAACAGAGCGATGGATTCCAACCAGCATTGCAATATTCAACTGCCAATTTATTATAACACTTTTGAATTCTAATTATTTATGAAATTCTTTTGCACATTAAATTAATAGTTTATCAAACAATATAGCTTTAAAAAAAACAGAGAACGAAGTTAAATGAAGCAAATCATGGGTCATGCACACTTTAAACACCTGTCACATTGCAAATCCTGATAAAATAATTTGTTTTACTTACCTTGGAGCTTCCAACAAGAAGTGGAGAATTTTCTTTTTGTCCTGAGAAAAAATCTAAAATAAAATAAAGAGTTAATTGATATAAAATCATCAAACATAAATATTAAATTATTTTTGGAAGATTCCAAGATATTTTACTATCTACAGCATACAAGTCTGCACTGGATCTTTATGATTATTTGATTTCTCTTGACAGACTTGAGGCTTTGGTTTTGGAATCTTTCAAATATAACTTAATTATAATATTTATCTCTTATTAGAGATTTATTAGACTAACAGATCTAATAATGGCCAATGAAAGATAAAAAAATAAGCATACAAACTAATTATTTTAAACTAAACTTGAATCAGTGTAAATCACGTAAATTACTTATGATAAAAATTTAATTAAATTTAGCTATTTCTATTTTTAAAAATAATAAGCATGAATATTTTAAATAAAACAACTTTACCGATAGCATCACCATTTAAAATTAAATGGAATTTTATTAATTTTTATTTGGTAGGAGGTGAATCTATATATTTTAATAATAATTAAGGAGGAATGGGCCACAACCCAATTGTCATTCAAACCTTTATATGTAAGCCCTTTATATGTAACACAGGATAATAAACCTTTTACTATAAGAAATAATAGAATCAATCACATTTGCTGCAATTATACCAAACAGTTACTAACTAATCACCTTGCATTTGACATACGCTGTCCAACTTTCACAACCAAAAATGAAAAATTAATAAATAACACGGAATATGAATAAAACAAGTGTATTATTATTTATTATGATAATGAGAATAAATAAATTGAAAATATTGTAATTAAATTTGTACCATTGGAAATTAGTTTAGTGTTATTTATGGCAGTATATCAAAAATAAAATTATTGATATAATTTTATGACAAGAATCATATATTTGAAAAAAGAAAGTTGCAGGATATGGAAATGTATTAACAATACATAACTAGCAGATAATACCTGAATAGTCATATCAGTTAATGAAAAAACATGTAGATTCTATTATTATAACATAAAAGATGTGTAATAGAAATAGCTCATCATAAAAATGCATATTTGTTGGTCGTAATTTTAATTTAAAATATTATATTAAGGTGTACAAATAAATTTCCGCCGCTTTTAATAAAACATTATGATAATAACATTCCACAAGTAGAAGAGCAGATTGAACCACAGGCAGAGGGCGAGAGGAGATTGTCTCAGGAGACAAAGCTTCCTTATCATTTAAAGGATTATGAAATTTATTCTGCCTATTGCCTTATGTCTTGTGATGGTAATCCCAAAACTTTTCTAGAAGCTGTTAAAGCTGGACCAGAGTGGAAGAAAGCTATCGATGATGAATTGGCAGCACATAAAAGGTTCGAAACATGGTCTCCAGCAATATTACCTGAAGGTGAAAAGGCGAATTTCATAAAAGATTTAGTTTCTAAAAATTTGATAAAGTTTGAATATATTGAATTGGATCTTAATAAGGCTGACATCTTTACTAAAGCTTTGCCCGCTCAAAAATTTCAAATTAGTTGTGAAATGTTAGCTGTTTTACCTATTAATGAGGATTGATGAAGTTTCACTGCATTGACTCTATATTTTGTTTGGTTTACTGGAGTATGATTAAAATAATATTATTGTAAGCAATTTAAATTACTTTTCTAAAAGGATACTTTAAATTGAGAGGGGGGGGGGTAAAAATAATTTAAGTTTTACTATTGAATGTACTTATATTAATATGGCAATGTATTTATATTAATATGGCATTGCACAAATCTGGAGATGAGAGGATGATATAATACATGTGGAAACAAACAGTGCTAAAAAGTGAACCACGCTATGCTATCAAAAACCTTTATTATTTCTATAAATATGATGCTGAGCGTGATATAGAATCGAAAGACTGGATCACTGGGGATTAGTAACACAAATAGAAAAAACAGAACTCAATTACTCAACGATAAAGATTTAAATAAAATATATTTTCGAAAGAACAAACAAAATTGTCAAAAAAATATTGTGTAACAATTAAAGGCTTATACAGTTTTAGACAGATCATGTGCACCATTATTCTACTAGGTCTTTATGTTTTAGTTGAATTGAATTTCGCAATTCAATTGGATCTTCCTAGCAGACCTTTTCAGTTAAAATGAACAGACGCAATGTAAAATGGACCAACAATTAAAAAAAAAAAATTGTAAGCTGAAATTGAATTCTTTACCATTATCCATTTGTGGGGATAGAAAATAGACCAACCACAAAATTGCATGAATATTCTGTGATTGGGAATTGATAAAGCCTTTTATTTTTATTAGGATAGACAATTTTTTTTTTTTAAAGGCAATTCAATTAGGGATTAAACTGTTGCGTCTTATAGCAGTAATGAAATACATCCAGTAGGATTTCCTATAAAGATCATTTGAGGTTTGTACTAATTAACATTCAATCCTAATTGACTTTTTTCATTTCAAAAAATAAGGAAGTTATTTTGTTAATTCAAAAATAGGCATGAACAGAATAAGCCAATACATATATATGTTTTAATGTAAAGAGATGTGACAGGAAAATTTCCTTAATTAAACAATTTTTTTTGAGGCCTTGAATTTGAATTTAGGATAAAAGAAAATTATTTATTATAAATAGTTGCCCGAAGGTCTCTGGTTATTAAATAAAAATCTATGGTATTAGCAAATCTTTAATCTTATGACATTTCCACCTCTTTTTTGGTTATAATCAAAGAATGACTAATTTTTAAAAAAATTATTTGTCTTTACAGGAAAATAATAATTTTTCTTAGATTTGCCTTAGACAATATTTAAAATTTTTATACTGCAATACAATTTTTAAAAATTCACAAACATGTTCAACATAACCTTATAGGTTGAAATGTTATAACAATAAATATTTGTTATTATTTATATATGATATTACAACAGACTTTTATTAAATAGCTTGAGACCCACAGGCAGCTTTAAAGAAAAAAATCTCCTTTATCCATAATAAATAAACAAAATTCACTGATTCCAGAATGGTAAGTATGCTTTAATATCTTGAGTTAATTTTGCGATTGCACCCGAACCTTATTTTTATGCGGTGAATGGGGAACGTTAGTAGTTATAATAATAATCCGTATGAGGAGTTGCACAATAGTGTAACTACAGGCGTGGCAGCCCTGCGGACCTCAGCTTCGAGAGGTGGACCCGTTATGACCAGCTAAGGGAGCAGACCCTAACAGAAAAGCCTTGGGGAGCTGGGCCTCCTTGCTGTGGAGGCAACTCGTCTAGGAGGAGGGGTCTGAAATTAATCCCCACCTGGCCGTAGGTTTAAATGGTATAAACTGCCACTAACACGAAGGAATAATTATTCATTTCGATTGCCTGAGGAGGGTCCTGCCCTGCCTCTAGAACCTACTCCTAGAGGTAACAGTGGTAGTGACCATACTGCGAATGGCCAGTGGCGGGGGAGGCTGCACGGTCCCCATCGGGGGTAAGGTGACGTCCTGAACACCGAATCGGCAAGCGCTTTAACACCAACCATGAGCACACCGAGCCGTGTATGTGCCGGTACCAATATGGGTGGGGATGCCCACCCTTCTCAAAGTGCTTCTTCAGAGGCTCAAGTATCTGAGACCGGACAACAGGAGACCACGAGGGAGGAGTTACAGCGAGTGAGTTTAAAGTGGACAAATGAAATGAACATTTTCATTATACGCACCTTATACCTTTTAACGAAGTAAGCAATGCGCAGCGGCCTTATAGAAAGGAATTATTTAGGAGGTTCCGTTCTGCCTACCCAGGGATGAACATAGCAGAGTTGCGGACCAAAAAAGAGTGGTTCTAGTGAATGGTCTTATTCCAGCACCCGCCCTAGAGCAGCTGAAGAGAGAAGGGGCAGCGGAAAATGCACGGGAGGCAGGTCAGGAGGATAGAATCCTGGTGGAGGATGAAGCAAGACAAGAAGCAAGGCAGCTAAGAGAAGAAATAATGGATATGGAAATGCCGCCGAGTCGGAGTGTAGAGGATGCGGAAGATCTGACTAGCTGGTTGAGAACTGCTTTAGAACAAATCCTAATCAAATAAGATGGAAATGCGACGTATTGCAGACCAGCTGTCCCAAAGCTGAGGAAAAAAGCAAATCTTACCAGAATAGTGAAGTGTATAAATGAAAAAATCCTAACTAGCTATGCGGGTACGGGTAAGAGTTTTTATGAAATAACATGCACAGATACACTGTGCTGCCATTGCAGCCACAAAGTGTATCGGAGCCATGGCTGAAAACAGGAGTGAAATTTATGACAGAGGGAGAAAGAAGCTGAGATAACGTATCAGACTTGAGGATAAGATAAGTGATGTTAGGAAGAATATTGGTGTATTAGAAGCATGCAATAGAGGAGCCAAGTCCAGAAAACAAAAACTAGGGTAAGCGTAATATTGGCATCCAGTAATGAAGAAGAAAGATCTATACTTAATGTTCTTGACCGACTAAAACAGAAATTGGTGGCCCTCGCACATCGATTGAAAAGGTATAATCTGTCTGCTAGGCGTTGATTAGATAGTAAAATACTTGAAGAGGATGAGAGCAGATTTTATGAGAGCCTGTAGTTTATGAGAGGTGGGTAGAAGAGATAGAATAGTCTGCGCGTGATATTGAGGATCTACCGCCATCTGAGATAGAGCCGTTAGATGTTACTTTGGTGCTAGGGCGAAGCAAAAACTGGAAGGCTCCCGGGCTGGACGGAGTACATAATTACTGGCTCAAAAAGTTTACATGCCTGCACCCGTGCATCGCCAGAGGCTTTATCGAAATAATGAGAGAACCAGCCAGAATGCCAAAATTTCTGACCACCTGTAAAACGTTATTAATACACAAAAAAGGAGATAACCAGGAAATTATCGGCCTATAATATGTTTGTCGACGCTCTATAAGGCTTTCACTGCATGTGTTGCGGATAAGCTAGAGGCACACGACGAGAAATGACGTCAAAGATCTAGCCCAAAATGGATGTCGTAGAGGTGCGCAAGGATGCCATGAACTGTTAGTCACCGATAGCATTGTAGTAGGACAAGCAATGGTAGCAAAGCGAAATTTAAGTATGGCGTAATCGATTATAAGAAAGCGTACGACTACGTCCCACACTCGCGGCTGGTGGAAGTACTAAAAATTTATAAAGTGAATAATATAGTAGTAGACGCATTATCAGAAATAATGAAGCACTGGAAGACTGTCAGCTGATGATGCCTAATGGTATAAAAGCAGGAGAGGTGACAATAGCGAAGGGAATTGCTGCACACAGCTAATATCGTCAGATCAGTAGTAGTAAAGGGCCTGCACCTATGTGCTGCCCTATACCTAAAGGCCCACTTCAGGTGGAGGAAAAAAAAATATCTCACGATGTACTTAGTTAGTGTCGGATTTACGGCCTCCGATTTTCTACCTCTTTTTTATTGTTAAATATATTTTGGGGGTCCCAGGTCTCATAATTATCAATCCCCATAGCGACGGTGGCCGCACAACGTCGAAGTCGTGACATCTAGAGGTCCCTTCGCTCTATAGGCAAGGATTAAGTCCCACCTCACCAGTGCTTATCACTTCAAGAGGCCTTCTTCCCCCCAATACCTAGGGCAGCTACTCTGAAGAGAGCTAGAGACAGATACTCTGAAGGACGGACGTCGGCAGACAACATAGCTTCCGCTATAGTCCGAAACTATAGCATTCGCTAAGGACGACCGACTGATTTATTCGGAGGCGGCGAGACGAAGAGGACGCAACAGGCAGCGGCGAGTCTCCGTTCATATAAGGCACTCTTTCGAGTATACTATGAGACCTGACCCCCAAACCTGTTAATAAATATAGCTTATTAAGTCAATTAAATTAAAATAACACTTACTAATTTTAATTGCCCCTTCAGGGATATAATTTGTCTACTAATAAATTATATAGATGAATAAGATTTGTGGTTATATTTCACGTTCACGAATATTTATCAAAACTCTCTTTTTCAATATACAAGAACGGAGTTTCCCGGTCATAAGAAATGTACGGGCCCCCCAGTACTGAACAGTTAGAAACGGCTTAAAATAAAATTTATATAATCGCACTAAAATCAAAAAGTCACGAAAAAAAAAAAGTAGATTTGATCGATCATACTTCATGTTGACCTGATGGAGTTATAATATCCTTTACAGCTTAAATTTTTCATATTGTTTTAACCATAATGTAAACAAAGTAAACGCCTTTTCCTCTCATTTCACCCCTAAGATTACAAACAAAAAAATTATTTTTTATAATTATAGTTTCCAACTTTACTTGCCAGAATTATCTATAATAAACTAAGAACAATAATGGACAGCTATAATGACTAAATTTTGTTTTCTAATGAGAGGTGTTCTTAGATTAGAGAATATTTTAAATTTTAATAGACAAATGCATCTACCAGGAAGTAAGAATTTACCAAGCTATTATAATTTATGGGCAGGCGTTGCCAACCCTTTTTTCATTTAGACGAAACGTTTTTCAGTATGCACTGTGCGCCCCAATGCGTTGCGTCTGTTGCATTGTCGTTATTTACACCACTGTTCACAGGCCATTTTGATGACACGTGATGTTTCAAATTTCTAAATTTCATCTTCGAAAAAAAAAAGGATTATTACAACTTGTATTAATAATTTAAAGTAGCAATAATTTAAATTACGGTACGGTCCCGACCTCAACTGAAAATGATCCGTTGGGGTTTTGTCTATCTCTCAGGGGAGCGTAGTGAGCAGAAGTCGACAGCACAAATAATTTTGAATAATATCTAATCAAAGCAGTAATAATTTTAATAATTCCAATGAATACGAAAATAGTGATTGAATACAAAGCAGTTAGCACAAATGGCGCTAGAGAGTGCTAGTGCGGCGGCCTTCAGGTGTAGACACTGATAATGCGACCCAATTATGAAATTGCACCTAAAAAATACAAAAAAGTACATACAACTCGTATAAAATATCATATATTGAAATATCTCTCGGATGTATTATAAATATTATAAAAATAAAACTTTTATGTGGACGCAATTTTTTTTCTTATTAATTAATTTTATCATAGTTTGATAATTCTAAAAAACCACTATCAAAAGCAGTGACAAGTTTCTTTATTTCAATAACATATTTCAAGAAATTGTTGGCTTTTTGGGAAGTTAAAAATATCCAAAAAATGTTGAAAATGAAACTTAAAAAGGTGGGAAAGAAACGTAGTGAGACGCAAACGAGTAATACTTTAACTGTAATTTTATAAAAATTAATTTTTTGAAAGACCTCTAAAATACATTTTGTAACTTTTTTTCAAGAGGTTAGTTTATTTATTCTAAAAATCTTTCGTGGGCCATCAGTTTGAAACTACTGGTTTACATTATGATGAATAGGTACAAATATTAACAAATGCTAATTGTTTACAGAATTTCGCAGGATGATGATATTTTTACGACATAATAAATTATAAATCGACATGATAAATTATATGTATGTATATATATATATATATATATATATATATATATATTTATCAATATTACTAAATTCTTCAATACTTTAATAGAACATCTTTCTTCCTATCCCTGAGGCAGTCTAATTAACTTCAGGGTTTAATGCAGTTACTGTCTGTTAGTATACGTGATTCAATCAACTACGGGATTTGAGGGATTTATTTGGTGTCCTATCGACAATTTTAGGTTGCATGATTAATATTAAATCGGGGGAGTGAAGGGGAGAGAGTAGCCGTCCAGGAGTTCAAGGGGCCCGGTAATGTTTAGGAATTATTGAAGTGAATCGTTTAGCCTATCTCTAGCTGAAATAAGTTATAAATATATAATGAAAACTTTTTGCTTGTTATTCCGGAGTTACAAAATTACTTCATAATCAGTTGACATCCGCATGATGGTATAGAAGGATCAATCCCTAATTACAAAATTACTTGGTTTAACGCCTTCTTTCCAGAAACTTAACAGCTAGAATTTACAAAGCTATCATTTTCCCGACTGTTCTTTACGGATATTAAACGGGCCGATTACACTAAGGGGATAACAATCCCTTAAAAGGTTTTTGACAACATAAAGTATTTCGTAGAATATTTGGACCTAAGAAGGATGAGTCAACTGGAGAATGTATACAGCTTCACAACGTCGAATTTCACCAGATAAATATAATTGAAGAGACACCATCGCGGCGAATGGACAAATTATATGAACAAATCAATAAAAGGATAACCAGTGCTAATTCGAGGGGTAAGCGTTCTAATGGTCGACCGAAACGTAAATGCGTTAGGTCTGATCTTGAGAGTTTGAGTCCATTGTTGGATTTGATGGAAGTCCTCCGGGTTTGCAAGGCCGCTTTATTTACTTATGATAAGCCTTAGCTAACCCGTAGGTTCGATGTCGATACCACCAAAAATCTTTGCCTACAGTTTACAAGTTTATTAAATATCAAATGAGGCTATAAGCATGCACTACATTAATTTTTTTCTTTTTGCTCATGGTATGCCACGGAATACTGATAATGGTCAAAGATTTGTAGAGGTTGATGGAAGGATGTGTGCACTTTCATACTAATTCCAAATCCCGACAGAAGGGCCCTTTTCAAGGAAACATTTGCATGTTTGGGGGTCGAGAGCGGCTAAAGTGTTTCCTAACATTCCATAGGGAAAAATTGAAATAAGATAAAAATATATATATGTCGATTTCATTTTATTATTTTACAATTATTGATTCAAATAAATGTTGTAACCAGAGACCGGAATTTTTAGAAACAAAAATAAATCCGTAACACTAACCTATAAAGGGTCTTGGATTCAGTACTTGGTCAGGAAGTACTGTTCCTTGACCATCGATTATACAAGGAAGCGATGTCCTTGACTCCAGAGCCGATTCACGGCTGATATAATAGAATAAATAAATTATCAGCCACAGCCGAACTCGAACCCCTCATAGCCCGAGGGTTATGAGTCAAAGTTTTAGAATTAAAAAAATCTACAATATGCATTCAAATAGCATAAGATAGGAGAAAAAGGTAAAAGAATATTAGTTCTGAGAGGGAAACAAGTACCTATAATTAATAATTGAGGACCTTGACGCAAGAATCAGGTAAATCCAGACTAATAAATTTTTGGTGAGAGCCAAATTAAATTAAATAAGACAACAGGTAAGTCCACCATTATCAGGCTTTAAATAAATCAGCAAATATCTTAATTAAACTTTTAATGGAGAAAGGTATGATGTATTCATTAGCATTGGTGTTAATAAACAGGATAAGTCCGAGCATGCTAGACCTGGTTTTTGCATCAACGGATAACACAGTTTGCATTGGCCGATGATGTAGTCTTTACCACATTATTTACCACACAGGAAATGACTGATGTTATATTTGTACCCGGTTCTTGCACTAATCGAAACAGCTATATTGTCCAGAGACAAAAATACATTAAAAAAAAAAAATGAAAAGTTTGGACTATCTGGTTCTTGCATCAAAGTCATCAATTACATAATAAAAATAAAACTTGCTACTTTTTTTGTTTAATATAATATAAATTTAAGCTTGTTTATAAATTATTTAATCTCCCCAGGGGCTTACTCATAAAATTGATTTGAATAAATAAAAAATAATATTTTGTAAAAAAAAATGTATTTTTTATAACAAAATATTCGAATGTATGCATTTGTCTTTGAATCTGAAAAAATGAATAAATAAAACAAAAAAAAGTAACAAATAGATAAAAAATGGGTTTAATGCACCTATTCGGATTTATATTCGGACTTCATAAAAACCTAAAATCAGAAAAAAAGAGGCAAACTACCAGGGCTTAAACATGATCCGTGTCATTTTCCCCATTTAATATATGAGCCCCGTTCAAACGAAAAAAATGTGTATTTTTTGGTTCATTATGCATTAGATATCTATTTGAAATTCAATTTATGCACGCATCAGCACTCCGAAAGGTCTGAGGGATTTTTTTTAATTTACGGAATGATAGAACTAAGTATTTTCGCGTAATTTCGCGCCATATAAAAGGAGCCATAATGTGATGAACGAAAAATAAATTATTAAAAAGACTCAATTTCTGCAAGGGCTTGGCTGAACAGGTAAGCTTAACATATGATTTTCAATTTTTTTCATTCGTACATTAACTCTGAGCAAGATGATTTAATATACACAGTGTTCATAATCCAGTTGAAACAGCATAATCTACCTATGTGTGAAATGTACAGTTTACAATTTTAGTTACAGTATTCTATTATACAAATGTAAAAATTTACATTAAAATTAAAAAGATAAACTAACAAGTGGAGTGCACGATGTGTGCGTCGCTGAATTTGATTAAACATTTTTGGGTGATTCTGCTTTGAAAAAAAGTTGACCCATATCCTTCCGTTTTGTCCCATGAGCTGAGAAAAAAAATAAAACATGCTGAAAATGCTTTGTTTTATATATCGTGTTTGAAAAATGATTTCGACATGATTTTTTCAGCTAGACATTTTTTTAAAACTATATCAAGGAAAAATATAACCATTAAAGAATAATTGATTTTTGGTCAAATAAATTTAAAAAAGTTTTTCGATTATTAAGTAAACTAGACTCATAGATTTTTTTACACCAAAAATGATGGCAGATTTGGATTCAGCACGTCAAAAAACCTTAATATAAAAAAATTATCGAAAAAAAAAAAAATCAGTCCCGGGAGTGCACAAAATTTTTAAAGCCACAATATCACATTTGGGTTTGAAGCTCTGTATCTCCTCCTGAGTTTACCCGATATCGACTCTCATGGACTTGTTAAAAAGAAAGGAATTTCTTCTTTGCATTATCTTGAATGGTATTTGTAAAAAAAGATGATTACCACATCAAAAAAAAAAAAGTGAAGTTTTTTGCGGATAACGTTGGTTCCAAAACACGTAGGAACATCACTGTTAAAGCAAACTGCGTAGTTTAAGAACCATTACCGATGTCCCAAATTTAGTTTGAATGATTCAAAGTATTCCTGATTAATGAGCGATTATTTAAATCTTTAAAAAAATTTGAAGGGCAATCTTGGTAGAATTTGTAGGCCAAATTTTTTTATTTTTGGATTCACTCGAAAATTTGAATATAGAGATTTTTCAAAGTGCTAAAACCAAATCTGACGCCAGTTTTGAATTAAAGAATTCTGTTAATATACTTTACTACGTAAAGAATACGGTTATCATTACATGTAAGTTAATACACCCTTCAGGTCGTTCTAAAATTCAATTATTTCGTTTTAAAAATTGGATCACTAAAATTTACTATTTCTGAATCATGATTAATGTTTTTATATGACTTATAACACTTTGAACACGGCCTTCATTATTAAAATTATATTTAATATTCTATGACATCCCAAGGCAGGTTTCTTAACTTTGCAAAAAAAAACCTGTACCACTACAACCCATGAAGGGTCTTGGGTTCAGTATTTGGTAAGGACCGTTCTGTTTCTAAGCCAACGATTGTGCAAGGAGGTGATTTGGCCGAGATGACGCTCAACCGCCAAGTTTTTCCCCCAATGAAGGGTACCCGCTTTATAGAGGCTGGGTGTGCCCCAGAAGGGTCCACGGCTAATAACAGAATAAATAATTATATGCTACAGCCGGTATCGAACCCGGGACCAGGAGCATGGTAACACAGTCCCTTATCACTGAGCTACTCCGCTCTTAAATGTGTACATATCATAATATAAAAATATTATTTGTGGTAAACAAATAGTAAATATTACACTTTTACACCACCGCTATAAACATTATCGCAGTAAAAAAATATTTCTTTACCCTGTTATAATACTGATCTACATTGTATATAACTAACTCAGACCTGCCAGAAAGCTCCAAAATTTAGTTATTTCATTTTAAAAAATTTGGTCTTTCTAATATTTAATATCACTTTTTTTTTTTTTTTTTTTTGTCTACGGTATTTTTTATAGCAGTGTTATAAAAGTGTAATATTTACTATTTCTTGATCTCCAATAATGTTTTTATATTATGATGTGTGCACCTTTTGTGTGTAACATAAAAACATTATTCTTGATTCAGAAATAGTAAAGTTAAAACAAAATAATTGAATTTTGCGACCTGAAGGGTGTATTAACTTACATGTAATGATAACGGTATTCTTTACAAAGTAAAGTATATTAACAGAATTTTTTTATACAAAACTGGCGTCAGATTTGGTTTTAGCACTATGAGAAACCTCTATATTCAAATTTTAGAGCGAATCTAAAAATCAAAATTTTTAGCCTACAGAAAAGGACAAATTTGAGTCCAACTTTTTTTAATCCCTTAAATTTTTTTTAAGATTTAAATAATAGCTCATTAATCAGGAACCCTTTAAATAGTTCAAATTAAATTTGGGGCATCGGCAAAGGTTCTTAAACTACGCAATTTGCTTTAACAGTGATGTTCCTGTGTGTTTTAGAACCAACGATATTCGCAAAAAACTTCAATTTTGTTTTAATATGGTAATCACCTTCTTTTGCAAAGACCATTTAACATATTGTAACAGTTTTTATATGTATGGGAAGAAGAAACTCCCCTCATTTTAGCAAGTCCAAGAACGAAATACCGGGTAAACTGAAGAGGAGATACAGCGCTTCAAACCTAAACGTGATATTGTGACTTTAAAAATTTTGAGCACAATCGGAGTTGAAAAAATTTATTTTTTTTTTTGATGATTTTTTCAAAATTAAGGTTTTTTTGATGGGCTGAATTCAAATCTGCTATCATTTTTGGTGTGAAAAAATCTATGAGGCTAGTTTACTTAATAATTGAAAAACTTTTTTAAATTTATTTGGCCAAAAATCAATTATTTTTTAATTTTTAGATCTTTCCTTTGATATAGTCTAAAAAAAAAATGTTAAGCTGAAAAAACTGGCGATATAATTCTTCAAATACGAGATATAAAATAAAGCATTTTCAGCATGTTTTATTTTTTTTGTAAGCTCCTAAGATCCATTGGACAAAACGGAGGGATATGGGTCAACTTTTTTTCAAAGCAGAATCACCCAAAAATCTTTGATCAAATTCAGCGACGCACACATCGTGAACTCCACTTGTTAGTTTATCTTTTTAATTTTAATGTAAATTTTTACATTTGTATAATAGAATACTGTAACTAAAATTGTAAACTGTACATTTCACACATAGGTAGATTATGCTGTTTCAACTGGCTTATGAACACCGTGTAAATTAAATCCTCTTGCTCAGAGCTAATATACGAATGAAAAAAATTGAAAATCATATGTTAAGCTTACACCCCAAAATATGGGCCATAATTTTATATTGCTTGAAACCTCCCGATTCGATGATCTTGGGCGTATAAATGAGACTTACTTTATTGTGTTTTTAAACCTGTTCAGCCAAGCCTGTGCAGAAATTGAGTCTTCTTAATCATTTATTTTTCGTCCATCACATTACGGCCCATTTTATATGGTGCGAAATTACCCGAAAATACTTAGTTCTATCATTCCGTAAATTAAAAAAAATCCCTTAGACCTTTCGGAGTGCTGATGCATGCATAAATTGAATTTAAAATAGATGTCTAATGCATAATGAACCAAAAGATACACATTTTTTTCGTTTGAACGGGACTCATTTATTAAATGGAGAAAGTGACACGTATCATATTTAAGCCCTGGTAGTTTGACTCTTCTTTCTGATTTTAGGTTTTGATGAAGTCCGAATATAAATCCGAATTGGTGCATTAAACCCATATTTTATTTATTTGTTACATTATTTTGTTTTATATATTCATTTTGGCAGATTCAAAGACAAATGTATACATTCGAATATTTTGTTACAAAAAATACATCCAAATCGGCGACGGACACATCGTGCACTCTCCTTGTAAGTAAACAAAATAAAAAATTAAAAAACAACAAAACGAGAATAGGAAATAAAAGAACATGAAAGTCGAAATATTAATGGGATTTTTATAAATGTGTACATAATAGAAAATTAAGAATTAAAGAGTGAGAGAGATAACAAAACTAAACTAAAATATATAAATAAAATAAGCATTTTGAAAATAAATAACAAATACTACACTTAGTAGTAGGATAATTGTATTTAAACAAAGGACATGGTTGACGAAATAGAATAGTTTGAAAATGGCCAATAAATTGATAAAATATTAATATATTTAAATAAATATAAATATATTTATTATGTAAATTAGCTTTTATTGATAAAGATTTGTTGGGATTAATAAGATCATTTTTCTAATTTGATAAATTTTATATAAATAAAAATATTCATACAATGATTAAAAAAAAATAATAGAAAAAGAAATAAGATATTTTAAAATAAACTAAAATAAAAAATGAATCCATGCTACAAACAGTTTAAAAAAAAATGAGATATTATATACAAATAAACATTCTACAAAAGAAGATAACTCTAAGGTTTTCATACTTCACCATAACACGTGCCACACCAGTACACAACTACGTGGTTTACTGGATTTGTCTGATTCATTTGAAGATCGTTCTTAATTTATAATATAACAAAAAAAAAAAAAAAAAGGTCCAGATTTTCTTGTAAATAAAAAGTCTGTCTCATCAACGCTTGGGATTTGTGAGAAATTTTTATTTACAATATTTTACAGTCAAGCAGTAGGCAACATTAGGTGATAAATCATCTATATCTTTCCTTCAGCCAATCGGAAGCTAACAAGGAGTACTTAAACCGCAGGTCGTTGTGGTTTCTCTATTACACCTAAGATTACAAACCGACGAGATGGAAGAGGATACATTAATCAGGGACAAACTAGAGCAAACAAGATATTCCTGGAGATCCCACAAAGAGAAATAGAGTCGGGGTTAATATTAATAATTCGATGAGAAAGTGTAAGAATAGATTTTGTTAATCAATATTTAAAGAAATTGGTGATGCATTTTAAAGTTTCATTCTCTATCGTAATAAAATAATAAAAATAAATAACACTTTTTATTTTAAATGATTGGAATTATCAAAAATTGCTTGAAGTATTTAATTTAATTAAATTAAATTCATGCCGGTGCCGGGATTCGAACTCACAACTTTTGGGTTTGTGAGTAAGTGCGTTAACCCGCTCAGCCACCTCGACCCCAGTTTATTTTGTTTATTAACAATGTTGATAAACTGATACTTATTCATGCCGGTGCCGGGATTCGAACTCACAACTTTTGGGTTTGTGAGTAAGTGCGTTAACCCGCTCAGCCACCTCGACCCCAGTTTATATTGTTTATTAACAAATGTTAATAAACTGATACTTTTTTGTTTGTGATAAACAATATATAAATGTTTTATTATTGCTATTAAAACTATTAAAAATAGAAAAATTGTTAATTTATATAACCCTATTCAGCAATTTAATATAAACCCTCATCCCCTTCTCTTCCATTCAAAGATTAAAAACATCGATATGATATATGTCGATATTTACATCCCTAAAAAAATCTGTTTTAAGAAAAAATTTAATAGTTTTAAAAGTGCACTCACATGAATTCGTGAGACGAGAAATCGGAAACAAATTGAAAGGCTGAGAGGTATACACAGTATATTTGGGTTTATTTAGAAATTTGAAACATATATCATGGGGTCCTAACCAGGATTAGGTAATAAATATTTTAATGTGTTCGTATCATGATGAAACTTAAAATATTTAAGATTCTCTTTTCCACATTTTATTTGAGAACGTTTCGAATACTTGATTAGAAAAATAAATGATGTAATGGGTTGAAATATAGATGCTTTAGTACCATTGACATCCTAAATTTTATAGCCATTTCGTAAAAAGATAGAGCGAAGTACCTGGAGATTTAAGGGGTTCATTTTATCCCTCTGGGGCAATAAAAGTAATGGTCGACACCCTTTATAAATCTCATCTTTCTGATTCCATTATAGAATATTATGAGCCGAATCCGAGTGCTCGGCATCTTCATATTCCTTCGTTAATATTTTCCCCGGACGTAATAAGAATATATGCCATCAACAACGATTCACTGGAATTAATTATAGAAGTATATTTATGCGGATGGAACTCAAAATTCTATTTTTATTGCTAATAATTCAGAATTTTAAAATAAATTTGAACTACAGCAGCTCGAAATACCGATTGATATAGTCTTGATATATATTGATATAGTTCACTTGGAAGAAGAGGCCCACAATACCAAAACTTTTTCTTCGCTTGGAAAGCTTCGTGTATTTCTTTAAGAATAAATATCAGATTTTTAGTTTCAATATTTACCGCAATAAAACAGCAATGTTAGGCTACCTATTATTATAAGTTTGCCATTTAATCATAATGACTTCCTTCAAACTGAGATTAAACAATAATTTTATAAAGACTGTCATGACAAAAATAACAATAAATTATTTTTAATGTTTTAATAATATTATTCTCATGCCAGGTTCTGTGGCCAAAAAGAATCAATATTTTACTTTTGAATGAATAATTGAAAATATCATTATATACATTAGAAATATTATTTTGTACTTTAACAGATTCGATAAAATATTTTGAATTTATTTTTTTTTATTTTTTCAAATTCAATTTATTGTCAAGTAAACAAGCCCCCCCCCCCTTTCACTCTCCACCTGAAATGTGTCTTTATTATTATAAAAACTCTAAAGGAGCTTGTACTGTATTTTAAAATGAAAAACTGCCATCATTTGAGTCACGATTAAATGATCAAAAAATGAATCAAATTTATTTTATTAAAAGCAATAAATTGCCAATTCATATTGTGGCACTTCCAAATGAACTATAAATCAAATAAGGAAAAATTATTTAGCAACATTTCTACTGTTAACGAAATTCAGGTTATTCTCGTCTTTTTACATTTTTTTTTTGTTATTGCAATATTTTTGTTGTTTCATTCAGAACATATATGTTACAGATATCCGAATTTATCTATCTGGGATCGTAGGTAAGCAATGATAATAGGATAGGGGCAGAAATTAAAAGCAAACTAATGACCACCAATGAATGTTACATTGAAATGATAAATCTCATTTCCAGTAACTTGATTATGATTCAGCACAAAAAAAAGTTTTATTTTTCAGTTCCGAGAGGGTTAAAAAATTTTAAGCCAAGAAATTAAGTTTCGTTCGTAAGCTCCGGACCTCGTATTCAGTTCGTCCGATTTTGACGTTCTTGGACTCTGTAGAAAGAGGGGAGTTTCTTCTTTCCATCCATAAAAACAGCTATTATCTTAGAAGGTCTGTGTAAAAAAAAAATGTTATTACAAAATAAAAATAAAACATTGAAGCTTTTTGTGGATAAGGCAGGTTCTAAAAAACGTAGGAACACATAGGTTATTTCATCTAGGAGTTACGTTTATGATATATTCTTAAATTAAATTTATTAGCAACTGCCTATTGATTAATGACGCATGTCGAAGACAATTAATTTATTGCTAATCAGTAAGGCAGAAAAGGCAATAATTTAGCGTCAAATTTTATAATTTAATATATTAATCTGAGATAGCTTAAGACGATTCTAAATGACTTTCCTAAAGAATTTTTAATACTCTTCCTTAATTACTTTTTATATTCAATAGGAAAAAAATCCTTATTACTACCACCTTTATGTCTCTGAAGTTTAATTAAAAATAATCCAAGTTGTCACAGATAGGAGTGGGAGTTTCATTCCAGCTATTGTTCAATTTATTCAAGAACTTATTCAAATACATAGCTCTTCGTATAAAAATAAAACTTCCTTTCTTCTCTCTGAAGTTATTTAATCAAGGTGCTTCGGCGCCAATATGAAGTCTTTATTTTTTACTGCCTTTGAACCTACTATAGAATAAACGACGTTAGATTTTTTTTTTTTTTTAGTAATATTTTTTCTTAGGAGAAATTTTCATTTGAATTTTCTGTTCTTTAGCCTTTATGGAAGAACATTTTTTCCTTGATGGGTTTATTTATATAATTTAATAATAATGAACACTTTTAATAATGAAAAAAAAATTCATCAGCTGAATAAAAAAAAAAAAATCACAAAGAGCGAACTAATCTATCTAAACTTAAGAGCGATAATATGAAGTATTCCAAACATTAAAAGATATTTACTGTTTAAGATGATATCGCAATAGGATTAGAAAATATTTAGATAAATCTTGATAATGCTTTAGTTAAAATTGTATATAAATAAATTTGTATAATTTCGTAAATTATCTCTAGTTATAAAACCATACTTGCCATACTGAAATCAGTGAATGATAGGTTTGTTATCATGGACGAAAAAAATGTTTTCTTTATAATTGACTGACAGTCTTCAGATATTAAATAAAAACATGGGGCATTAACTAATCTTTATTCTTCTGGTATTTCGACCTAGAAGGTATATTAGCGATAGTTCGATTGCACTATCCATAATATCTAAAAAAAAAAAATTTATAACGTCCTTTTATAAGGTTACTTTTTTTTAGGAGGTTAATAATCTTAAGTCAGTGAAAAAAAAGTGGAAGTTGCTCAAAACGTCAGGATGCAAAAAAAAAAATTATATATATATATATATATATATATATATAATATTTACTCTTTACTGGATAGAGGAATCAATTTCACTATAGTAAACTGACTAACTAACCTTTCAGTTGGGAGATTGGAGCTGTTGGGTTTGACATAAGTCCTGAATATTGCGGTTTTAATAGAACAAAATGCATACATTTGTGTAAGAAAAAAAATTACAATACTTCAAAGCACAATTAATTACATTTGTTTTAAATCTCAGTCATTTAATTGACCCCTTGCAGTCCAATCCAGTTCTGATTTTTTCTAAACGGGTTGTCCAATGATATGAAATTATTTCAAACATAAATTGATAAATTGATCCCTACTCATTACTTCTTAATTTAACGAAGATAGCTTTAACTATTAAATAAGTAAAAATAAATAAGAATTGCTGAATACAGATTAGAATAGGTATTATTAACAATAAAGTCAAAACTACGAAGTGTTTGTCGAAAAAAATAATGTTTTGTCTTGGTAATTTCTCATCGAAAGCGAGCGACGTTAGGTTGTACGTTCGTAATCGCTCAAGAAAGAGTCGTGAACGTTTGGCGTTTGTCATCTTCAAAAATATACTTAATTAAAATCGAATCATCGGCCATAAATGACTTAGTTAATGACAGTTGTGTTGTTATTAATTATTTTTCCATTATTAATTATGTAGATTAATTTATTTTCTAGTGATATTAGTTAAACTGAAAAGCCGCTATTTCCAACAGTTCAATAGTTTTATTTATTCTAAGTCCTAATATTTTTTTAAACATTGGTTTCTGAAACTATTAAAAATTTCATAATTGAAAAAAAAATCTTGAACAGAAGAGCTCCGTTACTAAGGTCGTATTTTAAATTTTCTTTAATAGTAACTAAAATACAAAATTGAAAATATCAAAATGGCTGAATGGAAGAAAAAAAGTTAAGACCCCTAACAGGAACTTCTCTTACACCAATTCAATTCATTCACATAAAAATTGTCAACCCTCAAACTCAATTTGGAAAGGCTTTAGAGGTGCGCTAAACCTTAAAACCGTGAAAAAACATTTGGACACGCCGAATGTTTAACTGAAATGTGCAAGAAGGTGGTCTGGCTAGGATCACGCTCTACAGCCACGCATCCAATTATGAGTGTCCACTTTATACAGCCTGGGTTTGCTTATTAATAACAATGTCGGTGTTTCAGACCTCAATGGTTTTATTTTTATTATTTCAACTATCAAGAATTATTAAACTATCCTCAGAATAAGAATTAATTATTAATTATTTACTATAAAGAATTAATAATTATTATTAATAATAAATAATTATATTAGTAAAAATAAATGTACAATAATAATTGTAAATTAACTAATGTACAATAATTTTTCCAATGCATACAATTCCAAAATCCCTAGTTTTCACCGCGCGTCAACCGCACGTATCGCGTCAAAGTTAAAAAGTAATAGTGATTGGTGAAACTATAGAAGTAGACCCACGACTTTTTCCTCTGGTATTTTTTATTAGACCGTACGTTTGGCCCTGAGAAGCATTTCATCCAGTTTATATTGGACACCCTGAATAATTCTGTCTATTAAAAACTTTAATTTATGATCATTAAATAATCACAATCTAATTTTAAATATTAATCTACACATTATCTATTACTAAAAAATTAAGAATTATCATTTTCATTGAAACGTTTTCATAAAAACAAATCGTCCGTCAAAAACTTAAAATTTTTTAATATATAAATTCTGAAAATATTACTGTTTAACCCCGTTTATCCGGAATAATATTGTCAAGTCTAGTCCGTATTTCGCGAAATTCCGGATCAGAGGTGGTATGATCAGTAAATAAAAAATTCTTGATATTTATGATATTTATTGAAGTAATGCGCGATAAAATAAAAATATTTACAGGCTATATGTAATACATATTTAAGTAAATGTAAACCTATGTAAGTAATTTGAAAAGTTTTAAACATTTAATTTATTTGTAATAGGTAATTAGAAATTTTTGTTTGTCGCTTGTTTTCCTCTGTTTTTCTCTCGGCAATGCTTAGCCTCCATTTTATCTGTAAGACATCGGCAGGGATAGCCTCTTCACACTGTTCTATGTAAATTAAGGCAACCTCCAATAATATTGTTTGTTACTGGAAAAAAATTAATCACATAATCCGAGTTCCGGATATGGCTGATTCGGATTAGCGAAGTTGAACTATATTTATGTAATAATCTTACAGCTTTTACTTGCACGGTGAGCTGCGTAAAACTCCGTATTTATAATTTTTTTGTTCTTAATTTATAGTGTGAAAATAATTTACTTTCTTTTCTATAAGGTATGCAAATAAGTATAATTTAGTAATGGCATCGCCAACTTCGGCGGCCTTAAAAAAATTCATCTTAAATTACTACACTTTCAAGCGATAAATTAACGTATTAAAAAAAAAAAAAGAAGTCAATTCTTGGGCAATATTTTTAATTTGAAAACTGTAAAAAAAAAAATGAAGGTAAATTAACCAAAAATGGAGCAGATTTTACTGTTAAGAACTTCGTAATTTACTTATATAACTTATAAGGCTGGGCAGTTTCTCAAGCTTCGTTGGCCACTCCTGTTCGGTGAAATCTGAAGTCTCGGAAATATTTCCTTCATCCCTGTATTCTTAATACATAGCAGAATACATCCAAAAAAAAAAAAATATTAAAACATAAAGAGCCATTTAATTTGTTAATTTGAACCCATCTATAAAATGGAAAAGCAAATTATATATTGTTTTACTTATTTTATTTTCAGGAAAAAAAATTAATCCTTTCAAACTTCCTTTCTTTCTTTTGTTCTTTATTAATTACATTAGGCAACTGATTCGGGCTCATTTTGCACGTTTTCAGTCCTATCACCTATAAACAAAAATTATTACACATTAATTTTATCTCTTCCACAAACATCCAAAAAACCCATCCAATTATTATGCAATATAATCATACTATATTTTTTCCTGAAAATGTAATAATTTTCACACCATTTTGTATAAGATTTTTTTTTTTAATATAAGCGTATTTGTTTGGATTTAAGATTTTATCCAATAATGGAAAAATAAAATTATTCTTTTAATAACTGAACGAAGCCTTGCGAAGCTAAGAAGAAACCATAAATTGCTAAGTTATTAAAATGTTATATTTCATTACCCATAAATTGCTAAGTTATTAAAATGGTATATTTCATTACCCATAAATTGCTAAGTTATTAAAATATTATATTTTATTACCCATAAATTGCTAAGTTATTAAAATGTTATATTTTATTACCTGCCATACATTTCAACTACCTTGCAAACAAATCCGAAAAATCGATCATATCCCTACAACTAAAACTATATTAAAAGGATTTTCCCTTCAATCAAGTGGATCTTATCCTTTCCTGAGCTGGCTTATTGATAATCAGCTTTTACAAGAAGAATCTTTGTGATATAATTGATAATTAATTAATTAGTAGAAGATCGGTGTTGTCGAATGGCAAGAGGATTATTAATGTAAATTAATTAATTGATTTTATCAGGAAATTAAATTGTTGTAATGGTGATTATTAGCTAATTATGTTAGATACACACACACACACACACACACACACACACACACACACACACACACACACACACACACACACAGGATGTCTAAGCAAACATAGATCACGCCTTCCAGCTTGTTTTCAATATTATTGAATAATAATGAATTTTTCAAAAATGATTTTGTTATTATAAGGAAATTATTATTCGCACAAATAATTTTAAATAAATGGTTATTTTCCATCGATCATTCTCTAAGTCAAGCATTTGAAATAAATACTCAAAATGGTTACTGTAATTTTCGTTATTATAAACAGTTATCTAATGGAATCCTCATGAAAGAACAGTTCATTTATTTTCTTGATTAGCGGTGACTCATCAACAAACAAAACGAAAAACGAACTAATAACGAAATGTCTAGTGGCGAACGGGAGAACGAAAGAAAAACAACTGTTGTTAACCGTTAAGAAAAAACAGTACATAAATTCGTTTTGATTCAACTATCGGAAATTTAGGACAGAAACGGAACTTGGAGGAAGGGAGGCAAGGGGGTGCAAGTCCCGGGTGGAAGATTTAGTTAGAGAGCGACGAATTTCGGGAAATTTTATTTCTAGGTTAAGTTAAAAGTATTTGTTTCTGGTTTTGATTGTTTTGACCTTTAATCAGTCAATAAAATGAGTTATTTTTTGTGAGATGCAATGGCGTGCTTAGACCATTTGTGGCCCGAAGCGGATTTATTTTTGAGGCTCTCCCGAACCAAAAAAAAAAAAAAAAAAACGAAATTTTTTTACTAAACTAGCCTTTATTTGCCTTAATCCGACATTTCTTTTGCAATAAAGTTATTCAATTAAAAAAAAAGGAAGTGGAGTCAGAGACGTACCGCCCACCCTTCCTAGGCCCGCTACTCATGAGATGATATTTATTTCAAATTATATTACCTAAAGTACTGTATTAAAACTGTTTTATATTGGAGAGTGTGAAAGAAGTGGCGGTGAAATTAAGCTCCCCCGCGACAAAAATCCTAGTTCCGGCTCTGATACCAGAATTAAGTGCGCTGGAGATTTAATCTTTTCATTTCTAAACCGCTCAAACTACTGCCATACAGAGCGCATTTTTAGATAGATAACAGTATGAAGAGAAAAGCAGCTTGTTATAAAAAAATATTCACCCCTGGGTAAATTTAAACCTCTTAAATGTGTTGTGCCTTGAAAGGCACCTTGGGCAGAAAGGTTTTTTTTTTAAATGTTTTTTCTCTTTGAATCTGTACGTATGAAACATTTTGAGCTCAGCATTCAGAGAAATAAGTTTTGATACAACTGAATACAAGAGATAAATTGTTGTTTTTTATAATAACGTCTTGATAATACCTTAGCGAGGAATCAGATAGCCGCCATAAATCACACATTTCATCTACATACGAAAATTCCTTAAGTCGTTTTTTTTTTCTAACCCTTTATTTAACGACTTTTAAGGCTAACAGCTACATACCCCTTTCCATCTTTATCCTAAATAGTAACCTGAGTAGTTTATTTAAATATTTATACGCATTTCTTGCAACAATCATACTATGTGTATTTAAAAATATTTTAGGGTCGGTGAGAAAATAAAATGAAACTAATCATTAAATGTTATTTAAAAAATAAATACATAACAGGTAAAAAGTAATGACTTAAAAAAAAAAAATTAATTACAATCTTCCTTACCTCGACAATTGCGGATTTCGGAAGCAGTAGCTCCACTACCGATAAGTACTCTCCATTCTTCCCTTAAGTTCTTGTCCATTCCATCCCTTCTTTCATTGCAGGCGATTAAAATGACTTGGCCCTAATATTTCTTTTCACCAAAATAATGATACTAGGACAAGAATGTATCTAAATACAGCCGCTTTTCCACGGGACGTGACTCACGACCTTTCGTGCGGTACGCTTCTGTTAGACCGGGAGCTGAGGCCAAAAAACGTGTCTGATTTCAAGAAAATCTTTGATCTATAGACCGAAAGTACTCTCATCATAGACTGGAAATATGAACGTCTGCCACCCTAAGTATTTAATTAATCTAAGTATTTTCACTGGAAACGAGTTACAGACGAAAATTTGAAAAAGTCCACTTTCTCTAAAATTGTTATTACAATATTTCTTTGTGTCTGTTGAGAGTAATCACAGATATTTTGCATGAATAAGGTAAGAAATTTAATCCTCTACAAGATTAATTATTATGCATTTTGCACTAAAAGGTGTTTGCAGATGTTTACGGCTCCGTATCGCAGTAGCTGTTCCGAATTTTAAAAATCTTACAAAATTAACTTGCAGAAAATTTAACATTCTTTAAAACTGGTAATGCTCAAAATTTACCTAAAATGCACTGTAAGCAAGTTACTGTTGAAAACCTCAAAAAAGTGACAAAAATTACGAATTCGTTGACCTATGAACCCTTGTTACCCTAAGGTGAGAGTACTTTTGCCATACACAATCAAAAATTTTCTTGAAATCAGATACAGAATTTGGCCTGAGCTCCCGGTTTATATGAACGATAAGTCCTTAAAGTTTCTTTCATGAGTAACCGCTCACGACCCAGGCGTGGTAGAATCAAACCTCTTTGATTTTCAATCGTGGACTGTCTTTCGTGAAGTCAATGGGTCTCCTCATCAGCAGCTTGGAGTTAGGTTTAGTGACTATGAAACCACACGAGTTTTGGAACTGTATGCATTGGAAAATATATTGTACATTAGTTAATGTACAATTATTATTGTACATTTATTTTTACTAATATAATTAATTATTATTAATAATAATTATTAATTTTTTATATTAAATAATCAATAATTAATTCTTATTCTGAGGATAGTTTAATAATTCTTGATAGTTGAAATAATAAAAATAAAACCAGCCCCTAGTAACGGAGCTCTTCTGTTCAAGATTTTTTTTCCCATTATGAAATTTTTAATAGTTTCAGAATCCAATGTCTACAAAATATTAGGACTTAGAATAAATAAAACTATTGAAATGTTGGAAATAGCGGCGTTTCAGTTTAACTAATATCAACTAGAAAATAAATTAATCTTAATAATTAATTAATTAATGATGGAAAAATAATTAATAACAACAAAACTCTCATTAACTAAGTCATTTATGGCCGATGTTTCGATTTTAACTAAAAACATTTTTGAACATGACAAACGCCAAACGTTCACGACTCTTTCTTGAGCGATTACGAATGCAGAAGCTGACGTCGCTCGCTTTCGTGATTCACGCCCCGTGGAAACCCAGCTTAGTCCTCAACTTCCATCCGAAACTGTATTGAACGATATGGGTATGTAGGTAATTCATGAAGGGTATTTAGTAGTTTAGAAAAACTGAGAGTTTTTAAAAATAGCCAGCAGTGAAAATGTAAAATAATTTTAAAATAAATAAATAGTAACTTTCTTGTATTCATGGGACCTTGAAACGAGAAAATTAAGCGAATTTTATAAAAAAAAGTTTGTAACTATTATAATTAAAAATAAGTTGATAAGATGTTAAAGATATAAGAAACAGTTAATTAATCTTTGACAGATCAATTTTCTAGCTCCAATACCGGCCTTATAGCGTTATTTTAAGTGCTGTGGGAGACAGATGTAAATAAGCTACATGGTAGTGATAAGTGATGATTTTAGTCAAGTGACAATCGGCTGGAAGTAAATTGGGATGCTAGGCATCATAAGGTAATTGAGAAAACTGTAGGCGACCGCCCGTCCTGATACAACCCTCTCCATCAATGAACGGGTGAATTGGTCGTAGGGCTTTCGAATCCTTTAGTTGATGTTTTGAAGGGCTTCTGAGCCAGTTTCAATAGTACTCTCCCAGCGAGTCTGTATTTCGTCACTGATATAGGACCTTCTCTTGTGAGTTTATTCTTTGCAGCATCTATGAAGCTCAAATGCAATTTTTCAAATGCAATTTTATTGTACAGTACACAATACTGACCAAAATTTTGGGTCAACCTAGTATATAAACTTGTATATAATTATCTAAGCTCTCAAAAAATCACCAGTAAATGAAAAAGTAATTGATTGAGAAGTTTTTGAGAGCCAAATTCACATTTTTCCAACTTTTGGTCATTCTCACCCCGGTTGACAGTACACAAAAAATAATGATAAACATAAAATATAATTCATTTATAATAAAGTATAAATAAAACTTATATTATAAATAACTTTTATTCGGAACAATGAGAAGGAAGAATTTGGTCCACCAGTTAATTTATTTTATATTAATCTATTTATGTTAATGTTAATTTTAAACTGAGATGCGGTTCAACATCCAAAAGGCTTTTTTGTTTTTTCTATTTAATGTCTACAAATGTTTAAAAAGCAACTTTGCATAGATATGAGTACCACAAATATACAATACCAACAGGTAAGGAAATTTTTCATTGCCTGTTGCAGTGCACACTCCATCCAAACTCTTCCCCTACCTCTGGGGATACGCATACTACACTTTGAGAAACACTGAGGTAGGGAAAGCTGCCATTGTTTTCATAGGTCAAGTCCTAAATTCGCCCTCCCCCCCCGCCCTTAGTTAAGGCTATTTTTCTTTCCCCTCTTATTTTCAATTAAGAATTTAATTCTAATCTACAATAAACTGTCCCACTTTTTAATAAAATAATCAATAATTCGGATGTTTTAACTATCATTATGAATAGTTTTGGGGAGTTATTTGCACTTATTTAAATGTCCTTTACTTCAAATAAATAGTAAATTGTTAAATTTAATTGGGTAAGGCCCACCCTTTTAAAATCCTGACACTTAGGTTAGTATTGTTTTTGTTTACTCAGAGAATACTTAGTTCAATGCAATAACGATACCAATCTTAGTACAGAACAGAGCTACTTGTATTAATTTGTTGATAATTTTTTTAAATTTTTTAATTTGGCTTTGGGACACACTATTTGGCTACCACCTTCCCTTTAAGGGATAAACTCGAAAACATTTCAACCAAATGAAAACAAAAAATTATGCTCTGGCTAGTATGTTTAGGAGTGAGTTTGAAAAATGTTAAGAGATAAAGCAGTACCAAGGAGTTAAGGATGAAGTTAGTTATTTTCAGTGGCGTACCCTTCCCGAAATGTACGAACAAATATGATTTTCATACCCACCAACGTAAGATTTGTATTTTGAGTAATATTTTTGGAAATTTTGATCCAATTTATATGCTGACATTCTGATTATTTACCTTCTTATTAAATCCTCCCTCCCCCCCCCCCCCCCAGAAATATTTTTTCTAGAGGGAGACCATTGGACGCCAGTGCTGCCAATGCGTGTAACAATCGATTAATCCTTATATCGATGTTGTGTCATTAGGATACATTGAATCTTTTTATGTTACATAAACTACAACTCTTACTGAACATTTTGATATATGTTTATGACAACTAGAACAAAGTTAAAAATACTGGTGAATACAGAAACCAGTAGTTTTTAAATTTATATGTTGTTTTGAATGAAACACTTCGGTTTTCCGGCTGTCATGAATAACTAAGTTTTTTCATACAAATGTTCTTTTTTTCTAAAAAGCTATTGACTTGAAACTTTTTATGTTTATCAGCGAAAATTCGAGAAAGAAAAAGACGGGATAATTTTATATTAAAACTCAAGAAAAAAAATGTTGAATCTTAAAATTGATATAATTTTTTTCATTGGGAATTAGTTTCTACTCGCTCAAATTGATTATCCTGGTTTCTATTTAGTTCAAATAGCATTAAAAGTAAGGTATGAAAATTTAAAATCTCGTAAATATGAAATAACTATTTCAATTTCTGAGATAAAAGACCATATGTTGTCAAAAATATAGAATTTCTGACGTAAAATCGTGCGTGTTCAATCAGTTATATTTCCTAAGAATTGTTGATTTCTTGATAAATCTATCCATCTGTAGATTTATTGATACATTTGCTCTAAAGATTCTACCAAAATTGTTAGAAATAAAGCATTGGAATAAATTAAATAAATAAACTTTGAAATAAACATTTTCGAAACTCATCATAAACAATTTCTTTATTATTTATTTAAATATTTTTAATGGTATGCAAATAATAATACATGATATGTTTATTAATTACAAAAAAAAATATTAACTCGAAATGTCTACCAAATAATGAGATTGTATTCTAAAAAAAGTACATTACCCAAAAATGGGTATTTTTAAGTTGATGGGCGGGCAATCCTATTTAGGTTATTGGCAGCTCTGATCAACCAAATACTCTGTTTTGACTATAAAACCTCAACCTACCTTATAACAGTTTTATTTAATATATTCAGACTGCAGATTGTTTTTAAATTAATTAAATATACATATAAGATTACGCATTGCAAATGAGACACGTTAATTGATCAATGATTTTTGTTATTAGGTAATAAATGAAATAAATGATTGCCAAAACGTAATAAATTATAAAACCGTTCTATAGTATCTATAGTAGTTTGCCCATAACTTAAACATTCAGTTCACCTTATTTCGTCTGATATTGGTTTTTTTTTTTTCTCTTTAAAAATGCATACGATCGCTAGGCCTTAACACCCTTCGTATTATATGAACTATATTGAACAGTCAATATTTACTGTTATTATCAAAATGATCACGTTTTACCGCCACTAACGCCCGCTTCATATTATAGCTCTATAAAATGTTTATATTTTATTCTCATTAAGTTATATACCTTCTGCCGTAATAAACTCGACAAAATAAAAAATATTAGATCAATGAAAAGGAGTAGTTTTGAAAGGTATTTAAGGCTTTACCGTTTCAGTTCATTTTATGGCCATCACGCCGTACTTCAAAATTAGGAAAATTTACTATTAAATTTTCTTTGAAACGGAATGTTCGATTTTCGTTCTGTAAATTGCAACTTTTTCCTTTTTAAAACAGAATTGCAAATAACAATGCTGTAGTATGAAGGTTGTAGTATTTCAAATAAGGGTAGTAATAATATTTAAATAGAAAAAAATGGGCTTTAGATTTTGGCAATGTACAGCCACTTTTTTTTAATGGGAGTATTGGCTTTTTTTAACCATTAGTCACAAGGAACACAACGATGTGCAATTTGTAGATAAGGGATAAAGGGAGAGGTGCACCGTAGAGGAGTCTGGCACACAGACTAATATTCTAATTTCATAGTAACTATGTTCAACGGACAGTACTTTTTCATAGAACACTCGCCTATAGACAACCGAACGCCTGCAACGCTTCTAAGGTGAGACGCCAGTAAATAGATTTCCCAAAAAGAGGGGCAAAAATGTAAAAAATAGTATACAATTAGGCCTACAAGATAGAACCAGAAAGAAAAACTGATTTTTCGTGATTTTTTAAAAACGTTTATCCGAATTTTAATAAAATTAATATGGCTATTATTTTTGCATGCATTGCTATAAGCTTTTTATAATAAAGGATTGAGTTGTGAGAGAGTAGTTCATAAATGTCAATAACGATAACATTTACTCATTGCGACAATTTGATACCAGGATGGAGAGAATTGGCCTCTCCTGTACCAAGTAGTTTTAACTTTGCAAATGTTTTTATCTTCCCACGCGAGGGTTAGAATGAAAATAAACAGAGACTGCTAAAACCTAGACGTGTGCTAGACAAAGTGAACATGAACTAATATGTATTGATATTGGACAATATTATCGTTATTTAATTTAACCAGACCAGGTGCGAACAAAAGAAATAAGGGACGAGCAGGTAGAGAAGGGTAACTGACAGGCGATGACAGATGTCACCACATAAGTGATAAGGGATAAGTTAATTTAAAAACCCTACTGAGAAGTTAACATTGTAACAATGCCAAAAGCTGGAACATCTAATCAATTTTAAGAACTGGTCCCCTTAGGCTTGGCTGGCCTCGAGGAAAAAGTGGAAAAGGTATGATTAAATTATACTAGTTGGATAATAGTTCGCAGATACCGGCTGTCAGGACAAGCGGTGGAGCCATCCGATGAAATCCAAGAATTTCCTCCCTCTATAAAACTAGTGGGCCAATGAACATCGTTTTCGACTCCCTCTTAGGCAGAATAAGAGAGAAAGGGGGAAAGAAGCAAAGAGGTGAAAAAGAGATACTTTTAGACTGGGCTTGGTTGAACGCCGACCTCGCCGGACTCAAGGGCGGAACAACGAGACTCTGAAGATGAGAAATGCGCTCTGGCTCCATGACTGAAGAGATGCTGAGGAACCCGAGGGAGAGATGCTGAGGAACCATCAACACCAATTAGTACAGATAAGATATTTATGTTAAAACAATTAATGGCTAAGTCTAGACTGAATCATTCCATGGTTAATTTTTTATTGTAATAGTTTGTTATTTTAATTTTGAAGAATAAAGATAAATGTTAGCAAGGAGGTAGTTTTTTAGTAACCATGCCCATATTTAATTTGAATATATTTCATTAAGATAGCAGTAACTTTGATTAACATTAGTATTAAACTTAACATTATCTTGGTTAATTATTAAATAATGGTAACCACAAACCAGACCCTTGGAAAGGTATCCAATTTAGAGGACAAGGTAAGAAATTCAAAAGTATTCATAAGCTTACTTAATTTTGGGATAATCATCCTCAATGGCATCCCTATATATATAGACCAATGTATGAGCAGCTAAGAGATATCAAGCTCAACTTAAACTAGAAACATAGCAGAACCTAAAGAATTCGGTCAACTCCGTTCGGACAATTCCGTCTTTTTTCCAGTTAGGTTTGAATTATGGCCCATAGTACGAACGAAATGCTGAAATCTGGGACAAAATTCGAATTTCGAATTATTTTATTTTCGCAAAACTGTTTTCGCAAATCTGTCTCTTTGAAGACAGATAATAGCTGAACTATCGAATGGACTCGGTACATTAATTCAATAGTTACTTGTAGGGATTATGGATAAAAATGAATCTCCATATTATTTTATCTTAAATTTAATTACACTATCTATCAGATGGCGCTACAACCCTGCAAATTTAATTACACAGGCCAACGATGAAAAAACTGTTGTACTGAAAATACCTTATTCCTATAGTTTTTAGGGTGTGAATCCAAATATGATATTAAAAAAGCTGTATCACCCACAATCTTAACTATTAAAGCTCTTCAATTATTTAAAAATTACTTAATTTAATAAATTTAACTATAAAATGTGAAGAAATTGTGGGTGATACAGCTTTTTTAATATCATATTTGGATTCAGCACCCTAAAAACTATAGGAATAAGATGCTTTCAGTACAAAAGTTTTTTCGAAGTTCAACAAGCGATTCATCGTAGAAAAAGCTACACAAGAAGCTTAAAAGAAAAAAGAGAAAGAAAATATAGACCAATTCCAGTTGACAAGTGAAACCTGTATTAGCACATTATATCACTGTTTTAAGTAACCACTGTAAATACAAACCATGCTTATGATGTAACATAGTGTTTCGTTAATTAACCCGTATACCGTAAAGGAGTTTTTATACTATGTAATACAAAGCATATTGCTGGAAAACTATGGGTAATACAAAAACACTAAGGCCAGATTTAGATTCATCACATAAAAATCTAAAAAGATCAACTATTAAAGTTAAAAAATTTTCAAAAACATTTTTTTTGTTGGCCTGTGTTATTTAAGTAATAGGGTATATGCATGATTTTTGAAAATGCCTTAAATAAATTATTTTCGTCTCAAAAGTTTCGTGAAACATTAAATCATTCATAAAAACATTCTTCTTATTGTTTTTTTTTTTTTAAATATTTGCTTGGGCAAGATATTTTGGCTATTCGAACGCCCCATTTTTCGCGGGGTTTATGTGACGTCACTTTTCATGTCAGCAAAGCTATTTAAACTACTTTGTATTGGTTCCGGTGAAATTTGCTAAATTTAATCTAATTCTGTGATTTGTAATACCATGAAAAAAGAGTGAAAATCTTCGTATAAGTATTGTCTTGTACCTATGTGTAAGAATACAACGAAAAGTGCACCAGACAAAGCTTTTTTTCTCGTTCCAAAACACTCAATTATACGAGCAAAATGACGTAAAGCCATGAGAACAGATAAAGTATCTCCTATAACAAGTTTGCATTGTTTTGAAGTCATTATAATGAATATGTTGTTTCCTTTACAATCGAATTTACAATTTTGTTGCTTTTTGCCAAAAAAAAGTATCGTAACCTCAAAAAGTTTTCATCGCACATTTGATGAATTATTATCACTTTATATTTTTTATTTGTGGGATATTTATTTGCATATAAAAGTTTTTATGTGAATATAATTAGTATTTATTTCTTCGTTTTAATTTGAAGGGATCTCGGCTATACCACCTCCTTGCACAACCGTTGGCTTAGAAACGGTCCTTACCTAGTACTTATTCCAAAATCCTTGATGGGTTGTAGTGGTACAATTTTTTTTTTTTTTTTTTTTTTTTTTTTTATTCGTTTTCTTGACTGCATTTGCTGTTAAAATTATTTTTTCTGCATTTATAGGTTATGTTTATTTTTCCAAATTAATACGGGAAATTACATATTAAAAGAGCTTCAAAACCGAATTAATCATCTCAAAATTATCTTATAGCTTTTACTCCTTTAAATTCAGAAGATATATATATATATATATATATATATATATATATATATATATATATATATATATATATATATATATATATATATATAATGTGGTAAAATAGGGTTGAATTCTTTAATAACTTTAAACCGATTTGATCCTAAAAATATCAATTTTATTTCAAAATAATGATTTTTCGTGATTCTCAAAAGAATATATTTTTTTCCCCAGATTATCTATAGACCAATGAACTATTTTTTTAAAAGGATGTCTATAAAACAAGTTAGCTTAGCAGATTTCCCCATCTTAGATGTCTCGCTTCAGACAAAAACTTGCTTTCTTAATCTACTACTATGAATAGGATCAGATATCAACCTTTGATTGAGAAACCGTTTTCGAAACCAGCATGGCTTTGTTGAACACTACTTTCTGAGACTTGGGTTCGGATGAATACAAGATGATTGAAATTGATTCCGTATCTGACAATGAGCTCGACAATTTCTCAATCACATATTAAAGCTGAAAGAAAGGCTGTATAAACGCGCTGATTGCTGGTTTGTACCTTTCAAGAGATAGTTTAAAATTTTTATTCGCCACTTAATGAATTTTTTTTAAAAATAATTAAATTATTTTCACTTTTCAAATAATACTACCAGGGGACTTTATTTAATTTGTTATATTTAATTAGCAAACGTGAATTAAAAATTACAATATTTATAAGTTGTAAAGTCTTAAAATAATTTTACTTCTTTATTAAACACTCGACAATAATCAATAAAATGAAAATATAAAAATGTTACAGCACATTTATAACATGTGATATAATCATTACAGAAGCTCAAAAACAGAAAACAAAATACTTCTTAATCGTCCAAAATCTCATTTTATTATCCCTTCATTTTGACTAAAATATTTAAATTAATTTTTTAGTAAAAGTGAAGGGACAATAAAAGTTAAATTAAATTAATTAATAGCGAATTTCGCCATTTTTCATTTATGTTTTTTCCTACCGCAGTATGGGCCAGAAGTCAAATCTAGCGGGGAAAACTTATATTTTATGCAAAATATATTCTATTTGGAACTTAAGTGCTAAAGATAGATTTGCATTTATATTTTATCACACGCTATGAGTGCATGCTTTATATTTTAGTATATTAAATATTTGCGCCCTTTCTGAGTATAAGATATTCTAATTTCAAAGAAACTAGTATATAAAAAGAATGTTCAACGGTCAGTAGTTCTTCTGAAGTCTGTAAATAAATATTTATTACAAAAAAAAAAGTTAAAAAATGGGCCGAGGGTCTTAAATGAAAATAAAAGTGTACAATTAGGGCTAGAAGATAGGACCAGGAAGAAAAAATGTTTAGGCATTATTTTTTAAAATGTTTATTCGAATTTATTAAAGTCGCTATTACCTTTGCATACATTTTCTTTTTGTAATAAAGGAAAGAGTTGTGACCGAGTAATTCTAAATGTCAAACATGGTAACACTTACCCATTGCTATAATTTGATACGAGGATGAAGAGAATTTAAAAAAAATTATAATCCTGTTTATTTTTATATTACTCAGGTATATTTCTTTTTCTGAAGAAAATCATAAAAATAAAAATAAATAAATAAAAAGACAATTTTTTTTTTTCATTTCTATTGTCTTTGAACTCTCAAAATCTGGACTGTTTATCAACCTGTATGTAGATTACAAATTTATTCTGACACACCTTTTATACAAGTCACCTGTGAAAGGGTGTTTTCTAAACTTCAAATAGTTGAAAATCGACTTAGGCTTACTTTTAATACCATATGTCTAATCTCCTTATGAATGTAGAAAGAGATTTATTTCATAACTTGGATAAAGATATAATTATGGATATCGGCGTGCCATGGTCTTCATGCTCCTGAGGTGGTTCACTTATCTTACGCCCCCAGCCGTAACTAAAAATTGTTATAAAAAAAAAAAAAAATATTTATTTTAATATTTATATTCTCTTGAGCATCACGAAAAATCATTATTGTAAATAATGCTAAATAGAATTGATATTTTTAGGATCAAATCGGTCTAAAGTTATTGAAGAATTCAACCCTATTTTACCACATTAAATATATATAAATATAAATATATATATATATATATATATATATATATATATATATATATATATATATATATATATATATATATATATATATATATATTTGTATTTTTTTTTTCATTTTTTCTTAATATTTTTCCTTTCCTATTTTTTTTTCATTTTGAGAATTTACATATGCTCCATTTTATTTTAACTGCATATTTACTGTTTCTAGATTTTAAATATATTTTTGATAATTATAATAATTATGATGAACTAATAATTATTTATTTATCCTTATTATATGATATATTTATCCTTATATTAGTATATAAGGACTTCTCAGTTGACTTTTATATGCCTCAAAATAAAATTCAAAAATAACATGCCTTACTGGTGATAATTAGTAAAAATTGTTAATAATATTTCAGAATGTTTTTTTAATTTTTTAAAAATTATTTTCATGGACACGAATAAAATACTTAATTTCATAAAATAATTAAAAAATCTCTATAGTTATGTATGTAGTTATGCAATTTAATGACTGCAAGAACGCTAAGTAAATAATGCAAATAACGGCATCAAGTGATATCTGGAATAAGAACAACACATTGCTGCAGTTGCTAGATACTAATTTTATAATAATCAGTTTGCAGTTATCGCAATAGTTGTAATTAAAAAGTTTAATGGGATCTAATGTATAACTCTCCAATAATGTGGCATTTTGAAAATAGAAGTTTAAACGATCCATTTTTCTTTTTCATATTTTTTTTTTGTTGTCTGTGGCAAAAAAATAGATATATTAAAAAAACAAAAATATTTTCCTTGTGACTTTTACAAAGGGCTCGTGAGCGGCGGATATTTCTGTCCAAAAAAAAGACAGAGAAGGTTGAAAGAACATAGTAATTGGTTTTTACGGGACAAATAAAGTCATATGTTTTCATCATTCTATAAAAACAATTTTTTATCAAGTTATACTATTTTATGACACTTGGGCTGTAATATATGTATATGTGTGTAAGTGTGTGTGTATATGTATATATATATATATATATATATATATATATATATATATATATATATATATATATATATATATATATGTTTATAAATTGTGTTTAAATTAATAATATAATATATTATAAATTAAAATAGATTTTATCTACTTTATCTATACCTCATTTAGATAATATTACATTATTAAAAATTTCAATTATGTTTATTTTTTTAAACTTTCACCCATCAAACTTTATCACATATAAAATAATTATTCTTCAAATTTGTTTTATGCAGTATTCAAGCATAAAAACCTATGCGTAATTAAATATTGCTATGTAATTTTTTATTGCAACATAATTACACAAAGATTTAATTATTATTTATCATATTGTCATAAAATTGTATTATTTCAATTTTTACTTACTGATCGTAATTATATATGAATAAATTATTTTACAAATTATAAATTAAAGTAATTGATCCTAATAATTGTCGAATTATTGATCATTAGATTATGATGCCCTATTTCATAATAAAGTACAAAAATGCAAGTACAAGTAGTGCCATGAATAAGTACGTATATGGCACCCTGAAGCCCTGAAATGCTGAAACACGATAATATTTAAAATAGTTAATAACTATTTTAAATTTTACCGTGTTTCAGCATAATAGTTTGCCGTATACGTAGTTAATCATAGGTCTACTTGCACTTGTACTTTATTATGAACTAGGGTCCATGTTAAGAATCGCCAAAATTAGGGTTTTTCTGTTGCTGTACACGAACTGTTCGATTTAAAAAAAAAAATGTCGCTTTGGGGCGATGTTTTACAGTATCTATTCAGTTATATTTCTTATATTTTCAGATTTTTTAGACTGTGTGTGCGATTGAGAGAGCAACATATGTCCGCGACCAAGTGTTTAGGATGACTATGTCCAAGGCCTTTTTTTCATTCAAATACACATATTTAAAGGCTGGAATGAGCATAGCCAGGAAGATGATCTTTTAAGCTATTTAAAAAAAATTCTAAATGTGTATAGATTTGTATTTATTTTACATAAAAAGAGTTAGTGTTTTTAACTAGATTTTTTTAAGCCTAACAGTTTGTAAGGGATTTATAATGCATACGGTCTGGTCACATTTGATGTATGAATATCCTTCAAATCAAATCTTCACAAAACATTATTTTTTTAAAGGGTAGTTCGGATTACAGAACGTTTCGGATTAGCGAAGTTCGGAGAAAGATTCCACTGTGCATCGTTATTTTAAATGTTGTTTATAATGGAGATACTTAATCTGGGTCTTCACATGGTTTCTAAATATGTATCATGCAACATTCCCTTCATGAATCCAGTACTGCATTGGTTCACAATGTGTTCAGTTTGATAGATTTTTTTATCCCAATCAGCAATTCATCTATTAAATAAATTCTGGAAATTATCTAAACATGGAAAAACGTTGGAATTGTATTGAGTTTTTTTTTTTTTTTTTTTAACAGAAGATTATTCTTTTCCTGACCATTCATTTCATTACGAAAGGATTGACACTACTGAAGGGGGTCGCTGACGATCACTCCAATCCAATTACTCCACTGAAACATGGAACAATCGTGAATGTGAAGTCCTAAGTGATGTGGAGTGGTTAGAGTAGTGGGGAGCAGCGACCTTAAAATCCAGGGCGTTATAACAAAATCCAATCACTCCAACCGATTGTGAGTGTAGAAAAGGGATGGATTGGAACAATGAACTGCACAGTTTTTAGACTGTGCTATAGTATTAATAATAAAAATTGTTTGTCAGTAAATACAGTGGGGGTTAAAATTTACGATATTGATTATATAAAAGTCAGTTGACGTATGCATGATAGTATATAAGGATCAATCCCTCATTAGATTATATTAAAAATTTTTTTTTAAATATTGATATGAATAACTAGTAATCTAGTTTATTTTTTAACTAATAATTATGTTAGAAAATACTAATAAATGTTAATTATAAGTAAATAAACATATTAGTGGATTTATAATTTTTAGTATTCATGAAATGTACGCTTTTATTTTATTTATTTTTTTGAGATTGAGTCGTTAAATTATTCAATGTTTTTGCTATTGTAGAGCCACTATTTATAGCACAATTAATGCATGTTTACGTGAGTATAAATCACTACCTGTCTGTAAAAAATAGAACAATGGAGTGGAGTTATCGTCAATCGCCAATCGCCTTTGAAATAGTCTTCACTCCAAATACTCCAACTGTTCCAATTCAGTGTTCCATATTCCATTTTGGCCACAAAATAAAAAAATTAAAACATCGATGCATCTATGTTTTTAAACAGTAGCGGATTTACGCACAGGCGGACGAGGGACATGCTCGTAGTAGCAACTTTTTGGAAGGCGGCAAAATTTAATTGAAATTACATTTACCAGTTCAAACGAATTTGTAAGTATTAAAAACAGCTCAATTAAGCATACATAGATATAAATATTATCATATACTTTATATTACTTAGTTTTTAACAATAAAGAAGCAATTGTTTTTGGAGATAGGTGCGGCATTATCTGCCATGCCCGTGGGCAGCAGTATAACAAAACCGTCACTGCATAGATGTTATGGATACATATCGGTCTAAAAACATCGATGGTTTTAATGAAAACTTCGATGTTTTCAAAACATGGATGTATGCCTCACATGGGCACAAAATGTGCACAGTGCCCGAAACGTTGTTGATGCGTGGAAGTATTTAAATAAATAATATTAATCTAAAAGGGTTATTAATTGAAATTTCCTGAAAGCTATAAAACTATAAGACTATTACGGTTTTGAAAATTAGTATACATAATTAATTTTCTTATTTATTGTGTTTAATTTTTCCAACGATCATTATCTAAATTGTATGAAATTAGGTCACAAATTGTCGATTCACATTAACTTAAATTTTGTTCGAGTCGTAATTAGAGGAGACAATAGGGCGAATAATTGCAGTAACGAAAAATTTGAGCTTTTGCATTAAATTTTATTTCTAAATTGTTCTTCCTGTCCCACGCGTATTAATTCGTTCCGTACCAAGCGTACCTCACCTCTTAAGTGTAGAAAAGGTTTGTTACTACTTCGAACAAACAGCTCTCTCCGGGGGAACCTATGGAATCAATTGTGGACCAAGGGGGTTCATTAGCACCACAACATCGAGAGCGGAACGCTTTGTTTTCGTAACGCAACCCCATCGTGTAAAAGAACACCTTGATACAGAGGAACAGATATGCATTGCATTTCTGCTAACTGTAACTGCTTTATGAGCGCAAACGCGATGAGAAACTATTCCGGAGAAAAACAAAAACAAACAAAGATAAATCCAATTTTAAACAGGCTCGAAATAATGAAAAATAACAAAATTTCGGAAAATTAATTATCAAACCACTACCCAAAAGCGGTCTAAATTAATTATGTCTGTGATTCTGAAAGGAAGAAACTGGCCAATGACCGAATTCGAACTATACAATAAATTTCGGCCCTATTTAATGAAATTTGTAAATAGTTTGGATTTTGAAAAGTTGGCCCAAAATTGAAGAGGTGTAGTACTATATTATAGCACTATACTATTTGCTAAATATTAATATCAATAATCTTTTATGCTTGTTATGAAGCGTGCAAAATATGTTGTTTGTTTTTTTACTTCAATTCTATTTATATACAATTAATACTTAAGTTATTTAGTAAATATTTTGTTATTATAAATAAGGTATGTAGTCTAAGGTACATAATATACAAATGTAAGCAATGTACCAACAAATAAACGGTCCCTTCAAAGGGTTGCTTGGAAAGGAAAATAAAAATAATACCCTAAAGTGGTTTCTGTCATCAGCTTGAATTTTCTCTCTGATATCATAATGATACTTAAAACTAATCATACTACACCAGTAATCAATAAAATTTATTTTTATAGTGAAACACACTTTTATTTAGGTTATTAATTTAATAATGATTGAGATTCTAAAATATTTTTAAAAATTAATCAATTCTAAATTAAAGAAAAACAGAACCACTAATAATTCATTAATAAATTTATTAACACAATTTTAAACATTTTTTTTTATTAACAATACATTATGTTAATATAGTAACATTTCAGCCTTTTTTGTGAACCGAAAACCGAACCAATTCATGTCTTTTTTTTTTGCTTCAAATCAATATTTTATATCGACTGAATTTCCATATTAGCTGTTTTAAAAAATATTAATTTTAATGCATATCTCATTGATACATATTAACTCTTTGAATACATATTAATTTTAATTTATATCTCTGTAATGTATATTACCTCTTTAAAACATATTAATGAAATTCTTAGAATACCTATCTCTTCAATACATGTTAATGAAGCTCTTTTAATACATATTAATTTGGAAAACTTAACATAGCATATAAATGCAGATAAAAATATTTCATCAATAAATGCTGGCAAATGTAGGAATATAAATTATTTTATCTTATTCTTATTCAAATAACAAATCTTTATATTATCTTATTTTTATATCATATAGAAATTTATATTATATATTATCTTATCTTACTCGATGAAGTAATAGGTGCATGTGTATGAAAATGTTCAGTTGAGAATATAAGCCCATATGTCCCATAAGATAACATAACATAAGCCCATGTGTCCTTTTTGCAGAAAATGATTTAATGACTTCAATGTGATATCAAGAATATCTCAACAAAAGCTCATTCCAATCAAGAAATAAATGAAGTTAGTACGACTGTTTTTGTGCCCTTACATACCTGTTGAGATATTGTAAATGTAGTCGGTATTGTAATGCAGTTAAGATGAGGGTGATAGGAGGTATCAGAATACTTTAAGAAGTATACAGTAGAATAGCGGGATGGAACTAGAAGAAGGTTGAGAGGACAATTAGAAGTATTGAAGGGACAACAACTAATAAGAGCATTAGCATGGTGTCCAGAGAGCCTTAGCCTTGGAGTTCAGAGAATGAGCTGATAAATGAGAGAGGGAAGATCCTATTTTTACCAAAATAGTTGGGCAGCATAGAAAGTTTCAGTTTCACTAAGTATTTTATCAAATAACAAGCCTTTGGCAAACCTAAAAAATATTTAGGATCCTTTTGAATAGCTATTAACAGATAGCTACTCATTTAGTTTTTAATTAGTTGACATCCGCATGATGGTATAGAAGGATCAAGCTAATTAGGTATTGATAAAACTAGTTTTCAATAAAAACAAAATTATAGAAGTGGCAAATAATTTATCAATCCCTAATTAGTTCATTAATTGTTTTTCATTGTCTGAATCATCTTCTGGTTCCGGCTCAAATGAACAACTATCTATCTCAGAATCTGTTGATGACACTGAAGGTTGGGAAGTGTTTGATGCTGATACATTATCAACTTATATCCTAATTTTCTCTTTATACCAGAAGTAACACATTTCACAGATGATGTTGATGCATTTTTTAATGAAATAAGACATGAAGGCAATGCGATATCTTTATTTTTAGCATACAAATTTACATTTACACTTGAATAGCATTGCCAATGAATAATTTTTCATCGCGATGTGTATTTGATGAATGAATGTTTTGAATCTGAAACTTCTTTTCTTTAGCACTTTCACTCCCACCCCTATTTCTTCAGTCTCTCACAAATGTGTTGATAGTTTTTTCGTTACCGTCTGTTTTATTGCGTTTACAAGAGCAATGGATAAATGGACAAATGAAAATGCAAGGAGTACAAAACAAAGCAGTATGACCTACACACTATGTATTTCATGAATGAATGTTTTGAATCTGAAACTTCTTTTCTTTAGCACTTTCACTCCCACCCCTATTTCTTCAGTCTCTCACAAGTGTGTTGATAGTTTTTTTCGTTACCGTCTGTTTTATTGCCTTTTCAAGAGCAATGGATAAATGGACAAATGAAAATGCAATGAGTACAAAACAAAGCAGTCTGACCTACACACTATAGAACTCTGAACCGAAATGGCTGCGCTCGCTCCAGCCAATAGAAACGAAGATCGTCACTGTCTCTATGTTTGGCGCAACTAAGCACTATTTTCCGGCAATCTATTGCCGAGCAATGTTTCCAGCGAAGTTGCCCAACATATGACCGGCAATATTGCCAGGCAATATGCAATTTTTATTGCCCGTGTACATGGCCGTTTAGTACAGCAGTAACAGTCACTATAAGCACTGGCAAGAAAGGAAAAGATAATCTTTAGACTTTGAAAAAAGTTCCAAAAGTTTAAACACTTAGTTAACTAGTTCCACATCTCATTCTTGAAGTCAGCCTTTGAGTCACAATGATACATCAAATTCATGTAAGAGAGTTAGAATTAGTTTATTAGCTCAGAAGTACCTCCCATACTCGATTTTTGAGACACCGAACTCTTGTTTCGTTTTCTACTTTAATTGAGTGATTGAAGAAATCTAATACGAATTAAAGAGGCCTTAGCGTAGTTTATGGCACATCTTGAATATTTATTTCTGCATTCCAATACTTACATATTTTTTCTAAAATTCGAGAAAATACAACGCTAAACGAGTCTCAAAAACTTTTGATTTGCTTGTTTGACTTCTGTTTTAGGTGATGAGACTATAAATTTTAGGATTAGGTTACTTAGGGCCAAAACTGTCACATCGGTTGGAATATAAATATCTAAGAATTCATAAATTGATATTTATTAAAAACAGAATTAAAATTTAAAAACCGAACAAATCAATTTTAACGGCGAATCAATTTATCTTGGCTAAATTTATTTGGTTTTTCTCTTCTATGGATAAAAAATAAATATGTGATAAATTCAAATTACCTATTCAATAAAAAAAAAAAAAAAAAAAAAAAAAAAAAAAATATTCATCATATTATTAATTATTTAACAAATTTCACTTTATCACTTCTGTTTAGAAGCACTCAATGGAGAAATCCTATAAGGCCATTGTAGCAAATTAAAAACAATATATTAGTTGTTTAATTTATTAAATTATATTATTGATTTAGTGTATTATTTGTTTAATTTATTGAGGGACATACCCAAGCGGCTTGTAATAAAAAAAAAAATAATAATAATAAGAAAAGTGGATATTGCCGTGCGGTTCGGTCCAGTACCATTGTTACTTATCGTAACTAATTGCCATGCATATTATATAATTAGTGTGATATAAAAAGTAACTAATAAGGACTGCTAATACGGACCAACCGTCCTACGGGTGCACATAGAACAAAGATCTGTGATGAAAAAAATATTCATTATAAGTAATGAAAAATCGGGATTAAAAGGGATCACCTCAATTGAAGAGTGTTTAAAACACCAATTAAAAAAATTGAATTAATTAAATTGAAGATACCACATCAACATTGAAAATTATTATTCCGTTTTCTATCTAAAGGTATTCGTGTTGTTCATAGAATTTATAAATAAAATTAATATAAATGAAATACCACTTTGGAATATTTAAATTTGAAGAAAAAACAAATTCAAAATTAAATCGGATAAAATAATCAGTTTGCTGCCTGTTTGCACGTTAGGTCAATAAAAAAAAAAAAATAATACTTACTGGCCAGCCAATGGGAGGAAGAAGGAAATGACGGGACGGCCTAAATTGACTTCACGGCTTTGTTTCTAAACATAATAAAAGTCCTGGGCTCTTGGAGCAGATGCAAAGAGAGGGAGGGGGGAGGTCATGTTTGTATCTCGAAAACATGTTGAAACTAGTTGATTGTAGCTCAAAACATTTCATGTAAAAATTGAAGAGCATTACATTTTCTACAGTAATGCTCCAATTACTTTTTTGTCGTATCTGTTATAGTTTAAGAAATATATGCTCTTTAAGGTAAAAAATTTGACAAAAATTTTGACTCTACACTAGGGTTGGAACATGGGAAAAAAAATATCGATATTCGATATTTTGATATATCGCGAAACCAACAATCGATATCCACCGATAATCGGTAGAAAAATATCGATATATCGAAAGGAAATGGACGAAAAAGCAAAGAAACCATGCATTAAATGAGTATAACGTTATGAAATTTATTAGAAGGTTATGAGATAATATAATTTATTATTATCCATGAATCATTATAAAAAAAGATAGAAAAGAATAATACTTCGGTAAAAAAAAATAAGTATTATAATAAATTTTTATCTTGAAGGTTTTTTGTCATATTTCATAGATTATATTATTCTACAAATTTTTCAAAAATAAAACAAGGTTTTATTTTTCTAAAAAAAAATTGTATTTTATAAAGTTTTCGTGCATGTATTGAGCATTCTCAAAACATTTATCTAAAAACATGTAATTCATCTGATATATATTTCAGTACAATCACCATTTATGTTATTACCTGTCTGTCTTTACATAGGATTAATTAACAGTATATGTGTTTCAATCTCATCTACTAATTATTGTTTGGCAACTAAATATTGTTTATTCTCATATTTACTCCATTATATTTATAAATTAACATGTGCTATATTTTAACCAATGATTATATGCAACAACTTATTTGTATTTATAGTATTGTCTATTTTATTTCAATTTGGTGAATGATTGATCCATATTATTTTTTGTTTTGTTAATCTTAAAATCTTAAGTTTATTTGAAGGGTAAGGAGGAAAAACCTGGATCCTATTTCATAATAAAGTACGGAAGTACAATTACGAGTAGACCTATGATTTACTATGCATATGACACACTGTGAAATGTTGAAACACAATAAAATTTAAAACTAGTTGTTAGCATCTACCTAATGTGCCTCGATTCCTATTCTTGAATATTCTGACCTGTTTCTTCACTATCTAGCAATACTTATGGTAGTGTTCTCTTTTCTTTTTGTAGTTCTTCTAGATCTTATTTTTATTTTAAATTTACTATTTTCATAACTGTTATTAGTTCTTTCATTATATATCTATTTTATTTATTATGTCTATGTAATGATTTTCAATTTCATATCGATTTTGAAATTGAGCACTTCTTTATTCCTATTAGGATTTTTGGAATTTGTCTTATGCTGCTTTAATCTTGTTTTCAAATTTTGGGACATTTCCCCTATATAATACTTTTCATTGTATTCTTTCCAGTGAAGAAAGGCAGAGTATCCTTACAGATAAAATATAAAATAGTATCATTAATTTTTCTTCGTCGTTCGCCTCCCTCTTCAAATGATGCGATATTTTTGAAACTACTTCTTATGTCAGAAGCTTCTGACGGAGGAACTGTTTCATTTGCTTCTGATTTAGAAGTAGATGGTGTTGCAGAAACACCTGACCCTGATGGAGACGACAAAAAGTGTGAATGGAAAGATTTGAGGTGTGACCGTAGGTTTGTTGTGTTTCCCGATGTCCGAAATATTTTGTGACAATATTTGCACTCCGCACTTTTACTGTCTCTCGATTTAAAATGTTTCCTTATTACTTTTTGGCGGCGAGATTTCAGTTTCCTTTTTCACTTTAAACACCACACAAACAACAACAACAATGAACAACCGGTAACTGACCGTTAGTGACGCCTATGAGTTATAACAGAAGGAAGTTACAAGAGCTCAAAGACAGCGTCCTAGATTGATTAAATAATTAAGCTATAATGTAAAGTACAGCTCACGGATAAAATTAAAAATATGATAAAGAATAAAGGAAATTTCTAATTAAAATAAAATAATAAAGCTTAAAATATCAATATCACCGATATATCGGTGTAAAATATCGATATCATCGATATATCGGGTGTTAGGGTAACGATATAATATATCGGTTTTTCAAATCCGATATATCGATATATCGCGTTTCGATATTCCAACCCTACTCTACACCATACTGAACTATATTTTTACTTAAATAGTCTGAACCGTTCGTTACTTCCAAGATCGTATATTTCTTAAACAATAGCAGATACGAAAAAAAATAATAGGAACATAATTGTAGGATATTTAATACTCTTCAATTTTTTATATGAAATATTTTAAGCTTGGACCAATCGTTTTCGAGATATAAACAAAAAACCGAAAAATATGACCTTATCTCCCCCTTCCTCACTCTGCCTCTGCTCCTAGGTCCCAGGACATAGTATGTTTACCTCTTAACTAGTCCAAACAAAGTCCTCAAGTCAATTTCGGCCGTCCTGTCATTTCCGTCTACACCCCATATGTAGCTTTATAAAAAATAAATAAATATAAATCAGTAGAATAGTTCATGTTATAAAACATATAGGAATTTTTTTTTGAGTCCAATAAGCATGGACCTGTGTCATTCTTATATTATTTGGCCATTTGATGTACCCGGTCTTCATGTTCATTTTTCACATGGTTTTCAACTCATCAGCTCAAGCTTTATAGCTTGTTTTGAAAATAAATTTCTTGTTACATCGCGAGGTATACAGCTTATTTAATAACGACAGTTTATGTAACGATAAAAATTTATTCCTGCGTCATAATGAACCGGTAAAATGTAAATATAAATGAAATATTACACGCACGAAGTCTTGAGTTTGTAAAATACCGGTAAAAAAAATTAGCCAGTCGACGTTTCGACGATTTAGGCATCATCAGGACAGATAAATAAGATCGCATTCATGCAGGCGCAATCCAGTAAATCTCACACCAACAGTCTAAAAATACAACACTAGAGGGAGGCGCCCCCCTCCCCTGGAAGGTGGAAAAAAAATGTTTTTCTTGATCCGCCACTAAAAGATAGTCACTCCTCAAGATATCTGCACAAATAATGAAGAAAAAGGGAGGTAACATAACAGCAGCTGGGAAAGGCTATATTAAAAACGTTTAATAAAATTTTTTTGTGCGGTGCACGCATCACACAGCTATCCCTTACCACCCAATAATAATAATCTTTTTAACATAATTTTATAGAGGTCACATAAACATTACTTAAAAGAAACTCAGCAGCATGCACTTCTTCACCTCTTCTCTCACAAAAGTAAAATAAAATAGTTTTTTAAACAATGTTAGTGCGACAGTTCAGAAAACTATATATTTTTGCTTTGTGAAGCTGAAAATATATTTTTAAAGTTTCGGTTTAGTTATCATGGAAATTCCAATTATAGAGTTTTTTTTAGAGTTTTTCTTATTTGTCTAATTCCATATAGTTTCCATGGAAACATTTTATTTCCATTAAATGATATAAAAAAGTATAAATTATTAAGTTAATTTCTACTTTTATATAATTACATTACATTATTACATAGTGTATCGTTGGCAGTAGGTATGCGGCTTGGTGGAAGGAGGTTCGGTCGTATCCGTTTCCATTTGGACGCGCTCGGCTTTCCATCTAGGGTCTTGTAGTCCATATAAGATAAGCTGTATCTTTGCTAATACTGGTCCGATTTCGATGATTCATTTTTTTTTTAGATAATTTAATTACCTTTCAAATGATTTCATACATATTTTACCGTAAAATACATACTTTTTGAAGTATGCGCAAATAAAGTTTTCTTTTGGATATAATTTTTTCCCTGCATTTTCTCGTATATGTACCAAACATGTGGAAAGTTAACGGGCTTTAAGGTGAAGACTTTAGCCATGTTTCATCAAAATCATTAGAGCCATTTACGAGAAAATTGTAAACAAGTGTAAAATCGATGATTTGATTGCCACTATCGGTTAGTCCGATACACTGTATATTTGCTAATACTGGTCAGATTTTGATGATTCCGTTCTTGTTTTTTAGATACTATAATTACCTTTCATACTATTGCATACACAATTTACCATAAAATGCATACTTTCTGAGTTATGCGCAAATATAATATTTTTTTCATTATAACTTTTTCCCCTGCATTTTCTCGGTCATGTACTATATATATGAAAAGTTAAAGAGAAGAATTTAGGCAAGTTTCATCAAAATCGTAAGAGCCTTTTTCCAGAAAAATGTAGAAATGTTTAAAATATAATATAAAGCTACTTCCGGTAAGTCGATGCGACAAGGCATATACCTACCTTAAAAATGTAATTTCAGTTTTGTACAACTTTTCTTTTTTGAGCTAGGCTGTTCACATACACACAGCAAATTTTGCGAGACTTGGTTAATTGGACTCAGGGGCCCTTTAAACGTGTATTTTCGTTGAAAACTCGAATACGAAAATTTTGACGATCGCAATATTTCCCCTTTCTATATATTTCATATATATAGGTAAGGAAAAGTAAAAACAGTGTGATTCGGAAAAATGAAAGAGGGAGTGATTCGCCTATTTATTTTACGGCTGAAAACATTTCTGTAAGTTGTTTTAAAACTAAATTTTTCCTCTCTCATTTTATTTTTTTTTATTCGTGTTACAAAACCATCCTTTTTGAAACGGGCCTTCCAGGCTTCTCGAGCCCGGAAACTGACATGAGAGGGTTGTATACCCTTCTCCTGGAGTCAGCGAGCGAAAAATTGACTCATATACATCAAGCTAAAACGTTTTGGAGAACTTCGTAATACCAAAGCAGACATGAATAAACTACAATCGAAGCATAGGTCCCAAAAATATTTTGGAACTTCGAAAATATTGAAATTTCAAGAAAATTATATGATTAATCAATCTCTTTTTTTTTTTTTTTTTTTTTTTTTTTGTTAAATGATGATTATCTTACAACCACCAACCTGTGATTTTTCACTAAAATCATGACATAAAAACCGCGTCTAACAAATATTTATTAATTTTCCATCTGTTACAGCAATTATCAAAGATGAGCATCAGTACATTTTTTATTCCAATCAGAAATCATCATCAAAATATATTTACATTTGTCTTCTTAAACTTCAAAATAAATGATAATTATATATGTAAAAAAAAAAAAAAAAAAAGAAAGAAATTATCATGAAAGGGAATTCTATTATTCAGGAGGGGGGTGCGAAAAAAAAAAATCTTTAACATCCAAGTTCATTCAGTCATGCTTTTCCTCCATTATTTATTTAGCAAGCAGGCAAGCTTTCATCTTTCATGTAGGGCCGGATGTATTAGAATAGGCCTAGGGGCACAAGCTAAATATAATCTTTGTTTAAACAAAAAAGAAAATGTTTATGATGAGTTAAGAAAAGTCTTCATTTTCAAAAGTGGTGAAGTTATACGATAAAAAATATAATTGCCATCATAGTGATTATTTTCTTGAGGAAAATTGCCGGAATTACCATCTCCCCTCCCCTCCGATGGTACGAAGAGAGGCGGCACAAACTGTCGGGACTATAGATTTTACGGAAAATGTATTAAAAAACAAAAAAAAAAAACTTCAATAGCCACTAAAAAAGAATACACTATCAACCTACCTATAAATTAAACCTTAATTTAAGTTCAATGTAAAAATCTAACAATCAATGTTCGTTGATTAATTGATTTTAAATTGTTTCTTTAATGAAATTCTTTTTAAGCCTTCCTTTTTTTTACGTTTATTAAAAAAGTCTATTATTTTAAATTAGGAATATTTTAATCCCTAATTGCTGATATACTTCAAATTATAGTTCTAGTAATTTCTTATTTTTAATTACGTAGAGCATTTGGCAAATAGAATTAATTAAATTGTTATGGATATTTTGACCTTACCACTATGACTTTGCTTCTAGTCCATGTTTTTAAATGATAAAAAGACCTAGACCAAAAGTTCTTGAAAAACTTGAAAAAGTTAAATCGTTTTTTAACTTTATAAAAATACTTTATTTCTATCAATTATTTACAAAACAAAACGAAGAAAACCATTTTATTTATTACTAAAACAATGATTTCAGGAATGTGACCTTCATCTCATCAATCAGGCATTAGCAACAAGCCTATAAAAAATTGTCAAAATCAATCGATTCAAAAATCTAGGTAGGAATAAGTTCAAACTGACTTTATAGAAGAAAATCCACTCAAATTTGGTTTGGTATTGTAAATAATCGATTGGAATAAAGTATTTGTTACAAAAAAAAAAAAAAAAGAAGAAGACTCAAGGAAAATTATCAAATTGATAAAGACTCCCAACCCTAGGTTAGGCTGAGAACATCTTCGCTGGATGGCACGTAGTTGTTACATGTGACAAAGAGTAACAGGCACAGGTGAGGAACAGTGAGTGATAGCCGTCTAATGTTACAACCCTAATCTCTAATCAGTTTGGCTATGAGCGAACAGCCCTACAGATATAGTGTTTCGGAGATCATTGTCATTGGAACCGTTTGTTGGCATAACGGTTACGTCATTTCCTCGCCTATGAAACCTGAACAATGAATGTACCTCTGTATCAAAGGCAAATATGCGCGTACCAAACGGATCGTATCAGCTCAGGTCAAATAGCCCTTGAAATTTCAATAAAGAACAATACGGTCATTTATATCATTCTATAGTATATTCTTTCATTAATATTAATTAGATATTAGTCTATATCTATTATATGAATGACCAAGGTTTCCCCTTCTGGCCATCTTGTAAACCAGTATACTAATACTGTTTGCTAAACCATACCTCACCAACAGTCAGTTTCCTGTCTTTAACAGTATTTTTTTCATATTTTTCTGTTTTAAATAAAATATGCTCTCTACATGACTTGTTTTTGACCACGAAAAAGAAAAATGGAAAAAAAAATGTTGAGTACTCCACTTTAATCATAGTTATTACATTCAAAAGCTCATTTAAAGTTCTACTACGTCACCAACCGGAACATGATTATAGCAAATTCTGAATGATGTGATATTGCACTACGTTACCGCTAACCTTATGTCCTGTGTGTGGGGAGCAAATGTCACCAACAAATATTGGTAGTACACTTATAAATCCACACACATAAATATATATATATATATATATATATATATATATATATATATATATATATATATATATATATATATAAACATAAGTAGTCATTCCAGAAGTTCTTCGTGGCCCTACATGTTATTTATGATGAAAACATTTTCTTATCGCTACATACAAGAAAGAATATCAAACAAATAAATGATTAAAATTTTACAATTTTATTACCAAGATGTCTATGATAAAAACCGCAAATAAATGGCGTACACGACACATCGAGTTTCATTGGTATCGTCGGGTTTCTCTTGAGCTACTCAATCCAACGGTATACAATTTTTATAATTCGGCTTGTGTTTTTGAGGTTTACCAGCCGACATTGTCCTCAGTTGAATTCTTAACTTGAATTCTATTAAAATTCTAGTGCTTTTATATACACAATTGATTGACCTTGACGAGAGTTGCCGGTTAAAACTTCAACGAATTTAGTAACTTCACTGTGCCAAAAGTTATACCATGCGGAAGTTACAAAAGTTGGCAGAACGAACTCAAGATAGCGGCAGGCCACTCTCCGCCGCGCGTTATGTATAGAAATCCCCACATAGTTTAGGGATGTTGAAAAAGTATCGATATATCGATATTTTTGTCCGATATTTCTTCTCCGATATATCGTAATATCGATATTAAAATTTTAGTATCGAAAACCGATATTTAAAAAAAAAAATAGAAAAAAAAAGTTCAAGAACGGCGGGTTCCACAAACAAAGAACCATAAAACTTGTGGCATGGTGTGCTTGTGTTACTATCTATTATGGCTGTTTTCTAGGAATGGTATGTAGAAAGCAAAATATCGATAATGATTTTGATATCGGTTGACAATATCGATATCTGGATAATATCGGCATAAAAATATTCATATTAAAAAATATCATTAATATTTTTATAAAGTAAAAAAAAATTCTAAAGAAATTGGAGGAAGATTGGGGGATGAGCTGTTTTTTGATAATTACATCCGGCTAGAAAAGAACTTAACAAAAACAATATCTTAATTATATCGCCACAGAAATATCGATATTTCAAAATATCGTTAATTCTTTTATCAAATTGAAAAAAAATCAAAAACTAATAGGATCGGATGCAGATTAAGAGCTTGCTTCTTATTACTTAAAATCTGCTGTAAATGAACTTAAAAAAAAACAATATCTTAATGATATCAGTGGAGAAATATCGATATTATAAAAACAATATCCTAATTAAATCGTCCCAGAAATATCAATATTATAAAAACAATATCTTTATTACATCGGCAATGAAACATTTATATAATAAAAACATTATTTTTATTATATCGGCACAGAAATATCGATATTATAAAAGCAATATCTTAATTATCTCGGCCTAGAAATATCGATATGTGTGTGTCCCGTCAAAAGATTAAAAATATTGATACCCTATATATCGAAATTTATTTTTTCGATATATCGAACTACTATTACGATATATTAAAAAATTATCGATACGATATATATATCGATACTTTTATTCCATATTCACATCCCTAGCATAGCGTAAAGAATTCTTTGATCATTTGGCTATCGAATGGTGTAATTGAAATTTGGTGGTTGGCGAAACATCCAGAGCTGAAATGTCAAGATCTATCGTCCGAGTTTGCTATCGTTAGATTTTTAGATTATGGTAGTAAATTCATATAAGTATTCACGTTAATATATAAAGACAATTGGACAAATATAAAACTTTTTTCTGCCATTCATTTTTAATTATTATTTGGTTGGAGATGAGTAACTTACTAAATTAAAACATTAAATAAAATATCGTCGGATTAAACCGATTATAGTTTTGCATTAAAAGAACTTTTTCATTTAATCTTGATAATCAGTAGTAAACTTTATAACCGATCAAAGAAAGATGATATTACTTCTATTCTTTACAACTTGTTTATACGATAGTTTCAAAAGTAATAACGCTATTACTACGTGCCTTGATGTTTCCATTGCGGTGATAAAAACTAAGATTATCCAATCATTTCCACTTCAGCAACCTTAGCACTTGTAAATAATATGCTTCTAATATGATTAATAGGCAAATAGTTATTGAATTGTAATTGTACAGAAAATAATACAATTATATTTACGTCGAATGGGTAGAGATCCCTCAGCTGAATTAAGGCTTTTTTTTCTCTCCCTCCGAGATTTTCTTAGGTTTACGTCACAGATCAATATGCTTAACAAAACATTGTAAACATATATGCACTAATTACGATTAAGGCTACTGAACAGTGAAGGCTTATACCCGTTGTGAAGAAGTTGAACTGCGAGATGTGTTCTATTAGATATAATTTTTATGCTTAGATCATTGTATCTATAAACCTTAGTTTATTGGGTGTATTCATAATATATGCACATATTCCAGTGAAATATAAAAGTGTAAAAAATATGAGTATATAAAAATGTTTGTTGACAAAAAATATTTTTTTTGAATATCTTGGGCAGCGATGCGTTTGCTCGTCCCATACCAGGTGGTGGCCTATGTACGGTATCCAGAGAACTTCATCTGCAGTCCGATAGATCTCGCGGTAGTAATAGATGTGACCGCCACAGTAGTGTTATTTTTTATGAACCTAATCAATAATTTTTTATAATAAACAAATATTACTAAAATTCCATCTGTACACTTATTTTATTATTGATAAAAATTATGATTACCTAAAAAATGTCATCATATTATTATTTCTTAATATTTCAAGAAATTATACACCATTCAAATATTCACAAATATTTACTATTGCATTATAAATACAACTTCAATAAAGAACAACGTTTCGAGCCCAAATTGGTTGATCATCAGGTTCTCTATCTACAATTAACAATTATAGCTTTAAGATAATTATAATATGCTAAAATATTATACCACATTACATCAATAAGTACTAATTAAGACATTTGTTCAAATCAATATACCGTACAAATATGAAACAATATGTATATACAACAAAAAATATAAAGCTATTACCAAGTTAACAATAAAATTCTTTATATAATAACCTAGTTTTTCCAGTCCTCATTATTCAATTAAATGATATATTCAAAATTCATTAGAATTTCTACGTCTAATTATGTTAGTTAATATTTGTCACAATTATATTGTCTCTTATGATTTCTAGGCCATTTTTTTTTTTAAATTGCGGTAGTTTTATTTATAATTCAATTAAATTCCTTTAAAAGATAAAATGAATAAATAAGTAATATGAAACAAATAAATTTTTACCTTTTTTAAAAAAACAATATCTTAACTCTACCTTGTTCATCATGGCTGGACTGTTCTTGTCCCATTTAGTTGTTTATTTGTTTATTTAAAGATTCTATTGTAATGATTAAATGTTAATTTTATTTAATATATCTACATAATGCTGTCCAATAGATAAAGATTCTATAAGTTATCATCTTCTTTTGTTTTATAGTTCATAGGCAATATTTTTTTCTACTTTACAAGAAATAGTGCTAAGTTTACCAATTATTCAGAGATAATGAGTCTAATTAAATTACTTTATTTAATAATTGTATTTAACGCCAACAAGGGCAAGAAGGGCGGATGATCGAAAGGTCACCGAAGTGTGAAGGTCGACATTTATTTCAGGAAATAAAAGACAATCTTCAAGGCAGATTCGAACTGGCACACTATTCGGCCATCAATGGACAAAAATCAAAGTATTTTTCTGGCCCTTCTTAACCGTATAGTCTACTTCACATATGGATGTTATTGAATTAAAACGTATGACAATGTTTTTGTTTCCTTGGACTTACGGAAACTGGCAGGGGATATTGTTCTTCAATGATGCTATTGAATATGTTTCCATAGAAATTCGATTAGTACGATCATCAACCTGACTATTGTTCATACAACAATGGACAATGTCAGATTATGTCTCTGATTGCTTTTGTATTAACATAGATAGCTCCTAATGATATTTATAATCATTTATTGTTATAAGCAAGTAGTTTTAAAACTGTATTTGAGCTACCCCTGAATGATAATTTAAATGGAAATGAATGGCGAACAGATTAAATTGTTGTAGTGATAAACATTTCTGATCCGATATCAAATGAACCGAAACAGGTTTCACTTAGCGTTAAGAGAACAGATAGAATGGTAAAGAGGTAGTTGAAATTCATATGGAATTCATTCTTCTATAAGCTTGGAAGGATATACAAAGTTCCTTTGTCATCGATTTTAAACAGGCTTACGACAGTGTCAATAGAAAGGAATTGCTGAAAGTAATGGTAACTTTAGGTGTACCGAAAAAGCTAGTCAGATTAACTAGGATGACATTGACAGATAGTTGCTGTAAAGTCAAGATACAAGGAGCACTATCGGAAAAGTTTGCAGTAGAAGAAGGCCTAAGGCAGAGAGACCCCCTGTCTCCAACTCTTTTCAACCTGGTCCTAGAAAATGCTGTACGTGCTATTCGGACAAGCCCTAATGGCACGATATATAATAGATTGACGCAGCATCTGGCCTACGCAGACGATGTAGTAATATCGGCTAGATCAAGAGCAGCTTTATTAGGGCATTTGAGGAATTCCAAAAGGCTGCAATTCAATTGGGCCTCCATGTAAACGATGAAAAGACAGTCTATATGAAGTCATCAAGAAACCCACCAGATAATAGAGAAGAAATGGTCAAATTTGGAAGCCACACTTTCAAGATGGTAAACCAATTTAAATATTTGGGTGCTCTTGTCACATCAAAGAATGAACACCAAGAAGAAATTAAGGCAAGAGTAGCTGCTGGAAACAGGTGCTATTATGCTCTTCAAAAGCCCTTAAAATTCAGAGGTCTCACCAACAGAGCTAAGGTCATTTTATATAAAACAGTCATTAGACCGGTTGTGTCATATGGCTGTGAGACTTGGGTACTTTCCAAAGAAAGTGAAAGAATATTAAAAGTTTGGGAAAGGAAAGTACTAAGAAGAATATATGGACCTGTCTGTGAAAACGGCAACTGGAGAATAAGAAAGAATGAGGAGCTGAAAGAAATGTTTCAAGAACCAGATCTGGTTTCCTTTGTCAGAAAGAATCAGTTGAGGTGGCTGGGACATGTGGAGCGGATGCCGGCTAGTAGGATACCTAAAAAGTTGCTAGATGGTATGCCCGGAGGAGAAAGAATGAGGGGACGCCCACGATTAAGATGGTCGGATAGCATGGAGAAGGTATTGAGAGAAATGGGAATCAGAGGATGGAGGAGACTCGCCCAGAATAGAGAAGAGTGGAGTAAGATTGTGGAGGAGGCCCAGGCCCTTCTAGGGCTGTAGCGCCATAGAGTGAGTGAGTGATAAGCTTGGAAGGATATACAAAGTTCCCACTACAGTTCTCAGAAATCTAATTAATTACCTAAATTAAAGAGCTGGACGAAGCAAGCCTTTTCAGGGATCGGTTCAGAACAGTTCACTCAATAGAATGAGCTAAATGGCTCACTCCCGATATTATTTCAAAGTGCATCCCGGAGTTCAAAAGCACTATGTCCATTTTTTGACGATTTAGAATTATTATACATTTGTATTTTACTGCTTTAGCTTTATACTCCAGTTAAATAAATCAAAGATGGTGGAAAAGCTGGAAAGAATCACGGACAAGCTGAATTTTATATATGCTTTAGAAGCCATTAAAATATAAATCTTCTACTAAGTCCCACAGAATCCGAGCCGCGAAACATGTTCAAAATGGCGCCTGAAGTAGCGAGGGGTAATAATTTAAAAAAAAAAACCTATGACATTGTTGTTATCAGTCATAGAGATGTAAAACTACTTCTATTCGAAGTATAATTAAATTATCAACAAACTTTAATCGAACCATTTTTACGCTCAATAGCTCGATTAGGTGAAAAGTGAAGCCGACCGGTGATATAAATTCTTCATGATTTTTAAATCGTGATTTTGAGTGGGAAGAAATAAATTTAATGCAAAATACCCTCAAATAAACATTGTAGCACTGTCCATGAAGTTACTATTTCACTGTTTATTTTTAAAAATACTCCAAAATTCGGCAAATACTGACCCTCTGCCCCTTCTTGCACTCCTATCATTTCCACTAAAATTTTATTAGTTTTTCTATTTTATATAATTTTTTCTAATATAGAATAGTAACATTCCTTGTAAAAGGTGTTATATCTATTATGTCGAAAACGAATTCAAAATTGAATTCGACCTCAGCTTGCAAATAATAAATTACCACATTTAATTAATTATTCATTCTAAATGAAAAAAATGATGACAACCAAATAAAAAATAAATAAATAAACTATTTAGAATTAATAAAAAATAAAAATTAGATAAATTATTTGCAATAATTGAAAAATTTCATATTTTTAACTGAGATTCAGGATTCTCGGAAAGTAATTAGTAATATCCTAAAGGACAGGGTAAAATATTGAAGTATTCGGTTTTGTCAATAAACAGTTTTTATATTGTCGGTCTTTTGTTATCAGTTCTTATAATAGGTTGAAAAATGGATTCAGCAATTTGATTACCATGAGATGGAGTTGTAAATACCAACACGAGTGTATCAGTGGGAGATAAAAGTTTTAATTGCTTAATTAAATGTAGTAAAGTTTATTGAGACTAGAGGTAAGGTAAGTACTCCACAATTAGTATATTTAAATTACAGGAAATAATATATTAGCTCCTTATCTATTTTGGGACAAAAAATAAAACTCGATAGAGTACTCGAAGATACAAGTTTGATGCGAATTACTTGATAAGACGCAATATCGTTTGATTTTAAATTACATTGTATCCTTTGAGCTGAATTTACGAAAACTTCAGAAATATTGATAAAGTCAGTAGAAAGTTCGTACAATTCACATTCATAAAATTGTGTAAAATTAAATCAAAAGAAATCATAAATTATTACCATCTGTCAAGTGTAGGGCAGAAGAAATAAGAGATTTGGTAGAGGCAGAAGGAAAACTTCATCGACAATGCTACAAAGAATTTTTTAAGTAAGCCGTTTTGATCCGGATGGTAAAAGTGCTTTCGCTCATGTTTGCAGCTCGATATTGGAAAGCTAAGAGATTACGCAATTTGCCATAAATGAATTATCAGACTTTATGGAAAGCAAACTGGATTGTAGTGGCGGATGGATCATCTACCATCAACCAATAAACGAGTGCAAAGAATTCTTCCCTCCCCGTACACTGTGCGAAGCGTGCGACTAGTTACTTATAGAGCAGCTGACTATTAATTCTTTATAAACTTCGTTTTCTCATTTACAGTGTAAAAATTATTTTTTGGAATGAGAACTGAAACAGCCGTATGATTTTTCAAGATCCTTTTTTTTTTTCTTTTTTTTTTTAAATATTTTCTGAGTTGCCAGTTGGCCATCTAGAAGTTGTAGATACTACTACAAAGTATTTTATTGTTCAAAAATTGATTTTTTTTCCTTAGAGGCTGATGAATTCAATCAAATACTGTCAAAAATTTAGGGGAGTATTTGATATTTTTAAAGCAATATTGATAGCAATTTCTTACGCTTGGCCATTATGGCTTTAAACCATTGGTAAACGGTACAGTCCGTGAGCCAGTAGCAAATACGGCCACTCATCTGGCCAAAAATATTCTATGGGATTTATCCATTAGGCTAAATAAAAACAATGCACGTCTGCCATCCTGATCTGGGTGGATTTCAAAATAGCGGCCAAAAAACTCGATTATTTTTGTTTTTTCGCCTATTATTCCTAAACGGTGCATTATATCGAAAAAGTGACGGTATATTAATGAGCATTAAATTCTGCGTCTAATGACTACCGCAAAATAATAATTTGGTTATGTGATGTGGTCGAAAACCACAGTAAAAAAAATTTAAATTCGGTCTAAGTACTGAGTACTATATGTGAGTCTGCAGCTTGGAAATGAGTACTTTAAGAGAAAAAATCATAGAATAAAAGTTGTAGAGCATCAAATTCTGCGTTCATTGAGCACATAAAATTTTAAATTCGTTAAGTACACCTTTCGAAATTGGCCATCTCCCGATCTCCGGCAATTGGTATATTAGCCCAGTAGAGATATCATTGGGATTTGCAAAAAAAAATGGAGTAATATTGATTTTGAGGCCGCCATTTTGAAATCCGCCCAGATTCAAATGGCAGGCGTGGATTTTTTTCTTTACACTAATGGATAGAATTAAGTTTCGGTCAAATGGGTCTCGGTTTTTGCATCTGGCTCACGGAATAGTAGTAAGCTTACCCTAATCAGGACGCCGGGGCATAAGTGGATCAAAGGTAATGAGATTACAGATCAGCTACTGAGTAACGGCTCAAAACCATACTAATCCTGGTTGGCCCACAACCGCATTGCGATATATCAGCTAGCCTAATTAAGAAACAGATATTCCTGGGATGTGTAACAGAAACAGGCTAACTAGATGGAATGAGACAGTATAATTTTTTTATCATAGGATAAAACAAAATTCTAACCAAACTTGTTTCAAAGAAACCACCTGAGAACATTGGCTGGTCTAACCCAAGGTCATGCTGGGTTTTTCATCTCGAGAAGATGAAAAACAGGTGGTTCACAATCTTTGTAAATGCGAAGCCTAACCTTAAATAACACTATACAGGCCAAGAGTTGAAAAACTTTTAAAAAGTTTTTTTTTTTTTTAATACTTATTGGGTAGTAAACGTTTAAAAATGACACAAAAATTTGTATGGACATTTAAACTTTTGGTACCCATACGGATACCTTGGCCTTTTCGCGATTAATGTAGAAGCAAGTATGTATATAACACCTCGATTAAAAACTGCGAAATATGACCATTTTCGGACATTTAATTACAGGCCTTGTAATTGTCGCAGGAACAAGTTTGTGGAATTAAATTGTGGTTTTTAGAAATTTCAAGGTACGATATAAATTTCATGAAAAAATAATAACTTTTCGAGAAAAACGCGAAAATATAAAACCAGGTGTAACATAGAAAAACGGCTTAAACAAGGCCCAAAGCGCTATTTATGTGATGTTCGATTTAATACCACAAAAACGTGTTTGAAAATGTTTTTTTTTTCTTCCTTCGGCCGTTCGGACCTGAGAGGGGGAAGTGTTAAGTACCACGAAAAGATATTATTATTTTTACATGCAATTTTCACAGTAGATAGGCACCATTAAAAACCACAATTTAAGACCCGAAACATGTCCCTATGATAATTACAAGCCCTGTAATGAAATGTACAAAAATGGCCATATTTCGGTGTATTTAATTTTTTTTTGCGAAAAGTTATTGACCGATTTCTAATGTCCAAAGTTTGTTTTTTTCGTAATTTTAAGCGCTATTAAGTAATATTTTTTGGTGTTACAAAAACAATTAAAACCGTGAAATGTGTAATTATAGTAACCTTTAATACAGAAAGAATATGGTTGATAACTTCTTACCAAAAAAAATGGAAGAAAAAAAAGAGGCTTGTTTACATTACTTTCTTGTTCACTCACATTTATCCTGTCAGTATTATAATCAGTTTTACTTTTCATGTAAATTTTGTTTAATGTAAAAAATAAGTATAATTTATAAATAAATTGTATATTAATTGCTCGATCACACCTACTGTTTTAATTGATTTTTCTTTATGTAAAAATGAATTGTACTACACAAAAAAAAAAAGTTATATTTTTATCCTTGGATGGGAACCCTTGAATAGAATCGAAAAATAAACTAAAATAGTTAACTATATGCATTTTTTGGATCAATTATGTTTAAACTATTAGGCTTTATAATGTTCTTTACTTGCAATATTTCCCATTGATATGCTTTAGTCAATTTTAAAATGGGTACTAGACTATTGGGAATTTATTATTAGGATAAAATAAATATCATACACTTAACATAACAATGATTGATTAATATATACATATATATATATATATATATATATATATATATATATATATATATATATATATATATATATATATGTATATAGTTTATAATTGCTTGGAAGAAGAGGCCATAATAAAAAAAAAAGTAGAATTTTACAGAAGCATTTGAAGTTTGCCTATTTAGGTTATTGCTATCCCTAACTCACATTTTCTTAGTAAATAATACTTACCTATTTTGTTTTTTTAAAAAGGTCAATATATTTTATTTTTTTAGGATTATTTAATCGTGAATTAAATTCTGACAGTTTTTCATAAAATTCTGATATTTTTTCTAAAACAAATATACATGATTGGCAGCTTTCCAAGCAAAAAAGAGAAAAATAAAATTTTTTGTATGGTGGCACTTTCTTTACATTAATAAACATTATAATGTTCTTAATCAGTATTATTTTTCATTGATAAAGTTAAGTTAATTTAAAAATGGATAGTAGACTACTGGGAACTTATTATCTGGGCATAATAAATAGAATAAACTTAACATAAAAATGACTAGTATATACCTCTACACAAAAACATTGTAATTTAAAAAATAAAAATTAGACCCGAATCATAAATTAAAATAGTTAATTATGATAAATTTTAATACAGTTTTCTGTACATAAATAGACAGAATGTTCTTTATTAGCGATATTTTTCATTGGTATATTTGAGTCAATTTTAAAATTCATACTAGAATATTGGAAATTTATTATTTAGTTAAAATAAATATAATACACTTATATTAGAAATAACGACTGATTAGGACATACAAAGAACCAAAATTATTCAAATAAAAAATAAAAATAAACCCGATTAATAGCAAAAGATATAGCAAAATAGTTTAAGTCAGATATACATTGTGAATAATTTTTAAACATAAGAAATATATTTTTCAATTAAGTAACAATAATAAATATGTATTGAAAATATTATGTAAATATTAAATAACATTAAATGGAAGAGACAAAGTGAGGATAAGACTGGAACACAAAAGAAGTAATGAGGTGACCATTTAAATAGACCTACTAAAAATATAAACAAATTACAAATATGAGTCATCAAGATTGTGGAAATCTGGAAATTTAAATGGAGAAATGCTGGTGACATTGGTAATTTTTTTTTTTTTTTAATTATAATATATTCCTGTTAATATTATAGATATAAAATTCAAGAATGGCTATTTCATTTATGTATACAAAATATTTTAACCTTTTTAATTATAATATTTTATTATTATAATTCTAAAAAAGAATTATTTGTGATTTTCACCTGTTAATAGGTTAAAAATTTCTAATTGGGATATTAAATAATTAATCTATAATGATTAAGAAAGACAACATTTTTTATTAATACAATCTAAAAATAAATTTTATTAAAAAAGTATAAAAAAGTATCGAAACGTTTCAGCCCTCTTTATGTTGGCCATTTTTAAAACATGTATAAATTTGAAAGATGTGTTAAATTTATATTACTTGGAGGTAACTGGCAACAATTAAAATACAAAGTTGTATAGTACTTAGACAAATTTGGTCAAATTGATATTTTGATTGAATACAATCTAAAAAAAAATTCATAAAAAAATATAAAAACAAGATTAATTTATAATTAAATAAACATAAAATTGAATAGGCAAAATTTAATTTATATACATCTGGTACTAAAATTGTATTGAAATTAATTAACCACGTTTTTTAATTGTCTATAATTTTTATATACCTTATCTATTCTCATCCATCTCCTTCTCATTGAATTTACCTTTGAACACTGAAACATAGGACTTAAAAGCGCTCTTTGTGAGGAAGTTTTTAAGTTAAGATATAAAATAGTTGAAATAGTGTATTAGTTTTATAAAATTAATCAATACAGATTAAGAGATAATACAACCTAAATAATACAATAACAAATAAATAGAATAATATTATTTAGTTTCAGTGAAATGAATATGATTGATAGTTAAGTATGCCACTCAAGAAGTAATAGTGTGAGTTTTAATTAATTTACTAAAAAATGGAGAACAAGAAACATTGTGTCACCAATAAGGAAAGAACTGAACTGGATGTGCCGATAAAAGAAATTTAGAAAATTCAGAAGAACAATTAAATTTAAAACAAATACCACTTTTAATAGTATGTTTAATATTTTATATAAATTTTATATAAATATATATATATATATATATATATATATATATATATATATATATATATATATATACACATATATATATTATATCTATATTTTATAATTGGACATTGGTGACACAAAATATAGAGTTTGAAAATAGTCAAAAGTTTTGTTAAAAACGGGCGTAAAATTTACGCAAAATAAAATAAGGTTGTAAAAAGTTTTTAGTAATAAAAAAATATGGGATTAAAGTGATTATGTTATATCTTAATATATAATGATTAATTTAATAAAAAAAAAAAGGAATCCCATTTAATATCATGAACAAACATAATGTTGTTTGCTTCCAGCATTTGTCTTCTATAATAGTTTTTATTTTCTTATTGGGATTACAGTGGTCGTTTTTAGTCATTACAGATTAATTATTATAAATAAAGAATTATTTTATATATAATTTATTTTACTGATACAGCATTTAATGCAACAAATTAATATTATGTATAGTGAAATATTCGTGCTATTTCAATTCATATTTTAACAGTTTTAAATCCATGAAAATTCGATCTCTGTTCATTTAAGTACCGTCGTAAAATCTTGACGTAACGGTGGAGGCCGTGGCAGCCGAGCTAGCAAGCATGCGAGCAGTTGAAAATTGAAAGTAAGCACAGTCGAGCGTGGTTAGGACTTGGACGGGTGACCGCCAGATGGGTGGGGGTGTGGCACTTCAACCCTCCAATGAGGTTGCTCTTAATATCCAACTTCTCGCATCCTTGGTAGCTCCACTGTCACGGCGTTCATTTTTTTCACCTTTTGAAAAATACTAAAAACATTAAACGGGAATGATATAATAAATAGCTCTGAGGTATAATACCGGACAGCTCCTTAAAAAATTTATGACTGATAAATAAAAATAAAACCTCTTGAATTCTCGAAGGAAACTACCAAGGCTAAAGCTAATTTAAACTTCCTACCCTTACAAAAAATTACTAATATATAATATTTACTTATTATTTATATAATGGTGTGGGATAGCTCAGTGGGTAAGGCACTGGACTTCTTATTCAGTCGTGGATGGACTCTTGGGTTGGGAGACCTCTTTGGGGCACACCCAGACACTAATGGGATGATTAATAAAAAAATTATCGGTTTTCTTGGTAATTAAAAAAATATTTTATTTTAACATTTTTTTAAAATAAGTATATAACCGTTGTGTTCTATGGTTTGTTGTCATCTTGAGGTTAGCTGTCGGATTCCTTAACAATAAGAATCTTTGTGTTTTTTTGAAAACTCGTCCAGAGGTTAGCATTGAAGGTTTTTACTTGAAGATGGTGTGCCATTGAAAGGGACATAAGGTAGTCGGGAGGTGCTAAATCCGGGCTGTGAGCAGAGTGGGGAAGAAGCTCAATCCCATCCAGCTCTGAATTTTTTTCATTGTTAGCAAAGAAAAACGATTTCTGTTAACTAACGGTGGGTTACAGCATCTTAAATTCTTAGTAACTGATCACTATTGAATGGATTTGAAAAACAAATAAAGCCGATCAGTAGATTGCAATTTCCAAGAAAATGAAATTGGTCATTTTATATGCCAATTATAAAGCAGACACCCACATTGGATTGAGGGTTAAATCTGGTGGATGAGCGTGGATGGAGACCATATCACTTCCTTGTACAACCGTTGATCAAGAAACAGTGCATACCTTCTTATCAAGTAATTAGTCCAAGACCCTTGGATTGTAGTGGTACATGCATTCTTAAAAATATTTTTCGCTGTCTATATTTCTGTTGTTTATATTGTCAAAACATTTTGATGTGCTCTCATATCATTTGTATATTTTAAATATTTATGAAAAACGAATTAACTGATTAGTATTTGCTTATTACAACTTTCAAGTGATGATAAAATTAGCTTGATTCGTAAAATAAAACATTCACTAATGAGCTGGAAAGAAGAGCTGGTTGTCTCTACAAACGGATCGTGTCAAAAGTAGTACACAACTTTTTAAGATCCAGCTTAACATAAATTTTCATTGTGTGAGCACATATTATAAACATACGAATAGGTTTACAATAATAGCTATTAAGGATTCGTTAAGCTGACCAATTAAAAAATCATAATACCATTATCTAACTTAAATACATTACTTGGTAATGAAAGATTCGTGGGAAGAGGTCCAGCGAACCATGATCCATAGTCAGCTAGAATTGAACCCACACAATTCAAACTTTATTTATTTGTTATGGCTAATTAATAAATTTTAATTAATCTTGTTTATTTAATATAAAGAATGGGTACTGACCTTGGGGAGATTCAGGGACGTAAGCCTTCGAGGGTCGCCTACTGCATGTGCATCCCATCCTCTGGCAGTCTCAGAGCATGCTGGGGGACCACGCCTAGGACGACAGAGACCAGATACCAGATATTGATTCTGACCTATCGCAAAAGATTATATCATGTAGTCAATATTACCACCTGCCTTGTTTCTTGTCAAGTAAAAACAAATTATTAACAATAAATGTAAATCCAATGTACACCTAATTTACATTACAATCGTAGAAATAGACAGTGACCAATATTCTGTTTAAATACAGCTGGTACAGCCAACACTCAATATATTTTGTCCTAAATATTATTTTATAAAACGTACCAACATTGTTAATTTGCGTATGTATTTATATTAAAAAATTCATGTTTTTTAAGTCTACTTCACTCTGAAAATGTGCTGTATGAGGAAAGAGTGATCAAGGTACACTGGATATCACTTATAACGACATAGGCTATGTGACGAACCGGCTATAGCGACTAAATTGTCAGGTTACTTGAGCTTGGCATACCCGTTACATACTATTTTAATTTGATATAATGACATCGCTGGTAACGACATATCGGTTACAGCGACTCGTTTTTTGTTCAGCTAGGGGGTAAAAACATCGGTTATAAAAGCGCAGTCGTGGTAAAGGGAAGAGGGAGTCAGCTCAAAATGTAAACAAACCTAATAAACATTTTCAAGGAAGAGGCAGGCTTTGGACTCAATTCTTACTTTACAAAAAATTTTACGTGTAAACTAATTCCTTTAGAGCGACATCAAACAGTGTATCGATGCTGAAATATCTCATCAATATTATATAAACAAATGCTTGAAGCAGTCCCGTATAACTGATTTTTTTTTTTATTAAACGATGTTCTTAAATGTTCAGTTTGTGTACTATAATAGTGAAATTTTGTTTAAATTATTCTAAATATCGCACATCCAGAATGAAGAAGTCACACCTCAAAATTGCTAGCGTCAGAAATTTTAATAGTTGGACTCTGGCCATCCCAAAGAGCAGCCTACCCACAAATATCTGGCCAAAACAACAGACACAATAGGTGATCTGCCAGCAATATGTGTTAGATGAAACACCCTGGGGACTTTTATGTAGGACTTAACCTGTGTCTAATGTTCGTTCTAAAAAAAAATATATTTTTTGAGTTGTGTCCCTTCCATTTTGGATGTGCGATATGGATATGAAAATCAATACAAAATTATATAAATTTAATACTTTCAACAAAGTTTAAATAAATTCCTTTTTATGACATTGTTTTTCTACTTTTTGAAATTTTCTCTCTTTCAGAGTATCGGTTATAACGAACACCGGCTGTAACGACGAAAATCGACAAGCCTATTCAGGAGCGTTATAAGTGATTTCCAGTGCAGCTCTTTTTAGATTCATCATCAGGTCAGTATATTTTCGGTAAGAGCGGTAGCTCTTGTCAATGCATAACGATCTCCGATCACCATTAAATCAGTGATATTTGCAGTGAGTGATTAATTCTGACATGATCCTTAAAAGAGCGGTTTGCCCATCATTAGTATAGGAATCAAGTGGGAAGAGTTAACACTCATCAGTTTCACCCTTTTTATTTGTAGGTAAATAATTTAAAAATTTAAGACTCAACAAAGGCCAAGTTAGGAGCGTTTGTCTTATAAATGTTAGATTAATTGGAACTGCGAGCAGTTTCAAACTTGTATGAGGATTCCATGTACCTTAAAGACTTATATTTCCTTTCAGACAAGTCAAAATATTTGCATATAGCTAGTGCATGATGAGGACTTAAAGAAGACTTGAACAGAAGATTCTGCAATTACATCTGCAGCAAATCTTAATTCACTAGATATCCTACAAGCAATAGGTTACTTTACCTGCGTGTTTTTAGTTTTTAGCGATGCCTCTGATGTTTCTAGTCTTCCGCGTACTCCGCTGGATCCGTACTGTATTAGGGGAGAACGCTGGGGAGAACCTGAGGACAATTGTACCTAAGGAAATTTAATTTTAAAATTTGGAGACGGGAGAGAATGAAGGGTGGCTGTTCAAAGTGGTTGTATACTGGTGATTCTCAGTTGATCATGAAAAGCCGGTTAAGTTAGAAGTTAGACAGAAAAAAAATACGACCTTATAACATAAATAATATACCAGGGAGTAAGGAATCACCTGCATTTGACCACCATATATACGTAAGGTAACATAGCCATGGCAATCAATCCTTTGTCCCATTCAAGAAATGTTGAACATAGGATGCAAATTTAATGTAATCTACTGTGGGACGAACAAACTTCTGACAAGCTTTCTCTCACCCGATAAATCTTCAAGATTTTAGACATAGATAAAAATGAAGAATCCACAATAAAAGTACCTTTAAGGTATCATCAACTTCAATCGAAACTAATTATAATATTCTCATTTTCATAAATGAACAATGACAGAGGAATCCCCCACATTTAAGGGAAATTTGACCGAAGCCTAATGACCCTAATTGTATTCCTAACTATGAGTATTCAGAACCCAAATTTTCCTCAATTAAAGATTATAATTGAGATAACCCATAGAAAACCTGTAGGAACATACTATTAACATGGTGTCCATGTTCAAAATGCTCACCTTGGAGTTTATTAACTAAATTTCTTTGCACAGCTTCTAATCGAATGACCTTTATGTTTTGAATTATAAAGTAATTTTGTCAATGACGGGTGATGAAACGGTCGTTTTATCTCATCCATCTTGCTCGCTACCCCCTTCTCGCTGCCTCTATCAAGATTAGAACTTTCTAGATTTAAAACAACTTGAATGTTAAGTTTTATTCCACAATTGAGCAACATAATTCAAGGACATCGCTCTAGCAATGAAAGTTTCTTTAAAATATATTAAAGATTTTATAAGCGTGCCAAGTCTGTTTGTTTTTAAACCTTTTATTAATATATATATATATATATATATATATATATATATATATATATATATATATATATATATATATATATATATATATATATAAATGAAATTCTGTTTAGAAGTGAGAATTTTTGTTTTTAATGTTGTTTTAATTCAGGATAGCTAGGTTTTTTCTTTCTTGTTTTTTCTCTTTTAATTTTTTTGTCAGTAAAATTATATTTATTCTATTTTTTAACCAGAAGGATATTCTTTTTTTCGTTACTTATATGTTTAATTGAGATTATTGTAAATATTAATTGGCCTTTATTATGTAGTCTTTGGCCAGACATCTTTTCCGTTATCTTTTTTACTTGTACATACTTGTTATTCATAAGGGACCCAGTCCAAGAATAAAGTTTATTTTTCTATTCTATATCTATATATATTATCACTATAGCCATAATTTTCTATCAATCGGAACAATTTCTAAGCCAACCATTCGATGACCCTTCACAATATGACTTCTGGAACGGGACTTACTTTTATGAATTTTGTTCCTAGTTGTTGTGGAAACCGCCATTTTAGAAAATTACCTCAGACCAAGGGTTGGCAAATAAATACCAATTTTTTTTTTTATTAAAATCGTCAACATTTTGCTATCGATGTTTTAAGATCGATGTATCGGTGGCGGATTTTAAACATCGATTTGTTGCCTCGTTGCTTTACTCGACGTTGAAGTATATTTTACAGAGTAAATAAATTCTTTAACAAATAATATGCATTTTATTACAAAAGGAAAAGGTGATGCATAAAGAAATTTTGACAACAAACTTGAATACTATGAATGTGAAGTATGAAAACTGTTTACAAAAGCAATTGTGGTGCACCATAATTAAAGTTAATACTTTATAAATCAGTTTACTCTTCTTTTTCTTCGGTCGACCTTACAGCGATTGTTATCATAGCTTGTCGCCGCCCGCACGTGACCTTCTAATTGAAACTTTTCTATATCTTTTTTGTGCCATATGTGCTAATTAAACCCAGTATGAATAGCGGTTATTTATCGACCCATCGACTTCCGTCATAACACTGCAGATGTATTTATAGATACTTATTGGAAATTTGAAATGCCAATATTTCGGTAAGTTATTATATTTCTCTATATTTGTCTAACCTATAAAGAAATAAATCTAGAAAAAAAAAAATGAAAATTGTAACTGTTTTTCTTATCCTTCTACACAACCACTATGGAAGGAGAGTTTATTTAAACATTTACATTTTCCATGCCCTCATGCATTACAAGTATACACTTATATTGCAATTTTATTACATGGGTAAAAAAATTATAAGCAGATACATATTACATAATAGCACAGTTTATTAAAAAAAAAAAAAAAGACAAATTAAAAATGACTATTGCAGTGAACCTTGTGGCACGATAAAATATAAAATAGTAGTATTTGAGACGTGTGTAGAGATGACAAACAGAAATCAATGTTTAAAAAAAAAATAATCAGTTTTGTCATTGTAGTGTTTGTGCGCACTATAAACGTAGAACAATTGCAACACGCTTATAATTAGGTTATTCCCATCCAGATGTCATGGCGCACCTGATAATTTCACAATTTTTTCTGTTTCTGATTTTGTTCCTTCTCAACTCATTGAGCTCTAGTAGCTTCATTATTGAGGTGAGAAAATTTAGTAATTTTACAATTATGTTTTTTTTTACCTGACTCGAAAAAATAAATGATTTTCCGTGAACAAAGAAACATTAATGTTCCTGATTTGCATGAATCTGTTTGAAACAATCTTATACTGGTAATATTAAAAAAATATGTATAGAAAGGAAAAGTAAATATAAATATATATATATATATATATATATATATATATATATATATATATAAATGCATATATTATATGTTATAGATGTAATTAAGTAGGTATTATGTTTTAACTTTGTAGGGTTGGTTGTAAAGGTGTATGTTTAAGTACCTATTTGTTGTGGGCATGCGCAGCGTATGTGAAGTACAGTCAGGTCTTAAAATCTAGATCGGAACAAGGTCGTTGGAGCACTGCGGAAGTTTTACCAATTTTTTTTTTTCGAATAGCTGGCCCAAAAATATAAAGTGTTCGTAGTTATGGCATAACTGCATCCATAACAAGACCCTATGTAAAAATGTCACGCATCCACCAACGTCTCTTTCTCTTCTTTTCAACCGATAATTAGAACTGCGCATGCAGCGATCCAAACAAGGTCAGCCAAATATAGCAACTTATAGTTATAACAAATTTTTATTTATTTTTTTCAAGTTCCTCACATTAAAAAACGTTACAGAACCAAATTTAATCGAAAAAAATATTGATTTTTTATACTCCAACATTTTAATTTTTTTTTTTTTCGTTTATGACAAAAGTGGTGTCCTAATTGATAAATGGAAGTCGACTTAAATGCGAAAGCAGTCGAATTGGGAGATAGCAATGCAGAAAACCTTGATAAGGAATAATTTATTTTTGAAATTGTTTCATACACCATGCGCTGGCAATTGAGAAAGGATTTAGACCAGGAGCTGAGACCAAGAAAACTTTTGATCGTATAAGTAATCTCATCATAGACTGGAAATATGAACGTCAGCCTCCCTAAATTGGTTGATATCAAATTTTATAGGACAACGAATTCGTCGCTTTTTTTTTTCAGATCTTCCTCATTAACACGCTTTTAGTCCATTTTAGGTAAAACTTAAAAATATCCAATTTGAAATTTCCTACAAGTTATATCTATATTTTTAAAATTCGGAATAGCTACTGAGATACTGGACCATAAACATATGTGAAATGTCAAGAAAACGCAAACATTTAGATTTTCTGTGGTTTAGTCTTAATAACTATTACCAAGTCCAATTTACTGCAGAGTGCATAATAACCAATCTTGTAGAGCATTGAATTATCTTTAAGATTCACACAAAATATTTGTAATTTACTCTTAACAGAAAATCTGAAAAAGTTACGAAAATGACGATTTCGTTGACCTTTAAAATTTGAATGCAACCGATCTAGGGCGGCAGATGTTCATATTTCCAATCTATGGTGAGAGTACTTTCGGCCTACACAATAAAAAAATGTCTTGAAACCCGACACTTTTTTTGGCCTCAGCTCCCGGCCTACTTGGAAGATGCCACTGCATCATCCACATTAAGTTTAATTTATAAAAATAAACTGGAAGAGGTGTATGACGACCTTACTGCTGCCTTATGAATATTCCTTATCCTAAAAGTTTCTGTTTCCTCTGGAGAAAGATTAACACAATTTGAGGAGCACGATTGCTCAACAAAGGTTAACAAATCTAAGTATAAACGAGCTGTTTCCATAAACTATGAGATCATAAACATTTTTGCAGCAATAAAACTTATGAAAGTGAAAATTTAATGTAATTATTTGTATATGTTCATCATTTTAATATTTTATTTTTTGTATTTTTGTTTGTTTGATTGTTTTTTTTTTGTGTGTGTGTTTAGACCTTAATTCAGTGAATAAAATGTGTTAATGCTATAATATGATATTTATTTCTAAAAATATTACATAACATACAATTATAAAACTGTTGAATTTTTTATTGGGGAGGGGGAATGAAGGAAGGGGAGGCAAAATTACGCTTGCCCCCCTGGAAAAAATCCTACATCTGGCACTGTCCGTACGTAATTCAATAAAACTTTATTATCTATTTTCGAAATGCCACTATTTTTTAAATTCGTGTAGCTAGTCAGTTGTTCTAATGAGGCTGAGTAAAACTAGTTTATGACAACAAAAAAAATATGAAAACATGCCCAAAGTTTCAAGCTGGGTCCACATAATATAACAAAAGACTTATTTTATAACAATATATTTGCAAAAGTTTCTAATATTCGTTAAATAACTTATATAACTAAGAGAAATTTTATTTTATAACAAAGTTATAACAAAAGAGTGAGTAAGTAGATATATGGCAATACTCATGATGGCGAGGGGCAAGACTTTTAGCGTCTGAGAACTCATATTCAAGTTTGAGCTACCTATTCAAAATATCTAAATAGAACATTTCGAAGATTGATCCTGAAGTTTGTGAGACTCTCATAGAATTTCTGAAGGATAATGTTAAAGTAAGAATGTAGCTGATAACCAATTATAAAAATTTGAAATAATTTATTCAGAATTTACATTTTTTTCTAAATGCTAATGAGCACAATATATATGAATATTATAGCTATATACTATATAGGAATAATATATATAAGGTTAGAATATTTAAATGACTAGACTGCCGAGATCAGCGTAGACGGGCGGACGATAGCTTACCTTCATTTTTACAGTATTCTTTGATCTTACCGGCATTAGCTGGCTAGCATATAACCTGTTATATAACCACGTTATAAAAGTTTGTTGTACAATATTTTACATGCGACTTTATAACAAGTTGTACAACTTTTAAAAACCAGTTATATAACGAGATTTGCTACATAGTGTGGGCCCAGCTTCAGGGTATAGAATCCGTGTCACCAAGGACGGCCCAAAACTTTATCTCATTTACTCCGGCCAATGTGTGCGATTTGTGTGTGTGTGTGTGTGTGTGTGTGTACTCGTATATGTGTGCAGCCAAAGGCGTACATTGACACAAATCACAGCACAACTTTGACGATGAATATATTAAGCAAGGGATGGTTGATAAATAGAGAAAGATAAGTTTTTTAGTTGGTACTAGAAAGTTTTATTGTATCATATTTATAATTATGATTTCTCGTAACACGTGTAGATTTAATGTGAATTCAAACTACTTTATGGAAATTGTGTGAAATGGGTTTTTGAGACTGTGACAAGGGGTGTAGGTCATAAATAATTTAAATGTAATTTACAACTTCAAATTAGTTTCTTGGTGGAAAAATTTATATGGGGAATAAATAGACTACAACGAGAAATGATCAGTTGAGTTCTATTCTCTTGTGTAAAAGCTGAAAATTTGCATTTCCCAGCAAATTTGCAATTTCATCCTGTATTTCGAACCTTTATTTTACGGAAGGGGAATATCCGTTGTTACCAAAGCATGGAATAAATTGATAAATAAAATTTACATAATTGAACTTGCAAATGTAAAAAAAGTTTTTTTTTTCAGTTGAGTTATTATGATTATGATATATTATCATATTATTATGATATCATATTATTATGAAAATGTTTGTCTTCATTTCTGAGTGCTTCACTATTTTTATCTGTTGTAGAACTTAAGAACATTTAGCTGCTGAAACTGTTTTTTTTTCATAACAAAAACAATATAAAACTCCGGAAACACATTTAAACGGTTCATCCGCTAACTCCCTGGCATATTTATCAAGCTAAAGTTTTCGCACTAGACTTTATTTTAGGCATCTCCAATGAAATTTTACAAACAACTGAGGCAATAATAGAAAATATTGGAGCGGAAGGGGTATTGTTGTTGGAAATTAAATCTAATTGTTAAAGGAAACCATTAGAAACCATTGGATTCGCAGAAAAGTAGAGAAGCTCAGAATACATTGATATTGTTTACTTTCCCAACAATACATGTTTTTTAGGCTTCTCGGAAAATAATAAAGAACTACATATGGTCTAATTTTTATCTACTAATTTTTTTTTATATAAAATTCAATTCCGATTAAAAAAAAAAATGTACAAATATGGACTAAAATAAAATAAAAATGTGTTAACAAATGAAAAAACTGTGAAATATTTAAAAATATGTAAAAGAAAAATGGTCGAGGGGTGCGGTCAAAGAATTAGACTACTAGAAGCGAACTTATATATTTGTGCCGACGTTTCGGCCTAAGTTTTAGGCCATCTTCAGGGCTAAAGGAAAACAAAATAACAACAATGAAAAAAGAGAAAGAGGCAGTACCAGTAACAGTAAAAATGATAAAAAACAGAAAATACAAGTAAGATAAGAAAGTATGAAGTATAAAGAGAAAAAGATAACACTAAATTACATAATACAAGAGACAAATGAAAATGTAAAATAAATGAAATAACAATGTAAAAATTAAAAATTAATTGAAAATAAAAATAATGCGATATTTACACAGGGAATAGTGAAATCTATTATATTTCACTATAATATATTATATTTCACTATTCCCTGTGTAAATATCGCATTATTTTTATTTTCAATTAATTTTTAATTTTTACATTGTTATTTCATTTATTTTACTTTTTCATTTGTCTCTTGTATTATGTAATTTAGTGTTATCTTTTTCTCTTTATACTTCATACTTTCTTATCTTACTTGTATTTTCTGTTTTTTATCATTTTTACTGTTACTGGTACTGCCTCTTTCTCTTTTTTCATTGTTGTTATTTTGTTTTCCTTTTAGCCCTGAAGATGGCCTAAAACTTAGGCCGAAATGTCGGCACAAATATATAAGTTCGCTTATAGTAGTCTAATTCTTTGACCGCACCCCCCGACCAACTTCTCCCTTTAAATATAAATATACGGTCAAGAATAACTCTAGGAAGCATAAACATGCAATAAAAGTGGTAGAAGAGAATATGTGAAAACATAAAAATCTCATCCCTAATTATTATATTAATCAATTTTTGACAGAGGCTTAGGTAATACATAAATCAAATAAACTAATGGAGCTTAGTGGTAACAAAAATTTATTCTCCATTGAATTGTATGATTTTGGTCAATTTTGGTCGTAATTTTTGTTTTTTGAATACTTTCGTTCAAATCTTTATAAAAAAGTAAATTTTACCTACGGCTTCAATTAACTAGCGCTTATGATTGTTTTCCGCTTAAGCTACAAAATATATACATAAGGTTAGAATATTTAAATGACTAGACTGCCGAGATCAAATGTATTAACAAAATTCGAATAACTTTACATTCTGTAAACTCGCTCTACATTGCAATAAAAACGGATTGACATTTTTAATATTTGATATCGATGACGCTTTGAATATCTTGTCGCATATTCTACAGATTTTAATTACATTAAATTACAAGTTGGACTAGACCTCCTCGATTTTTTATTGATATCTTAATTTATTGATTGCACTTTTTATGTTTTTACTGCGTTAACTTGCACATTTAGCCGTAACTAAAAAAAAAAATTTGTAAATTGTTTGAAAATATAAACATTGAACCAAAATTACATAGGACAGATTCAGGAAGTAATACGTGACTGTTTATAACACATTAAATATAATTCAATCTTCTCGAAAATTCTGGAACTGAAACTGAAAATTGAAGTATTTTTAGATTCGTGGAAAGTCATTTAATCCTTGCCAATCCATTCACTTCCTTTTTGTTCTACAGTGCTACACTCATAGTCAGTCTATAGTTGGGAAAATAATTATGCATACACACAGTACTTCGAACAAGAATATGTACAGTAATTTATTGAAAATAAATTATTTAGTGGATATGATAACAAACAACATCCCGCGACTATTAGAACGAGATTAATGGTATTGCAACATTGGATAATTGAGTTTGGGCGGGATTTAATAGAGGGGAATATGTATGTAACGATTGTTAGTGCTGATTATATTTTTAATCAAACTTCTAATCTTCGTTCAATTATTTTTCAAGAGGAATGCTCAGCAGTTGGAACATTAAAAAAATACCAAGTTTATTTAGTAGAATTTTGAAAGCTTAAGGGGTTAAATGGGCAAGTTTAGATTTGTCGAGAAGGTCTGATTCTGAAAACAATGAAGTGCTTTGGAAAGACAATATGTCTCGATTCCATAATCAGTTGCAGAATCCATATTCCCTTGATCCTTCAGGCAACAAGCGGTGGAGCACTGAATTGCCGGGATAATTAACTAGTTGAGAGCCTAACTACCAATACTGTGTCAGTTGGATTGGGCACAGTTAGTCCAACTGACCCGCTTCGCACCGCTGTCCAATCGCAACTGGGGACCAAAGCATATGGCAACAAACTGCTCGGAAGCAAGTCAATGGACAATTGCTAATGTGATCAGAATGTTCATTGCAATCGACCATTTATTTTATTTAAAAAGTCATACAGTCATCCATAAATGAGATATCATTTCAGGAGTCGCCCAACTCGATAGAAGAATCAAATATTAAAACATAAATTATTTTAACTGAAGATTGATTTTTATCGTGATCAACAACATTATTATGGTTGTTCGTTATTTTTAAAGGGGATTATTATTTATTTCATAAAATTAATCATTATATAATAAGATATAATAGAACCACTTTAATCCCACATTTGTTATTAATAAAAACTGTTTGCATTATCATTATTTTATTTTGTGTGACGTTTTGGCCTCCTTCTTTTTTTTAATAATCTTTTTTGTTTTATTTTAACAAAATTATTGGTCATTTTCAAAATCTATATTATGTGTCACCAACGTCAATTAACGATAAATTTTTTTGATTTGACTTTAATCCAAAGCGGTAAGGAAGCTGTGTGAGTGGGCAAAACAGATATTTTATTTAAAGATATTGTTATTTTCTTGGATTATATATTTGTAAATATCTACATATATTATCTTTTCTTCTAATAAAGCTTCGGCATAGAGGTTTACTGATCTAAGCCAAAATGATAGGAAATTGTAGCAACTCTCAATGCCTACGATGGACATGGAGGAATGAATACCACAGAGTTTCACACATTGGACTTGGAGCAGATGCCCCGGATAAAAAAAATGTTGGGAATTTATTTTGTGACGTTAAAAAAATAAATTTAAATTTCATTTCATTACAAAAATACCTTCATTAAAAAAAAAAATGGAATAATCCCAAGACTTATATATATATTAATTTAACATATTTAATTTAACCAAAGTCTTATTACCTTAGCTGAGATGTAATTAAATCAGTAATAATTTAAGTATTCCTAATTAAATGTATGGTAAACATTGGTTAGTACCAATTTTAAAGAAAGTTAAATTTCCTTTAAGTTTGTATTTATTTTGTTGATTTTTCACCTTTGATTCCTATGTGTATTCTATCGAAAAAGTTAAAATTAAAAAAGACGTAAAATTTGATGCTCTTTATTTTAATATGCTTTAACTTTTTCGATTGAATGTACCCTTTAGGAATTATAGTTGAAAAAACAAAAAAGTCCTAAAATTTCGATTTTTTTTTTTTTTTGCTGTCATTTTGCCTCCTTATGTAGGCAGACAAAGTTTTTAGCATCTGGGATGTCTGTAGTTTTGCTTGAAATAAATCATAGCTAATACGAAACCACTGGCATATCCAACTTTTTGAATTATTTGGACATTTTTGCAGAATTTCATGACCTCAGTAGCTATTTCGAATATTAAAATAGTATTACATACAAACTTGCAGGAAGTTTCACAATAAGGGACCGAGGACGAAGTGTAATAGCTATCACGGAATATCACTCCTCCCGGTATGTTATAAAATATTCTCGATGATTTTAACTAGTCGAATCACGGAATATGTCGAGGAAATTATCAGAGACTACCAATGTGGTTTTAGACGGAACTGATCAACTATCGATCAAATACTTTCCTTACGGCAAATATTAGAAAACAAATTAGAATTCAACGGTGTAGTTCATCAGCTTTTTGTTGAATTCAAAAAGGCTTCTGATTCCATTGATCGCAAGAGACTGTATAACATTTTGATTGAGCAGGGAATACCGAAGAAGTTAGTAAATCTAGTAGGGATGTGCATGACCGAAACATTCAATAAAGTTAGAGTCGGTAATTATTTTTCGAAGAAATTTGAACTTCGCTCGGGTTTAAAACAAGGCGATTCCCTTTCACCTGTCCTATTTAATTTAGCACTAGAGTGTGTCATTAGAAAGGTGATGCGTACCGAAAGGAGTTTAGATCTGGGTGGTAAAATATCCGTGCTTGGGTTTGTGAATGATTTGGTATTATTAAGTGAGAACGCGGAAACTATAAAACTGAATACTACATCGTTGATGAAAGCTGGCAAAAAGGTTGGCCTCAAAATAAATATGGATAAGACAAAATATATGGTTAGTAATAGAAATAGGGGCGATTTTGATGATATAGATATAGGAGACGTGATTGAACGTTTGAACACGTTGAGAAATTTAAGTATTTGGGGTCTATGATTACTAGAAAAAAAACGAAATTAAAGAGGAAATAAAGGCGCGGTTAAAGGTGGGAAATGCATGTTATTTTTCGGTATCAACATAACTTAGGTCGCGCACTTTGTCCAGAAACTTAAAACTTAGAATATACAAAACTATTATCTTGCCTACAATTCTGTACGTGCGTGAAACGTGGCCGCTAACCTTGAAGGACGAACAACGCCTTAAGGTCTTCGAGAATAAGGTATTGCATAAAATATTTGGTGCGAAAAAGGATGAGTCAACTGGATAATTTAAGAGGTTACACAACGCGGAATTGCGGAGCATGCACCCTGTTAATATAACACAGACCAACAAAAAAAAATTATTGAAAACTTTTTAACTTTAATAGTTGATCTTTATTGATATTTATGTGCTGAATCTAAATCTGGCCTTAGTTTTTTTGTATCACTCATAGTTTTCCGTAGGTTTCAGGCTCATCAAACAACCTAACTTTTTAAACTTCTGTAACATGTTAGCTACAACAGAAACATACTCTTGATCTTTTTCATTTCCCAAGAACTTTGTAACGAGTTGTTTGAATGATACCCATGTTTCTTTCTCATTTAAGGTCATTGTGGATTCAAAGTTAACATCAAACATCATTTTTCTAATTTCAGGTCCGACAAAGACGCCTTCTTTTAGTCAAAGCTTTGTAAAGGCTTTGTAAAGCCTTTACAAATTGTTTCATGAGGCCTAACTCAAGGCCTAATTGTTTCATGAGGTCTAAGACTGAAAGCTCTTCAATAAATTTAACTATAAAATGTGAAGAAATTGTGGGTGATACAGCTTTTTTAATATCATATTTGGATTCAGCATCCTAAAAACTAAAGGAATAAGGTATTTTCAGTAAAAAGTTTTTTCATCGTTGGCCTGTGTAATCGAAGTAATATCGCGACTGATGAAATGGGCTTGCAAAGTTGTTGGGCTCAGTAACGAACGAATTCCTAAAAAGTAAATAAACGCTGAGCCGACTGGTAAACGTCCGAGGGGTAGACCGAAACGTAGGTGGGAGGATTGTGTTAAAGGTGATCTAATGGATTTGGGTTTGGACGGTAGTCGGTGGACCGAGGTTTGTAGGCAGCGATTGGTGGTATCGGCATCGAATCTTCGGGTTCGCTAAGCCTTTTATTATTATTTAAAATTAGTAATGACAAATGTTTAGCTTAAATGCACTGGAAGTGAGAAAAAAGTTTCTTCTTTGCAGTTTTCTAAAATGGCGAGAAATGTACAAAAAGGAGGAAGTAGAAAACATGGATTTTTTACAAGAGGTACGTACAACATACCTGAAAATTAAAATTAGCCTATTTTTTGATAAACAAAGTGCAAACCAAACTTGGCTAAAATGTCAATTGCCGGAGATCGGGAGGTTGCCAGTTTCAAGAAGTAAACTATGAAAATTGATTATTGCCTGAGTGGAGGGAATGTAAGTTCTCAGTTAAAACACGCCTTGCACTCGTACCAGACAACATTCATACTCACGAAAGTTTATGAGTAGAAGAAATAACTTCAAGGAGGCTTCAAAGAATACAACTGATAAGCAAACACATGGATTTGTAAAATTTAATGGGTATACATGATAATGAAAAACACATTATTTTCGATGAGGTGCTACCCAATGTTGGCTTGCTATATACACAGCATATTCTAAGTCTGATATAAAATACATTAAAATTTTAACTAATGGATACAAAATATTTCTAAAATTATTCAAATAAAAATTACGTAAGCATCCTCCTGTAATTTCAAAAAATTTTAATATTAACAGTTATAAGGTAACACTGAGCTACATGCACCACGTGGTCCGAAAGTGAATCTAGCCATTTTGATGAGAGCCTATAGGCTGTGAATGTCTTAGATTGTTTACATAATGTTTGGAGGTTCTGAATATTAAAAAGTCTATCACTTCTTCATGTGAAAAGCATATTGTTGTGAAAAAAATAGTATTATTATGTCTGTATTGAGCGATAAAGTAACGATTGAAATGCTATAAACATAAAAAGCAGCTATTCTGACATTAATGTGAAAGACATATTTTTTTATAATTGGGCACATAAGGGGTGTGTTTTAAGTGCAATATTGAAATTACAGCTCATTATTTGATTATGAATTGATCATTGTGAATATTGAACAGGCTAATAAAATTATCATCAAAATGCATAATGCCTTAAGAAATATTATAAATTTGCATTGTTGCTAGTATGTGATTACAGTGAAAGACAATATTGTTGATACTTAGCAACTTGACATATGAAAATATATTTGATTTTTATGCAGCACATGGGTGTGTTTTAATCAAAATATTGAAATAAGAGCCGATTATGAATATGTTATTCTGAATATTTAATATGCTTGTACATTTATCATCAAAATGCATAAAAACTTAAAATGCTGCTACTATGTCATTACAGTAATAGACTTGATATATTAGTTTATCATGCAGCTCAGGGGTGAGCTTTAATAGCAATATTGACACAACAGCTATGAAATTTACATTGTTTGTACTGAATATGCTAGTCCTATTATCAAAATAACTTGAAATGCAATTATTATGGCAAAAGACTTAAAATGTTATGCTACAAAGCATTATGGGGTATTTATGACAAATGTTATCTTGGTACGTTTCCAATTATAAAATTTGATGTCGTACTGACTTAGCAATTTGACATATGAAAATATATTTGATTTTTATGCAGCACAGGGGAGAGCGTTGATGAAAATATTGAAAGAGAAGCTGATTATTTGGTTATGAATATGTTATTCTGAGTATTTAATATGCTTGTACATTTATCATCGAAATGCATAAAAACTTAAAATGCTGCTACTATGTCATTACAGTAATAGACTTGATATATTAGTTTATTATGCAGCTCAGGGGTGAGCTTTAATAGCAATATTGACACAACAGCTATGAAATTTACATTGTTTGCACTGAATATGCTAGTCTTATTATCAAAATAACTTGAAATGCAATTATTATGGCAAAAGACTTGAAATGTTATGTGTTAAAGCATTATAGGGTGTTAGTGATGTATAATACCTTGGTAAGTTTCCAAATATAAAATTTAATGTCATACCGACAGCAATTTCATTTTTATTCAACACAGGGGTCTTTTATTAAAAAAAGTTGAAATAGAGCGTTACCATTGCAATGCATAGAAGCTCAAAATGCAGCTAGTATATCATTACAGCGAATAACTTGATATGTTTGTTTATTATACAGCTCTGGGGCGAGCTTTAATAGCAATATTGACATAAAAGCTAATAATTTAATTATAATATATATACCGAATATGCTAATCCAGTTACTGAAAAAACTTGAAATGCAATTATTATAGCAAAAGCCATTAATTGTTATGTTACAAAGCATTATGGGGTATTTATGAGAAATGTTAACTTGGTACGTTACCAATTATAAAATTTGATGTCGTACTGACTTAGCAATTTCGCAAATGAAAATATATTTGATTTTTATGCAGCACATGGGTGTGCTTTAATCAAAATATTGAAATAAGAGCCGATTATGAATATGTTGTTCTGAATATTTAATATGCTTGTACATTTATCATCGAAATGCATAAAAACTTAAAATGCTGCTACAATGTCATTAGAGTAATAGACTTGATATATTAGTTTATTATGCAGCTCAGGGGTGAGCTTTAATAGCAATATTGACACAACAGCTATGAAATTTACATTCTTTGCACTGAATATGCTAGTCCTATTATCAAAATAACTTGAAATGCAATTATTATAGCAAAAGCCTTTAAATGTTATGCTATAAAGCATTATGGGGTATTTATCACAAATGTTATCTTGGTACGTTTCCAATTATAAAATTTGATGTCGTACTGACTTAGCAATTTGAGAAATGAAAATATATTTGATTTTTATGCAGCTCATGGGTGTGTTTTTATCAAAATATTGAAATAAGATCTGATTATGAATATGTTATTCTGAATATTTAATACGCTTGTACAGTTATCATAAAAATCCGAAGAAACTTAAAATGCTTCCAGTATATCATTACAGCAAATAACTTGGTATGTCTTATTATTATACAGCACAGGGGCGAGCTTTAATAGCAATATTGACATAAAAACTATAGATTTAATTATAAAATATATATTAAATATGCTAATCCAGTTACTGAAAAAACTTGAAATGCAATAATTATAGGAAAAGCCATTAATTGTTATGTTACAAAGCATTATGGGGTATTTATGACAAATGTTAACTTGGTACGTTACCAATTATAAAATTTGATGTCGTACTGACTTAGCAATTTCGCAAATGAAAATATATTTGATTTTTATGCAGAACATGGGTGTGCTTTAATCAAAATATTGAAATAAGAGCCGATTATGAATATGTTGTTCTGAATATTTAATATGCTTGTACATTTATCATCGAAATGCATAAAAACTTGAAAATGCTGCTACTACGTCATTAGAGTAATAGACTTGATAAATTAGTTTATTATGCAGCTCAGGGGTGAGCTTTAATAGCAATATTGACACAACAGCTATGAAATTTACATTCTTTGCACTGAATATGCTAGAATATCCTATTATCAAAATAACTTGAAATGCAATTATTATAGCAAAAGCCTTTAAATGTTATGCTACAAAGCATTATGGGGTATTTATGACAAATGTTATCTTGGTACGTTTCCAATTATAAAATTTGATGTCGTACTGACTTAGCAATTTGACCTATGAAAATATATTTGATTTTTATGCAGCACGGGGGAGAGCGTTGATGAAAATATTGAAAGAGAAGCTGATTATTTGGTTATGAATATGTTATTCTGAGTATTTAATATGCTTGTACATTTATCATCGAAATGCATAAAAACTTAAAATGCTGCTACTATGTCATTACAGTAATAGACTTGATATATTAGTTTATTATGCAGCTCAGGGGTGAGCTTTAATAGCAATATTGACACAACAGCTATGAAATTTACATTGTTTGCACTGAATATGCTAGTCTTATTATCAAAATAACTTGAAATGCAATTATTACGGCAAAAGACTTGAAATGTTATGTGTTAAAGCATTATAGGGTGTTAGTGACGTATAATACCTTGGTAAGTTTCCAAATATAAAATTTAATGTCATACCGACAGCAATTTCATTTTTATTGAACACAGGGGTGTTTTATTAAAAAAAGTTGAAATAAGAGCGTTACCATTGCAATGCATAGAAGCTAAAATGCAGCTAGTATATCATTACAGCGAATAACTTGATATGTTTGTTTATTATACAGCTCTGGGGTGAGCTTTAATAGCAATATTGACATAAAAGCTAATAATTTAATTATAATATATATACCGAATATGCTAATCCAGTTACTGAAAAAACTTGAAATGCAATTATTATAGCAAAAGCCATTAATTGTTATGTTACAAAGCATTATGGGGTATTTATGACAAATGTTATCTTGGTACGTTTCCAACTATAAAATTTGATGTCGTACTGACTTAGGAATTTGACATATGAAAATATATTTGATTTTTATGCAGCACAGGGGAGAGCGTTGATGAAAATATTGAAAGAGAAGCTGATTATTTGGTTATGAATATGTTATTCTGAATATTTAATATGCTTGTACATTTATTATCGAAATGCATAAAAACTTAAAATGCTGCTACTATGTCATTAGAGTAATAGACTTGATATATTAGTTTATCTATCATGCAGCTCAGGGGTAAGCTTTAATAGCAATATTGACACAACAGCTATGAAATTTACATTGTTTGCACTGAATACGCTAGTCCTATTATCAAAATAACTTGAAATGCAATTATTATAGCAAAAGCCTTTAAATGTTATGCTACAAAGCATTATGGGGTATTTATCACAAATGTTATCTTGGTACGTTTCCAATTATAAAATTTGATGTCGTACTGACTTAGCAATTTGAGAAATGAAAATATATTTGATTTTTATGCAGCTCATGGGTGTGTTTTTATCAAAATATTGAAATAAGAGCTGATTATGAATATGTTATTCTGAATATTTAATACGCTTGTACAGTTATCATAAAAATCCGAAGAAACTTAAAATGCTTCCAGTATATCATTACAGCAAATAACTTGGTATGTCTTATTATTATACAGCACTGGGGCGAGCTTTAATAGCAATATTGACATAAAAACTATAGATTTAATTATAAAATATATATTGAATATGCTAATCCACTTACTGAAAAAACTTGAAATGCCATTATTATAGCAAAAGCCTTTAATTGTTATGTTACAAAGCATTATGGGGTTTTTATGACAAATGTTATCTTGGTACGTTTCCAACTATAAAATTTGATGTCGTACTGACTTAGGAATTTGACATATGAAAATATATTTGATTTTTATGCAGCACGGGGGAGAGCGTTGATGAAAATATTGAAAGAGAAGCTGATTATTTGGTTATGAATATGTTATTCTGAACATTTAATATGCTTGTACATTCATCATCGAAATGCATAAAAACTTAAAATGCTGCTACTATGTCATTAGAGTAATAGACTTGATATATTAGTTTATTATGCAGCTCAGGGTGAGCTTTAATAGCAATATTGACACAACAGCTATGAAATTTACATTGTTTCCACTGAATATGCTAGTCCTATTATCAAAATAACTTGAAATGCAATTATTATGGCAAAAGCCTTTAAATGTTATGCTACAAAGCATTATGGGGTATTTATCACAAATGTTATCTTGGTACGTTTCCAATTATAAAATTGGATGTCGTACTGACTTAGCAATTTGACATATGAAAATATATTTGATTTTTACGCAGCACGGGGGTGTGTTTTTATCAAAATATTGAAATAAGAGCTGATTATGAATATGTTATTCTGAATATTTAATATGCTTGTAAAGTTATCATCAAAATCCGAAGAAACTTAAAATGCAGCTAGTATATCATTACAGCGAATAACTTGATATGTTTGTTTATTATACAGCTCTGGGGTGAGCTTTAATAGCAATATTGACATAAAAGCTAATAATTTAATTATAATATATATACCGAATATGCTAATCCAGTTACTGAAAAAACTTGAAATGCAATTATTATAGCAAAAGCCATTAATTGTTATGTTACAAAGCATTATGGGGTATTTATGACAAATGTTATCTTGGTACGTTTCCAACTATAAAATTTGATGTCGTACTGACTTAGGAATTTGACATATGAAAATATATTTGATTTTTATGCAGCACAGGGGAGAGCGTTGATGAAAATATTGAAAGAGAAGCTGATTATTTGGTTATGAATATGTTATTCTGAATATTTAATATGCTTGTACATTTATTATCGAAATGCATAAAAACTTAAAATGCTGCTACTATGTCATTAGAGTAATAGACTTGATATATTAGTTTATCTATCATGCAGCTCAGGGGTAAGCTTTAATAGCAATATTGACACAACAGCTATGAAATTTACATTGTTTGCACTGAATACGCTAGTCCTATTATCAAAATAACTTGAAATGCAATTATTATGGCAAAAGCCTTTAAATGTTATGCTACAAATCATTATGGGGTATTTATGACAAATGTTATCTTGGTACGTTTCCAATTATAAAATTTGATGTCGTACTGACTTAGCAATTTGACAAATGAAAATATATTTGATTTTTATGCAGCACATGGGTGTGTTTTTATCAAAATATTGAAATAAGAGCTGATTATGAAAATGTTATTCTGAAGGGCGAGCTTTAATAGCAATATTGACATAAAAACTATAGATTTAATTATAAAATATATATTGAATATGCTAATCCACTTACTGAAAAAACTTGAAATGCAATTATTATGGCAAAAGCCTTTAAATGTTATGCTACAAAGCATTATGGGGTATTTATGACAAATGTTATCTTGGTACGTTTCCGATTATAAAATTTGATGTCGTACTGACTTAGCAATTTGACATATGAAAATATATTTGATTTTTATGCAGCACGGGGGAGAGCATTGATGAAAATATTAAAAGAGAAGCTGATTATTTGGTTATGAATATGTTATTCTGAGTATTTAATATGCTTGTACATTTATCATCGAAATGCATAAAAACTTAAAATGCTGCTACTATGTCATTAGAGTAATAGACTTGATATATTAGTTTATTATGCAGCTCAGGGGTGAGCTTTAATAGCAATATTGACACAACAGCTATGAAATTTACATTGTTTGCACTGAATATGCTAGTCTTATTATCAAAATAACTTGAAATGCAATTATTATGGCAAAAGACTTGAAATGTTATGTGTTAAAGCATTATAGGGTGTTAGTGATGTATAATACCTTGGTAAGTTTCCAAATATAAAATTTAATGTCATACCGACAGCAATTTCATTTTTATTCAACACAGGGGTCTTTTATTAAAAAAAGTTGAAATAGAGCGTTACCATTGCAATGCATAGAAGCTCAAAATGCAGCTAGTATATCATTACAGCGAATAACTTGATATGTTTGTTTATTATACAGCTCTGGGGCGAGCTTTAATAGCAATATTGACATAAAAGCTAATAATTTAATTATAATATATATACCGAATATGCTAATCCAGTTACTGAAAAAACTTGAAATGCAATTATTATAGCAAAAGCCATTAATTGTTATGTTACAAAGCATTATGGGGTATTTATGAGAAATGTTAACTTGGTACGTTACCAATTATAAAATTTGATGTCGTACTGACTTAGCAATTTCGCAAATGAAAATATATTTGATTTTTATGCAGCACATGGGTGTGCTTTAATCAAAATATTGAAATAAGAGCCGATTATGAATATGTTGTTCTGAATATTTAATATGCTTGTACATTTATCATCGAAATGCATAAAAACTTAAAATGCTGCTACAATGTCATTAGAGTAATAGACTTGATATATTAGTTTATTATGCAGCTCAGGGGTGAGCTTTAATAGCAATATTGACACAACAGCTATGAAATTTACATTCTTTGCACTGAATATGCTAGTCCTATTATCAAAATAACTTGAAATGCAATTATTATAGCAAAAGCCTTTAAATGTTATGCTATAAAGCATTATGGGGTATTTATCACAAATGTTATCTTGGTACGTTTCCAATTATAAAATTTGATGTCGTACTGACTTAGCAATTTGAGAAATGAAAATATATTTGATTTTTATGCAGCTCATGGGTGTGTTTTTATCAAAATATTGAAATAAGATCTGATTATGAATATGTTATTCTGAATATTTAATACGCTTGTACAGTTATCATAAAAATCCGAAGAAACTTAAAATGCTTCCAGTATATCATTACAGCAAATAACTTGGTATGTCTTATTATTATACAGCACAGGGGCGAGCTTTAATAGCAATATTGACATAAAAACTATAGATTTAATTATAAAATATATATTAAATATGCTAATCCAGTTACTGAAAAAACTTGAAATGCAATAATTATAGGAAAAGCCATTAATTGTTATGTTACAAAGCATTATGGGGTATTTATGACAAATGTTAACTTGGTACGTTACCAATTATAAAATTTGATGTCGTACTGACTTAGCAATTTCGCAAATGAAAATATATTTGATTTTTATGCAGAACATGGGTGTGCTTTAATCAAAATATTGAAATAAGAGCCGATTATGAATATGTTGTTCTGAATATTTAATATGCTTGTACATTTATCATCGAAATGCATAAAAACTTGAAAATGCTGCTACTACGTCATTAGAGTAATAGACTTGATAAATTAGTTTATTATGCAGCTCAGGGGTGAGCTTTAATAGCAATATTGACACAACAGCTATGAAATTTACATTCTTTGCACTGAATATGCTAGAATATCCTATTATCAAAATAACTTGAAATGCAATTATTATAGCAAAAGCCTTTAAATGTTATGCTACAAAGCATTATGGGGTATTTATGACAAATGTTATCTTGGTACGTTTCCAATTATAAAATTTGATGTCGTACTGACTTAGCAATTTGACCTATGAAAATATATTTGATTTTTATGCAGCACGGGGGAGAGCGTTGATGAAAATATTGAAAGAGAAGCTGATTATTTGGTTATGAATATGTTATTCTGAGTATTTAATATGCTTGTACATTTATCATCGAAATGCATAAAAACTTAAAATGCTGCTACTATGTCATTACAGTAATAGACTTGATATATTAGTTTATTATGCAGCTCAGGGGTGAGCTTTAATAGCAATATTGACACAACAGCTATGAAATTTACATTGTTTGCACTGAATATGCTAGTCTTATTATCAAAATAACTTGAAATGCAATTATTACGGCAAAAGACTTGAAATGTTATGTGTTAAAGCATTATAGGGTGTTAGTGACGTATAATACCTTGGTAAGTTTCCAAATATAAAATTTAATGTCATACCGACAGCAATTTCATTTTTATTGAACACAGGGGTGTTTTATTAAAAAAAGTTGAAATAAGAGCGTTACCATTGCAATGCATAGAAGCTAAAATGCAGCTAGTATATCATTACAGCGAATAACTTGATATGTTTGTTTATTATACAGCTCTGGGGTGAGCTTTAATAGCAATATTGACATAAAAGCTAATAATTTAATTATAATATATATACCGAATATGCTAATCCAGTTACTGAAAAAACTTGAAATGCAATTATTATAGCAAAAGCCATTAATTGTTATGTTACAAAGCATTATGGGGTATTTATGACAAATGTTATCTTGGTACGTTTCCAACTATAAAATTTGATGTCGTACTGACTTAGGAATTTGACATATGAAAATATATTTGATTTTTATGCAGCACAGGGGAGAGCGTTGATGAAAATATTGAAAGAGAAGCTGATTATTTGGTTATGAATATGTTATTCTGAATATTTAATATGCTTGTACATTTATTATCGAAATGCATAAAAACTTAAAATGCTGCTACTATGTCATTAGAGTAATAGACTTGATATATTAGTTTATCTATCATGCAGCTCAGGGGTAAGCTTTAATAGCAATATTGACACAACAGCTATGAAATTTACATTGTTTGCACTGAATACGCTAGTCCTATTATCAAAATAACTTGAAATGCAATTATTATAGCAAAAGCCTTTAAATGTTATGCTACAAAGCATTATGGGGTATTTATCACAAATGTTATCTTGGTACGTTTCCAATTATAAAATTTGATGTCGTACTGACTTAGCAATTTGAGAAATGAAAATATATTTGATTTTTATGCAGCTCATGGGTGTGTTTTTATCAAAATATTGAAATAAGAGCTGATTATGAATATGTTATTCTGAATATTTAATACGCTTGTACAGTTATCATAAAAATCCGAAGAAACTTAAAATGCTTCCAGTATATCATTACAGCAAATAACTTGGTATGTCTTATTATTATACAGCACTGGGGCGAGCTTTAATAGCAATATTGACATAAAAACTATAGATTTAATTATAAAATATATATTGAATATGCTAATCCACTTACTGAAAAAACTTGAAATGCCATTATTATAGCAAAAGCCTTTAATTGTTATGTTACAAAGCATTATGGGGTTTTTATGACAAATGTTATCTTGGTACGTTTCCAACTATAAAATTTGATGTCGTACTGACTTAGGAATTTGACATATGAAAATATATTTGATTTTTATGCAGCACGGGGGAGAGCGTTGATGAAAATATTGAAAGAGAAGCTGATTATTTGGTTATGAATATGTTATTCTGAACATTTAATATGCTTGTACATTCATCATCGAAATGCATAAAAACTTAAAATGCTGCTACTATGTCATTAGAGTAATAGACTTGATATATTAGTTTATTATGCAGCTCAGGGTGAGCTTTAATAGCAATATTGACACAACAGCTATGAAATTTACATTGTTTCCACTGAATATGCTAGTCCTATTATCAAAATAACTTGAAATGCAATTATTATGGCAAAAGCCTTTAAATGTTATGCTACAAAGCATTATGGGGTATTTATCACAAATGTTATCTTGGTACGTTTCCAATTATAAAATTGGATGTCGTACTGACTTAGCAATTTGACATATGAAAATATATTTGATTTTTACGCAGCACGGGGGTGTGTTTTTATCAAAATATTGAAATAAGAGCTGATTATGAATATGTTATTCTGAATATTTAATATGCTTGTAAAGTTATCATCAAAATCCGAAGAAACTTAAAATGCAGCTAGTATATCATTACAGCGAATAACTTGATATGTTTGTTTATTATACAGCTCTGGGGTGAGCTTTAATAGCAATATTGACATAAAAGCTAATAATTTAATTATAATATATATACCGAATATGCTAATCCAGTTACTGAAAAAACTTGAAATGCAATTATTATAGCAAAAGCCATTAATTGTTATGTTACAAAGCATTATGGGGTATTTATGACAAATGTTATCTTGGTACGTTTCCAACTATAAAATTTGATGTCGTACTGACTTAGGAATTTGACATATGAAAATATATTTGATTTTTATGCAGCACAGGGGAGAGCGTTGATGAAAATATTGAAAGAGAAGCTGATTATTTGGTTATGAATATGTTATTCTGAATATTTAATATGCTTGTACATTTATTATCGAAATGCATAAAAACTTAAAATGCTGCTACTATGTCATTAGAGTAATAGACTTGATATATTAGTTTATCTATCATGCAGCTCAGGGGTAAGCTTTAATAGCAATATTGACACAACAGCTATGAAATTTACATTGTTTGCACTGAATACGCTAGTCCTATTATCAAAATAACTTGAAATGCAATTATTATGGCAAAAGCCTTTAAATGTTATGCTACAAATCATTATGGGGTATTTATGACAAATGTTATCTTGGTACGTTTCCAATTATAAAATTTGATGTCGTACTGACTTAGCAATTTGACAAATGAAAATATATTTGATTTTTATGCAGCACATGGGTGTGTTTTTATCAAAATATTGAAATAAGAGCTGATTATGAAAATGTTATTCTGAAGGGCGAGCTTTAATAGCAATATTGACATAAAAACTATAGATTTAATTATAAAATATATATTGAATATGCTAATCCACTTACTGAAAAAACTTGAAATGCAATTATTATGGCAAAAGCCTTTAAATGTTATGCTACAAAGCATTATGGGGTATTTATGACAAATGTTATCTTGGTACGTTTCCGATTATAAAATTTGATGTCGTACTGACTTAGCAATTTGACATATGAAAATATATTTGATTTTTATGCAGCACGGGGGAGAGCATTGATGAAAATATTAAAAGAGAAGCTGATTATTTGGTTATGAATATGTTATTCTGAGTATTTAATATGCTTGTACATTTATCATCGAAATGCATAAAAACTTAAAATGCTGCTACTATGTCATTAGAGTAATAGACTTGATATATTAGTTTATTATGCAGCTCAGGGGTGAGCTTTAATAGCAATATTGACACAACAGCTATGAAATTTACATTGTTTGCACTGAATATGCTAGTCTTATTATCAAAATAACTTGAAATGCAATTATTATGGCAAAAGACTTGAAATGTTATGTGTTAAAGCATTATAGGGTGTTAGTGACGTATAATACCTTGGTAAGTTTCCAAATATAAAATTTAATGTCATACCGACAGCAATTTCATTTTTATTCAACACAGGGGTCTTTTATTAAAAAAAGTTGAAATAAGAGCGTTACCATTGCAATGCATAGAAGCTCAAAATGCAGCTAGTATATCATTACAGCGAATAACTTGATATGTTTGTTTATTATACAGCTCTGGGGCGAGCTTTAATAGCAATATTGACATAAAAGCTAATAATTTAATTATAATATATATACCGAATATGCTAATCCAGTTACTGAAAAAACTTGAAATGCAATAATTATAGGAAAAGCCATTAATTGTTATGTTACAAAGCATTATGGGGTATTTATGACAAATGTTAACTTGGTACGTTACCAATTATAAAATTTGATGTCGTACTGACTTAGCAATTTCGCAAATGAAAATATATTTGATTTTTATGCAGAACATGGGTGTGCTTTAATCAAAATATTGAAATAAGAGCCGATTATGAATATGTTGTTCTGAATATTTAATATGCTTGTACATTTATCATCGAAATGCATAAAAACTTGAAAATGCTGCTACTACGTCATTAGAGTAATAGACTTGATAAATTAGTTTATTATGCAGCTCAGGGGTGAGCTTTAATAGCAATATTGACACAACAGCTATGAAATTTACATTCTTTGCACTGAATATGCTAGAATATCCTATTATCAAAATAACTTGAAATGCAATTATTATAGCAAAAGCCTTTAAATGTTATGCTACAAAGCATTATGGGGTATTTATGACAAATGTTATCTTGGTACGTTTCCAATTATAAAATTTGATGTCGTACTGACTTAGCAATTTGACCTATGAAAATATATTTGATTTTTATGCAGCACGGGGGAGAGCGTTGATGAAAATATTGAAAGAGAAGCTGATTATTTGGTTATGAATATGTTATTCTGAGTATTTAATATGCTTGTACATTTATCATCGAAATGCATAAAAACTTAAAATGCTGCTACTATGTCATTACAGTAATAGACTTGATATATTAGTTTATTATGCAGCTCAGGGGTGAGCTTTAATAGCAATATTGACACAACAGCTATGAAATTTACATTGTTTGCACTGAATATGCTAGTCTTATTATCAAAATAACTTGAAATGCAATTATTACGGCAAAAGACTTGAAATGTTATGTGTTAAAGCATTATAGGGTGTTAGTGACGTATAATACCTTGGTAAGTTTCCAAATATAAAATTTAATGTCATACCGACAGCAATTTCATTTTTATTGAACACAGGGGTGTTTTATTAAAAAAAGTTGAAATAAGAGCGTTACCATTGCAATGCATAGAAGCTAAAATGCAGCTAGTATATCATTACAGCGAATAACTTGATATGTTTGTTTATTATACAGCTCTGGGGTGAGCTTTAATAGCAATATTGACATAAAAGCTAATAATTTAATTATAATATATATACCGAATATGCTAATCCAGTTACTGAAAAAACTTGAAATGCAATTATTATAGCAAAAGCCATTAATTGTTATGTTACAAAGCATTATGGGGTATTTATGACAAATGTTATCTTGGTACGTTTCCAACTATAAAATTTGATGTCGTACTGACTTAGGAATTTGACATATGAAAATATATTTGATTTTTATGCAGCACAGGGGAGAGCGTTGATGAAAATATTGAAAGAGAAGCTGATTATTTGGTTATGAATATGTTATTCTGAATATTTAATATGCTTGTACATTTATTATCGAAATGCATAAAAACTTAAAATGCTGCTACTATGTCATTAGAGTAATAGACTTGATATATTAGTTTATCTATCATGCAGCTCAGGGGTAAGCTTTAATAGCAATATTGACACAACAGCTATGAAATTTACATTGTTTGCACTGAATACGCTAGTCCTATTATCAAAATAACTTGAAATGCAATTATTATAGCAAAAGCCTTTAAATGTTATGCTACAAAGCATTATGGGGTATTTATCACAAATGTTATCTTGGTACGTTTCCAATTATAAAATTTGATGTCGTACTGACTTAGCAATTTGAGAAATGAAAATATATTTGATTTTTATGCAGCTCATGGGTGTGTTTTTATCAAAATATTGAAATAAGAGCTGATTATGAATATGTTATTCTGAATATTTAATACGCTTGTACAGTTATCATAAAAATCCGAAGAAACTTAAAATGCTTCCAGTATATCATTACAGCAAATAACTTGGTATGTCTTATTATTATACAGCACTGGGGCGAGCTTTAATAGCAATATTGACATAAAAACTATAGATTTAATTATAAAATATATATTGAATATGCTAATCCACTTACTGAAAAAACTTGAAATGCCATTATTATAGCAAAAGCCTTTAATTGTTATGTTACAAAGCATTATGGGGTTTTTATGACAAATGTTATCTTGGTACGTTTCCAACTATAAAATTTGATGTCGTACTGACTTAGGAATTTGACATATGAAAATATATTTGATTTTTATGCAGCACGGGGGAGAGCGTTGATGAAAATATTGAAAGAGAAGCTGATTATTTGGTTATGAATATGTTATTCTGAACATTTAATATGCTTGTACATTCATCATCGAAATGCATAAAAACTTAAAATGCTGCTACTATGTCATTAGAGTAATAGACTTGATATATTAGTTTATTATGCAGCTCAGGGTGAGCTTTAATAGCAATATTGACACAACAGCTATGAAATTTACATTGTTTCCACTGAATATGCTAGTCCTATTATCAAAATAACTTGAAATGCAATTATTATGGCAAAAGCCTTTAAATGTTATGCTACAAAGCATTATGGGGTATTTATCACAAATGTTATCTTGGTACGTTTCCAATTATAAAATTGGATGTCGTACTGACTTAGCAATTTGACATATGAAAATATATTTGATTTTTACGCAGCACGGGGGTGTGTTTTTATCAAAATATTGAAATAAGAGCTGATTATGAATATGTTATTCTGAATATTTAATATGCTTGTAAAGTTATCATCAAAATCCGAAGAAACTTAAAATGCAGCTAGTATATCATTACAGCGAATAACTTGATATGTTTGTTTATTATACAGCTCTGGGGTGAGCTTTAATAGCAATATTGACATAAAAGCTAATAATTTAATTATAATATATATACCGAATATGCTAATCCAGTTACTGAAAAAACTTGAAATGCAATTATTATAGCAAAAGCCATTAATTGTTATGTTACAAAGCATTATGGGGTATTTATGACAAATGTTATCTTGGTACGTTTCCAACTATAAAATTTGATGTCGTACTGACTTAGGAATTTGACATATGAAAATATATTTGATTTTTATGCAGCACAGGGGAGAGCGTTGATGAAAATATTGAAAGAGAAGCTGATTATTTGGTTATGAATATGTTATTCTGAATATTTAATATGCTTGTACATTTATTATCGAAATGCATAAAAACTTAAAATGCTGCTACTATGTCATTAGAGTAATAGACTTGATATATTAGTTTATCTATCATGCAGCTCAGGGGTAAGCTTTAATAGCAATATTGACACAACAGCTATGAAATTTACATTGTTTGCACTGAATACGCTAGTCCTATTATCAAAATAACTTGAAATGCAATTATTATGGCAAAAGCCTTTAAATGTTATGCTACAAATCATTATGGGGTATTTATGACAAATGTTATCTTGGTACGTTTCCAATTATAAAATTTGATGTCGTACTGACTTAGCAATTTGACAAATGAAAATATATTTGATTTTTATGCAGCACATGGGTGTGTTTTTATCAAAATATTGAAATAAGAGCTGATTATGAAAATGTTATTCTGAAGGGCGAGCTTTAATAGCAATATTGACATAAAAACTATAGATTTAATTATAAAATATATATTGAATATGCTAATCCACTTACTGAAAAAACTTGAAATGCAATTATTATGGCAAAAGCCTTTAAATGTTATGCTACAAAGCATTATGGGGTATTTATGACAAATGTTATCTTGGTACGTTTCCGATTATAAAATTTGATGTCGTACTGACTTAGCAATTTGACATATGAAAATATATTTGATTTTTATGCAGCACGGGGGAGAGCATTGATGAAAATATTAAAAGAGAAGCTGATTATTTGGTTATGAATATGTTATTCTGAGTATTTAATATGCTTGTACATTTATCATCGAAATGCATAAAAACTTAAAATGCTGCTACTATGTCATTAGAGTAATAGACTTGATATATTAGTTTATTATGCAGCTCAGGGGTGAGCTTTAATAGCAATATTGACACAACAGCTATGAAATTTACATTGTTTGCACTGAATATGCTAGTCTTATTATCAAAATAACTTGAAATGCAATTATTATGGCAAAAGACTTGAAATGTTATGTGTTAAAGCATTATAGGGTGTTAGTGACGTATAATACCTTGGTAAGTTTCCAAATATAAAATTTAATGTCATACCGACAGCAATTTCATTTTTATTCAACACAGGGGTCTTTTATTAAAAAAAGTTGAAATAAGAGCGTTACCATTGCAATGCATAGAAGCTCAAAATGCAGCTAGTATATCATTACAGCGAATAACTTGATATGTTTGTTTATTATACAGCTCTGGGGCGAGCTTTAATAGCAATATTGACATAAAAGCTAATAATTTAATTATAATATATATACCGAATATGCTAATCCAGTTACTGAAAAAACTTGAAATGCAATAATTATAGGAAAAGCCATTAATTGTTATGTTACAAAGCATTATGGGGTATTTATGACAAATGTTAACTTGGTACGTTACCAATTATAAAATTTGATGTCGTACTGACTTAGCAATTTCGCAAATGAAAATATATTTGATTTTTATGCAGAACATGGGTGTGCTTTAATCAAAATATTGAAATAAGAGCCGATTATGAATATGTTGTTCTGAATATTTAATATGCTTGTACATTTATCATCGAAATGCATAAAAACTTGAAAATGCTGCTACTACGTCATTAGAGTAATAGACTTGATAAATTAGTTTATTATGCAGCTCAGGGGTGAGCTTTAATAGCAATATTGACACAACAGCTATGAAATTTACATTCTTTGCACTGAATATGCTAGAATATCCTATTATCAAAATAACTTGAAATGCAATTATTATAGCAAAAGCCTTTAAATGTTATGCTACAAAGCATTATGGGGTATTTATGACAAATGTTATCTTGGTACGTTTCCAATTATAAAATTTGATGTCGTACTGACTTAGCAATTTGACCTATGAAAATATATTTGATTTTTATGCAGCACGGGGGAGAGCGTTGATGAAAATATTGAAAGAGAAGCTGATTATTTGGTTATGAATATGTTATTCTGAGTATTTAATATGCTTGTACATTTATCATCGAAATGCATAAAAACTTAAAATGCTGCTACTATGTCATTACAGTAATAGACTTGATATATTAGTTTATTATGCAGCTCAGGGGTGAGCTTTAATAGCAATATTGACACAACAGCTATGAAATTTACATTGTTTGCACTGAATATGCTAGTCTTATTATCAAAATAACTTGAAATGCAATTATTACGGCAAAAGACTTGAAATGTTATGTGTTAAAGCATTATAGGGTGTTAGTGACGTATAATACCTTGGTAAGTTTCCAAATATAAAATTTAATGTCATACCGACAGCAATTTCATTTTTATTGAACACAGGGGTGTTTTATTAAAAAAAGTTGAAATAAGAGCGTTACCATTGCAATGCATAGAAGCTAAAATGCAGCTAGTATATCATTACAGCGAATAACTTGATATGTTTGTTTATTATACAGCTCTGGGGTGAGCTTTAATAGCAATATTGACATAAAAGCTAATAATTTAATTATAATATATATACCGAATATGCTAATCCAGTTACTGAAAAAACTTGAAATGCAATTATTATAGCAAAAGCCATTAATTGTTATGTTACAAAGCATTATGGGGTATTTATGACAAATGTTATCTTGGTACGTTTCCAACTATAAAATTTGATGTCGTACTGACTTAGGAATTTGACATATGAAAATATATTTGATTTTTATGCAGCACAGGGGAGAGCGTTGATGAAAATATTGAAAGAGAAGCTGATTATTTGGTTATGAATATGTTATTCTGAATATTTAATATGCTTGTACATTTATTATCGAAATGCATAAAAACTTAAAATGCTGCTACTATGTCATTAGAGTAATAGACTTGATATATTAGTTTATCTATCATGCAGCTCAGGGGTAAGCTTTAATAGCAATATTGACACAACAGCTATGAAATTTACATTGTTTGCACTGAATACGCTAGTCCTATTATCAAAATAACTTGAAATGCAATTATTATGGCAAAAGCCTTTAAATGTTATGCTACAAATCATTATGGGGTATTTATGACAAATGTTATCTTGGTACGTTTCCAATTATAAAATTTGATGTCGTACTGACTTAGCAATTTGACAAATGAAAATATATTTGATTTTTATGCAGCACATGGGTGTGTTTTTATCAAAATATTGAAATAAGAGCTGATTATGAAAATGTTATTCTGAAGGGCGAGCTTTAATAGCAATATTGACATAAAAACTATAGATTTAATTATAAAATATATATTGAATATGCTAATCCACTTACTGAAAAAACTTGAAATGCAATTATTATGGCAAAAGCCTTTAAATGTTATGCTACAAAGCATTATGGGGTATTTATGACAAATGTTATCTTGGTACGTTTCCGATTATAAAATTTGATGTCGTACTGACTTAGCAATTTGACATATGAAAATATATTTGATTTTTATGCAGCACGGGGGAGAGCATTGATGAAAATATTAAAAGAGAAGCTGATTATTTGGTTATGAATATGTTATTCTGAGTATTTAATATGCTTGTACATTTATCATCGAAATGCATAAAAACTTAAAATGCTGCTACTATGTCATTAGAGTAATAGACTTGATATATTAGTTTATTATGCAGCTCAGGGGTGAGCTTTAATAGCAATATTGACACAACAGCTATGAAATTTACATTGTTTGCACTGAATATGCTAGTCTTATTATCAAAATAACTTGAAATGCAATTATTATGGCAAAAGACTTGAAATGTTATGTGTTAAAGCATTATAGGGTGTTAGTGACGTATAATACCTTGGTAAGTTTCCAAATATAAAATTTAATGTCATACCGACAGCAATTTCATTTTTATTCAACACAGGGGTCTTTTATTAAAAAAAGTTGAAATAAGAGCGTTACCATTGCAATGCATAGAAGCTCAAAATGCAGCTAGTATATCATTACAGCGAATAACTTGATATGTTTGTTTATTATACAGCTCTGGGGCGAGCTTTAATAGCAATATTGACATAAAAGCTAATAATTTAATTATAATATATATACCGAATATGCTAATCCATTTACTGAAAAAACTTGAAATGCAATTATTATAGCAAAAGCCATTAATTGTTATGTTACAAAGCATTATGGGGTATTTATGAGAAATGTTAACTTGGTACGTTACCAATTATAAAATTTGATGTCGTACTGACTTAGCAATTTCGCAAATGAAAATATATTTGATTTTTATGCAGCACATGGGTGTGCTTTAATCAAAATATTGAAATAAGAGCTGATTATGAATATGTTATTCTGAATATTTAATACGCTTGTACAGTTATCATAAAAATCCGAAGAAACTTAAAATGCTTCCAGTATATCATTACAGCAAATAACTTGGTATGTCTTATTATTATACAGCACTGGGGCGAGCTTTAATAGCAATATTGACATAAAAACTATAGATTTAATTATAAAATATATATTGAATATGCTAATCCACTTACTGAAAAAACTTGAAATGCCATTATTATAGCAAAAGCCTTTAATTGTTATGTTACAAAGCATTATGGGGTTTTTATGACAAATGTTATCTTGGTACGTTTCCGATTATAAAATTTGATGTCGTACTGACTTAGCAATTTGACATATGAAAATATATTTGATTTTTATGCAGCACGGGGGAGAGCATTGATGAAAATATTAAAAGAGAAGCTGATTATTTGGTTATGAATATGTTATTCTGAGTATTTAATATGCTTGTACATTTATCATCGAAATGCATAAAAACTTAAAATGCTGCTACTATGTCATTAGAGTAATAGACTTGATATATTAGTTTATTATGCAGCTCAGGGGTGAGCTTTAATAGCAATATTGACACAACAGCTATGAAATTTACATTGTTTGCACTGAATATGCTAGTCTTATTATCAAAATAACTTGAAATGCAATTATTATGGCAAAAGACTTGAAATGTTATGTGTTAAAGCATTATAGGGTGTTAGTGACGTATAATACCTTGGTAAGTTTCCAAATATAAAATTTAATGTCATACCGACAGCAATTTCATTTTTATTCAACACAGGGGTCTTTTATTAAAAAAAGTTGAAATAAGAGCGTTACCATTGCAATGCATAGAAGCTCAAAATGCAGCTAGTATATCATTACAGCGAATAACTTGATATGTTTGTTTATTATACAGCTCTGGGGCGAGCTTTAATAGCAATATTGACATAAAAGCTAATAATTTAATTATAATATATATACCGAATATGCTAATCCAGTTACTGAAAAAACTTGAAATGCAATAATTATAGGAAAAGCCATTAATTGTTATGTTACAAAGCATTATGGGGTATTTATGACAAATGTTAACTTGGTACGTTACCAATTATAAAATTTGATGTCGTACTGACTTAGCAATTTCGCAAATGAAAATATATTTGATTTTTATGCAGAACATGGGTGTGCTTTAATCAAAATATTGAAATAAGAGCCGATTATGAATATGTTGTTCTGAATATTTAATATGCTTGTACATTTATCATCGAAATGCATAAAAACTTGAAAATGCTGCTACTACGTCATTAGAGTAATAGACTTCATAAATTAGTTTATTATGCAGCTCAGGGGTGAGCTTTAATAGCAATATTGACACAACAGCTATGAAATTTACATTCTTTGCACTGAATATGCTAGAATATCCTATTATCAAAATAACTTGAAATGCAATTATTATAGCAAAAGCCTTTAAATGTTATGCTACAAAGCATTATGGGGTATTTATGACAAATGTTATCTTGGTACGTTTCCAATTATAAAATTTGATGTCGTACTGACTTAGCAATTTGACCTATGAAAATATATTTGATTTTTATGCAGCACGGGGGAGAGCGTTGATGAAAATATTGAAAGAGAAGCTGATTATTTGGTTATGAATATGTTATTCTGAGTATTTAATATGCTTGTACATTTATCATCGAAATGCATAAAAACTTAAAATGCTGCTACTATGTCATTACAGTAATAGACTTGATATATTAGTTTATTATGCAGCTCAGGGGTGAGCTTTAATAGCAATATTGACACAACAGCTATGAAATTTACATTGTTTGCACTGAATATGCTAGTCTTATTATCAAAATAACTTGAAATGCAATTATTACGGCAAAAGACTTGAAATGTTATGTGTTAAAGCATTATAGGGTGTTAGTGACGTATAATACCTTGGTAAGTTTCCAAATATAAAATTTAATGTCATACCGACAGCAATTTCATTTTTATTGAACACAGGGGTGTTTTATTAAAAAAAGTTGAAATAAGAGCGTTACCATTGCAATGCATAGAAGCTAAAATGCAGCTAGTATATCATTACAGCGAATAACTTGATATGTTTGTTTATTATACAGCTCTGGGGTGAGCTTTAATAGCAATATTGACATAAAAGCTAATAATTTAATTATAATATATATACCGAATATGCTAATCCAGTTACTGAAAAAACTTGAAATGCAATTATTATAGCAAAAGCCATTAATTGTTATGTTACAAAGCATTATGGGGTATTTATGACAAATGTTATCTTGGTACGTTTCCAACTATAAAATTTGATGTCGTACTGACTTAGGAATTTGACATATGAAAATATATTTGATTTTTATGCAGCACAGGGGAGAGCGTTGATGAAAATATTGAAAGAGAAGCTGATTATTTGGTTATGAATATGTTATTCTGAATATTTAATATGCTTGTACATTTATTATCGAAATGCATAAAAACTTAAAATGCTGCTACTATGTCATTAGAGTAATAGACTTGATATATTAGTTTATCTATCATGCAGCTCAGGGGTAAGCTTTAATAGCAATATTGACACAACAGCTATGAAATTTACATTGTTTGCACTGAATACGCTAGTCCTATTATCAAAATAACTTGAAATGCAATTATTATAGCAAAAGCCTTTAAATGTTATGCTACAAAGCATTATGGGGTATTTATCACAAATGTTATCTTGGTACGTTTCCAATTATAAAATTTGATGTCGTACTGACTTAGCAATTTGAGAAATGAAAATATATTTGATTTTTATGCAGCTCATGGGTGTGTTTTTATCAAAATATTGAAATAAGAGCTGATTATGAATATGTTATTCTGAATATTTAATACGCTTGTACAGTTATCATAAAAATCCGAAGAAACTTAAAATGCTTCCAGTATATCATTACAGCAAATAACTTGGTATGTCTTATTATTATACAGCACTGGGGCGAGCTTTAATAGCAATATTGACATAAAAACTATAGATTTAATTATAAAATATATATTGAATATGCTAATCCACTTACTGAAAAAACTTGAAATGCCATTATTATAGCAAAAGCCTTTAATTGTTATGTTACAAAGCATTATGGGGTTTTTATGACAAATGTTATCTTGGTACGTTTCCAACTATAAAATTTGATGTCGTACTGACTTAGGAATTTGACATATGAAAATATATTTGATTTTTATGCAGCACGGGGGAGAGCGTTGATGAAAATATTGAAAGAGAAGCTGATTATTTGGTTATGAATATGTTATTCTGAACATTTAATATGCTTGTACATTCATCATCGAAATGCATAAAAACTTAAAATGCTGCTACTATGTCATTAGAGTAATAGACTTGATATATTAGTTTATTATGCAGCTCAGGGTGAGCTTTAATAGCAATATTGACACAACAGCTATGAAATTTACATTGTTTCCACTGAATATGCTAGTCCTATTATCAAAATAACTTGAAATGCAATTATTATGGCAAAAGCCTTTAAATGTTATGCTACAAAGCATTATGGGGTATTTATGACAAATGTTATCTTGGTACGTTTCCAATTATAAAATTGGATGTCGTACTGACTTAGCAATTTGACATATGAAAATATATTTGATTTTTACGCAGCACGGGGGTGTGTTTTTATCAAAATATTGAAATAAGAGCTGATTATGAATATGTTATTCTGAATATTTAATATGCTTGTAAAGTTATCATCAAAATCCGAAGAAACTTAAAATGCAGCTAGTATATCATTACAGCGAATAACTTGATATGTTTGTTTATTATACAGCTCTGGGGTGAGCTTTAATAGCAATATTGACATAAAAGCTAATAATTTAATTATAATATATATACCGAATATGCTAATCCAGTTACTGAAAAAACTTGAAATGCAATTATTATAGCAAAAGCCATTAATTGTTATGTTACAAAGCATTATGGGGTATTTATGACAAATGTTATCTTGGTACGTTTCCAACTATAAAATTTGATGTCGTACTGACTTAGGAATTTGACATATGAAAATATATTTGATTTTTATGCAGCACAGGGGAGAGCGTTGATGAAAATATTGAAAGAGAAGCTGATTATTTGGTTATGAATATGTTATTCTGAATATTTAATATGCTTGTACATTTATTATCGAAATGCATAAAAACTTAAAATGCTGCTACTATGTCATTAGAGTAATAGACTTGATATATTAGTTTATCTATCATGCAGCTCAGGGGTAAGCTTTAATAGCAATATTGACACAACAGCTATGAAATTTACATTGTTTGCACTGAATACGCTAGTCCTATTATCAAAATAACTTGAAATGCAATTATTATGGCAAAAGCCTTTAAATGTTATGCTACAAATCATTATGGGATATTTATGACAAATGTTATCTTGGTACGTTTCCAATTATAAAATTTGATGTCGTACTGACTTAGCAATTTGACAAATGAAAATATATTTGATTTTTATGCAGCACATGGGTGTGTTTTTATCAAAATATTGAAATAAGAGCTGATTATGAAAATGTTATTCTGAAGGGCGAGCTTTAATAGCAATATTGACATAAAAACTATAGATTTAATTATAAAATATATATTGAATATGCTAATCCACTTACTGAAAAAACTTGAAATGCAATTATTATGGCAAAAGCCTTTAAATGTTATGCTACAAAGCATTATGGGGTATTTATGACAAATGTTATCTTGGTACGTTTCCGATTATAAAATTTGATGTCGTACTGACTTAGCAATTTGACATATGAAAATATATTTGATTTTTATGCAGCACGGGGGAGAGCATTGATGAAAATATTAAAAGAGAAGCTGATTATTTGGTTATGAATATGTTATTCTGAGTATTTAATATGCTTGTACATTTATCATCGAAATGCATAAAAACTTAAAATGCTGCTACTATGTCATTAGAGTAATAGACTTGATATATTAGTTTATTATGCAGCTCAGGGGTGAGCTTTAATAGCAATATTGACACAACAGCTATGAAATTTACATTGTTTGCACTGAATATGCTAGTCTTATTATCAAAATAACTTGAAATGCAATTATTATGGCAAAAGACTTGAAATGTTATGTGTTAAAGCATTATAGGGTGTTAGTGACGTATAATACCTTGGTAAGTTTCCAAATATAAAATTTAATGTCATACCGACAGCAATTTCATTTTTATTCAACACAGGGGTCTTTTATTAAAAAAAGTTGAAATAAGAGCGTTACCATTGCAATGCATAGAAGCTCAAAATGCAGCTAGTATATCATTACAGCGAATAACTTGATATGTTTGTTTATTATACAGCTCTGGGGCGAGCTTTAATAGCAATATTGACATAAAAGCTAATAATTTAATTATAATATATATACCGAATATGCTAATCCAGTTACTGAAAAAACTTGAAATGCAATAATTATAGGAAAAGCCATTAATTGTTATGTTACAAAGCATTATGGGGTATTTATGACAAATGTTAACTTGGTACGTTACCAATTATAAAATTTGATGTCGTACTGACTTAGCAATTTCGCAAATGAAAATATATTTGATTTTTATGCAGAACATGGGTGTGCTTTAATCAAAATATTGAAATAAGAGCCGATTATGAATATGTTGTTCTGAATATTTAATATGCTTGTACATTTATCATCGAAATGCATAAAAACTTGAAAATGCTGCTACTACGTCATTAGAGTAATAGACTTGATAAATTAGTTTATTATGCAGCTCAGGGGTGAGCTTTAATAGCAATATTGACACAACAGCTATGAAATTTACATTCTTTGCACTGAATATGCTAGTCCTATTATCAAAATAACTTGAAATGCAATTATTATAGCAAAAGCCTTTAAATGTTATGCTACAAAGCATTATGGGGTATTTATCACAAATGTTATCTTGGTACGTTTCCAATTATAAAATTTGATGTCGTACTGACTTAGCAATTTGAGAAATGAAAATATATTTGATTTTTATGCAGCTCATGGGTGTGTTTTTATCAAAATATTGAAATAAGAGCTGATTATGAATATGTTATTCTGAATATTTAATACGCTTGTACAGTTATCATAAAAATCCGAAGAAACTTAAAATGCTTCCAGTATATCATTACAGCAAATAACTTGGTATGTCTTATTATTATACAGCACTGGGGCGAGCTTTAATAGCAATATTGACATAAAAACTATAGATTTAATTATAAAATATATATTGAATATGCTAATCCACTTACTGAAAAAACTTGAAATGCCATTATTATAGCAAAAGCCTTTAATTGTTATGTTACAAAGCATTATGGGGTTTTTATGACAAATGTTATCTTGGTACGTTTCCAACTATAAAATTTGATGTCGTACTGACTTAGGAATTTGACATATGAAAATATATTTGATTTTTATGCAGCACGGGGGAGAGCGTTGATGAAAATATTGAAAGAGAAGCTGATTATTTGGTTATGAATATGTTATTCTGAACATTTAATATGCTTGTACATTCATCATCGAAATGCATAAAAACTTAAAATGCTGCTACTATGTCATTAGAGTAATAGACTTGATATATTAGTTTATTATGCAGCTCAGGGTGAGCTTTAATAGCAATATTGACACAACAGCTATGAAATTTACATTGTTTCCACTGAATATGCTAGTCCTATTATCAAAATAACTTGAAATGCAATTATTATGGCAAAAGCCTTTAAATGTTATGCTACAAAGCATTATGGGGTATTTATCACAAATGTTATCTTGGTACGTTTCCAATTATAAAATTGGATGTCGTACTGACTTAGCAATTTGACATATGAAAATATATTTGATTTTTACGCAGCACGGGGGTGTGTTTTTATCAAAATATTGAAATAAGAGCTGATTATGAATATGTTATTCTGAATATTTAATATGCTTGTAAAGTTATCATCAAAATCCGAAGAAACTTAAAATGCAGCTAGTATATCATTACAGCGAATAACTTGATATGTTTGTTTATTATACAGCTCTGGGGTGAGCTTTAATAGCAATATTGACATAAAAGCTAATAATTTAATTATAATATATATACCGAATATGCTAATCCAGTTACTGAAAAAACTTGAAATGCAATTATTATAGCAAAAGCCATTAATTGTTATGTTACAAAGCATTATGGGGTATTTATGACAAATGTTATCTTGGTACGTTTCCAACTATAAAATTTGATGTCGTACTGACTTAGGAATTTGACATATGAAAATATATTTGATTTTTATGCAGCACAGGGGAGAGCGTTGATGAAAATATTGAAAGAGAAGCTGATTATTTGGTTATGAATATGTTATTCTGAATATTTAATATGCTTGTACATTTATTATCGAAATGCATAAAAACTTAAAATGCTGCTACTATGTCATTAGAGTAATAGACTTGATATATTAGTTTATCTATCATGCAGCTCAGGGGTAAGCTTTAATAGCAATATTGACACAACAGCTATGAAATTTACATTGTTTGCACTGAATACGCTAGTCCTATTATCAAAATAACTTGAAATGCAATTATTATGGCAAAAGCCTTTAAATGTTATGCTACAAATCATTATGGGGTATTTATGACAAATGTTATCTTGGTACGTTTCCAATTATAAAATTTGATGTCGTACTGACTTAGCAATTTGACAAATGAAAATATATTTGATTTTTATGCAGCACATGGGTGTGTTTTTATCAAAATATTGAAATAAGAGCTGATTATGAAAATGTTATTCTGAAGGGCGAGCTTTAATAGCAATATTGACATAAAAACTATAGATTTAATTATAAAATATATACCGAATATGCTAATCCAGTTACTGAAAAAACTTGAAATGCAATTATTATAGCAAAAGCCATTAATTGTTATGTTACAAAGCATTATGGGGTATTTATGACAAATGTTATCTTGGTACGTTTCCAACTATAAAATTTGATGTCGTACTGACTTAGGAATTTGACATATGAAAATATATTTGATTTTTATGCAGCACAGGGGAGAGCGTTGATGAAAATATTGAAAGAGAAGCTGATTATTTGGTTATGAATATGTTATTCTGAATATTTAATATGCTTGTACATTTATTATCGAAATGCATAAAAACTTAAAATGCTGCTACTATGTCATTAGAGTAATAGACTTGATATATTAGTTTATCTATCATGCAGCTCAGGGGTAAGCTTTAATAGCAATATTGACACAACAGCTATGAAATTTACATTGTTTGCACTGAATACGCTAGTCCTATTATCAAAATAACTTGAAATGCAATTATTATGGCAAAAGCCTTTAAATGTTATGCTACAAATCATTATGGGGTATTTATGACAAATGTTATCTTGGTACGTTTCCAATTATAAAATTTGATGTCGTACTGACTTAGCAATTTGACAAATGAAAATATATTTGATTTTTATGCAGCACATGGGTGTGTTTTTATCAAAATATTGAAATAAGAGCTGATTATGAAAATGTTATTCTGAAGGGCGAGCTTTAATAGCAATATTGACATAAAAACTATAGATTTAATTATAAAATATATATTGAATATGCTAATCCACTTACTGAAAAAACTTGAAATGCAATTATTATGGCAAAAGCCTTTAAATGTTATGCTACAAAGCATTATGGGGTATTTATGACAAATGTTATCTTGGTACGTTTCCGATTATAAAATTTGATGTCGTACTGACTTAGCAATTTGACATATGAAAATATATTTGATTTTTATGCAGCACGGGGGAGAGCATTGATGAAAATATTAAAAGAGAAGCTGATTATTTGGTTATGAATATGTTATTCTGAGTATTTAATATGCTTGTACATTTATCATCGAAATGCATAAAAACTTAAAATGCTGCTACTATGTCATTAGAGTAATAGACTTGATATATTAGTTTATTATGCAGCTCAGGGGTGAGCTTTAATAGCAATATTGACACAACAGCTATGAAATTTACATTGTTTGCACTGAATATGCTAGTCTTATTATCAAAATAACTTGAAATGCAATTATTATGGCAAAAGACTTGAAATGTTATGTGTTAAAGCATTATAGGGTGTTAGTGACGTATAATACCTTGGTAAGTTTCCAAATATAAAATTTAATGTCATACCGACAGCAATTTCATTTTTATTCAACACAGGGGTCTTTTATTAAAAAAAGTTGAAATAAGAGCGTTACCATTGCAATGCATAGAAGCTCAAAATGCAGCTAGTATATCATTACAGCGAATAACTTGATATGTTTGTTTATTATACAGCTCTGGGGCGAGCTTTAATAGCAATATTGACATAAAAGCTAATAATTTAATTATAATATATATACCGAATATGCTAATCCAGTTACTGAAAAAACTTGAAATGCAATAATTATAGGAAAAGCCATTAATTGTTATGTTACAAAGCATTATGGGGTATTTATGACAAATGTTAACTTGGTACGTTACCAATTATAAAATTTGATGTCGTACTGACTTAGCAATTTCGCAAATGAAAATATATTTGATTTTTATGCAGAACATGGGTGTGCTTTAATCAAAATATTGAAATAAGAGCCGATTATGAATATGTTGTTCTGAATATTTAATATGCTTGTACATTTATCATCGAAATGCATAAAAACTTGAAAATGCTGCTACTACGTCATTAGAGTAATAGACTTGATAAATTAGTTTATTATGCAGCTCAGGGGTGAGCTTTAATAGCAATATTGACACAACAGCTATGAAATTTACATTCTTTGCACTGAATATGCTAGAATATCCTATTATCAAAATAACTTGAAATGCAATTATTATAGCAAAAGCCTTTAAATGTTATGCTACAAAGCATTATGGGGTATTTATGACAAATGTTATCTTGGTACGTTTCCAATTATAAAATTTGATGTCGTACTGACTTAGCAATTTGACCTATGAAAATATATTTGATTTTTATGCAGCACGGGGGAGAGCGTTGATGAAAATATTGAAAGAGAAGCTGATTATTTGGTTATGAATATGTTATTCTGAGTATTTAATATGCTTGTACATTTATCATCGAAATGCATAAAAACTTAAAATGCTGCTACTATGTCATTACAGTAATAGACTTGATATATTAGTTTATTATGCAGCTCAGGGGTGAGCTTTAATAGCAATATTGACACAACAGCTATGAAATTTACATTGTTTGCACTGAATATGCTAGTCTTATTATCAAAATAACTTGAAATGCAATTATTACGGCAAAAGACTTGAAATGTTATGTGTTAAAGCATTATAGGGTGTTAGTGACGTATAATACCTTGGTAAGTTTCCAAATATAAAATTTAATGTCATACCGACAGCAATTTCATTTTTATTGAACACAGGGGTGTTTTATTAAAAAAAGTTGAAATAAGAGCGTTACCATTGCAATGCATAGAAGCTAAAATGCAGCTAGTATATCATTACAGCGAATAACTTGATATGTTTGTTTATTATACAGCTCTGGGGTGAGCTTTAATAGCAATATTGACATAAAAGCTAATAATTTAATTATAATATATATACCGAATATGCTAATCCAGTTACTGAAAAAACTTGAAATGCAATTATTATAGCAAAAGCCATTAATTGTTATGTTACAAAGCATTATGGGGTATTTATGACAAATGTTATCTTGGTACGTTTCCAACTATAAAATTTGATGTCGTACTGACTTAGGAATTTGACATATGAAAATATATTTGATTTTTATGCAGCACAGGGGAGAGCGTTGATGAAAATATTGAAAGAGAAGCTGATTATTTGGTTATGAATATGTTATTCTGAATATTTAATATGCTTGTACATTTATTATCGAAATGCATAAAAACTTAAAATGCTGCTACTATGTCATTAGAGTAATAGACTTGATATATTAGTTTATCTATCATGCAGCTCAGGGGTAAGCTTTAATAGCAATATTGACACAACAGCTATGAAATTTACATTGTTTGCACTGAATACGCTAGTCCTATTATCAAAATAACTTGAAATGCAATTATTATAGCAAAAGCCTTTAAATGTTATGCTACAAAGCATTATGGGGTATTTATCACAAATGTTATCTTGGTACGTTTCCAATTATAAAATTTGATGTCGTACTGACTTAGCAATTTGAGAAATGAAAATATATTTGATTTTTATGCAGCTCATGGGTGTGTTTTTATCAAAATATTGAAATAAGAGCTGATTATGAATATGTTATTCTGAATATTTAATACGCTTGTACAGTTATCATAAAAATCCGAAGAAACTTAAAATGCTTCCAGTATATCATTACAGCAAATAACTTGGTATGTCTTATTATTATACAGCACTGGGGCGAGCTTTAATAGCAATATTGACATAAAAACTATAGATTTAATTATAAAATATATATTGAATATGCTAATCCACTTACTGAAAAAACTTGAAATGCCATTATTATAGCAAAAGCCTTTAATTGTTATGTTACAAAGCATTATGGGGTTTTTATGACAAATGTTATCTTGGTACGTTTCCAACTATAAAATTTGATGTCGTACTGACTTAGGAATTTGACATATGAAAATATATTTGATTTTTATGCAGCACGGGGGAGAGCGTTGATGAAAATATTGAAAGAGAAGCTGATTATTTGGTTATGAATATGTTATTCTGAACATTTAATATGCTTGTACATTCATCATCGAAATGCATAAAAACTTAAAATGCTGCTACTATGTCATTAGAGTAATAGACTTGATATATTAGTTTATTATGCAGCTCAGGGTGAGCTTTAATAGCAATATTGACACAACAGCTATGAAATTTACATTGTTTCCACTGAATATGCTAGTCCTATTATCAAAATAACTTGAAATGCAATTATTATGGCAAAAGCCTTTAAATGTTATGCTACAAAGCATTATGGGGTATTTATCACAAATGTTATCTTGGTACGTTTCCAATTATAAAATTGGATGTCGTACTGACTTAGCAATTTGACATATGAAAATATATTTGATTTTTACGCAGCACGGGGGTGTGTTTTTATCAAAATATTGAAATAAGAGCTGATTATGAATATGTTATTCTGAATATTTAATATGCTTGTAAAGTTATCATCAAAATCCGAAGAAACTTAAAATGCAGCTAGTATATCATTACAGCGAATAACTTGATATGTTTGTTTATTATACAGCTCTGGGGTGAGCTTTAATAGCAATATTGACATAAAAGCTAATAATTTAATTATAATATATATACCGAATATGCTAATCCAGTTACTGAAAAAACTTGAAATGCAATTATTATAGCAAAAGCCATTAATTGTTATGTTACAAAGCATTATGGGGTATTTATGACAAATGTTATCTTGGTACGTTTCCAACTATAAAATTTGATGTCGTACTGACTTAGGAATTTGACATATGAAAATATATTTGATTTTTATGCAGCACAGGGGAGAGCGTTGATGAAAATATTGAAAGAGAAGCTGATTATTTGGTTATGAATATGTTATTCTGAATATTTAATATGCTTGTACATTTATTATCGAAATGCATAAAAACTTAAAATGCTGCTACTATGTCATTAGAGTAATAGACTTGATATATTAGTTTATCTATCATGCAGCTCAGGGGTAAGCTTTAATAGCAATATTGACACAACAGCTATGAAATTTACATTGTTTGCACTGAATACGCTAGTCCTATTATCAAAATAACTTGAAATGCAATTATTATGGCAAAAGCCTTTAAATGTTATGCTACAAATCATTATGGGGTATTTATGACAAATGTTATCTTGGTACGTTTCCAATTATAAAATTTGATGTCGTACTGACTTAGCAATTTGACAAATGAAAATATATTTGATTTTTATGCAGCACATGGGTGTGTTTTTATCAAAATATTGAAATAAGAGCTGATTATGAAAATGTTATTCTGAAGGGCGAGCTTTAATAGCAATATTGACATAAAAACTATAGATTTAATTATAAAATATATATTGAATATGCTAATCCACTTACTGAAAAAACTTGAAATGCAATTATTATGGCAAAAGCCTTTAAATGTTATGCTACAAAGCATTATGGGGTATTTATGACAAATGTTATCTTGGTACGTTTCCGATTATAAAATTTGATGTCGTACTGACTTAGCAATTTGACATATGAAAATATATTTGATTTTTATGCAGCACGGGGGAGAGCATTGATGAAAATATTAAAAGAGAAGCTGATTATTTGGTTATGAATATGTTATTCTGAGTATTTAATATGCTTGTACATTTATCATCGAAATGCATAAAAACTTAAAATGCTGCTACTATGTCATTAGAGTAATAGACTTGATATATTAGTTTATTATGCAGCTCAGGGGTGAGCTTTAATAGCAATATTGACACAACAGCTATGAAATTTACATTGTTTGCACTGAATATGCTAGTCTTATTATCAAAATAACTTGAAATGCAATTATTATGGCAAAAGACTTGAAATGTTATGTGTTAAAGCATTATAGGGTGTTAGTGACGTATAATACCTTGGTAAGTTTCCAAATATAAAATTTAATGTCATACCGACAGCAATTTCATTTTTATTCAACACAGGGGTCTTTTATTAAAAAAAGTTGAAATAAGAGCGTTACCATTGCAATGCATAGAAGCTCAAAATGCAGCTAGTATATCATTACAGCGAATAACTTGATATGTTTGTTTATTATACAGCTCTGGGGCGAGCTTTAATAGCAATATTGACATAAAAGCTAATAATTTAATTATAATATATATACCGAATATGCTAATCCAGTTACTGAAAAAACTTGAAATGCAATAATTATAGGAAAAGCCATTAATTGTTATGTTACAAAGCATTATGGGGTATTTATGACAAATGTTAACTTGGTACGTTACCAATTATAAAATTTGATGTCGTACTGACTTAGCAATTTCGCAAATGAAAATATATTTGATTTTTATGCAGAACATGGGTGTGCTTTAATCAAAATATTGAAATAAGAGCCGATTATGAATATGTTGTTCTGAATATTTAATATGCTTGTACATTTATCATCGAAATGCATAAAAACTTGAAAATGCTGCTACTACGTCATTAGAGTAATAGACTTGATAAATTAGTTTATTATGCAGCTCAGGGGTGAGCTTTAATAGCAATATTGACACAACAGCTATGAAATTTACATTCTTTGCACTGAATATGCTAGAATATCCTATTATCAAAATAACTTGAAATGCAATTATTATAGCAAAAGCCTTTAAATGTTATGCTACAAAGCATTATGGGGTATTTATGACAAATGTTATCTTGGTACGTTTCCAATTATAAAATTTGATGTCGTACTGACTTAGCAATTTGACCTATGAAAATATATTTGATTTTTATGCAGCACGGGGGAGAGCGTTGATGAAAATATTGAAAGAGAAGCTGATTATTTGGTTATGAATATGTTATTCTGAGTATTTAATATGCTTGTACATTTATCATCGAAATGCATAAAAACTTAAAATGCTGCTACTATGTCATTACAGTAATAGACTTGATATATTAGTTTATTATGCAGCTCAGGGGTGAGCTTTAATAGCAATATTGACACAACAGCTATGAAATTTACATTGTTTGCACTGAATATGCTAGTCTTATTATCAAAATAACTTGAAATGCAATTATTACGGCAAAAGACTTGAAATGTTATGTGTTAAAGCATTATAGGGTGTTAGTGACGTATAATACCTTGGTAAGTTTCCAAATATAAAATTTAATGTCATACCGACAGCAATTTCATTTTTATTGAACACAGGGGTGTTTTATTAAAAAAAGTTGAAATAAGAGCGTTACCATTGCAATGCATAGAAGCTAAAATGCAGCTAGTATATCATTACAGCGAATAACTTGATATGTTTGTTTATTATACAGCTCTGGGGTGAGCTTTAATAGCAATATTGACATAAAAGCTAATAATTTAATTATAATATATATACCGAATATGCTAATCCAGTTACTGAAAAAACTTGAAATGCAATTATTATAGCAAAAGCCATTAATTGTTATGTTACAAAGCATTATGGGGTATTTATGACAAATGTTATCTTGGTACGTTTCCAACTATAAAATTTGATGTCGTACTGACTTAGGAATTTGACATATGAAAATATATTTGATTTTTATGCAGCACAGGGGAGAGCGTTGATGAAAATATTGAAAGAGAAGCTGATTATTTGGTTATGAATATGTTATTCTGAATATTTAATATGCTTGTACATTTATTATCGAAATGCATAAAAACTTAAAATGCTGCTACTATGTCATTAGAGTAATAGACTTGATATATTAGTTTATCTATCATGCAGCTCAGGGGTAAGCTTTAATAGCAATATTGACACAACAGCTATGAAATTTACATTGTTTGCACTGAATACGCTAGTCCTATTATCAAAATAACTTGAAATGCAATTATTATGGCAAAAGCCTTTAAATGTTATGCTACAAATCATTATGGGGTATTTATGACAAATGTTATCTTGGTACGTTTCCAATTATAAAATTTGATGTCGTACTGACTTAGCAATTTGACAAATGAAAATATATTTGATTTTTATGCAGCACATGGGTGTGTTTTTATCAAAATATTGAAATAAGAGCTGATTATGAAAATGTTATTCTGAAGGGCGAGCTTTAATAGCAATATTGACATAAAAACTATAGATTTAATTATAAAATATATATTGAATATGCTAATCCACTTACTGAAAAAACTTGAAATGCAATTATTATGGCAAAAGCCTTTAAATGTTATGCTACAAAGCATTATGGGGTATTTATGACAAATGTTATCTTGGTACGTTTCCGATTATAAAATTTGATGTCGTACTGACTTAGCAATTTGACATATGAAAATATATTTGATTTTTATGCAGCACGGGGGAGAGCATTGATGAAAATATTAAAAGAGAAGCTGATTATTTGGTTATGAATATGTTATTCTGAGTATTTAATATGCTTGTACATTTATCATCGAAATGCATAAAAACTTAAAATGCTGCTACTATGTCATTAGAGTAATAGACTTGATATATTAGTTTATTATGCAGCTCAGGGGTGAGCTTTAATAGCAATATTGACACAACAGCTATGAAATTTACATTGTTTGCACTGAATATGCTAGTCTTATTATCAAAATAACTTGAAATGCAATTATTATGGCAAAAGACTTGAAATGTTATGTGTTAAAGCATTATAGGGTGTTAGTGACGTATAATACCTTGGTAAGTTTCCAAATATAAAATTTAATGTCATACCGACAGCAATTTCATTTTTATTCAACACAGGGGTCTTTTATTAAAAAAAGTTGAAATAAGAGCGTTACCATTGCAATGCATAGAAGCTCAAAATGCAGCTAGTATATCATTACAGCGAATAACTTGATATGTTTGTTTATTATACAGCTCTGGGGCGAGCTTTAATAGCAATATTGACATAAAAGCTAATAATTTAATTATAATATATATACCGAATATGCTAATCCATTTACTGAAAAAACTTGAAATGCAATTATTATAGCAAAAGCCATTAATTGTTATGTTACAAAGCATTATGGGGTATTTATGAGAAATGTTAACTTGGTACGTTACCAATTATAAAATTTGATGTCGTACTGACTTAGCAATTTCGCAAATGAAAATATATTTGATTTTTATGCAGCACATGGGTGTGCTTTAATCAAAATATTGAAATAAGAGCTGATTATGAATATGTTATTCTGAATATTTAATACGCTTGTACAGTTATCATAAAAATCCGAAGAAACTTAAAATGCTTCCAGTATATCATTACAGCAAATAACTTGGTATGTCTTATTATTATACAGCACTGGGGCGAGCTTTAATAGCAATATTGACATAAAAACTATAGATTTAATTATAAAATATATATTGAATATGCTAATCCACTTACTGAAAAAACTTGAAATGCCATTATTATAGCAAAAGCCTTTAATTGTTATGTTACAAAGCATTATGGGGTTTTTATGACAAATGTTATCTTGGTACGTTTCCGATTATAAAATTTGATGTCGTACTGACTTAGCAATTTGACATATGAAAATATATTTGATTTTTATGCAGCACGGGGGAGAGCATTGATGAAAATATTAAAAGAGAAGCTGATTATTTGGTTATGAATATGTTATTCTGAGTATTTAATATGCTTGTACATTTATCATCGAAATGCATAAAAACTTAAAATGCTGCTACTATGTCATTAGAGTAATAGACTTGATATATTAGTTTATTATGCAGCTCAGGGGTGAGCTTTAATAGCAATATTGACACAACAGCTATGAAATTTACATTGTTTGCACTGAATATGCTAGTCTTATTATCAAAATAACTTGAAATGCAATTATTATGGCAAAAGACTTGAAATGTTATGTGTTAAAGCATTATAGGGTGTTAGTGACGTATAATACCTTGGTAAGTTTCCAAATATAAAATTTAATGTCATACCGACAGCAATTTCATTTTTATTCAACACAGGGGTCTTTTATTAAAAAAAGTTGAAATAAGAGCGTTACCATTGCAATGCATAGAAGCTCAAAATGCAGCTAGTATATCATTACAGCGAATAACTTGATATGTTTGTTTATTATACAGCTCTGGGGCGAGCTTTAATAGCAATATTGACATAAAAGCTAATAATTTAATTATAATATATATACCGAATATGCTAATCCAGTTACTGAAAAAACTTGAAATGCAATAATTATAGGAAAAGCCATTAATTGTTATGTTACAAAGCATTATGGGGTATTTATGACAAATGTTAACTTGGTACGTTACCAATTATAAAATTTGATGTCGTACTGACTTAGCAATTTCGCAAATGAAAATATATTTGATTTTTATGCAGAACATGGGTGTGCTTTAATCAAAATATTGAAATAAGAGCCGATTATGAATATGTTGTTCTGAATATTTAATATGCTTGTACATTTATCATCGAAATGCATAAAAACTTGAAAATGCTGCTACTACGTCATTAGAGTAATAGACTTGATAAATTAGTTTATTATGCAGCTCAGGGGTGAGCTTTAATAGCAATATTGACACAACAGCTATGAAATTTACATTCTTTGCACTGAATATGCTAGAATATCCTATTATCAAAATAACTTGAAATGCAATTATTATAGCAAAAGCCTTTAAATGTTATGCTACAAAGCATTATGGGGTATTTATGACAAATGTTATCTTGGTACGTTTCCAATTATAAAATTTGATGTCGTACTGACTTAGCAATTTGACCTATGAAAATATATTTGATTTTTATGCAGCACGGGGGAGAGCGTTGATGAAAATATTGAAAGAGAAGCTGATTATTTGGTTATGAATATGTTATTCTGAGTATTTAATATGCTTGTACATTTATCATCGAAATGCATAAAAACTTAAAATGCTGCTACTATGTCATTACAGTAATAGACTTGATATATTAGTTTATTATGCAGCTCAGGGGTGAGCTTTAATAGCAATATTGACACAACAGCTATGAAATTTACATTGTTTGCACTGAATATGCTAGTCTTATTATCAAAATAACTTGAAATGCAATTATTACGGCAAAAGACTTGAAATGTTATGTGTTAAAGCATTATAGGGTGTTAGTGACGTATAATACCTTGGTAAGTTTCCAAATATAAAATTTAATGTCATACCGACAGCAATTTCATTTTTATTGAACACAGGGGTGTTTTATTAAAAAAAGTTGAAATAAGAGCGTTACCATTGCAATGCATAGAAGCTAAAATGCAGCTAGTATATCATTACAGCGAATAACTTGATATGTTTGTTTATTATACAGCTCTGGGGTGAGCTTTAATAGCAATATTGACATAAAAGCTAATAATTTAATTATAATATATATACCGAATATGCTAATCCAGTTACTGAAAAAACTTGAAATGCAATTATTATAGCAAAAGCCATTAATTGTTATGTTACAAAGCATTATGGGGTATTTATGACAAATGTTATCTTGGTACGTTTCCAACTATAAAATTTGATGTCGTACTGACTTAGGAATTTGACATATGAAAATATATTTGATTTTTATGCAGCACAGGGGAGAGCGTTGATGAAAATATTGAAAGAGAAGCTGATTATTTGGTTATGAATATGTTATTCTGAATATTTAATATGCTTGTACATTTATTATCGAAATGCATAAAAACTTAAAATGCTGCTACTATGTCATTAGAGTAATAGACTTGATATATTAGTTTATCTATCATGCAGCTCAGGGGTAAGCTTTAATAGCAATATTGACACAACAGCTATGAAATTTACATTGTTTGCACTGAATACGCTAGTCCTATTATCAAAATAACTTGAAATGCAATTATTATAGCAAAAGCCTTTAAATGTTATGCTACAAAGCATTATGGGGTATTTATCACAAATGTTATCTTGGTACGTTTCCAATTATAAAATTTGATGTCGTACTGACTTAGCAATTTGAGAAATGAAAATATATTTGATTTTTATGCAGCTCATGGGTGTGTTTTTATCAAAATATTGAAATAAGAGCTGATTATGAATATGTTATTCTGAATATTTAATACGCTTGTACAGTTATCATAAAAATCCGAAGAAACTTAAAATGCTTCCAGTATATCATTACAGCAAATAACTTGGTATGTCTTATTATTATACAGCACTGGGGCGAGCTTTAATAGCAATATTGACATAAAAACTATAGATTTAATTATAAAATATATATTGAATATGCTAATCCACTTACTGAAAAAACTTGAAATGCCATTATTATAGCAAAAGCCTTTAATTGTTATGTTACAAAGCATTATGGGGTTTTTATGACAAATGTTATCTTGGTACGTTTCCAACTATAAAATTTGATGTCGTACTGACTTAGGAATTTGACATATGAAAATATATTTGATTTTTATGCAGCACGGGGGAGAGCGTTGATGAAAATATTGAAAGAGAAGCTGATTATTTGGTTATGAATATGTTATTCTGAACATTTAATATGCTTGTACATTCATCATCGAAATGCATAAAAACTTAAAATGCTGCTACTATGTCATTAGAGTAATAGACTTGATATATTAGTTTATTATGCAGCTCAGGGTGAGCTTTAATAGCAATATTGACACAACAGCTATGAAATTTACATTGTTTCCACTGAATATGCTAGTCCTATTATCAAAATAACTTGAAATGCAATTATTATGGCAAAAGCCTTTAAATGTTATGCTACAAAGCATTATGGGGTATTTATCACAAATGTTATCTTGGTACGTTTCCAATTATAAAATTGGATGTCGTACTGACTTAGCAATTTGACATATGAAAATATATTTGATTTTTACGCAGCACGGGGGTGTGTTTTTATCAAAATATTGAAATAAGAGCTGATTATGAATATGTTATTCTGAATATTTAATATGCTTGTAAAGTTATCATCAAAATCCGAAGAAACTTAAAATGCAGCTAGTATATCATTACAGCGAATAACTTGATATGTTTGTTTATTATACAGCTCTGGGGTGAGCTTTAATAGCAATATTGACATAAAAGCTAATAATTTAATTATAATATATATACCGAATATGCTAATCCAGTTACTGAAAAAACTTGAAATGCAATTATTATAGCAAAAGCCATTAATTGTTATGTTACAAAGCATTATGGGGTATTTATGACAAATGTTATCTTGGTACGTTTCCAACTATAAAATTTGATGTCGTACTGACTTAGGAATTTGACATATGAAAATATATTTGATTTTTATGCAGCACAGGGGAGAGCGTTGATGAAAATATTGAAAGAGAAGCTGATTATTTGGTTATGAATATGTTATTCTGAATATTTAATATGCTTGTACATTTATTATCGAAATGCATAAAAACTTAAAATGCTGCTACTATGTCATTAGAGTAATAGACTTGATATATTAGTTTATCTATCATGCAGCTCAGGGGTAAGCTTTAATAGCAATATTGACACAACAGCTATGAAATTTACATTGTTTGCACTGAATACGCTAGTCCTATTATCAAAATAACTTGAAATGCAATTATTATGGCAAAAGCCTTTAAATGTTATGCTACAAATCATTATGGGATATTTATGACAAATGTTATCTTGGTACGTTTCCAATTATAAAATTTGATGTCGTACTGACTTAGCAATTTGACAAATGAAAATATATTTGATTTTTATGCAGCACATGGGTGTGTTTTTATCAAAATATTGAAATAAGAGCTGATTATGAAAATGTTATTCTGAAGGGCGAGCTTTAATAGCAATATTGACATAAAAACTATAGATTTAATTATAAAATATATATTGAATATGCTAATCCACTTACTGAAAAAACTTGAAATGCAATTATTATGGCAAAAGCCTTTAAATGTTATGCTACAAAGCATTATGGGGTATTTATGACAAATGTTATCTTGGTACGTTTCCAATTATAAAATTTGATGTCGTACTGACTTAGCAAGTTGAGAAATGAAAATATATTTGATTTTTATGCAGCTCATGGGTGTGCTTTAATCAAAATATTGAAATAAGAGCCGATTATGAATATGTTGTTCTGAATATTTAATATGCTTGTACATTTATCATCGAAATGCATAAAAACTTGAAAATGCTGCTACTACGTCATTAGAGTAATAGACTTGATATATTAGTTTATTATGCAGCTCAGGGGTGAGCTTTAATAGCAATATTGACACAACAGCTATGAAATTTACATTGTTTGCACTGAATATGCTAGTCTTATTATCAAAATAACTTGAAATGCAATTATTATGGCAAAAGACTTGAAATGTTATGTGTTAAAGCATTATAGGGTGTTAGTGACGTATAATACCTTGGTAAGTTTCCAAATATAAAATTTAATGTCATACCGACAGCAATTTCATTTTTATTCAACACAGGGGTCTTTTATTAAAAAAAGTTGAAATAAGAGCGTTACCATTGCAATGCATAGAAGCTCAAAATGCAGCTAGTATATCATTACAGCGAATAACTTGATATGTTTGTTTATTATACAGCTCTGGGGCGAGCTTTAATAGCAATATTGACATAAAAGCTAATAATTTAATTATAATATATATACCGAATATGCTAATCCAGTTACTGAAAAAACTTGAAATGCAATAATTATAGGAAAAGCCATTAATTGTTATGTTACAAAGCATTATGGGGTATTTATGACAAATGTTAACTTGGTACGTTACCAATTATAAAATTTGATGTCGTACTGACTTAGCAATTTCGCAAATGAAAATATATTTGATTTTTATGCAGAACATGGGTGTGCTTTAATCAAAATATTGAAATAAGAGCCGATTATGAATATGATGTTCTGAATATTTAATATGCTTGTACATTTATCATCGAAATGCATAAAAACTTGAAAATGCTGCTACTACGTCATTAGAGTAATAGACTTGATAAATTAGTTTATTATGCAGCTCAGGGGTGAGCTTTAATAGCAATATTGACACAACAGCTATGAAATTTACATTCTTTGCACTGAATATGCTAGAATATCCTATTATCAAAATAACTTGAAATGCAATTATTATAGCAAAAGCCTTTAAATGTTATGCTACAAAGCATTATGGGGTATTTATGACAAATGTTATCTTGGTACGTTTCCAATTATAAAATTTGATGTCGTACTGACTTAGCAATTTGACCTATGAAAATATATTTGATTTTTATGCAGCACGGGGGAGAGCGTTGATGAAAATATTGAAAGAGAAGCTGATTATTTGGTTATGAATATGTTATTCTGAGTATTTAATATGCTTGTACATTTATCATCGAAATGCATAAAAACTTAAAATGCTGCTACTATGTCATTACAGTAATAGACTTGATATATTAGTTTATTATGCAGCTCAGGGGTGAGCTTTAATAGCAATATTGACACAACAGCTATGAAATTTACATTGTTTGCACTGAATATGCTAGTCTTATTATCAAAATAACTTGAAATGCAATTATTACGGCAAAAGACTTGAAATGTTATGTGTTAAAGCATTATAGGGTGTTAGTGACGTATAATACCTTGGTAAGTTTCCAAATATAAAATTTAATGTCATACCGACAGCAATTTCATTTTTATTGAACACAGGGGTGTTTTATTAAAAAAAGTTGAAATAAGAGCGTTACCATTGCAATGCATAGAAGCTAAAATGCAGCTAGTATATCATTACAGCGAATAACTTGATATGTTTGTTTATTATACAGCTCTGGGGTGAGCTTTAATAGCAATATTGACATAAAAGCTAATAATTTAATTATAATATATATACCGAATATGCTAATCCAGTTACTGAAAAAACTTGAAATGCAATTATTATAGCAAAAGCCATTAATTGTTATGTTACAAAGCATTATGGGGTATTTATGACAAATGTTATCTTGGTACGTTTCCAACTATAAAATGTGATGTCGTACTGACTTAGGAATTTGACATATGAAAATATATTTGATTTTTATGCAGCACAGGGGAGAGCGTTGATGAAAATATTGAAAGAGAAGCTGATTATTTGGTTATGAATATGTTATTCTGAATATTTAATATGCTTGTACATTTATTATCGAAATGCATAAAAACTTAAAATGCTGCTACTATGTCATTAGAGTAATAGACTTGATATATTAGTTTATCTATCATGCAGCTCAGGGGTAAGCTTTAATAGCAATATTGACACAACAGCTATGAAATTTACATTGTTTGCACTGAATACGCTAGTCCTATTATCAAAATAACTTGAAATGCAATTATTATGGCAAAAGCCTTTAAATGTTATGCTACAAATCATTATGGGGTATTTATGACAAATGTTATCTTGGTACGTTTCCAATTATAAAATTTGATGTCGTACTGACTTAGCAATTTGACAAATGAAAATATATTTGATTTTTATGCAGCACATGGGTGTGTTTTTATCAAAATATTGAAATAAGAGCTGATTATGAAAATGTTATTCTGAAGGGCGAGCTTTAATAGCAATATTGACATAAAAACTATAGATTTAATTATAAAATATATATTGAATATGCTAATCCACTTACTGAAAAAACTTGAAATGCAATTATTATGGCAAAAGCCTTTAAATGTTATGCTACAAAGCATTATGGGGTATTTATGACAAATGTTATCTTGGTACGTTTCCGATTATAAAATTTGATGTCGTACTGACTTAGCAATTTGACATATGAAAATATATTTGATTTTTATGCAGCACGGGGGAGAGCATTGATGAAAATATTAAAAGAGAAGCTGATTATTTGGTTATGAATATGTTATTCTGAGTATTTAATATGCTTGTACATTTATCATCGAAATGCATAAAAACTTAAAATGCTGCTACTATGTCATTAGAGTAATAGACTTGATATATTAGTTTATTATGCAGCTCAGGGGTGAGCTTTAATAGCAATATTGACACAACAGCTATGAAATTTACATTGTTTGCACTGAATATGCTAGTCTTATTATCAAAATAACTTGAAATGCAATTATTATGGCAAAAGACTTGAAATGTTATGTGTTAAAGCATTATAGGGTGTTAGTGACGTATAATACCTTGGTAAGTTTCCAAATATAAAATTTAATGTCATACCGACAGCAATTTCATTTTTATTCAACACAGGGGTCTTTTATTAAAAAAAGTTGAAATAAGAGCGTTACCATTGCAATGCATAGAAGCTCAAAATGCAGCTAGTATATCATTACAGCGAATAACTTGATATGTTTGTTTATTATACAGCTCTGGGGCGAGCTTTAATAGCAATATTGACATAAAAGCTAATAATTTAATTATAATATATATACCGAATATGCTAATCCATTTACTGAAAAAACTTGAAATGCAATTATTATAGCAAAAGCCATTAATTGTTATGTTACAAAGCATTATGGGGTATTTATGAGAAATGTTAACTTGGTACGTTACCAATTATAAAATTTGATGTCGTACTGACTTAGCAATTTCGCAAATGAAAATATATTTGATTTTTATGCAGCACATGGGTGTGCTTTAATCAAAATATTGAAATAAGAGCTGATTATGAATATGTTATTCTGAATATTTAATACGCTTGTACAGTTATCATAAAAATCCGAAGAAACTTAAAATGCTTCCAGTATATCATTACAGCAAATAACTTGGTATGTCTTATTATTATACAGCACTGGGGCGAGCTTTAATAGCAATATTGACATAAAAACTATAGATTTAATTATAAAATATATATTGAATATGCTAATCCACTTACTGAAAAAACTTGAAATGCCATTATTATAGCAAAAGCCTTTAATTGTTATGTTACAAAGCATTATGGGGTTTTTATGACAAATGTTATCTTGGTACGTTTCCAACTATAAAATTTGATGTCGTACTGACTTAGGAATTTGACATATGAAAATATATTTGATTTTTATGCAGCACGGGGGAGAGCGTTGATGAAAATATTGAAAGAGAAGCTGATTATTTGGTTATGAATATGTTATTCTGAGTATTTAATATGCCTGTACATTTATCATCGAAATGCATAAAAACTTAAAATGCTGCTACTATGTCATTAGAGTAATAGACTTGATAAATTAGTTTATTATGCAGCTCAGGGGTGAGCTTTAATAGCAATATTGACACAACAGCTATGAAATTTACATTCTTTGCACTGAATATGCTAGAATATCCTATTATCAAAATAACTTGAAATGCAATTATTATAGCAAAAGCCTTTAAATGTTATGCTACAAAGCATTATGGGGTATTTATGACAAATGTTATCTTGGTACGTTTCCAATTATAAAATTTGATGTCGTACTGACTTAGCAAGTTGAGAAATGAAAATATATTTGATTTTTATGCAGCTCATGGGTGTGCTTTAATCAAAATATTGAAATAAGAGCCGATTATGAATATGTTGTTCTGAATATTTAATATGCTTGTACATTTATCATCGAAATGCATAAAAACTTGAAAATGCTGCTACTACGTCATTGGAGTAATAGACTTGATATATTAGTTTATTATGCAGCTCAGGGGTGAGCTTTAATAGCAATATTGACACAACAGCTATGAAATTTACATTGTTTGCGCTGAATATGCTAGTCCTATTATCAAAATAACTTGAAATGCAATTATTATAGCAAAAGCCTTTAAATGTTATGCTACAAATCATTATGGGGTATTTATGACAAATGTTATCTTGGTACGTTTCCAATTATAAAATTTGATGTCGTACTGACTTAGCAAGTTGAGAAATGAAAATATATTTGATTTTTATGCAGCTCATGGGTGTGCTTTAATCAAAATATTGAAATAAGAGCCGATTATGAATATGTTGTTCTGAATATTTAATATGCTTGTACATTTATCATCGAAATGCATAAAAACTTGAAAATGCTGCTACTACGTCATTAGAGTAATAGACTTGATATATTAGTTTATTATGCAGCTCAGGGGTGAGCTTTAATAGCAATATTGACACAACAGCTATGAAATTTACATTGTTTGCACTGAATATGCTTGTCTTATTATCAAAATAACTTGAAATGCAATTATTATGGCAAAAGACTTGAAATGTTATGTGTTAAAGCATTATAGGGTGTTAGTGACGTATAATACCTTGGTAAGTTTCCAAATATAAAATTTAATGTCATACCGACAGCAATTTCATTTTTATTCAACACAGGGGTGTTTTATTAAAAAAAGTTGAAATAAGAGCGTTACCATTGCAATGCATAGAAGCTCAAAATGCAGCTAGTATATCATTACAGCGAATAACTTGATATGTTTGTTTATTTTACAGCTCTGGGGCGAGCTTTAATAGCAATATTGACATAAAAGCTAATAATTTAATTATAATATATATACCGAATAAGCAAATCCAGTTACTAAAAAAACTTGAAATGCAATTATTATAGCAAAAGCCATTAATTGTTATGTTACAAAGCATTATGGGGTATTTATGACAAATGTTAACTTGGTACGTTACCAATTATAAAATTTGATGTCGTACTGACTTAGCAATTTGACCTATGAAAATATATTTGATTTTTATGCAGCTCATGGGTGTGCTTTAATCAAAATATTGAAATAAGAGCCGATTATGAATATGTTATTCTGAATATTTAATATGCTTGTACATTTATTATCGAAATGCATAAAAACTTAAAATGCTGCTACTATGTCATTACAGTAATAGACTTGATATATTAGTTTATTATGCAGCTCAGGGGTGAGCTTTAATAGCAATATTGACACAACAGCTATGAAATTTACATTGTTTGCACTGAATATGCTAGTCCTATTATCAAAATAACTTGAAATGCAATTATTATGGCAAAAGCCTTTAAATGTTATGCTACAAATCATTATGGGGTATTTATGACAAATGTTATCTTGGTACGTTTCCAATTATAAAATTTGATGTCGTACTGACTTAGCAATTTGACCTATGAAAATATATTTGATTTTTATGCAGCTCATGGGTGTGCTTTAATCAAAATATTGAAATAAGAGCCGATTATGAATATGTTGTTCTGAATATTTAATATGCTTGTACATTTATCATCGAAATGCATAAAAACTTGAAAATGCTGCTACTACGTCATTAGAGTAATAGACTTGATATATTAGTTTATTATGCAGCTCAGGGGTGAGCTTTAATAGCAATATTGACACAACAGCTATGAAATTTACATTGTTTGCACTGAATATGCTAGTCCTATTATCAAAATAACTTGAAATGCAATTATTATAGCAAAAGCCTTTAAATGTTATGCTACAAAGCATTATGGGGTATTTATGACAAATGTTATCTTGGTACGTTTCCAATTATAAAATTTGATGTCGTACTGACTTAGCAAGTTGAGAAATGAAAATATATTTGATTTTTATGCAGCTCATGGGTGTGCTTTAATCAAAATATTGAAATAAGAGCCGATTATGAATATGTTGTTCTGAATATTTAATATGCTTGTACATTTATCATCGAAATGCATAAAAACTTGAAAATGCTGCTACTACGTCATTAGAGTAATAGACTTGATATATTAGTTTATTATGCAGCTCAGGGGTGAGCTTTAATAGCAATATTGACACAACAGCTATGAAATTTACATTCTTTGCACTGAATATGCTAGTCCTATTATCAAAATAACTTGAAATGCAATTATTATAGCAAAAGCCTTTAAATGTTATGCTACAAAGCATTATGGGGTATTTATGACAAATGTTATCTTGGTACGTTTGCAATTATAAAATTTGATGTCGTACTGACTTAGCAATTTGACCTATGAAAATATATTTGATTTTTATGCAGCATATGGTTGTGTTTTTATCAAAATATTGAAATAAGAGCTGATTATGAAAATGTTATTCTGAAGGGTGAGCTTTAATAGCAATATTGACACAACAGCTATGAAATTTACATTGTTTGCACTGAATATGCTAGTCTTATTATCAAAATAACTTGAAATGCAATTATTATGGCAAAAGACTTGAAATGTTATGTGTTAAAGCATTATAGGGTGTTAGTGACGTATAATACCTTGGTAAGTTTCCAAATATAAAATTTAATGTCATACCGACAGCAATTTCATTTTTATTCAACACAGGGGTGTTTTATTAAAAAAAGTTGAAATAAGAGCGTTACCATTGCAATGCATAGAAGCTCAAAATGCAGCTAGTATATCATTACAGCGAATAACTTGATATGTTTGTTTATTTTACAGCTCTGGGGCGAGCTTTAATAGCAATATTGACATAAAAGCTAATAATTTAATTATAATATATATACCGAATAAGCTAATCCAGTTACTAAAAAAACTTGAAATGCAATTATTATAGCAAAAGCCATTAATTGTTATGTTACAAAGCATTATGGGGTATTTATGACAAATGTTAACTTGGTACGTTACCAATTATAAAATTTGATGTCGTACTGACTTAGCAATTTGAGAAATGAAAATATATTTGATTTTTATGCAGCTCATGGGTGTGCTTTAATCAAAATATTGAAATAAGAGCCGATTATGAATATGTTATTCTGAATATTTAATATGCTTGTACATTTATCATTGAAATGCATAAAAACTTAAAATGCTGCTACTATGTCATTACAGTAATAGACTTGATATATTAGTTTATTATGCAGCTCAGGGGTGAGCTTTAATAGCAATATTGACACAACAGCTATGAAATTTACATTGTTTGCGCTGAATATGCTAGTCCTATTATCAAAATAACTTGAAATGCAATTATTATAGCAAAAGCCTTTAAATGTTATGCTACAAATCATTATGGGGTATTTATGACAAATGTTATCTTGGTACGTTTCCAATTATAAAATTTGATGTCGTACTGACTTAGCAATTTGACCTTTGAAAATATATTTGATTTTTATGCAGCTCATGGGTGTGCTTTAATCAAAATATTGAAATAAGAGCCGATTATGAATATGTTGTTCTGAATATTTAATATGCTTGTACATTTATCATCGAAATGCATAAAAACTTGAAAATGCTGCTACTACGTCATTAGAGTAATAGACTTGATATATTAGTTTATTATGCAGCTCAGGGGTGAGCTTTAATAGCAATATTGACACAACAGCTATGAAATTTACATTGTTTGCACTGAATATGCTAGTCCTATTATCAAAATAACTTAAAATGCAATTATTATGGCAAAAGCCTTTAAATGTTATGCTACAAATCATTATGGGGTATTTATGACAAATGTTATCTTGGTACGTTTCCAATTATAAAATTTGATGTCGTACTGACTTAGCAAGTTGAGAAATGAAAATATATTTGATTTTTATGCAGCTCATGGGTGTGCTTTAATCAAAATATTGAAATAAGAGCCGATTATGAATATGTTGTTCTGAATATTTAATATGCTTGTACATTTATCATCGAAATGCATAAAAACTTGAAAATGCTGCTACTACGTCATTAGAGTAATAGACTTGATATATTAGTTTATTATGCAGCTCAGGGGTGAGCTTTAATAGCAATATTGACACAACAGCTATGAAATTTACATTGTTTGCGCTGAATATGCTAGTCCTATTATCAAAATAACTTGAAATGCAATTATTATAGCAAAAGCCTTTAAATGTTATGCTACAAATCATTATGGGGTATTTATGACAAATGTTATCTTGGTACGTTTCCAATTATAAAATTTGATGTCGTACTGACTTAGCAAGTTGAGAAATGAAAATATATTTGATTTTTATGCAGCTCATGGGTGTGCTTTAATCAAAATATTGAAATAAGAGCCGATTATGAATATGTTGTTCTGAATATTTAATATGCTTGTACATTTATCATCGAAATGCATAAAAACTTGAAAATGCTGCTACTACGTCATTAGAGTAATAGACTTGATATATTAGTTTATTATGCAGCTCAGGGGTGAGCTTTAATAGCAATATTGACACAACAGCTATGAAATTTACATTGTTTGCACTGAATATGCTTGTCTTATTATCAAAATAACTTGAAATGCAATTATTATGGCAAAAGACTTGAAATGTTATGTGTTAAAGCATTATAGGGTGTTAGTGACGTATAATACCTTGGTAAGTTTCCAAATATAAAATTTAATGTCATACCGACAGCAATTTCATTTTTATTCAACACAGGGGTGTTTTATTAAAAAAAGTTGAAATAAGAGCGTTACCATTGCAATGCATAGAAGCTCAAAATGCAGCTAGTATATCATTACAGCGAATAACGTGATATGTTTGTTTATTTTACAGCTCTGGGGCGAGCTTTAATAGCAATATTGACATAAAAGCTAATAATTTAATTATAATATATATACCGAATAAGCAAATCCAGTTACTAAAAAAACTTGAAATGCAATTATTATAGCAAAAGCCATTAATTGTTATGTTACAAAGCATTATGGGGTATTTATGACAAATGTTAACTTGGTACGTTACCAATTATAAAATTTGATGTCGTACTGACTTAGCAATTTGACCTATGAAAATATATTTGATTTTTATGCAGCTCATGGGTGTGCTTTAATCAAAATATTGAAATAAGAGCCGATTATGAATATGTTATTCTGAATATTTAATATGCTTGTACATTTATCATCGAAATGCATAAAAACTTAAAATGCTGCTACTATGTCATTACAGTAATAGACTTGATATATTAGTTTATTATGCAGCTCAGGGGTGAGCTTTAATAGCAATATTGACACAACAGCTATGAAATTTACATTGTTTGCGCTGAATATGCTAGTCCTATTATCAAAATAACTTGAAATGCAATTATTATAGCAAAAGCCTTTAAATGTTATGCTACAAATCATTATGGGGTATTTATGACAAATGTTATCTTGGTACGTTTCCAATTATAAAATTTGATGTCGTACTGACTTAGCAATTTGACCTATGAAAATATATTTGATTTTTATGCAGCTCATGGGTGTGCTTTAATCAAAATATTGAAATAAGAGCCGATTATGAATATGTTATTCTGAATATTTAATATGCTTGTACATTTATCATCGAAATGCATAAAAACTTAAAATGCTGCTACTATGTCATTACAGTAATAGACTTGATATATTAGTTTATTATGCAGCTCAGGGGTGAGCTTTAATAGCAATATTGACACAACAGCTATGAAATTTACATTGTTTGCGCTGAATATGCTAGTCCTATTATCAAAATAACTTGAAATGCAATTATTATAGCAAAAGCCTTTAAATGTTATGCTACAAATCATTATGGGGTATTTATGACAAATGTTATCTTGGTACGTTTCCAATTATAAAATTTGATGTCGTACTGACTTAGCAATTTGACCTATGAAAATATATTTGATTTTTATGCAGCTCATGGGTGTGCTTTAATCAAAATATTGAAATAAGAGCCGATTATGAATATGTTATTCTGAATATTTAATATGCTTGTACATTTATCATCGAAATGCATAAAAACTTAAAATGCTGCTACTATGTCATTACAGTAATAGACTTGATATATTAGTTTATTATGCAGCTCAGGGGTGAGCTTTAATAGCAATATTGACACAGCAGCTATGAAATTTACATTGTTTGCACTGAATATGCTAGTCCTATTATCAAAATAACTTGAAATGCAATTATTATGGCAAAAGCCTTTAAATGTTATGCTACAAATCATTATGGGGTATTTATGACAAATGTTATCTTGGTACGTTTCCAATTATAAAATTTGATGTCGTACTGACTTAGCAATTTGACCTATGAAAATATATTTGATTTTTATGCAGCTCATGGGTGTGCTTTAATCAAAATATTGAAATAAGAGCCGATTATGAATATGTTATTCTGAATATTTAATATGCTTGTACATTTATCATCGAAATGCATAAAAACTTAAAATGCTGCTACTATGTCACTACAGTAATAGACTTGATATATTAGTTTATTATGCAGCTCAGGGGTGAGCTTTAATAGCAATATTGACACAACAGCTATGAAATTTACATTGTTTGCACTGAATATGCTAGTCCTATTATCAAAATAACTTGAAATGCAATTATTATGGCAAAAGCCTTTAAATGTTATGCTACAAATCATTATGGGGTATTTATGACAAATGTTATCTTGGTACGTTTCCAATTATAAAATTTGATGTCGTACTGACTTAGCAATTTGACCTATGAAAATATATTTGATTTTTATGCAGCTCATGGGTGTGCTTTAATCAAAATATTGAAATAAGAGCCGATTATGAATATGTTATTCTGAGTATTTAATATGCTTGTACATTTATCATCGAAATGCATAAAAACTTAAAATGCTGCTACTATGTCATTACAGTAATAGACTTGATATATTAGTTTATTATGCAGCTCAGGGGTGAGCTTTAATAGCAATATTGACACAACAGCTATGAAATTTACATTGTTTGCACTGAATATGCTAGTCCTATTATCAAAATAACTTGAAATGCAATTATTATGGCAAAAGCCTTTAAATGTTATGCTACCAATCATTATGGGGTATTTATGACAAATGTTATCTTGGTACGTTTCCAATTATAAAATTTGATGTCGTACTGACTTAGCAATTTGACAAATGAAAATATATTTGATTTTTATGCAGCACATGGGTGTGTTTTTATCAAAATATTGAAATAAGAGCTGATTATGAAAATGTTATTCTGAAGGGTGAGCTTTAATAGCAATATTGACACAACAGCTATGAAATTTACATTGTTTGCACTGAATATGCTAGTCTTATTATCAAAATAACTTGAAATGCAATTATTATGGCAAAAGACTTGAAATGTTATGTGTTAAAGCATTATAGGGTGTTAGTGACGTATAATACCTTGGTAAGTTTCCAAATATAAAATTTAATGTCATACCGACAGCAATTTCATTTTTATTAAACACAGGGGTGTTTTATTAAAAAAAGTTGAAATAAGAGCGTTACCATTGCAATGCATAGAAGCTCAAAATGCAGCTAGCATATCATTACAGCGAATAACTTGATATGTTTGTTTATTTTACAGCTCTGGGGCGAGCTTTAATAGCAATATTGACATAAAAACTATAGATTAAATTATAAAATATATATTGAATATGCTAATCCACTTACTGAAAAAACTTGAAATGCAATTATTATGGCAAAAGCCTTTAAATGTTATGCTACAAAGCATTATAGGGTATTTATGACAAATGTTATCTTGGTACGTTTCCAATTATAAAATTTGATGTCGTACTGACTTAGCAATTTGACATATGAAAATATTTTTGATTTTTATGCAGCACAGGGGAGAGCGTTGATGAAAATATTGAAAGAGAAGCTGATTATTTGGTTATGAATATGTTATTCTGAGTATTTAATATGCTTGTACATTTATCATCGAAATGCATAAAAACTTAAAATGCTGCTACTATGTCATTACAGTGATAGACTTGTTATAATAGTTTATTATGCAGCTCAGGGGTGAGCTTTAATAGCAATATTGACACAACAGCTATGAAATTTACATTGTTTGCGCTGAATATGCTAGTCCTATTATCAAAATAACTTGAAATGCAATTATTATAGCAAAAGCCTTTAAATGTTATGCTACAAAGCATTATGGGATATTTATGACAAATGTTATCTTGGTAAGTTTCCAATTTTAAAATTTGATGTCGTACTGACTTAGCAATTTGACAAATGAAAATATATTTGATTTTTATGCAGCACATAGGTTTGTTTTTATCAAAATATTGAAATAAGAGCTGATTATGAATATGTTATTCTGAATATTTAATATGCTTGTACAGTTATCATCAAAATCCGAAGAAGCTTAAAATGCTTCCAGTATATCATTACGGACAATAACTTGGTATGTTTGATTATTATACAGGTCAGGGGCGAGCTTTAATAGCAATATTGACATAAAAACTATAGATTTAATTATAAAATATAGATTGAATATGCTAATCCAGTTACTGAAAAAACTTGAAATGCAATTATTTTAGCAAAAGCCTTTAATTGTTATGTTACAAAGCATTATGGGGTATTTATGACAAATGTTATCTTGGTACGTTTCCTTGCTTGAAATGCAATTGTTATGGCAAAAGACTTGAAATGTTATGTGTTAAAGCATTATAGTGTGTTAGTGACATATAATACCTTGGTACGTTTCCAAATATAAAATTTAATGTCATACTGACAGCAATTTGATTTTTATTCAATACAGGGGTGTTTTATTAAAAAAAATTGAAATAAGAGCTGATTATTTGAATGTTATTGTAAATATTAAATATGATTATACGTTACCATTGCAATGCATAGAAGCTCCTGCTATTGTTCAAGTACTTAAAAGTTCGAATTGCAACTATTAACATGAAAGCCTTGAAATGTTAACAGTCATAATGCAGTATTTACAACAAATACATTATGTTATCACGTTACCAATTTTTTTTTAAAATAAAGATGATGTCGTCAGCTTCTATGTTAATATTGCCATTAAATAACTTTCCTGAGCTTTACAATAACATTTCGTTTTATGGAAATTTGTAATTGTGGACTTTAAATATCCCAATCGTGTTTCATTAAAAGTCTTAAAATGCAGCTATTATGGCATTACGTTCTAAGACTTAAATTTTTTTTTCAATACATAGCTGAGAGGTGAATTCTCACATCAATATAGACGTAAGAGATGAATATTTGATTAGAATTTATCATTCTGTACATTGAATATCCTTATGCAGTTATCGTCAAAATACATAAAACATTGAAATGCAACGATGATGTCAAATGTCGTGGAATGTCATGCTATAAAGCATAATGTGGAATTTATTAAATATATTTTGTTGTAACGTTTCTAATTTTTTTGAGAAATAATTACGTCGTACTGACTTAAGAGTTTGTCTTATGGAAATATGTTAGATTTTTATGACAATCAGGGGTATGTTTTAATGGCAATAGTCACATAAAAGCTAATTACTCGATCAATGATATGTTATTGTGTGCATTTGCTTTTCTCGAAACGTTTGGGAACCTGTGCTAGGATGACATTATAGTTTAAGACTTTATATTTTTTAATTATAAAAACTTCTTAATATTTTTAGAAAAACCATGAAACCAAATACTAAGGAAATCATTTTTATTGTTCCTTTGCAAAAAATGTTACTAATAGTTTGGGTAAATAAGCCAATAACTATACATAGATTAAAGGACTATTTGGTGCTGAGGCTCCTGTTATCATCCAAGTACTTAAAAGTTCGAATTGCAACTATTATGGTGAAAGGCTTGAAATATAAATAGATATAATGCAGTATCGACGACAAATGCGTTATGTTGTCACTTTACCAAGTGTTTTTAAGAATAATGATGTCGTCCGCTCTTATATTAATATTGCCATTAGCACACTTTCCTAAGCTTTAAAATAACATGAAATATCAAATCTTTCACTGTAATGTCATAACAGAACATTTTGTTTTTATGGAAATTTTAATTGTAGACATTAAGTAACCTAATCACTTATCATTAAAAATCTTAGAATGCAGCTATTATGGCATTACGTTCTAAGACTTAAATGTTTTTTTTAATACATAGCTGAGAGGTGAATTCTCACATCAATATAGACGTAAGAGATGAATATTTGATTAGAATTTATCATTCTGTACATTGAATATCCTTATGCAGTTATCGTCAAAATACATAAAACATTGAAATGCAACGATGATGTCAAATGTCGTGGAATGTCATGCTATAAAGCATAATGTGGAATTTATTAAATATATTTTGTTGTAACGTTTCTAATTTTTTTGAGAAATAATTACGTCGTACTGACTTAAGAGTTTGTCTTATGGAAATATGTTTGATTTTTATGACAATCAGGGGTATGTTTTAATGGCAATAGTCACATAAAAGCTAATTACTTGATCATTGATATGTTATTGTGTGCATTTGCTGCACTCGAAATGTATAAGAACGTGTGCTAGGATGACATTATAGTTTAAGACTTTATATTTTTTAAATATAAAAACTTCTTAATATTTTTAGAAAAACCATGAAACCAAATACTAAGGGAATCTTTTTTTTGTTCCTTTGGAAGCAAAAAATGTTACTCATAGCTTAGGTACATAAGCCAATGACTATACATAGATTAAAGGACTATTTGGTGCTGAGGCTCCTGCTATCGTCCAAGTGCTTAAAATTTCGAATTTCAACTATTATCGTGAAAGCCTTGAAATGTTAATAGACATAATGCAGTATTTACGACAAATACATGATGTTGTCACTTTACCAAGTGTTTTTAAAAATAAAGATGATATCGTCCGCTACTCTGTTAATATTACCATTATATCACTTTCCTAAGTTTTAAAATAATATGAAATATCAAGTCTTTCACTGTAATGTCATAACAAAATATTTTCTTTTTATGGAAATTTTAACTGTGGACTTTAAGTAACCTAATAACTTATCATTAAAAAACTTGAAATGCAGCTATTATGGCATTACGTTGAAATACTTAATTGGTATGTATTAACAAGATATGTTATTGTGTGCATTTGCTTTTCTTGAAACGTGTGCTAGGATGACATTATAGTTTAAGACTTTATATTTTTTAATTATAAAAACTTCTTAATATTTTTAGAAATACCATGAAACCAAATACTAAGGAAATCATTTTTATTGTTCCTTTGCAAAAAATGTTACTAATAGCTTAGGTACATAAGCCAATAACTATACATAGATTAAAGGACTATTTGGTGCTGAGGCTCCTGTTATCATCCAAGTACTTAAAAGTTCGAATTGCAACTATTATGGTGAAAGGCTTGAAATATAAACAGACATAATGCAGTATCGACGACAAATGCGTTATGTTGTCACTTTACCAAGTGTTTTTAAAAATAATGATGTCGACCGCTCTTATATTAATATTGCCATTAGCACACTTTCCTAAGTTTTAAAATAACATGAAATATCAAATCTTTCACTGTAATGTCATAACAGAACATTTTGTTTTTATGGAAATTTTAATTGTAGACAATAAGTAACCTAATCACTTATCATTAAAAATCTTAGAATGCAGCTATTATGGCATTACATTGAAAGACTTGATTGATTTTTTTTTTTAATACGTAGCTGAGAGATGAATTCTAATATCAATATAGACATAAAAGATGGTTATTTGATTTGAATTGGTCATTCTGTACATTGAATATGCTTATGCAGTTATCATCAAAACACATAAAAAATTGAAATGCAACTATGATGTCGTACTGACTTAAGAGTTTGTCTTATGGGAATATATTCGATTTTTATGACATTCAGGGGTATGTTTTAATGGCAATAGTAACATAAAAGATAATTACTTGATCATTGATATTTTATTGTGTGCATTTGCTGCTCTCGAAATGCTTAAAAACGTGTGGTAGTATGATATTATTGTTGAAGACTTTATATTTTTTAATTATAAAAAATTCTTTATATTTTTAGAAAAACTATGAAATCAAATACTAAGGCATAACTATGCATAGATTAAAGGACTATTTGGTTCTGAGGCTCCTGCTGTGGTCCTAGTGCATAAAAGTTCGAATAGTATCTATTAAGGTGAAAGCCTTGAAATGTTATAAAGCATAATGGCGTATTTATGGGAAATGTTATGCTGTCTCGTTTCGAATAGTTTTTTTTTTAAAAGATGGTGCCGTCTGCTTGTATGTTAATATTGTTATTAGAACTGCTGAGCTTTAAAATAATATAAAATATCCAGTCTCTCACTGTAATGTCACAAGAGAACATTTCGTTTTTTAGAAATATACTGGATTTTATGCAGCTCAGGATTGAGTTTCAATAGCAATATTATTAAATATGTGATTGTGTGCATTTGGAGCTCTTGAAATGTTTAAAAAGTTGTTCTAGTATGACTTGAAAGGGAAAGACTTAATTTTGTGCATTTGCTGCTCTTAAGAACGTGATATAATTACTTAAGATTAATTAATTAAGATGATATAATCACCACTTCCGGTTAATCCGATGCGTTGTATCTTTGCTATTACTGGTCCGATTTTGATGATTCTTTTTTTTTTTTTGTTTTTTTAGATAATTTAATTACCTTTCATGCAATTCTATACATAATTTACGATAAAATGCATGTTTTTTAACATATGCGCAAATAAAATATTCTTTTCATCATAACTTTTTTCTTTGCATATCCTCGGTGATGTACTATATATATGAAAAGTTAAAGGCCTTTATCAAGAATAATTTATTCAAGTTTCATCAAAATCGTTAGAGCCGTTTTCGAGAAAATCGTAAAAAAGTGTAAAATCGATTATATTAAGTGGCACTTTCGGTTAGTCGATTTTGACGAAAAAGTTGCGGTAACATCACATGCATGTGCCTACCTTAAATACGTAATTTCGGTATTGTACAACTTTTTGTTTTTGAGCTAGACTGTTCACAGACATACAGACCATTTTGGGATACTTGGTTATTTGGACCCAGGGGGCATTAAAACGTGTATTTCCGTTGAAAACTCGAATTCGAAAATTTTCAAGATCACAATACTTCCCCTCACTGGATACTTCGTGTATAGGTGAGGGAAAGTAAAAAGGGTCAAAGCGTTACACAAAATAAAATATTGACTGCGCAATAACTTTTTATTAATAATAAAATGTGGGATTGAAGTAGTATTATCTCTTAATATATACTCGTCAATTTAAAAACAAAAAAAAAAAGATTGATTTTATTTCATTTTTCTTTACAAATTGTTGAAAACTGGAATTGGCACCCCCTATAAAAACATAACAATGGCGAAATATAAAAACTTAATGAAAAAAATTAGAGTAGAATACTGCTTATGCGGATCTGCTATATTCAAAATCTGGATGATCCATATAGGAATATTTGTTTTTGATAAAAATAAACATACGAAATTACATTACATAATGTTAAACGGAATTCGTAATTTTAACATCGTAATTTATGATGCATCTGTAAAAAGAATTTTTACATAGAAAGTTTTGGTTAATTTTAAACACATTTGTATGTAAAATTTATCATACCATAAATGCAATTTTAATTTCAAAAACATACACATAATTCGTACGTGAAAAAACGGGCGGTGCGTGTATCACACAACTTTCACTCACTCCCTATAACAATTATCTATTTTTAAAATCATTTTCAAAAATTCACACAGAACACTACTTGAAACATATTCAGCAGCATGAAAATTGTTTCTGTATACTATATATTTTTGGTGCGCCAAGCTGAAAACGAATTTTAAAAGTTTCCATTTAGTTCCCATGATAATTCCATTAAGTTTCCATGGATACATTTAGTATCAATTAAAAAATATAAAAGTAGAAATTCATAACTACAGCAATCACTTTAGTTTATGCGCTTTCCATCATTCTCTATTACCTTCTACAACTTTGTATGTTAGATAATATTTTTTTTATACAAATTTTAACTGTCCAACGGTATATTATACATCTATATTACTACTCATATTTTCGGAAATTGGTTTTCAACCTGGGAAAATATTTCTTCTTTTTTCTCCTTTAGTTTTTTTGAGAGATAAAAGTTTTTATTTAGAAATAATGCAATCTGCCTCACTCAATGGCAATAGGTATTAGTGCTGTAAGAATCCATTCATACCATATATACAAGTGGAAAAAAAATAAAAATAAAATGACAAAAAGAAATAAGAATAATTAAAAAATATGTGCATCACAAATGTTTATAAATAGATGGTCAATGAAATAATAGCAAAATAAGTAAACAACCAAGATAAAGACAATTTGTGTAAGGAAAAATAAAATAATTTTGAAAACATTTATACATATATATAATATTTACAATCTGCCCAGGGAACTTCGAACCAAGCTTTGCCCCCACATGCGGATGGAAAAGCAGAGCTCCAGAAGATTCCAGCGCTTCTCACTGAGCCGCATCATTGGTATTGAAAGCCAGGGAGACTGAGTGAGGGCAATAGAGCCACAGACGCTCAGGGCGTGAGTGGAGAAGCTGGCCTTTGCTAGGACTCCAACAGAATATTTACAAAATGTCTCGAGGCCACTGCCATTTCAACCTTCGAGGAGGGTTATTGGGATGGTTGGAGCTAGATAGGGATTATGCAAAGAGGTTAGGATGATCACTAAGGTTCTGATGAAATAAGGAGAATTTGTATGGAAAGAGGTCAAGAAATTATGGGATATTAAGGTCATGATGTAAGATCTCGTTTGTAACATTTGTAGGTTTGAGGATGCAATTTCGGGGAAACTGAATGTGATGATAGGATAGCAGTATCATCAGCAAATGTGGCCAGGATGGTATTGGGGTTTGTAGGAATGTCTGCGGTGAAGAAGACGCTGCCATGTGGAACACCAGCCTCTATAGGGGTATCAGTTAGAGTAATCCGTGCCAAAGCGAACTCGGATGGAACGAGTAGAGAAGTGGGATCGGAGGATTAGATATAAGGATTTTGGTAAATGGATTTTGGTCTTAAAAAGCTAACCATCGTGCCATATCCGGCTGAAAGCTTGTTCTACATCCAGAAATGCACAAGTGCAATTTTGCTTGTTTTCAAGAGCAAATGAAATATTATCAACAGCAAGAAGGCTTTGTTGAACAGTAGAATGTCCTGAGCGGAATCCAAATTGGTGTGGAAGGATTTTTTGTAATTCACTCAAGGATTCGTTTGAGGAGAATATCCTTCAGTTAATTATAAAATTCTTTCAAAGTTTATATTAACCGTTTTTGATTAGTACTAACAATGAAATATGGTAAATTATTTCAAATAGACAAAGTAAAATGTATGATGATGTGGTGCAAGTGCGCACTAAATTTTACAAAGTTCAACTTTACAGGACTGTAAAAAATTATTTTTGATAAAGCAACTGAATTAGAGACATATTGAATGAAATACAATTTTTATAATAAATAAAAGTTTATTACAAGGGAGTCAGGAGTGAGGGAGATAGGTTTTTGTGCTTATTCTTAGTTCACTGATTAGGTCTTAACTTTAGAGCCTCCATATTTGTACCACACCAAATCCCATAAAACTTGAAGAACTATAACCAAAATCCATCGAATGTTTACTTACTTTCTCTATTCTATGAGCAGGTGAGGGACTGAGGATCACCAAACACAAAACACATTTTTTAACTTAGCATCTCACAGTAACAGCATGTTAATGAAGGTCTCACTCAACATCGGTAAGAATTTGGTTCGGAGGGAATTGGTAAGGCTTGCTAAGACTTTTCCTTAGCTGAAGAATTCTGTGAATTTACTTGGAAAGCAATGCAAACTTGGGGTCCCCTCACCCCTTTTTGATTCAATGCATAAACAAAAATAAAGGCATAATGAAGTAAACAATAGTGTAATATCTAATTTGTGATAAAGGTCCATCACCCCGACCCTGTACACTTCAAATACAGGTTTTATAAGAATAAATCAAATTTAGTTGATGAGTTAAATAGGTAACATTTAATTATTAATAACTGTAAGTTAATCAATTTTCAAAACGCGACCGTCAATGACTGAACAAAACGAAAAATAAATTAATTAAAGTGTACTAAAAAAATACTTTGGACATCCGAATAAATGTCACTAAGGCCAGTTAGTGATTGTTTACGATTAATGATAATCTACCAGGTGAAAACAAATATACAGGGACTAATTGAATTTATCTATCAAATTGCAGCCAAATAAGTATTGAATGACTAAGTGAAAAAATTACTATTTGCTAAGTGAAAAAAATTAACTGTGAATGTGAAATGTGAATTTTTGGACTTAGTGACTTTTACTTGAACGGCCACGATATATTGTCTATGATTTCACCTTTCGAACGAGGCAGAGAATCCTCCAGTATTTTTTTCATTCAAAACTAACAGAAAGTAATCAGTGCTAAAAAAAAATTATTCGGACTAGTATTAAATATAGGAAACATTTTTTTTATTTGACTCTAATCCAAAGTGGTAAGCAAGCTGTGTGAGTGGACAAATCAGATTTTTTGTTTATAGATGTTGTTATTTTCTTGGATTATATATTTATAAATATCTCTATATATTATCTTTTCTTCTAATAAAGCTTCGGTATAGAGGTTTACTGATCTAAGCCAAAATGATAGTCAATTGTAGCAACTCTCAATGTCTATGATGGACATGGAGGAATGAATACCACAGAGTTTCACAATTTCAATCAAGTTTCTCTCTCAGTCACTCTCCAAGCTGAGATTACTAATAGATCAGTTCATCTGTCAACCTATAGATACTTCATTTGGTGCATTTAGTTTTCGTCATTACCTTCCTTATCCCATGGAAAAAGCACAAGTAGTTCTAACTGATGATCTGCACATTTCATCTGTTATTATTACTATATCTTGGACTACTATTTCTACCTCCTTCCTCAATTATCCTATCACTCATGTATTCAGGCTCACTCCTATTCTCGTTTCCTTGTCAATCTTTCCATACTGGGTCTGGGCGCTCATCCGCCCGCTAATCCTCCCACGTACTAAGTCAGAGAGCTCATCCCCTCGATGGTATTTTCTAGCTCCCACTAAGTCAGGAGGCTCATACCAGAGATGGGCATAATCATACTCAATAAAGATTATGATAAAAAAAAACAAAAAAAAACATGATTACATGATTATAATCGTAATCACGGCCATGATTATGATTGTAATCACGTAATCGTGTAATCATAATCACCGTAATCAAAATTACATAATCAAAATCTCTGTAATCATGTGCATGTGATTGCACAGCCCAAAATCTATAGATTTTGCCAGATCTAAACAGTTTATCTATTTTGATTGTACAAAGGGCTTCGTAGAACCCCTTTACGAACCGAGAGAATTCAATTTGACATAAATATGAAATCGGTGGTGTTTTAATAAAGGGGTATAAGTCAATTTATTGCGACAATGGTTTGTTATATTTTGTTCTTTGTAATGAACTTTATCTTTAAGAAAAAGAAAATAAGTCAATAGAACATTATTCACATTCCATATGACCAGTGTTTCAGTAACTAATATATTCACTTGCCTAGGTATGAAAATGAAACAAATTGAACTTTTCGCAAAAACGGCTTTAAACTAATAAGTAAGTATTTTAATATAGTCCAGTTAAATGGGGACCAGAAACGGGTCTCGGTGGAAAGTAATAGAGAAGTTCTGAAAATGTAATCCTTCGTGTATTTTGGGATACTGATTTTAATCTTGTTCAATTTAATACAAAATGAATATCAGAGGTCATTCGAATAATACATGATTTTCAAGTTTTGAACAAAAAAGGAAAACAAAAATTCTTTTTTTTTTTTTTGCATTTATTTTATACATCCGGTAAACAGTCGAGGTGGCAAAGTTGAAATTCGTAATCAGCGCCCTGAAAACATAAATAAGCTAATTTTAAGAACTATAAAATTTTCCACAGAAGTCCCTTTCGGGTCCCTATTGGACTGAACCCCATTGGACTTGGAGTAGATGCCCCGGATAAAAAAATGTTGGAAATTTATTTTGTGACGTTAAAAAATTAAATTTAAATTTCATTTCATTACCAAAACACCTTTATTAGAAAAAAAAATGGAACAATCCCAAGACTTTGAATTTATATAGCGGTTAATATATATATATATATATATATATATATATATATATATATATATTTTAATTTAACATATTTAATTTAACCAAAGTCTTATTACCTTAGCTGAGATGTAATTAAATCTGAAATAATTTAAGTATTTCTAATTAAATGTATGGTAAACATTGGTCATTACCAATTTTAAAGAAAGTTAAATTTCCAGTAAGTTTGTATTAAGTGCAAACAAAGCTTGGCTAAAATGTCAATTGCCGGAGATCGGGAGGTTGCCAGTTTCAAGAAGTTTTCTTGACCGAATTTAAAATTGTTTGTGCTCAATGGACTTAAATTTGATGCTCTACAACTTTTATTTGTTGTATGAGTCATTCTCTTAGTTGACTCAGTTCCGAGCTGCAGATTCATATACAGTATTCTGTATCTCTTTTTTACAAATTCGTTGTTTATGACTATGGTATTCGACCACACTAGTTAACCAAATTATGTTGTGGTACTAATTAGACGCAAAATTTGATGTTTAATTTTATATACCATAGCTTTTTCGATAGAATGCACCGTTTTGGAATTATAGTTAAAATCCAAAAATAGTCCCAAAATGGTATGTTTTTTTGGCCTCCATTTTTTCAGGAAGCATGATCAAACTGGCAGATTCTTATTTTTTCATGTCAATTTCATGGCATAAATTATGTCAATACTATAAGGATTCAAAAAGTTGCTATCTAAGCTTTCTTCAAATAATGTAAATTTTTGTTGCATGGGCTCCCGGTCTAGGCAATTCCTGAAAAAAGTAATAACTGGCCAAATCGTCGCTCAATGGTTAAACATAGAGCAAAGCGAAGTTGCAAGGGAGTGGAATGAATTTTTTATTTCTTGTCATGCTGAAGATAGACCTCGTAGTGATAGACACGAAAACCCAGTCGCAATGCAGATCATTTTATTGTCTTAAATGCCAAAAAAAACGAAACTCAATATCTGGGGACCTACGCCATCAGCTGCATCGTAGTACGACGAAACAGTAAGTGACCAAACTGCACCAAATCGTCTTCACGATGCTAACCTTTGGAATAGAAGACCCTTACGCTCTCTCCCCTTGAATAGGGCTCGAATGCAACAGCACCTCCAATGGGCAAGAAACCATGAAAATTGATTATTGCCTGAGTGGAGGGAATTGTTTGTTCTCAGTTAAAACACGCCTTGCACTTGCACCAGACAACAACTCATACTCACGAAAGTATGTGAGTAGAAGAAATAATTTCACGGAGGCTTCAAAGAATACAACTGATAAGGAAACACATGGATTTGATAAATTTAATGGGTATACATGAGAAAGAAAAACACATTATTTTCGATGAGGTGGTGCCCAACTATGTTGACTTGCTATATACACAACATATTAAGTCTGATATAAAATACATTAAAATTTTAACTAATGAATACAAAATATTTCTAAACTTATTCAAATGAATATTATGCAAACATTCTCGTGTAATTTTAAAAAAATTTAATATTAGCAGTTATATGGTAACACTGAGCTACTAGCACCACGTGGTCCGAAAGTGAATTTAGCCATTTTCATGAGAGCCTATAGGCTGTGATTGTCGTGGATTGTTTACATAATGTTTGGAGGTTCTTAATATTATAAAGTCTATCATTTCTTCATGTGAAAAGAATATTGTTGAGAAAAAATAGTATTAATATATCTATATTGAGGGATAAAGTAATGGTTGAAATGTTATAAACATAAAAAGCAGCTATTCTGACATTAATGTGAAAGACATATTTTTCTATAATTGGGCAAATCAGGGTTGTGTTTTAAGTGCAATATTGAAATTACAGCTCATTATTTGATTATGAATTGTTCATTGAGAATATAGAATAGGCTAATAAAATTATCATCAAAATGCATAACTTCTGAAATGTTATAAACTTGCAATGTTGCTAGTATGTGATTACAGTGAAAGACTTTATATTGTTCATACTTAGCAACTTGACATATGAAAATATATTTGACTTTTATGCAACACGGGGGAATGCGTTGATGAAAATGTTGAAAGAGAAGCTGATTATTTGATTAGGAATATGTCACTGTAAATATTTAATATGCTTGTACAGTTTTCATCGAAATGCATAAAAACTTAAAATGCTGCTAGTATGTCATTTCAGTGATAGACTTGATATATTAGTTTATTATGCAGCTCAGGGGTGAGCTTTAATAGCAATATTGACATAAGAGCTATGAAATTGACATTTTTTGCACTGAATATGCTAGTCCTAATATCGAAATAACTTGAAATGCAATTATTATAGCAAAAGCCTTTAAATGTTATGCTACAAAGCATTATGGGGTATTTATGACAAATGTTATCTTGGTACGTTTCCAATTATAAAATTTGATGTCGTACTGACTTCACAATTTGACAAATGAAAATATATTTGATTTTTATGCAGCACATGGGTGTGTTTTTATCAAAATATTGAAATAAGAGCTGATTATGAATATGTTATTCTGAATATTTAATATGCTAGTACAGTTATCAAAATCCGAGGAAGCTTAAAATGCTTCCAGTATATCATTACAGCGAATAACTTGGTATGTTTGATTATTATACAGCTCAGGGGTGAGCTTTAATAGCAATATTGACCTAAGAGCTATGAAATTGACATTGTTTGCACTGAATATGCTAGTCCTATTATCAAAATAACTTGAAATGCAATTATTATAGCAAAAGCCTTTAAATGTTATGCTACAAAGCATTATGGGGTATTTATGGCAAATGTTATCTTGGTACGTTTCCAATTATAAAATTTGATGTCGTACTGACTTAGGAATTTGACGTATGAAAATATATATATGTCACTGTGAATATTTAATATGCTTGTACAGTTATCATCGAAATGCATAGACTTGATATATTAGTTTATTATGCAGCTCAGGGGCTAGCTTTAATAGCAATATTAAAGCACTGAATCTGCACTGAATATGCTAGTCCTAATATCGAAATAACTTGAAATGCAATTATTATAGCAAAAGCCTTTAAATGTTATGTTACAAAGCATTATGGGGTATTTATGGCAAATGTTATCTTGGTACGTTTCCACTTATAAAATTTGATGTCGTACTGACTTAGGAATTTGACGTATGAAAATATATTTGATTTTTATGCAGAACGGGGGAATGCGTTGATGAAAATGTTGAAAGAGAAGCTGATTATTTGATTATGAATATGTCACTGTGAATATTTAATATGCTTGTACAGTTATCGAAATGCATAGACTTGATATATTAGTTTATTATGCAGCTCAGGGGCTAGCTTTAATAGCAATATTGACATAAGAGCTATGAAATTGACATTGTTTGCACTAAATATGCTAGTCCTAATATCGAAATAACTTGAAATGCAATTATTATAGCAAAAGCCTTTAAATGTTATTTTACAAAGCATTATGGTGTATTTATGGCAAATGTTATCTTGGTACGTTTCCAATTATAAAATTTGATGTCGTACTGACTTAGCAATTTGACAACTGAAAATATATTTGATTTTTATGCGGCACATGGGTGTGCTTTAATCAAAATATTGAAATAAGAGCCGATTATGAATATGTTATTCTGAGTCCTAAGAAACACAATAATTTTTAAGAATAATTTATCTGCTTGGACATGTAGGCAGTCAAATTCAAATTATGATGATAACTAGAGCATGGAAACCTACTTTTATACTATAAGGTAAATAAAAGACCATATTGTTTAAGTTTTTGAAGAGTATATGTCATTAAATTCACTAATTATCAGTGTAAACAATCAGCAGGCATCACAATGGAAACATATTTAATACTCAATTTTGTTTTATGAATATGAATATACATATTTAAAAAGACAAAAATCTGTACATCTTATAAATTATTTTCCCGGAATTTTCAGCATGAATAATTTCTTAGAGTCAGATTCATTGTGGAAATTGCTTTAAATAAGTACAATTTACATAGTCTATCAGGAATGTGCTACATTTTTTTTTTATTTGTTTTTTTTGGGGGGGGAGGGGCAAAATTTCCCGACAATAATTTTTTTCGATTCAAACACTACATTGCATTGATGAAATCCCATTTTTTTTTCAACTTAAAAGGTATAGATATTGGTTTTAAATTTTAATAACTTTCTGAGTAAAATGCTTTACCACAATTATCGCAGTTTGAAACAGGTTCTAAAATTTCTCAACTTTTTGGGTTTTCAGATTATTAAGGGAGGAAGAGGTGACACTCACCCCCTCACGACGATGTCACTACAGGCCACGATTCTCAGGTCAGAAGCGGTACCGGTTTGAATCCGGCCTGAAAGGATCGTCTTTCAATCTGTGGTGGGCCCACGTAATTAACATCCACCTAATCAGTTTAGCTAGAATAGGTCAGCAACCTATAAGATAATCCGTTCTTCTTGCCGTAGTTGGAGTAAATAAGGATGTTGAACCAAATAAGCAAAAAAACAATACCACTAATGTTTGTTAATTAAAAAAATAAAAGAATAAATATTTTTCTTTTTCTTTAACAATTTCGGGTTTGGCGCCAAAATCGTCTCAAAACATTGATTTTTTTTTTTTTTTTTTTTTTCCAAACTGCAGAAATGAATTCGATAAAAATTCGAAATATTGTTTGTACGATAGTTTTGACTACTCATTTCGTTTTACCAGACATATCATCACTTTTCACATTATATACCATTCAAAACACACTTCGTTATATTACAATAAAATACAAAAAGTTCCGCTAATGACCCGCTTAAGTGCGGAGTTTTATAAAATAAAAAATAAATACAAAAAGCGAGGATAAACTTAGGAACTAACAATGCAGGAGACAACTGAATTCTTAGTTTGAATACGAATGTGAAACATAACATAATGTAGGGAGAATGCAAGATATGATCTAATTTATATACAAACGTAATAAATAACATTTTACATGTGATTCTTTTTTTATAAATGCATCCTAAATTACATAATTAAAATTACGAATTTATGTTTAGAAAAAAAAAACTTCGGGGAATATGGCGGATCCGGATAAGCGGGGTTCTATTGCAAATAAATACCACGGACCAATTATTTTTTTTCTACAGCGTAGGTTTAAGATTAAAGTTAAAAAAAGGATAAATAATTAGATGCCCCATGAATATATAAAAATTAATATTTCTAATTAAACAATAAATAAAATAATATGCAGCTGGTCTTTATGAACGTATTGGTATTCCATTACCCGGTCTGGTCAAAACCGGTCATAGCATTTGACCTGCTATTGGACTAGTCCATAGATCCGTGTCTTTCCCAATACCGGGTTGCGGCACCATTTGTACCGGCTGTCGAGCCAAGGGTACAGCCCAGACGCGGTAGCTATCTTTTCATGTTCGTACGATAAGGACATTTTGGACATTTTGGCTAGGGCTGGAGAGAGATGAGTAAAACACAATACTTTCCATTTTTGAGGCAAAAAAAGGGTATTATATGGCCATATATAACCACTCAATGAGGCGCAAAAGCTTAGTTTTGAGTTATTTTCATTTATGCACCAAATATTTAAAATAAGGCCTACTTTTTTTTTTTATTAATAAATGGTACCCGACGGACCGAGCCATACTATGTAATTCAATTCGATTTTATTTAACTAGTTAACGTTGATGAAAAAAACACTAGTAATAGTAATATGTAGAACAGCCATGTACTATAAAATAATTTTATTACTTTATTGAATACACGACAAATCAATACAATTAAAATGTAAAAATATGACACGTTTGTGACGTAATATTTATAACCATTAGAGTTCAAACAGAAACAAAATACTGCCCTTGGTTTTTAATAGTCCAAAGTTAATTTTATTGTCTCTCCATCTTTACTTAAATATTTAAATTTATATTTTAGTGAAAATAAAATTGAAAATCCAATAATTAATGGCGAAATGTTTTAAAACGTAAATAACACGCTTTTCATTCACGTTTTTTTTTCCCACCGCCATGGTTGGATTTTTTTTCTATATAAGAGTTTTCATGGGATAAAAGAATTACGCCAATTGATTTCTGAGACGCAAAAACCCCAATTCTAAAAGTTTAAGCAAAATCCTTCCGGAATTTCGAGATCCATTTTGCAGACAGACGAAAATTGCTCGTATTAGAGTATATAATTAAGATTATGGCTTAATGTACTATAATTATATTTGAGGACTAATGAAACAAAATAATTGGAGTGTGGTATTACAATAATACATTATTAGAATTCTATTGCAAATTAATTATTTAGTAATATTTATATACACATTTGAACTTAAATGGGAGTTAGTAAAACTATTTCCAATCAATACTGAACTAGGCATGAAAACGGCCTAAAGATTTACAGACTATATACACATTTACATTTACAAACAGATGGCATAAAATAGATGGTTTATATTATTCATATTTGGTACATAAATGGTATTATATGCTTTTTTTAAAAATACGTTCGCTAATTGCACTATAATCAATTTTTAAATTTTAGCAAAGTAGGTTATTGTAATAAATTGCCCAAAATTGTTTTTAATATTTATTTATAAAGTCGGCGTCTTGCTCTAACCATATTGTGATGCACTTAAAAAAAGAATTTCTATGTTTTTCAGTGAAATTATTTTACTTTTCAATCTTTATAAATAAGCATATTTAATATTTGTTTTTTTTTCGATATGAAAATTTAAAAAAAGAAAAGAAAAAAAAGTTAACTAATCGAGACCTTCCTTACTCGTTTAAACAATCAGTTGATCTTCAAAAAATCAGGAAAAATAAAGGCAACAGATATCTAGACAGTATACCATAGGTACTATAGATACCGCCAAAATAATGTTTTTAACGAGATAAAAAATTAATTAATTATATCGGTACAAAATAAAATTAGCTTCGAAACACCGATTATCGAAAGAGGGTGACAAATATGTAAAAATTATATTATTTGAAGAATTATTTCAAGCCAACAAGAAACTGCGTCTTGACTCCCTTGATACCAAAATAATTTGTCTATTTCATGAATGTATGACTAAAAGTGTCACTCCTTCCAATAAAACCTAAAAAGTTGGGAAATTTCAGACTTGAGAACGAACCCCGAAAATTGTGGTCAAACATTTTACTCAAAGAGTTACTAACATTTAAAACTAATACTAATACCTTTGGTGCTAAGACACTGGAATTTATTAATAGAATGTTGCGTTTGAATATAAAATAAAATACTGTTGTCTAGTGTCAACATTCGCAACAGGTGTGTGAAAAGTTCAAATCCAAAAGAGTTGGATAAAATTACAATATTTCATAATATAGTTGGGACAAATAAAATATTTAATATAGTTGGGTAATCCGTTCGAAATTGTTGGAAAATTTTAGATTTTGTCCCTCCAATGAATTGTATAGTATAGGCAGCGTCCTTGCTTCCAACTTATATAATTAAATTATATAATGTAAATAATAATTTTCGTTTGTATGTAACGTTATTGTATTTTAGTATGTATCTTTTAAATTACGTAAATAATTAAATTTACGATAAAATAATATGGAGATTCATTTTTAACCATAATCCTACAAGTAACTGTTGTATTAATTTACATATAAAACAAATTAAAAGATTTTTCTTTAAAAAAAAAAAAAAAAATTGTAAGGACGCCTAGCAGAAAGTTTTATCGGGCCGCCGCGGCGTCTTGCGGCGCGCCGTACAGCGGGACGAATTGAAAAATAAGTAGGAATCCATATTATTTTGTTTATTTCTTTGAATATTATGAAACATTATTATATTTTGGGCCTATTAGTGTTATGAGGGATTAATTTTATCACTTGTAGGTGGCACGTGTTATTATGTTTTGATAATTATGTTGTCTTGGCTTTATATTTTTATAATTATATACTTTTTTAAATGTATTTACTTAATAAGAAACGTGCGTACAAAGTATCTAAATAAATAGGCACATAATGCAATTTGTTATTATTTTTAAAAACATTTATTTTTATAAATTTATTCCATTTATATGAATTTTGTTTTGTAAATTATGCAGATCCCAATTTTATACCACCTTTAAAAAAAAAAAACTTATTTTCTGTTTTAAAGTTATCTATTTATTAATATTTATAATTATTGTATTATACAATAAAATACTGGTACTGGATAATGGCTTGAGAAACTTAAAAATATTCCCATTTAGTCGTATTGATCCATGTTTATTTTTTACTTGAAAAATACGTGTCCACGTCCGATACTGAAACTCAACTGAATTAATACAAAAATAGCACATATTTTTTTTATTACTTTGCAGTGATTCTCTAATTTTTTTTTTCTGGAGGCACACTGTAATTATTAAACAAAATTTATGGCACCACTAATATTATTTTTTTGTTTTTTATAAATGAAATAATAAACCATAGAAGTAAATAAAATACAAGCATAAAAAACATAATTGTAATAAAAAAAAAATTATAACTTTTTATAATACCTTCAATCATTTATTTAATTTTAGATGTAACTTAGTTATTATAAATATCGCGGCATCCGCTTAGAGAACTACTGCTTTAGAGGATTACACCTCCCTATTACTAATCTAGTTTCCAAGAAACATATTTAGCATAGTTTTTTTTCAGTAAAATTATTATATAAATTCAACAGTGGAACGCGTGTGGATGGAATTCTTGGATATTTGTAAACTACAACAATTACTGGTTAACGACATATAATTACATTTACAAAAAAATTAGAACAAGAGACAACCTTACCTACAATTTAAAAAAAAACATCCCAAGTCGTCATACAAAAATGATTGCTAGGCGAAATCTTCCGAAAGGGCCCATTAAATACGGTGCAAACGTTTGAAATCATAAAAAAAAAATTGAACTATCTTTTTTGTCAGAAAACATGTATTTCGAGTTACAGAATTGAAGTTAAATTAGTACCCAGAAAAATCTACGAACAAATAATCATTTTACGCATTTATTTAGCCACATGCATACTAAAAAACTTGCACGGGCTTAAAACTTTCGTTTTCAAAATTTGTTTTTGGCCCGTTGCCCAGGAAGTCCGTTTGCCCTCTGTACTCCGGGATCCCTGCGGCTGGCACTGTATCTAGAAGATGCAATCTAGACGCTCTTGGAAACCAAATAAGGACAGTGAAACCTACTGGTATCGCAGCTATTGAGGAAACATTAAAAAAATAAAAATACAATAAAATGAACATGCACTCATTAGCTAAACGCAATTATGTAACTGACAATTTCAAAAATGGACAGCGATCAATGAAAATGTACTACTTATTATTTATAAATCATACGACATATTTTCATTTTTAGATTAGGTCGAAATAATTATTTAGAAACGATTTTTTAATTATTCGAGTCGAATTCAGCACATTATTTATCTTATTTTTATCCGCTGAATTTATAATATTACATTAATATTTATAACATAATACATCCGCCCCTCTCTCCTCCAACATAAAACAATCCTATGTACTGCTACTGCTCTAAACGTTAATCGTCTATGATATGCATAATTTTAAAAATAAATTAAATTTATTCAGAACTTTTTATTAAAAAAAACAAACAATATTAATAATAAATACTCAATAAACACATTATTAATGAATGATGTTTTTAAATAGAGAAATACAACTAATAATATAATCATTTAAGATGAAAAAGTCCAAATATGAAAATTTGGAAGAAACAGCTCAGACATATCAGATAAGTGGGTCCAAAATGTTCATATCAATGTGAAATAAAAAAAAAACAGTTTTACTCAAGAAATGACGACAAGGATGTACAGCAATGAAAACAAATAAAAATTTAATATTAACATTAATAATAATATACGAAATTTGAATAATGCATTTATTAAGTAATATTAATATTTTATTTTAATGGTAGTAATTTTGTCTGAAGATGGGATGTGTAGCATAGAAACGTTATTTAGCCGACAAAGAATAAAATAGATACAATTTATAAACGTGAAAACCATTGCTCGAAGGAACTTATATAAAAAATATGGTATCGTAATAAATTAATTAGAATATCTAAAATTAAATTAAGGTATTTTTTTTTTTTAGTACATTGTGTAAGAAATGTGAATGATTTACTCTCCGAGTAACACGGGTCTCTGGATAGCTCTTTGATAAAAATAATTCATTTTTTATTTTGCTTATTTGTAACTTATTTAAACACAAAAAAATAAATGTAAATTTATCAAAACATTTTATTGTAAAAACGAAACAGACAATTTTTTTCTCGAAAAATATAACTAAAATAAATAATCACTCGCACTTCAAACACATTATTATTTTAGACCTATGCACCTTATATATAGTGTTTTGCAATTATTGAAAAAAAAATGTTAACTTTTACAAGAAAAATTTCGATAAATTGATTAGCTATTTTTACTAATAGATCCTTGTGATAAATAGTTTAATTATGGTTATGGATCGGATATAGAATAATTGCTATATTAAATAATTGCCTCTATATGTAATACGGCAGTATAGATCCCTTTTCAGGCTCTCAGGAGCGATGGATTTTGGCAAATGAGGTTTCAAAAGAAAGAGAATTTCATGGAGAAATGACGAAATCCCAATTTGAATTCTCAAATTCTAACTACGACTTTATTAAAAGTGATGGAAAAACTGTGAGGTTTCAAAGCTCCGACGGTGGAGAATCGGCGGATCAACACTGGACGGGCTTTAAAGATTTCAACGCTGGGATCAAGGTTCATAAAGGTACCGTTGGAACATATTGGGTTCTACGTTTTAAAGCCCTAAAACTTACTGTGGTCGAGATAACGCACGATATAAGGGGTCCAATGCCAACTTGTGTACGTGTCGTTGTCATGACAACTTCATATCTATGGAAGCAAGTTGACTTTTCACAAACACTTTTTAATAAGTGTGAAACCGTTATTTTGTAAATAAAAAGCTATTTTGTAAAAAAAAAAGATACTCCAGGTCAATTTTTTTTTTTGTAATTACATAATTATCTTTTGTGCATTATTCATGCCTTTAATTAATAATTAAATTAATTATTATGATTGTAATAATGGAAGTTTGAAGGTCTTAAAAACAAGTTAAAATTCATATTGGATGTTTAATGACTGATTTTATGGCCGAAATTTGTAGTTAATGTGTTCCAATTAAATAAATAAGCTGATTCTTTTTTTTTTTTTTTTTTTTTTTTTAATTCCATTATCAAAGTTCAAACTTTATCATTTTGAATATTTACTTGATATTTTAATTATTTTTATTGATAAGTAACATACAAGCCATTGGGCTGAACTATTCCTTCCTGAGAATTTGAGCAAAATTATTATGCCTTCATCTGACATTTGAAGCCAATGTTTAAAAGCTTATGCAAATTTTTGATAATACTCTACTTGGAAAACTAATATTTAATTATAATATTGAAACAAGCAAGGTTTGCTCAGTAGCGGATTTACGGAAATTTTAATACGAATTTTGTAATTACAAAAAAAAAAAGGTCGTGTAAGCAAATATACACATAAAAAATTATTTAATTAACACAATATTAAGTTGTGATGAGCCCCTAATCTATTATTAAAATCAGATGATTTTTGTGAAATTTTCGCACGGGTCCAGCCAGCTAGTTGATAATAATGTTATTTTGAAAAATTCTTGTTTGATGTAATATTGCTCAGGTACTTTGTGTGCTTCCTTTTATTTTCCTAGTTATTTTTGAAAAAAAAATCCACGTTTTTGAAGAGAAAAAAAAATCATATACATTCGAAAAGGCCCTCTAATATATCCGGCTGCATTTCTAAATATTCCTAGACAAAAAAAGCAAATAGACTAATACTAATACTACTAATACTAATACTAAAAACTTACCAGGCTAATACTCCCCACCAGTAGAATTATGTTTAGAACCTAAAGACAGCCTAAGTTTTCTTAATGACAACATCAGCCTAACAAATTACACCTCCACTTTAAAATAAAAAAAATATTAAAGAAATATTTATTATCTTTTCACCTAGAGAAAATACAATACCCGTAGTGAAAATTAAGGTTTAAACAAACCGCATTTAATTACAGGAATATTCCTGGAGATTATTACTCACATTCCAATATTTATTCATGATTTTAATAAGGTGATATTGAAGTCTGAGATTAAGGTGACCATCAAAGCTCTCCCCCTCCCCCTTTCAAGGGAATTGAATAAACAGATTATTACTCGATGAAACTGGACACTTGGATTCGGTTCTCTCATATTATGAATATTACAGAGACCGAAAAGAGCAAATCCATTTTCTACTCATCAGCAGGCCCTCTGTTAATCATTTCAATATTTCTTTAAAAAAAAAAAAATTACAGAGAACAAATTGTAACTTTGACAATGAAAAATCGTGCTGAAATATTATATTTAAGTAATTATTTATCTCTCATTATTGCAAGCGACAGTTTCTCTCTCAAGGTCTTTATTTGCCCTGAAGATGGCCTACAATATGGACCGAAATGTCGGCATTCATTAAATAGCTTTATACTATTCTTTGTTCAATTTTTACCGCCGTTCTGACCATCTTTTCCGACATAAAATTATTTGTTTAAGATTATCCTACAAAAGTAATTATTGTTCAAGCAGAAAACCATCATTTTTTGCTATTTATTTCCAAAGAAACATCCTGTGGTATAGTGGTTAGCGTAGGCGTCTGCGGGGAATTAATTTTTTCCCCGATGTTTGCACTAACGGATTCAATGGGATGGCTTTTGTGATGAAGATTCCCCTGAACAAAAATTGTTTTTTTTTTTTTTTCATTTTTGTTTCTATGAATGATCTGAGCCAAATAATTAAACATTACAATATGTTCTCTTTTTAAACCATATCGCATAAAAAAAATATAGCTTCGTTAATGAAGAATATAATTAAATTTCATTTCTCGTGTTGTAACATTCAACTATTTCTGATGATTTTGCATCAAATGCCTTGCTCTGCAACGACTATATTGTTCAACGTTTTCTTCACAGTACATTACTTTAAAATATTTCAATATCTAATACTACGCCACTCCCTTAATTAGTTATTGATAGAGTGGTGTCTCTCAGAATGTTGGGTTACAAACTATATACTTCAACTTCTAAATGTAAGCAAGTGCCAAGAAAAAATATAAAAATGTTCTCCTTAAAACATTATTGTTAGTGTAATAATCATTAAAAAAAAAAAAAAAAAAAAAAACAATCGAATTTTTTATGATTCCAGCTCACTGCTTCAAATATAAAAAACGCAGTTTTGATGAGAGACCTTCATAAATTTCCCGGGGGAGGAACCTCCTATTGCTATGAGTAGAGCCCGTATTCTCGTGCAATTGTATACTTTAGGTTGCTTGAAATTGATCGGGGACAAGTTATTTATACGACTTAAGGCATCCGGATTGACATAACTAAGTTTTAATTTTGCACGAAATTGCACATTTTAAACAATCTTGGGTAAATTGCACTTTTTACGTTTTTACTGCATTAAATTGCACATTTAGCCGTAATTAAAAAAAAAATATTGGTAAATTGCTTGAAAATATAATCTATTGAACCAAAATTACACAGGGCAGATTCACGAAGTAATAAGTTATTGTTTATAACACATTAAATATAATTCAATTTTCTACAAAATTCTGGAACTGAAACTGAAAATTGAAGTTTGTTTTGCTCTTTTTAGTTTCGTGGAAAGCCAGTTAATTCTTACCAATCTATTCACTTCCTTTTATATTCTACAGTGCTACATTGAGCCTATAGATGACAAAATAATTATGTTTTTCGGACAAAGATGTGTTCAATAAATTAATTAGTGGATATTATAACATACAACATCCCGCATAAATTTTTACGAGTGAAGGGAATTAAAAATCCGTACAACATAATTAAAAACAAATATTGGAGATTGGTCGACCAAAAAAATTATTCATGCTGTAACAGTTATGATATTAACTAGTTATTTAGTTCTCTGCTCATGGTTTACATCTAATTAATTATATCATTCGAACAGAAACCTAAAATGGGAAAAAATGATCAATATTGAAATACAATCCACCAAAATGGATAGTAAATCCAAAGAGTTAAGTTCAACCGGCAAAGATGAATGGTTTAACTTTTTCGAAAAGGATTGAGTTATCAATATATCATCAGAAATTTGGGACTGTCTCACTTGATCATCCGATACGTTATTAAAAAATTCATCAGTTTGGCAATAAAAAACACTTAAGCAGAATATGCGTTGCCATAGTGCTTGAACCACGTATAATCGTGCGAAAAGTAGCAAAAAATAACCTAATAAGAGCTAGTGAGGTTTTAACATTTTACATAACAACGCTCCTACCTAATTTCTTAAGAAAAAATAGTAATTTATGAAAGAACACAAAATATATAGATTTTTGTTTTTTTAAGTATAAACGACGTAAATGGCAGAATTTTATTTTATTTTGCACATTTTGGCATTTTTATTACATGTTTTACATTTTTTTTACTGCAAGAAATCCGGGCTCTAGCTATGAGGTATCTTTATAAAAAAACCTAGTAGCGAAATAAATAAAATATAATTCTTTCTACATATTATATTAATAAATTATATTTATTATAATACAAAAATTATATTATAAATTTATTATATTAAATTCAGTTTATTAACTAAAAAAGGAACTCGCTTTCTCATTGACTAAGCGCCCATTTAGATGTTAAAATACAATACAAAGTAATGAAAAAATTTCAAATTAAACCCTTTATCAAAAATTATGCAGTGATGGCAAAGGAGTGCTACAATGTTTTAATAAAAATTGTAAAGTAAAATAGTTTGAATTGATATTCAATATGTGACATGGGGAATAATTATATTCCTTGAAAATAGACCAATTTAACTTCTGAAGATGTGGATCAATGCTCTGAAACGTTAACAAATGTATAAAATTGGATAATAGAAGTTACCAATTTAGAAGTATGATTGCCGAAATTTCCAACTAATTTATTCATAATTTTCATTCAATAATGGCATTTTCATTCAATTATAACATCATTTTTCAATAACTTGACTACAAAATATATGAATTTACAGAAACGGGCGGTTAAAAATACACGAGCTAAAAGTCATAAAAATATAAACTTGTTAACACTGAAATTGGCTTCACTTCAAATGCTAAAAAAATATAGAAACAAAGGCAATGTATATTCAAAATACGTATTGGTTTTATCGACCAACTTGGGATAACCCAGCTATGCTTTTTAGTTCCGTTCAGAAAAGAATTTGAAATAAATCTTTTTCTTTCCATAAAGTTAATTCGAAAAAATTCATTGTGATAATGTATTTATATAATCTTGAAATTGTGATGTTTAATAATATCTGATGATAATAAATAATATTGCAAATACTATTAATAACAATAAATGATACTGTTAATATAATAATACTATTTCTTATTATTGTTAAATACCGTTAGTTGAATATCAAAACTTATCCGAATTATTCATTAACTTTTCAATATTCTCCTTCGTTTCATTGTCACAATAATCTTTTTCTTCAAAATTATAAAGGAGTGGAAATCCCTTGCATACTCCGAGAGCATTAATTTTTATGAAAATATAACCTATACGATCACTATATATTTAAATATATTAAAAATAAAACCTTAAAATATACAATATAAAAGCTTTCAGTAATCGTAAAGAGTCGCTGATGGAACGGAGGGTGTCTGAAGCTAAACTCCATTATACAACAGGCCTGTGCCAGACACCTTCAGACACCTAGCGTGTCAGACAAAATATTCTTTTCGAGAATGCCTATCATATTTGTCTGACACGATGTACACGTACGCCTAATTAAATACAGTGAAGAATATGTATCTGACACGTGAAATGTCTGAAACAACAGCTGTGTCGTGTATTATAATATAATTCAAGCTTTAAACGTCGCGTACTCAAATCCTAGAGGAGATAACTGATCAGATACGTATCGTGTTAAATCCGTTTTTTATTACAATCAAGCAAAGTCATATTTACAATATGTGCAAATTACTACATTAAAATCATTAACTACTTTAGAGTTCAACTGATTAGAAGCTGACTGTAATGAATCGTCCATTTTTTTGAAAGTAGTAAAACTCCAATTTTGGAAACAAATGAGCCAATAGTTTAGTGATATACACACTTCCTTTTATTATATTTATAATAACGCATTCCGTTGTCAACGATTTTTTTTTATAAATTAATCAAATGAAAGTTAGCAATAAAATTATTATATAATTTTAAAAGGACTTTTTTAAATTCCAAATAATGAGAAAATTAACTTTAAAAAAAAGATAACCTGATTTGTCTATATCTATGGTTTATCTGATAAGGCGAAAATTCTAAATAATTGTAGCCTACCTGTCCAAGCCGAACCACGCCCGAATACAAATTTACAAGGCCCTAAGAGCGTCACTGACAATCATTCCGTTCCAATCGCTCCACGTAAAATGGAACGTGGGACGACCGTGAGTGTGAAATCCTGAGCTAATTTTTCGGAGTGACGCGGAACTTCTAAAATTCCATCGATCCTAAACTCCATCAAGCCACTCCAAAATCCAATCACTCCAATCGACCTGTGAGAGAGGAACGATGGATTGAACCGTTTTTCACGCTGGTTTTAGGCTGTTATAATAATTATAATAAAAATTGTTGGTCAGTAAATACAGCATATTTAAAATTGATTGTATACAATTTGTTATAAAAATATTGATATGAATAACTAACGATTTTTTTTTACAATTAATTATGCTAAAAAACGTAAATATTAAAAGGAAATTGACATATTTGTTGGATAATATGCTTAAAATTTCCACAATTTTTTGTTTGTTTTGTAAAGGAGATTAAATTAATGCTCTTGCTATTGAAGAGCCACTACACATATTCCCTCAATTCTCAAGAGTTATATTAAACTGTGCATTGAAATATTTGTAGACTGTAAATATCAAATACGTGACCATGAATGAACTACTTATCGGTAAAAAATGGAACGATGAACTGCAGTGGCCTTAAATATTATTCACTCCAAGCACTATAGTCGCTCGATTCTATCGTTTCATTTGGAGTGACCTTCAGTGGTCGCTTTTAACGCAACCCTCCCACCTACGTACATCTACATCTACCCCTCGTTTCAGCATTGATTCAAATTTTAGGTCTTCGTTTATTATTAAGCCCTTTAAATATCCATTTTAACCGTCGTGATCCTGATTCCAATGACATTTACGGGGAGCATGCTCTACAATTTCGCATTGCTAATAAAGCTGGGTATTAATAATAATTTAAATTATTTATATGATTATTAACATCCAGATCGGAACTGGGAGGGTCGACCCATTGCGCCCATGTTTCGCAAACAGTAGGAATGACAACAATATTGAAAATTCTAATGTTTAAGCTTCTGGCGACAGTAAATAACTTTGTGATTTTAGGCCGCATAATTAACGAAAATTTAACTTTTGTTTATATATATATTTTTTTATACATAGGTTGTATAATTATTTATATTATATAAACCATAAACATTTATTCAATCATTTAACCCAACTTAATTAATTATTTTTATTTTCAACTAAATTAATTATTTTTAACTAAGTTAATTATTTTTCTAGTGTCCCTTTTAGTGAACATGGCCATGCTATTTTCTAATTATTATAATGCGATATAAATTATTATGAATGGAAATTAAGTTCCGGGATGCAAAAATTATTTTTCATTTAATTTTATTATTCACATATTTCCAATCGAAAATAATAAAACAAGACCGAGATGGTCCGGATGGAGATCGAGAATGACATAAAACAGTTATTGTTAATTATCCATCTTGATTTACCATGCAGCCAACCGTAGAGCTAATAAAAAGAAAAAAGAAATTATTAGAATTTGTTAAATAACGTGAAAACATTAAGTGGTGTTTATATAAAATATTCTATACGCAATAAAGCCGATTGATGTACAATTAAAGAAAAGAATTTAAACATTTATAAAGAATAAATTAAAAAAAGTTGGCTGCCCGCAAAAGATATAAGGAACCTGTAGAGTTGGATTATCCGAAATAAGGAAAATTTATCGAATTTAATTGAACTTAAAAACTACATTTTATTTTTATATATAACGTGTATTATTCTTTGTATTGTATAAACATGTATTCAATTTTTTAACCCAGCTGACATTATTATTGCTGTTTTCTTCAATAGAAAATGTTTATCTAGTGCCCCTTTTAGCGAGCATGACTATACTAATGATCAATCAGTATAGTGTATTAAGAATTATTATTATATAAATTCCAGGATAGAAAAATGATCTTTCATTTTATTGTCTAATTCACATATTTTTAATTGACTACAATAAATGAGGAAGGTGATGAATTGGATGGAAGTTTAGAATAATAGAAAATAGTTGTAACAATTTATTTAATGCCATAATAAATAGTGATTTATTTAATAAATCGTTTATACTATTTTATGTTATTTTTGACCACCACCCAGATGTCTTCTTCCTGATTTACCATACGGGCAGCCATCAATGCTTGAAAAGAAAAAAAATAAGCGATTACATTTTGTTAAATGACATAAAAGCATTATGTTCTGCTTAAAATAAACTGCTTGCAATCAAGGAGGTTGATATACAATTAAAAAAAACAATTTATTCTTTATTGCATTCCTAAATCCTTATTAAAGTTGGCTGCCCACAAAAGATAAACGGAACCTGTAGAGTTGGATTATGCGAAATAACGAACATTTATCGAATTCAACCGTACTTAAAAACTATAATTTTTTTTTTAATGTATAACGTGTATTATTCTTTGTATTGTATAAACCTTTATTCAATTTTTTAACCCAGCTGACATTATTATTGCTGTTTTCTTCAATAGAAAATGTTTATCTAGTGCCCCTTTTAGCGAGCATGACTATACTAATGATCAATCAGTATAGTGTATTAAGAATTATTATTATATAAATTCCAGGATAGAAAAATGATCTTTCATTTTATTGTCTAATTCACATATTTTTAATTGACTACAATAAATGAGGAAGGTGATGAATTGGATGGAAGTTTAGAATAATAGAAAATAGTTGTAACAATTTATTTAATGCCATAATAAATAGTGATTTATTTAATAAATCGTTTATACTATTTTATGTTATTTTTGACCACCACCCAGATGTCTTCTTCCTGATTTACCATACGGGCAGCCATCAATGCTTGAAAAGAAAAAAAATAAGCGATTATATTTTGTTAAATGACATAAAAGCATTATGTTCTGCTTAAAATAAACTGCTTGCAATCAAGGAGGTTGATATACAATTAAAAAAAACAATTTATTCTTTATTGCATTCCTAAATCCTTATTAAAGTTGGCTGCCCACAAAAGATAAACGGAACCTGTAGAGTTGGATTATGCGAAATAACGAACATTTATCGAATTCAACCGTACTTAAAAACTATAATTTTTTTTTTAATGTATAACGTGTATTATTCTTTGTATTGTATAAACCTTTATTCAATTTTTTAACCCAACTTACTTTATTATTGTTATTTTCTACGATGGTAAATTTTTTTCTAATGTCTCCAATAATAACCACCAACTACTGATCCATTATTATGATGTCTTATAAATTATTATAAATGGAAGTTACGTTCCAAGGTAAATAACTTTTTTATTTTATTTAATTCTATACATTATACTATAATTGGCATGGTTTCAATTGAAACAAATTAATGATTAGATTTTTATAATTAACATGAAAACATTAAGCTGTGTTTAAAAAATCCTATATGCAATCACGGAGGTTGATATAAAATGTAAATCAACAGTTTCCTGTTTATAGCTTTCCTGAATCCCTATTAAAGTTGCTCTCCCGCAAAAGATATACGGAACCTGTTGAGTTGGATCGTTCGACTCAATTACATCTTACTAATGCAGGATATTTATTACCCAATCGTAATGGATTTTATTTAGTTGATAGAATAACTAATATATGTACCCGTCCCTAATATGTATTCCTTAAATGGCTGTAGTATTTTAGATAAACAAGACAGAAAAAATAAAACTATAAATATTTACTGCTTTATCTAAAAAAATTTATTTTAAGATTTACATTGTACTATATTAAAAATTGAAAAGCGAACCAAACAGAATAATTTGTTGTAATTAGATATACGGCGCTGACCGATTTTAACCTAAGCAGAATTGTAAAATGAAATGATTTATTAAAAAATAACGTAGATTTAAACCTAAATTACTTTGCGTTTTATATGAAGTCATTTCTCTAATTTTGTGGGTATTATTTTTGTAAAAAATTTTCAGAAAGAAAAAAAAGTAAGGACACAGCAAAATTTATAGATATTTTACCTTTTCAACATTTGTATTGTTTTTGAGCCGGTGAGAATGAAAGTGCTGTCAGACAATATTCGTTTTTTTCTCGATAAAGTGAATGTTTTGTAAATGTACTTTAATGATATATATGTATATTATACAGTGAAACCTCGTTTATCCGGATCTCTGGATTATCCGGCTCAGATTTTTAGCCATTTTTTTAATATAGTGTTCACATTAGATAATAATTTTGGTACTACTCCAGAATCGTTACCCCAAAAATGGCGGAGATCTACAGCTTTTAGACCTGACTGTGCATAAAATTTGCCCGAAGTAAGGTTAGTCTTTAATATCGAAATCAAAAATACAATTACTCCACTTGTATTAAATATTAGGAGCTTGACTGGGTTATAGTTTATCAATACTAAGAATTCACGATAATATTTTTGATGTTTCTTATGATTATTTTACTTAATTTATAGGCTGTACAAGATTATACCTAGTTTTAGAACTTATATTATTTATGATAAGGCATTTATTTAATCTAAAATGAGATTTTCACATATCGATTTTAGTCGAGAGAAATATATAATTTTTGGCTCTTTACCTAGATTAATAAATTATCAATCTTTAATATTAAAAAAGTAAGGGGAATAGAATGAAAGATTTTGAAAAATGTTTGTTTCCATTACATAAATCACTGTATTTGAATTACTTGGACCCGACCTCAACTGAAAAGTTCCCGTTGGGGGTTTGCTCATCTCTTCAGCGAGCGTAGCGAGCGGATGTCGACAATTTTGATCTAAATATAACGGTATTAATTAAAATTACGGTAAGGCCCCGACCTCAACTGATAAGGATCCGTTGGTTTGAGTATTTGTTTTGGGCATGCGCAGCTCGAAGAACAGTCAGGTCTTAAAAATTTAGAGCTCCACCATGTTGGGGTCACGATTATGGAGTTTTACCATAATTTTTATCTATGATAGCAAAGATGTAACTTTATATAAATAGGCGAAATATTCGTCCTTTAGGTTGATTCAATGTACATTCAATTCAATTCCTGTATAGATTGTACAATTAATTATGGTAATAAAATTCTTTTTTTTGTATTTAAGAAAGGTTTATTATAGTTTCACAGCACGTTGACGTCGATTGCCTCACCATATAACTAGTTTTTATCGTAATAATCGGTAAGTCTGCTTATTTCCGGATTTTTGATTATCCGGATTGCCTTTGGCCCCAGTTAGTCCGGATAAACGAGGTTTTACTGTACATATACCATTTAAGTACATATTATACATTCAAATGATACATGTATAATATACATATTTCATTTAAGTGTCTAAATTTACAAAAAATTCAATTTATCGAGAAAAAAAACGAAAATTAACTTACAGAACTTTCATTCTCACCGGCTCATTTGATTTATTAAGTAATTTGTATTGATATGCAGGTAAAATAGATTTATAGAACCAAAAAAAAAAAAAAAAAAATTTAACAACGCTTTGACATAGAATGATAACAAATTTCTAAAATAATTTTTGTTAGCGTCTTCCCATCAATGGACATTTCAGATTTTCCTCAGTTCAAATCCTCTGTCCGTTCCCACCATATGTAATGTAGCCCGTTTTCAGATGAGTAATGCTGTACACTATATGTGTCAGATAGACTTGATAGACCGAAGGACAGGTTACCGTTAAGGGGATCACTCCACGCCAAATGGATCAGTGGAATGAAAATCCTGTGTGGATTTTTTGTAGTGATGCGGAGCGGCTAAATTTCATCGGTTTTAAAAAGTTCATCATGCCAAAATTCAATCATTCCAACCAACCGTGAGCGTGGAAATGGAGTGGAATGAGGGGCTGAATAATTTTTCACGTAGTTTTTTTTTTTTTACTATGCAGTAATAATAATAATAAATATTGTTGTTCAGCAAATGCAGTATAATTAAAATTTACGATATTGATTGTATAAAATATTTTACAAAACTATTGTATTCATATCAATCAATCAATCAATATCATAAATTTTAAATATACTGCATTTACTGACCAATAATTTTAATTATTATTATTATTATAGCATAGCTAAAAACTGTGTGAAAAGCAGTGAATTGCACAGATACAATTTTTTAGAGTTCTTGCTATTATTATATAGGCACTGTATAATCAGATTAATTCTCAAGAGTAATGTTAATCCTGTACATTGAGATGTTTGTTGACTGTAAATATTATAAAATACGTGTTTTAGAGAGCATGAATCAGGGTCAATTTAATTAACTCATTTTATTGACTGAATTAAGGTAAAAAAAAATAAAAAAAATTAAGCACATATTTTTACTTTTAACCTAAAAATTTGGAGCCCTCTAAATCCTGTCGCACGGGGTAAGTAGTAGCCCCTTTGCACACCATAGATCCGGCTCTGACTCCAAGCACTCCTATGGCTCCACTTCACCGTTCCATTTGGAATGATCGTCAATAGCCGTCTTTAGGTACTCTTGACTGTATCATTAATTGAATGTTTAATTTGGATGTTGTATAGGCTGACAACTTAAGAAAGAGCCATTAGTGTACATTCGCCTAACAATAAATAACATTTTGTTATTGAATTAAAAATCAACTCACGGATTAGTTCATGCGATTGATAGAATGTTAAACAAAACGAAATGTTGAGTATAAAATTCAGGATGGTATACATGACAAGATAGCTGTCGGAAGTTATGTAAAGGGAAAAGGATTTCCCTCCATGAGTATAACCTCCGAGTCTAAGCTCTGCCCAAAAGGATATTTCTTAAGAGTTCGGGCTATACATGTATGGTTTGAAGTGGAATATATTTGTAAGCAAAGACTTCATGTTTTTTTACTTATAATAGTATATTGTCAATTAATCCAGGATTTACAATAAATTTTTTTTTTTAATTTAAATTTAATAAGTACGGATATTACCATGAATTTCAATAATCACTTGTTGTTTCTTTTGTCATGGAAAGATGACCTAAATTCCATCTTAAACGCAGGAAAGTCGAAAGTAAAAGAGAATAACTCGGAGTTACGAGTTACTGCTTTAATCAACAGATCTGAAACTCTATTCTGCTTTGACGTGTAGGCCGAAGCATCCTTGGAAAGTGTCGAACATCACGAGAAAACTTGTACAACTTCTGTCCGGGAAAGATAAGTTCCGTCATATTCGAAAAGATTTAAGCCTGAACACTTAAAATTGTGCAATTAAAAAAAAAAAAAAGTAGTTTAGATGAAAATAAGGTTATAATTTAAATTGATCATATTTTTTTTTTTAAATAATTCAATTCATGTTCTTTGATTTTTTATTAATTATTATTATTTAATTATTCTCCTGCTTAAAACAATAATACATTTTGCTCATAATAGACTTCATTGATACAATTTTCGTTTTATTGGTATTGACCTTTTGGCTCATTGGAATGTATTCCTGCGAAATATTTGGTATCTAGGGGAAAATGGTTGGTTGTGGGGACAGCAATAAAACATGGAGTAAATTTTTGTTTACTGCTTCATGTCTTGCCGACGTTTCGCCCGTCATTTGCTTTCTACTGGGTTATGAAGTTTATTAGGAGGAGTTTATTAAAGTGGAAAAACGTTTATAATTACAATATTGTTAAGGCTTCTAGCACTGAACAAGGCAAGAGAAGCAAAGAGAGTCGTCAGTATTTGGTGTTTTCGTCATTAATAGTCGATTTTTAGACCATTTCCAATTTTTTATTTTCGTCCCGAGGGAATCGATAGAGTTGGTGTTTACGTTCCGTAATAAATCGAAATCTAAATTTCGACTTTTTGGCGCTTAAGCCTTATTCAAAAAATGACGTCGATCAGAGGTTTACGCAGAATTTTTTTTAGAGGGGATTTAAATTTTTTTTGTAGGAGGGATTTAATATGAAGAAGAAAAATAATAACCTGAATGTTTACAATCGCCAAATTTGGTGTAAGATTTGAGGATAAGCATGAAAATTAGATCAAAAACTATTATTAAAATTACTAAAACTACAAATCTTATATTGGTGGGTATGCAAATTCAATTTTTCGGGGAAAAAATATATCCCCGTGATCCCTCCCCTGCTTACGCCGGTGACGTCGATATGTCGACTTTTTGGCGCTTAAGCCTTTTTTAAAAAAACAACGTCGATATGCCATTAGTTATTATAATACCGTCAGAATTAATATTTACTTTCTATAAGGCAGTGGACTCCTAACTCCAGGATCAATTCCGGCTATAGGCAGAAAAAAGCTGAAAGTTGAGTGTGGATGCTGTTCACATCATATCCTTGTATAGCCGTCGTAAAAGAAAAAGTACTTCCTTACTGAAAGTACTGAACCCAAAATTATTCAGGGTTGTAGTGATATGGGCCTTTTTAAATTTTAGATGTTAAATACGGACTTTTAATTAGCCGTAAAGGGAAATAACTTGATTGGGTCGACGGATGATATTACAAGTGGATTGGGCAACGAATTTTATCAGGGGAAAGAATGATAAAAAAGATTGTGGAGTCTCACTTATACGAAACATTCAAATATGATGGATTTTTCATTCCTTGGACGAACTACATTTAAGCCTGTGCAATTAATTATTCAATTAAACGATATTCAACTACATGAAAAATTCTCTTTCACAAAGGGAAATTATAATGATTTGATTATAATTTCCTTTCATCCAAACGTGTAATTTTAAAGTATGAAATATGAATGTATGTCAATTTTTTTTTCTATGCATATATTTGTATAAATATTTAATTTTATGTAAATTATTATATATTATAATCCATATATTTTTTATTTAATTATTTTTTATCTAGTTTTATTAAAATTGATTGACTTAAACAGAAACTTTCACTTCTAAATTCCATTATTCCACTGCTTTGAAAAAGTGTAAAAATATTTACATTGCAACAGTATTAATTTTTCCCCATCTAAAGAATTAATTTTATTGAATCATCAAATAATAATGTGTTTTTTTTTATGGTCAGTTTAAGGATTTCATAACTACTTTTGTTTATTGGTAGCTAAAATTAAAAATGAACTATGTAGTCAATTTGGACTAGTTCAATAAGAAGAACGATCCCAAAAGGAACTGTTCGTTAAAAAGAACGACATTGCCCATCTAGTTGACAATATCAATATCTTAATTATATTAGCAAGGAAATATCTTTATTTCAAAATATCGTTAATTTTTTTATGAAACTAAGATAACCGAATTTACAAATATGTGATCTCAACTAACGTACCTAATTTATTATATACTCTTTTCTTGTTATTTATTTGAGAACTTCGGGCTCTGTTCGTCTTTATAAGTAAGGTAATGGGAGATAAGTGCGTAATTGTATCGCTAAATCCATATCCTGAGCTTGCAAGAACTGCTGTTTTGGGAGCAGGAATTCTAAACCCTTAGGTATCATAAAACAGCCACGAATGTTTGCTAAGATGAAGTGAAAAGAGTAATAACGATATCAATTCCAACCTGCTGATTAAGTTGGTTCTTTCAACTTCCGATGTAAACATTTATCGGTGTTTATCCACCACTAGGCTTTATTTTTTTTTTAATTTTTGCGGTAAGTGGAACATTTAGAAGCTGTTTTTAAAAATACATTGCGATTTACATTTCTCCTTGACGGTTTTTTATTTTTTAAACGCTAACAAGTGTTGCTTGGCGAAACATGACAGTAGAAGTAAGTGCAGACCTGTTGTGAGGCAAGAGTGTGGTGTAGATTTACTCCTACTCAGGTTTTGCCGGGGCAACTGGGGAATAGCGCAGAGAAATAAAAAAATATATATTTTTTTCAATGTACTTATTCAATTAAATTTCACAACCCATTTTCATAACAGTCACTGAGGATTGTAAAATGTGATTCTCAGACAAGTTTTAACTTTATTCGATGACGACATCAGTACATTAATCCTTCAAAAACGAACCATTTTGCACTTCCCTCACAACCTCTACTGCTTCAATAATGGGTCTTCCCGATACCTTGTACGCACTTACCCCTTAAGGCAGGGGCAAGTGCGTACTAAGTACTACTAAACTGAGTTGAATGTAATATTAAAACATAATCGTCTAAGGAACATTTTAAAAAAAATAGGAAAACTCTAGCTACAAAAATAAAGATTTTACAGTCGTGTAAAGTCGAACTTAGTAAAATCTAGTGCGCACTTACCCAAATTACCTTACTTATAAGAAAAAAATTTAATATATATTCCTGCATGATTTTTTTCCGCTGTTTATTATAAACTTTAAACTGTTTGGTGATAAAGTTAATAATTATTACATGTCTTTTTTTTTAAAAAAAAAAAAAAAAAAAAGAAAAACACGAAATCTGTCCTATTCACTTATAAGGAGAATTTAAGTGATACTCCACTGTATTTATAAATATTTACCAGTTTGGAAACAGCAATGGAAAAAGCCTATTTACAATAGAAATATTTACCAGTTTGGAAACAGCAATGGAAAAAGCCTATTTACAATAGTCAGGGAACTTTGTGGGTAGGAGATGGTTAAATAGGCGAGATTTAAAAGTAAAAACGGTAGTTGAACGATTTATGGAGGAAGGAATGGAATTACAGATTCGAACCTTTGCAATTCCATTCCTTCCTGGTATAATGATTGCTTAAGGAATGAATGCTGCGGAACGGTGGTGCGTTGTACAGTCAGCTCCCGATTAACCGCGATTACGTGGATTATCCGCGGCGACATAAACGAATAAATATTTTTTATAAGTATACGCATAAAGGCTGAAACAAACGATACCATGCGTAGGGGTTGTTAAGAGTGAGGCGCTACTTAATTTTAATTAAGATTTACAGGTCCAACTTTGCTAAAGAAAAAGATGGACAAGAGACATAACCTCTACGACATTTTTTAAAATTATTTTTCGCTTACGTTCATTATATTTTAGAAGTGTTAAAACTTGGCCAATCATTAATTATTAAAATAAATGTTAGTATAAAGTAACTGTATAAGTAGTCAATATGATGTTTTGTCAAATATAGAGTTTATGACTTATTGACCATAGTAAAGAAAAATTAATAAACATTATTGTTGCAGCTAAGATTTATACAAAGCAATCTTCTATTCAAATATAGTAGGAAGTCCCATAATTAATAAAAGGAAGAGAAATTATGACTTTGCAATAGTGTTGATTGCGTGTTCACATCAAAAGAATATTTAGAACAGTGACAACGTTTCGGAGATGCCCATCATCAGGGCATTTTTCTGAAAATTAAATAATAAAACATACATCATATAAATATAGAATATACACACAAATTAAATTATAATAATATCTGTATACAACACATATATATATATATATATATATATATATATATATATAAATACATACAATATACATCTCAATAAATTAATGAAATGCTCTTTATGTTTGTATATAATTATCCATAGAAATACTATTATGTCATTTAGCTTTATTAAAGTCATTAGCTCATACTTGTCTATTGTACATTAAATGAATCTTATTTAGACTTTGTCATCTTAAGATTTTTTATAACATAGTCCGGATTCTTAATTAACAAACATCAAATAACTCTGAAATACCACCACTCATTTTATTAAAATTTGGATGGAGGCACATCCCCGAAACGTTGACATTGTTAGAATTGTACTTGTATTGCGAACACGCAATAAACACAATTGGAAAGTCATAATTGCACTTCCTTTTATTCATAAAACAAGCAAGAATGAAGAACTTAAGTGTAAATATAGAATAACCGTATAGGTAGTCAATATAAAGTAAAATCCTGTACAGCGTTTTACGTTTCTTAAAGATGCTTCGACAAATGGTACCAACTTGCGGCCTACCTCAACTACAACATATATGTTGAGGTTCGCTGTAGTTGAAGCTCAAGAATTCTTGAGAGAAATAGATACTTTTGGTAACCCAATCACAATGACGTTGAGCAGATAGGTTTTGCTACGGAAACAGCTTTTCCATTTTTCGCTAAATGTAATATAAATATAAATATAAATTATGACGATTCCTTATTCCAGCGGGATAGGACAATCATCTGTTATTTTAAAAATACTCTTTAATTTCGGCGTGACAGCTCTTGTCGTTGGTAATCCAAGTTTCCAACAAAATCTTAAAAAAGAAAAAAAACAATAGTGTTGCAGCTAAGATTTATAGAAAAATAATCTAGAACAAGGAAAGGACATGAATCAATCGAAAATACAGGATAATTTTTTGCCAAAATTGAGATAATACGATTTGAATACCTACTTACACCAGTCAGTCATTTTTTATAGAGAAATATCGACTCACACAATCGATAAGAGTTGTTTTAACCAGAAAATATAATTTCTTGAGAAATTTCAAAACTCAACAGGCCAAAAATTGATAACTGATTTATATTATGTTCACATTCCACGTCGCCTAAATATAATACGAAGCTTTCTATTTGTCTTCAAAAATATTTAAAATAGATTATACGGTTGAAAACCATCAAAAAAATACTTCGATTTTTTTATTTTTGCTCATTGTAGACTGCTCTGTGCGCCTTCCAAACCTGTAATTTTAAAGTATGAAAGCCTTAAGCCTTTTTTAAAAAAACAACGTCGATATGCCATTAGTTATTATAATACCGTCAGAATTAATATTTACTTTCTATAAGGCAGTGGACTCCAAACTCCAGGATCAATTCCGGCTATAGGCAGAAAAAAGCTGAAAGTTGAGTGTGGATGCTGTTCACATCATATCCTTGTATAGCCGTCGTAAAAGAAAAAGTACTTCCTTACTGAAAGTACTGAACCCAAAATTATTCAGGGTTGTAGTGATATGGGCCTTTTTAAATTTTAGATGTTAAATACGGACTTTTAATTAGCCGTAAAGGGAAATAACTTGATTGCGTCGAAAAGGATGATATTACAAGTGGATTGGACAACGAATTATCAGGGAAAAAAATGATAAAAAAGATTGTGGAGTCTCACTTATACGAAACATTCAAATATATGATGGATTTTTCATTCCTTGGACGAACTACATTTAAGCCTGTGCAATTAATTATTCAATTAAACGATATTCAACTACATGAAAAATTCTCTTTCACAAAGGGAAATTATAATGATTAGATTATAATTTCCTTTCATCCAAACGTGTAATTTTAAAGTATGAAATATAAATGTATGTCAATTTTTTTTTTATATGCATATATTTGTATAACTATTTAATTTTTATGTAAATTATTATATATTATAATCCATATATTTTTTATTTAATTATTTTTTATCTAGTTTTATTAAAATTGATTGACTTAAACAGAAACTTTCACTTCTAAATTCCATTATTCCACTGCTTTGAAAAAGTGTAAAAATATTTACATTGCAACAGTATTAATTTTTCCCCATCTAAAGAATTAATTTTATTGAATCATCAAATAATAATGTGTTTTTCTTTATGGTCAGTTTAAGGATTTTCACAACTACTCTTGTTTATTGGTAACTAAAAATTAAAAATGAACTATGTAGTTAATTTGAACTAGTTCAATAAGAAGAACGATCCCAAAAGGAACGGTTCGTTAAAAAGAACGGCATTGCCCATCTAGTTGACAATACCAATATCTTAATTATATTAGCAAGGAAATATCTTTATTTCAAAATATCGTTAATTTTTTTATGAAACTAAGATAACCGAATTTACAAATATGTGATCTCAACTAACGTACCTAATTTATTATATACTCTTTTCTTGTTATTTATTTGAGAACTTCGGGCTCTGTTCGTCTTTATAAGTAAGGTAATGGGAGATAAGTGCGTAATTGTATCGCTAAATCCATATCCTGAGCTTGCAAGAACTGCTGTTTTGGGAGCAGGAATTCTAAACCCTTACGTATCATAAAACAGCCACGAATGTTTGCTAAGATGAAGTGAAAAGAGTAATAACGATATCAATTCCAACCTGCTGATTAAGTTGGTTCTTTCAACTTCCGATGTAAACATTTATCGGTGTTTATCCACCACTAGGCTTTATTTTTTTTTTAATTTTTGCGGTAAGTGGAACATTTAGAAGCTGTTTTTAAAAATACATTGCGATTTACATTTCTCCTTGACGGTTTTTTATTTTTTAAACGCTAACAAGTGTTGCCTGGCGAAACATGACAGTAGAAGTAAGTGCAGACCTGTTGTGAGGCAAGAGTGTGGTGTAGATTTACTCCTACTCATGTTTTCCCGGGGCAACTGGGGAATAGCGCAGAGAAATAAAAATATATATATTTTTTTTTAATGTACTTATTCAATTAAATTTCACAACCCATTTTCATAACAGTCACTGAGGATTGTAAAATGTGATTCTCAGACAAGTTTTAACTTTATTCGATGACGACATCAGTACATTAATCCTCCAAAAACGAAACCATTTTGCACTTCCCTCACAACCTCTACTGCTTCAATAATGGGTCTTCCGGATACCTTGTACGCACTTACCCCTTAAGGCAGGGGCAAGTGCGTACTAAGTACTACTAAACTGAGTTGAATGTAATATTAAAACATAATCGTCTAAGGAACATTTTAAAAAAAATAGGAAAACTCTAGCTACAAAAATAAAGATTTTACAGTCGTGTAAAGTCGAACTTAGTAAAATCTAGTGCGCACTTACCCAAATTACCTTACTTATAAGAAACAAATTTAATATATATTCCTGCATAATATTTTTCCGCCATTTATTGTAAACGTTAAACTGTTTGGTGTTAAAGTTAATAATTATTACATGCCTTTTTTTTTTTTGTAAAGGGAAATAACTTGATTGGGTCGAAAAGGATGATATTACAAGTGGATTGGACAACGAATTATCAGGGAAAGAATGATAAAAAAGATTGTGGAGTCTCACTTATACGAAACATTCAAATATATGATGGATTTTTCATTCCTTGGACGAACTACATTTAAGGCTGTGCAATTAATTATTCACATATACGATATTAAATTATATGAAAAATTCTCTTTCACAAAGGGAAATTATAATGATTTGATTATAATTTCCTTTCATCCAAACGTGTAATTTTAAAGTATGAAATATAATACAGCTCTTGTCGTTGGTAATCCAAGTTTCCAACAAAATCTTAAAAAAGAAAAAAACAATAGTGTTGCAGCTAAGATTTATAGAAAAATAATCTAGAACAAGGAAAGGACATGAATCAATCGAAAATACAGGATAATTTTTTGCCGAAATTGAGATAATACGATTTGAATACCTACTTACTCCAGCCAGTCATTTTTTATAGAGAAATATCGATTCACACAATCGATAAGAGTTGGTTTAACCAGAAAATATAATTTCTTGAGAAATTTCAAAACTCAACAGGCCAAAAATTGATAACTGGTTTATATTATGTTCACATTCCAAGTCGCCTAAATATAAAACGAAGCTTTCTATCTGTTTTAAAAAATATTTAAAATAGATTATACGGTTGAAAACCATAAAAAAAATACTTCGATTTTTTTATTTTTGCTCATTGAAGGCAGCACTGTGCGCCGCAGAGTGGTACGAATTGAAAAATAAATAAGCATCCATATTATTTTGTTTATTTATATGAATATTATGAAACATAATTATATTTAAGGCCTATTTGTGTTATGTAGGGTTATTTTTATAAATTGTAGGTCATTTGTCATGTCATTATGTTTTGCTAATTATGTTGTCTTGGTTTTATATTTTTATAATTTTTTTAATTCCTTTATTTAACAAGAAAGGTGCTTACAAAATACCTAAATAAATAGGTACATAATGTAATTTATTATAAGTTTTTTTTTAATTTTAATTTTTATAAATTTATTCCATTTATCTGAATTTTGTTTGGTAAATTTTGTAGATCCCAATTTTATACCACCTTTAAAAAAAAACTCATTTTCTGTTTTAATGTTACCTATTTATTAATATTTATAATTATTGTATTATACAATAAAATTCTGGTACTGGATAATGGCTTGAGAAAGTTTAAAATATCCCCATTTATTCCTATTGATCCATGTTTATTTTTTACTAGAAAAATACTCGTTCACATCCGATACTGAAACTCAACTGAATTAATACACTGGCATTAACACACAGATAGCGCATATTTTGTTTACTTTAGAGCAGTGATTCTCCAACTTTTTTGTCTGAAGGCACACTGAAATTATTAAACAAAATTTCCGGCACCGCTAATATTATTTTTTTGTTTTTAAAAATTAAATAAATTTTAGAATTGAATAAAATACAAGCATAGAAAACATAGAATTGTAATATAAAAAAAAATTAACTATTTATAATTCCTTCAATCATTTATTTTATTTAATAATTTAATTTTTTATTCAAATTAATTTTTATAAATTTCGTGGCACTCACTTTGAGAACCACTGCTTTAAATTATTACACAACTCTCCCTACTCCATCACTGACTAATCGATTTTTCTATTTTATTATTAAAGGAATTGTATACAATTTTATTTTTTCGGTAGTCTATAATAAATATTTAGATAAATCTAAATAAGATTTATTAAAAACTTATAATTTAATGTTTGATATAAGATATATATAAAATATCAGAAGATTTTAAATATTTATTTTACTTTGTTTTCAGTTGTTAAGGAGTTTATATTTTATCCAGTTTGAAGAATAAAGCATGCATATTATATTTTTTTTTTTAATTAGAAAAAAACATCTAGTAAACAAAGTGCACGAAACATAATTCGTACACTTTTTTCAGTATCATATAAATTATTATATAAATTGAACAGTAGGAATCGTTGGGATGGAATTCTTGGATATTTGGAAATTAGAACAGTTACTGGTTAACGAAATATAATTAAATTTACATACAATTTAAAAACACTATAACTACGATTTAAAAAAAAATTCCCAAGTCGTCATGCCAAAACTTTCGAAAGGGCCCTAAAATAAATACGGTGTAAAAGTTTAAAATTATAAAAAAAATAATAATAAAACTATCTTTTTTGTCAGAAAAACGTGCATTTCGAGTAATATAATTCAAGTTAGATTAGGTATCAAGAAGAATGTATGAACAAATTTTCATTTTACGTATTTATATAGCTTAATTTATACTTAGAAACTTGTACTGGGTAAAAAGTTTCATTTCCAAAAATGTTTTTCTGGGTGATGCCCAGGAAAAGCCCGTTTCGTCCCACTGTGCAATAGTATATATATATATATATATATATATATATATATATATATATATATATATATATATATATATATATATATATATATATATATATAAAACAGTAAAGTTAAAAGTAAAAGAAAAAATAACGTATACATACGTCAAAATATAAGACTTAGCTTGATAAATTATTTGATCGGTTTTTTTTTTCAATTAAGGAATTAGAAAAACAGAAGCTACTGGCAACGGCAGGTTTTTGACAAGCTCTATAATTAGTTTCAAATTAACCGTCAGTTTCCTAATTAATATTTATTGGATAAATAAGCGATCAATTAATAAAAACTATGAGTGTAAGCGCAATTCCGAGGTCCTGATAACTCGGTCCCATTATAAATTAATGAATTTAATAATCAGTTAAATTCCATTTGTGGTATGATTTAGTAAGCATTTAGAAACCGTTGCGTGTAACCTCAATTTAAATTCCAGGTTTTCTAAATTGGCCGGAACTGTAAAATATTATCTTTGAGCTCTCCTAAGGATGAACAGGGTTCATTAAGTGATTTATGTAGTTGTGCTTTTTTCCCCGTTCGCGGTCTCTCAAGTCGCTGAGACCGGTCCTCGGGGCAGTTAACGACCCGGAGGACAAAAGGAAAACTGATCAGCTAAAAGAAAACACCCAGACGTAAGGGTATAGGATACTTCGCCCTTTGCAGGCCTTTTCTTTGTCACCAGTTTCTATTATCTTTAGGTTGTTTGTTTAGTCGAATTGCCAGCTAAGGATGTACAATGCGTGAGTTTTTTGTTCTTTTGTATGGTATATTACACAGCGACAAAAAAAAGAAAAAGAAAAGAAAGGTACTGTTATGTCTATTCTTTCGTCCCGAGCTTATTCTCTCTATCTCTCTCGTTCTGTTTTATCCGCCGTATCGAATCTGGGGTAGGGGAATCCACCTTGGGCACACCCAGCCTCTATTACTTAGTCCCTAGCCCTACATTGGGCTCAAATGTTAGCGATTGTCTACTGTCTTATGTTTATTTAGATATAATAATCCTTAAAGCACCAGGTTTAGTTGTGTTGTTTATATTGTTATATTACGTAGAAAGTCATTTGCAAATGACAATTCGCAAATTTCGTTATTTTTTCTACTTTTAACACTGCATTACTTAAGAAGGACAACTAAGAAATATAAATTACTTTGATGACAAACTTATCAAGCATATTTTGGGAAACAACTTAATATTTTGGGGACAGCAGGATAAATATCGGGTGGCGTAAATTGTGTCTCTTAAAATGGTTTGTAAAACATTTTTGGAGACACTTCGGTACTAGATTCAAGGAGGACGCATTTGGTGAGCCAATGTACGCGTTTCGAAATACAAGCTCTTTTTTTCACATCAGGTTCTAAATAAACAAATAACAACGGTCTGTTAGTTTAAATAATCCCTCAACCCCCGAAAAAAAATAAAATAAAAATTAAACTTAAATATAAATATCATCAAATTTAAAATTAAGTATTTAAAAATTGCAGATAATTATGCACTAAGGAAATACATTTCAGATAATGAATATTAATTAATTAATATTAATTTACCAACGTCCATAAATGAAAGTGACAGGTAATAATGTAATTAATTTAGGAAAGATATAAATACATATTAGGTATTTGTGGAAAATTTCTTCCTTAAACCTGCCATATCAAATACATTTACCACCAGCGTTTCGAGGTATTTTCCTCATTATCAAGATTTAATCTAATTATTAAAAATATAATACAATATAGTAACAATTTAACATTTACAACAAGTAATATCAGATTAATTTATCTAAATATAATATCTTGTAATTTTTATATTCTTATATATAAATCTTTAATTTTTGAGTTATTGTATGATATTTGTAGAAAAGCACCTTGAGAATGGGGAAGTACCCCGAAACGTTGGCGAAATAATTTAAAAGCTACCAATAAAGGAATATTGTGATATAAGGAATAATTTATTCCACTAATAAATTATTGTAATTTTTTGGTAAATAACATATACATTAATACTTTTTATATATGTTATATTCCTCTTAATCATCAATATATCCATATTAATTATGTTTGTCATTATTAACAGATAAAAAACTAAAATTTTAAGAGAAAGCTTAATTCTACTTCTTTCAGGATCATATAAACTTTGAATTATAGACTAATGCTCATTTATTTAATTTATCCTATTTCTCCTCTCTAGCCAAGATTCGTTAATATTTAAAAAATCACAATATTCTATTATTTAAATCAGTATTTTTAGTAATCTGTTATAGTGTATTATGGGTCATTCTCAAATAAGCCGTCACTTTGGGTGCCCTGAGGTTTCAACAGGGGAAGCTCAAGATTTTTCATAAGCAGACATTAATTTAATATTTAATATTTTAAAATTTTTAAAAAAGTCTAAAAATTTCCCACGAGTTATATTCTGTTCGAGGTGAATTACGAAAATGTTCACTGAATATTTTAAATAAAAATAGTAATAACATAAAATATATATTTTTTCAAAGCATATTAGACAATTTTGTTTCTATCAATGAAGAAGTGCTATGGACATCAAAAGGTTTAGATAGTCATTCTTTATAAATATGTCAATAGTTATCCCAAAATCGTCAGTAGTAACGTTTATTTTGCATAAGGCACTGGACTGTTAACTTCCGGCTCCAGGATCGAGTCCAGCAGTTGGCAGATACTTTTTTTCTTTTTTATCTACACACTACTAATATTAATAATATTAGTAAGTAATATTTTTGGTAATTTTTAACAATAATTTTTTATCCAATTTTTATCCTCATCCTTATAACTTGTTTCTAATTTGGCGATTATAGACATTTAGGTTATTACTAGCTCTCTCCTTATTAAATCCCCACCGGAAAAAAATTCTGCGTACGCCCCTGCATTATAGGCTACTGTGTTTTTTTTTACATTTTAATGAGAACACCTCACTACATTTAAGGATGTATGGAGGAGGGCCGGATAAAGGGAGGGGAGGGGGGGGGGAAACGGGGGCATTTGCTCCCTTAATTATTTTTAAAAAATATACTTCTGCTCAATATTTATTAATGCAAAAGAGGGAAGCTCTTGTTATGGATCTAAAAATACATTTAAAGCTTTAAATACATGTAAATTTCTTGTCATGAGTCTATACAAACGCAATCAAAAAGCGATACAATTCAATAAAAATAATTAATACTCGAATTTGTCTCACCATTTGAAATGGAAGACACGAGACAACTGTCCGACAATGTTGGGCATTGTTTCATAGTGTGGACATCTAGGTAGATAAGGTCTCCAGGTATTCTCTGTGTTTCCTTCTCCTGATTATTTTTGTTTTATTATCATGATGTGACCTGAAGAGAAAGTTTTATTATTTATAGAATATTTTTACTTGGCACTTTTTTTGTGGGGAGTTACTAATCCAAAATATAAAAATCGTAGTTATATAAAAATAGTTACCGAAGCGTACACTATAAAAAGTTACATTTTAACTGCAACCGGAACAAGTACTCTTCGCAAAAATGTAACGCCTCAATCAACGTCTCTTTCGCTTCTTTTCAACGCACGCAATTAAAACTGCGCATGCAGCGATCCCAACAAGGCCAGCCATATTTAGCAACTTATTCCTATTAAAAAAAAAATATTTATTTTTTGCATAACCGACAATATGCTCAAGTTTCTCACATTAAAAAACATTATGGAACTAATTATGAGTCGTAAACAAAAATATTTATTTTTTATACTTGAACATTTTTATTTTTTTTCCTTTATGACAAAAGCACGATTACTCAACAAAGGCTGACAAATCTGAGTAAAATCTCCATAGAGAACAAACTGCTTCCATAAACTCTGACGTGATCATTAACTTTTTTGAAGCAAAACAAGCTCGAAAAATGAAATTTTAATGCTACATATTTGTACATGTTCATAATTTTAATTTTTTTTGTTTTGAACCTAATTTAGTCATTAAAATGTGTTAATGTTTGAGATCATGTTTATTTTGAAATGTATTACCTAAAATATAATTATAAAACTGATGAAATTTTTTGGGGGGAGGGGTGTGATGAAAGAAGGGGCGGCAGAATTAACTTGCCCCCTGGAAAAAAATCCTAGATCCGGCCCTGGACGTATGCGACTCAAATCTGGTGTCGGGAGACCCTCTTGGGGCACATTCAGCCTCTGTAATGTGGGCACCTGGCTGTTAATTCAGTTGAAGGGAGAGTCTGAAAGTTAAGCATGGATGCTCCTTATATATCTGTAGGTCAAGAAACAGTACTTCTTTACCAAGTACTCGATCCGAAATCCTTCGTGGGGTGTGATACAGGTTTTTTTTTTTTTCAAATTTCTATGAGCGCCATCCATGGCGAAAGAGGCCAATTTAAATTAAAATGTTGTTTATACGGACTTGTAATTAGCCGTGAGACAAGATAAATTGATCGGGGCGAAAAAGGTTGGTGTTACAAGTAGATTGGTCAATCAGTAATTGAACGGGGTTGGACCAGATCGCAAAAAACTGCACCCCATTGGTCAAGGCAAGTGGGAGTCATAAATTTGTTAAGCTGTAGAATTTAGATCCTCATTAAGCCCTTGGAACTTGAGAAATTTTTATTTTGCCATTAAGCTGAGTTATTTTATCTGATATCGGTGGCATAATATTATAATTGGTAACATAATATTTGACCTTAATCAATTCCCGAAACAATGAAACATACATATATTTAATTGGAAATAAGACCTTAACGAAAACCAAGACCCCATCTCTTTTTAGTTAATTATTAAATAAATTAGTTGTATATTCATTTCACCGAGAAGGAATTCCTGGTAGGGATAATTTTAATTTTTTTTCTTTTACTTTTTAAAATTTTATAGAAGTTTAAAAGGAGCGATAGAAACTTTTAATATTAAAAGTAACTGCTTCAAATTGAGTATGTGGCCAAACTGAAAAGACGGTTAGCGAGATCTTTTGAACATTATAGGATTCCTTTTCTTAAGTATAAGTATTATGATCTATAATTTATATAAAAAAGTCTTGAAACTGACAAAGCTAATAATAAACAACAAACAGGGTGAATTAGGGATTGATCCTTCTATACCATCGGATATAGATGCGGATGCGGATGTCAACTAAATAGGGTGAAAAAGTCAGGAATATTTAAAAAAAAAAAAACTGTTATAATTTACATTTATTGATTTCCATCAACATAATACTATTAATATCCATAACAAAATATAATTAAAAAGGTATAACATACATTTAACGGTTTAAGATAATCAGCATGGGCATCATTAAGCTTAATTGCATGGTTTTCCATCAACCCAATGAAATGCTACTTCACAGAGGCTGGGTGTACCCCAGGATCCACGGCTAATCGGCTGATCGAGTCAGTTGAGATTCGAATGGTTTTTAATTAATACCGCTAAACTCCCCCCCCACCCGAAATATTTAATAAAAGAAAAAAAGTCTAATAAATTAGTTATTAACTCTATACTTCACTTCATTGAGCCACATTTTCGTTTATTTAATAAAATGTGGTGAACTGAGACCCCGAGATTTGAATTGCCTAATCCGGCACTGTTGTCAAATATACCATCTTGAATTTTTTTCAACATGTTGATTTGTTATACATTCATTCAATGGCATGCACTGTTTTGTAAGTTTATCGTTATTTCAGTAACAATAGGTTATGGTTATATTTCAATAACAAAAGGTTCTTCCTTGATTTGTTTAATTATAACCTCTTGGAGTGCTATACCAAATCTCACATTCTGTTCGGTTAACCTTTTTCGTCTGCTGATGCGATATGTACTGTCTCTGGCGTAATAATATATTTTTCTGTCCTTATGATGCCTAAATTTGTGAAACATTGATTAGTTATTAATTTACAGGTTGGCATTTGTGAGGCTTAAAGCTTTGGTTTGATGACTTACGATAATATCCAAAAAAATAACGTGTCCCTTTATTGAATTTATTAATTATTATAATTTATATTTAATTGAGAAGAAAAATATAATCAGGTCTTTTTTAAAAATATTATTTCACAATCTGTATAATACAAAGTATGTACATATATAAAAATAGGGGACAAAAATGATATGCATAAGTTAAAATTGTTTATCAAAATTAATTATAAATATTACTTTTTGTTCCGACTTTTTCACTTTGTCTTTAAATAATTAGACAGTAATATTGAATAATATGTTTTCATAATTTATGTACCTAATTCAGTTCAAACTAACTCAGGAATATATACATATTGATGATTTCAGGATAGAAAGGAAGGCAATTAATCAAAATGACAATCTTAAACTGAAGGTAGATAAGGCACATCAAACTATACCTATGTCAGAAATTTCTGAAATTCAGATTATCTCCTGATACCCAAGACGTTGTTGCATAAAGATTTAACATTACAGATAAAAAAATCATTAAAAAAAAAAAGTCGTTTGTGACATTTCCTTTTTAAAGGAAATGTCACAAACGAATTGGCTAACAAATAAGTTTTTATCTATTTTTTACAAATATGCATCTTGCTTTGGACACATAGGAAATTTCACAATCATTTTCAGGACATGCTCATTCAGTAGAATCCCGATCATCCGGGAAAATGTGGCCTGGGATATTCCGGACAGCGCGTAATTTCAGACAGGAGATGGTGTGATCAGTGAATTAAAAATGTTTGATATTGATGACATTTATGACGGTAATGAGAAACATATTTAAATGTGTAAGTAATATATATATATATATATATATATATATATATATATATATATATATATATATACACATTTTTGTTTTTTGGTTGGCTCTTGTTTTCCGTTCTTTTTCTTGCGACAATGCCACCAGTAATACATCTACAGGAGTAGCATCTCCACGCTGTTCTCAAGCCCGCAGTAAAGGGAGGTCAGGAGGGCAAAATCCCCCGGACTCGGGCCAATAAAATAAAAAAAAAGAAATTATTTCAATCTATAATAAATAATATTACGTACTTTTATCATACTCTAACAGTGTATCTTAACTTATAAATAAACATGTATGTATTTTATACTTTATAGAGAGAAGAAGGTGTTTTCTATTGAGTCTAGGTTAGCAAGAACATTGAATTTTGACTCGATTATTCAAAAATTCGCTGAGAGAAGACTAGAAGAGAGTTGTGAATAATTGTTGTTTTAAATAAAATGTAGCTCAAGATCTACTAGTTTTATTATGAAACCTTTACTTAAATAATTATAATTAAATTATACTATCATTATTAAGTCATTTTGTAAACAAATTCTTTTATTTTTTGTAAAACAATGAACTCTTGTTATTATAATGCAATAGTTATTGTCTGGCAAGTTATAAAACAGCCTGCGCAGAAGTCGCCTCAGCCAGCTGCGCATGGTGGGGAAGGCACGGCCCTTCCCCTACTACTCGTCCTCCCCTCTCTTGGCCTGGGTCCTCATTGTGGCTATTGCTTTTGTTGTGATGTCCATGGTTTCTGTTAGTGTTGCAATTGCTATTTTGTACTACCCTTGGACTTTATTTTTGATTTTCTATCGCAATTTATTTTCTATTTTTGATCGCAAGGAAATACGTAATAGTTTTTGTACGTATAGGGCCGGCCCACGGCCTTCACTCATAGTTAAAGGGGAGAGCTCTCTTACCCTCCTTCGCACCCCTCAGCCCCGCCTCCGATTTCGCAAAAGGTTGTTTTGTAACTAGCAGGACAATAGTTTCGTTTCCATAATAGCTTAGTCGATAATTAATATTATTGGCCAAAATAAAAGACATGAAATATTTAATAGGAGAGGACCCGCTGCATTATTTTTTCCCAATACTGGGCTCAAATGACGGTCTGACTGTTCTACAAAATTTAAATCAACATTAATAAAAAAATAAAATAAAACTTAATAATACCAAGCAAAAACGTTTTAGAGAAATTGATAATACTAAGTGTTGAAGAATAAACTATAGCGTCACCGCAAATATCGTTGTCACCACGTTTAAGTAAGGAATGTGAAAAATCGCATTTTTACCAGAAGCATTATTTGCAAAATAAAATCTTATAAACAAAAATATGGGGCTCAGAGAATTTAAAAGCCGAAGAAATAAAAAAAAAATTAGCAATGGGAAAATTAAAAGGAAATGTAAAATTATATTTTGGTTTCTTGAAAAGTAGTTATATTCTTCGTTGGTTAAACGTGGTTTAGTTAAATGTGGTTAAGATGAAATATACAATGGTACACCATATATTATTATATCTTGTAGGACGGAGGAAGCTTTTACATATTACTAATTTTAGTACCCATGTATAAGAAAACAGGAGCTGATCCAGAGGTAGTTTTTAGGGGCGAGGGGCTATCACCGCAGGGCTGGAACTAGGGTTTTTGCGGAGAGAAAGGGTCCTTCTTTCATTCCCTCCTCCAATAAAAGTCACCAGTTAAATAACGGTATTGTAGGTAATATATTTTAAAATAAATAACATCATCTCCTAACATTACCACTGACTGAATTGAGTTTAATTCAATCAAAAAGCAGAAACTAATATTTTTTACTTAAACAAAAAATAAAGATTTCGCCCGAAATTTGCCGCCCTCTAAATTCTGCCGCCCGGGCAAAGTACTCCCTTTTCCTCCCCCCTAGTTTCGGCCCTTTATCAGGGTGACCAAAGAATTTGGGACACTCGTAGAGCAGGCCGGGATTATGCCATACATTTTTAAATGTTTATATATATTCTTTCTTTGAGGCGCCAACCATTATTAACTTGCAGTGCATATTAATGAGGTAATATGGGAAGGATGATAAGTAGGATTATGTGATTGTGTTTTCTTATCCTGTGTCAGGAGGGATTGACATGATATCTCAGGAATTAATAACCCAATGATAAATGATACAGTTTGAACTAATTTTAAAACTATTTTGACCTTGATTAGGATTCGATTTGTACGAGTCCAGCGACCATATAAATAATTTTTGAGTTTTCCTCAGTTTTAAACGAGTTTGAATATACAAAACATTATGATGAATGAGTATATATAAATTATTAGACATATTTTAAATGAGCCATATTTTTTTTTTTCTCAGTGGTTATATTGCGTGGAGAAATTTCCCCCTTTTACTCTCCTGCAGATCCGCAACTGTAAGAAAATGAGCAAGATTGTGATATTTGCTTGAACATTCCTTTCACACTTTTAAATGGACAAACATTTTGAAGCTGTTGCCTCATCCACTGAGAAAGGACGGCACCGTGACGTCTCAACATTCAATGTGACCTGGGTCCTTTCCCTTTTTCAGTGGATGAGACGACAGCTCCAAACTGGTCGTCCGATAAAAATCACCGTCGGCTGTGAAAGTGTTTTTATCATGAGATTGTGTTGTGAGACTGTGTTTATAATTCTAATGGCAATGCTTTACGTAAAATAGCCGACGGACGAAACTGTTCAGTGTTATGGGGGCTTAAATGTTTCAATATTATTTCACAAATACAGAACGTAATAATAAATTTATATAAAATAAAACGAAATTAAACGAAGAAAAACAATAAATATTTTTCTTTAGGTTTAAAGGTGTCCAGAAAATAATAATGAGTAAAGTTTTAAATCAAATACCTGGGGTACGAACCATGCTCGGATTTTTTAAATATAATTAGTTGGTGTAAAAAATACGGTAGTTATATGTTGTACAGTCATGTACTTTACAATAATTTAACTACTTTATTAAAAACAGGACAATATCATTACATTAAAGATGTCAAAATATTTTATAACAAATTATATTCAAATTCATCAGAGAAGTTTAAAACAGAAAACAAAACACTTTATCTGCTTTCTAAATCGTCCAAAGTTCATTTTTACTAAAATATTTAAATTTATATTTTAGTAAAAGGGACAATTATTATTATTATTTATACAGACAATCCGCGACAAGGTGAAGTCTGCCTAAGCTTAACTATGTTGACAATCAATGATTAATCTATATCAGTTCATAGTGTACTGCTAATACAGTTGGCAGATAAGGTAAAAAAAATAAATAAATAAAATAAAATAATAATAATATTACACAAAAATAAATAAAATAAAATAAAAATATATATAATTAAAACATAAATAAATAATAATGAATAAAATAAAATAAAAGAAGAGACCTTAAAATAAAACTTATAAATAAACATTAAAACATGTATATTTATATATACATGAATAATTATAGTGGAAACAAGTGGAAGATATAAATTCACGTTGTATTTGCATCCGCTGTCTATTTATGGCATACGTAAAATTTTCACTAGTACACGAAAATAACTTGACTGCAGTGTCACCTCAAAAATATAGAATTTGTTTATAACTTGACTAAAGCACTACCTATCGGAACCTAGCACAGCTATGTAAAATCAGGTTAGGGTATACATTAATTGTTAAAAGGGCCATCGCTCTCCCATGGGACATAGAAGGGCTTTGTCTATCCCATGGGAGGACAATGGCCCATTTAACAATTAATGTATATACCCTTCCCTGATTTTACTAGTGCTGTCAGTGCAATGTTTCTGATTTGGACATTGGCCATTTTTGTTCCAAGAAATACTTTTTACAGAAATATTCACTACATAACTCATTGAATCGTTACATAACTCGTTTCTTAATTGCTCATTAATTTATCCCTTTAAAATGAAAATGTAATTCGTGTTTCTAACAAAAATGTATTCATAAGTTTAAAAAAAATAATTTAAGCATTATAAATGAGACCAGAGTTAGCATCCTTACCTCCCACAGGGGCAGGAATGTAAGACTCACGCCGTGATTTGCATTAGATAAAGCTTTAGAAGGGAAATAAGCTGTCTTCTGATCTTTTGAGCTCGAAAAATAAATAAATCTCGGTCATGCTTTAGTGCCTATCACAACCACCGATCCTGTTGCCCCCAAAGCAGTATTAAGCCTTATTTTCTGTCAGTTTGCAATCGGCTGTAGGCAAAAACGTTGATGTAGAAAATCAGACCAGATGCACTACCGTCTGCCACGGAGACTGCCTTAGCAGTCCATCGCCTGTTTAGGATGTCCCAATGGAAGGTGAATTGGAAATCGACATATTTATTGTAGAAATTTCCCATTGAAGCCAAGTTATTCAAAATGGTCGCGGGCAATATCGTTGAAATATATTTTCTATTCATATAATATCGTATTTTACCTATTTTTCATTTTCGAACGGTTTAGTTCATAAAAAAATGGCATTTCTTGAAGTTATTGTTCATTTTTTTGGTTCTCCTGACCTCAACATTAATTAAACCTCGTTTAAGTTAAGAAGGTACAATTTAGTACCGTTGAGTTGCTCATTGGCGCTGATGTGAGCTTTGCAAATCTTCATCATTCTGTAATGCGATTATCTCATAAACTATTGAATCTAAAGACAAAATTAAATCTTTGTTGCAGAAAATTTGTCTGTCTTTATTTTTGGTAAGAGTAATTCTTCCCGCAAGTCAAATAGATTACGAGTTATTATGGCAAAAAAAAAAAATAAGAAATAAAAAATGTGTATTCTTTTACTCCCTTTTCCCCCCCGTTCAGCACAATCCATCAGTATCTTGAAACCATTGATTTATTTTTAATTCTCCTAATTAGAATTATTTAGATTAAAGATGCGGAACCATTGAAGGAAAACATTGTTCAATATAAAATTAATAAATACTTATTATTTTTCCGTGTATTGTCATAACCAATAGAATAATTTCTATTTTTTAAATATTTACTACAAAATCAATTTTTAAAACTATGGTTAAGTTTTGGATCCGAGTTTTCCTAGTTTGATTCCTTTCAGGATATTAACACAAAAATCATTAATATTAACTCCGCGCTCATAGTAATAATCTGTGATAATGTTAAATGAATATTTCATGAACCGGAATATAAGTTTTAAAAAATAAAATTGTGGTACATTTGCAATGGCTTACAGCTTAAGCAGCAGAGGATTAAAATCTAGATATTGCAACCGTTCAACAGGTTTTATTTAACGCTTTTTAAGAATTGCATATAAATTGATATTAAGAACTACAAATAAGATAAGCTTCATGTTCATTACCAATTTTTTAATCGGATTAATCCTTAATTATCATTTTTTAATTATCATCCCAGATAATTATCACTTTTTTCAAGTGAATTACAATCTGCATACACCTTAATAAATAAATAAATCCTTAATAAATACCCAAGCAACAACTAATTGTAAATTCTTTTACGACATCTATGATAACTTGACGAATGCACATAACAATGCGGATATGCTATTTGAATAATATGTAGTGCATAATTAGATATTATCTTTATTATTGTAGTAAATTTTCAAAGGATGAATACCTATATATCTACGTGTTTTTACGAAGCAGTGGCAACTTTCTCTCTTTGAAGTTAATAAATAAAACCCAAAATAGTTTCAACGATCAAAATTAAGACAAATACTTCATAATAAAATTGATAATAGGCCATGAAATATAAATAATTATTTGGAATATAAATAAAAAATAAAAATTATTGATATTAAATTTTATATATTAAATAAAATTACTGATTTTTTTCATTTCACGTATTCGTATATTATTATTAATATAATTATTTAAAGTTATAAATTATTGTAATATGAAGTATATTTTACGTATATAAGATCGTTTGTGCTTCGCACAAGCCACTTTTAACTTCCGTACTTAACTGTCTTCTAAACTAGAGCCTGATCAAATAAATTTAGTATAAAAAGATAATTATTAAAATTAATTTATAATAAAAAGATAATCATATTTTTGAGGAATTATTTATTGATGTTTTGGTTTTCCCAAGTTAATGTGATAAATATTTAAGTATTTTATTTCTAAATAGTGTGCTATTATTTTTTAATTTATGTAAAGTGAAGTATATTGTAACATGTACATAGGTAATAAGAATTATATAATACAGAATTATTTTTATCTATCTATCCATCTATTAATCTAATATTATAGAAAGCAGATCCACAACTAGCCGGGATCCGGCGAGGAAAAAGTTGACATATTAAGATCAAACTAAAATTTTAGGGAGAACTTCATAATTAAAATTCTTATAAAAACAGACTGAAGCTTAAATATACCAGGTACTAAGGAATATGACCGGTGTGCTGTGACATCACTAAAAAAAATTTTAACCTATATTTGATTGATGATTTTACATTGAAAAAAAGTCAAACGTGTCCAACCGTTTCGTCCAATGGACCCTAGGAGCTTAGAAAAAAAAAATAAAACGACCTGAATCTTCTTTGTTTAATATCTCGATATTGAAAAATAAAATCGACATGGTTTCTTCAGCAAAACGTTTGTTTTTCTATACCTATTACATTATCTTAGAAGGTCTGTGTAAAAAAATGTGATGACCAGATAAAAATAAAATTGTTTTTTTGCGGATTAAGTTGGTGCTAAAAAACTTAGGAATGCCTCGGTTAAAGGACCTTTACCAAAAGACAAATTTGGTTTGAATCGTTCAAAGAGTTTCTGATTTATGGAGGTGTTTTTGAATTTAAAAAAAAAAAAAAAAAAAAAATGAAGGGTAGATTCTAGGTAAAATGTTTAGTAAGAAAATTTGTATTATTAGATTCGCCGGAACATATGAACACAGGGGCTTTTCAATGTACTAAATACAAATCTGACGCTAGTTTTGAATACGAAAATTCTGTAAACATAGTTAATTTCCATAATAATAGATGGCCCATAATACATTTAGAGTATTTTCATTAATTCATAAAACAATGAAAATCAATAAATGGAATTTAACGGATGATGATCCACTTAACACGCTCCCGGTCAAAAGGATTATACCAAACATTGCAGGTTTATGATTAGTTGATATTAACATTAAGTTAAGATTTATCTTAAATATTAATATAAATAAAAAATATTATTATTAATATTTATTATTATTGGACAAATAAAATATTTTATGGAAGATCTACCCTTCAATATAGACCTACATTATATACGTTTATACACAATAAATCAATAAAATATACGTGAGTATTAATAAAAAAAATGAATGAATTATTATTCTTGGAACCTATGCCCGCCCCCAGAGTAAATTATTGTAATGGTACGATGGCTCATTTTAAGTTCAGAGTATATTCTTTCGTTCAAATAATAATAAAAATCAATCAGTGAAATTAAAAATTAAAAAATATAATCAATTATTATGATCATAGAAGAAGTTTCGTCAAAAGAATTATGCCCAACATTGCAGGTTTATGATTAGTAGATATTGACTATAAGCTAAGATTTGCCTCAGATATTAATATCAATAACAAATATTATTATAATTATTTATTATCATTGCACTAATAAAATATTTTATAGAAAGTCTTCCTGATAATATTGACATATACTCTTATTATGCACATAAATGGCAATTAACAAATGGAATATACGCGAGTATTAATAAACAAAAAAAAATTAAAATTATTTATTTATTAACCTTGGAATCGCTGTTCCCCTAGAAAAAATTATAGTAATGATAAGATGGCCCATAATACACTGGATGCACTTTTTTTGGTACAAGATAATAAAAATCAATAAATCGAATAAAATAATTAAAAATATTCAAATATTAATATTATAGAAGGCGATTTAGCAGATTATGATCCACTTAACACGCTCCTCGTCAAAAGAATTATGCCAAACATTGCAGGTATATGATTAGTTAATATTAACATTAAGTTAATACTTACTTCATATATTAATATTAATTAAAATATTATAACTAATATTTATTATTACTGGACTAATGAAATATTTTTGAACAGATGTACCCTTCAATATAGACCTACATTATATACGTTTATACGCAATTAACCTATAAAATATACGTGAGTATTATTAAAAAAATAAATGAATTATTATTCTCAATTTTTGTATCTTAGGACCTATGCCCCCAGAATAAATTATTGTAATTGAAACGATGGCTCATTTTAAGTACAGAGTATATTCTTTCGTTCAAATAATAATAAAAATCAATAAATGGAATTAAATTTAAAAAAACATACTCAATTATTAAGATCATAGAAAGAGATTCGACGGGTTATGATCCCCATAACACGCTTCTCGTCAAAAGAATTGCGGGAAAGTATTGCTGGTTTTAGAATTCACAGATATTAACTCAATGTTTTGATTTACCTAAGATATTAATATTAATAAAACAAATTATTATTACTAAAATTTTATAGAAAGTATGATTGATAAACTATTTGCCACTTCTATAATTTTGTTTTTATTGAAAACTAGTTTCGAATGTTATACATTCATCTTTAGTTCTAAAAACACACAAAAATTCAAAAATAAGCAATTCAAAATACAGTTTGGTATTCCTAAGATATCTTAATAAGCTAATTACCTTATAATTCTTACTTATCTCGCATACTGAATGACTCCTGATCATCAAGAGTTTCAATGAATGAAATAATAAAATATTTATTATTAATCAACAGTTCAAATTGTATCATAGCGGCATCATAATTTGTAGTGGGTCCAATAATTCGATTCTAGAAGAATTTGAGTAATATATGAGAATATAATAAGTAATTATTTAAACAAAGCTAAAGTACAGAGTCCAGAATTCAAATACATCATGAAAATCGGAAGGATAGAAATTAAGTTAATACTTATTTTTTATTAGCAATCAACAACAAAAAATAGGTAATTAGTGATTGATAAATTATCTGCCACTTCTATAATTTTGTTTTTATTGAAAACTAGTTTCGAATGCTATACATTCATCTTCAGTTCTAAAAACACACAAAAATTCAAAAATAAGCAGTTCAAAATATAGTTTGTTATTATTATACATATTTAATTAAATGTAATACAAAGTAGTATTATAAAACATTTGAATTATGGATTTAATTAAGACAAGAAATCAAATAGATGTTGGTACTCACCAAGGTTTAAGTAGATTATATCAAACGGAAAAGTTTGTATAGGTTGTTCTGGCACTGAACTGGCAATGAATGAAAGGTGGGGTGTTTATAGATAAACGGTTTAAGGGCCGGGGTTTTTTCCAGTGATTCCGGCGAGTAATTGGTTTTTCAGGATTGGACTATTGGAGATATTTATTTGGTCATTTAAGCAAAAATCTGGATTGGATTTGAAGGATTTCATTATTTCAAGTGATTCATATATATTTAATTTGAGACTGTTTTCAACGTGATGTAGTATTAATTTAACTCCTGAGTCTTTGATGAATTTATGATTATTTTCATTTAAATGAATTGCAAAGTTGGAATTATCTGTCTTATTATTATATGCACGTATATGTTCCTTTAATCTCTGATTTAGTGATCTTCCAGTTTTTCCCGTATATTTGGTTGCACAATCCTTACAATTTAGTTGGTATACTCCCCTTTTTGGAAAGGGTCTATTTTGTCTTTAGGAGAAGAGAAATATGAGGATAGGTTTTTTTCTATTTTAAATGCAGGATTTAATCCTAGTTTTTTCAATTCATTTCCGACTGGATATCGAGCCGTAATATGGAATCAAGACATAATGTTTCGGGATGGGGCAGTCTTCGGGGGTTGTTGAATGGATATCATTAATTGTCTTTTTTTATAATTGCTTTTTTAAAATGTGGTTGATAGTGGTTTTATTGTACCCCTTACTTTTTGCTCTGGAATATATTATTTCAATTTCTTTTCATTGAATGGTACGTTCAAAAGACGGTAAATCATGCTATTAAAGACTGCGAGTTTATGTGCTATCGGTCTCCTAGCTTCATTGTTGGTTTCCGGTAATTTCCAAATCCATGATGTTCTTTACTGAGATTTCTAAATCTAAAAAGTTTATGGTTTTGTTTTTTTCCAGTTCTACTGTGAATTTAATCGAGGGGTGAATTTCGTTAATTTCGTTTAAGAAATTATTTATTTTGTCTTGTCATACCAGACCATAGGCATATAATGTCATCTACATACCGATACCAGTATATGATATGTTATATTAAATTTAATTTAATATGCATAATAATACCAAACTGCATTTTGAATTGCTTATTTTTGAATTTTTGTGTGTTTTTAGAACTAAAGATGAATGTATACCATCATGCGGATGCCAACTAAATTATTTATTAATCTTGGGGCCAATGTCAACCTAGAATACATTATTGTAATGATACGATGGCCAATAATAAGTTAAGTGTACTTTCTTCAATTCATAAAATTATAAAAATAAATAAATCGAATAAAATAATAAAAAATTATATTCGATCTTTAATATCATAAAAGGAGATTTAACGGATAATGACCCACTTAACACGCTCCTCGTCAAAAGAATTAGGTAAAAAAATTGCAGGTTTATGATTAGTTTATATTAACTTTAAGTTTAGACTTACCCTAGATATTAATAATAATAAAAATTATTATTATTAATATTTATTATTATTGGACTAATAAAATATTTTGTGGAAGATCTACCCTTCAATATAGACCTACATTATATACGTTTATACGCAATAAACCTATAAAATATACCTGAGTATTAATAAAAAAAATATAAAAAAAATGAATTATAATTATACGTGTATATATCCTGGGACCGATGTCGCCCAGGAATATAAACTATATTTAACTGGAATAAATTATAGTAAGATAGAAAATAGACCTTAATATGTAAACCGTAATATTCTGTGGCTTATAAAACAATAAATATCAATAAATGGAATAAAATAATAAAAAGCTTATGCAATAATTAATATTATAGGAGATTTTACTACTTTATTATTATGGATTTGATCCATTTGGCACGTTCCTCGTCAAAAGAATTATGTCAAACTACTGCAGCCTTGTGATTGGATGATATTTAGCTTAAATTTAATTAGACATCATTATTAATAATAAATATCATTAATATTTATTATTATTGGAGTAACAAAAATATTTTGTGGAAGATCTTCACTTTACTATACTATTTATGGAAATATTTTAGCTATATTATGTACTTGTAAGATTAGGTATAATGAAAGTTTTCAACAGTTTTTTTAAATTGATTTATTTATAAGCAGCATGCACATACCGGCTATTTCAGGTATAATGAAATTTAAAAAAAAGTTAGAAACGAATGTTTTAGCTTGATATTAAGGAGTAAACTGATGAAATTAAAATATAAAACAAATAATTCTCCCATAATAATGATTGTAAAATTTATATTAAAAAAAAACCTATAATTAAATTATTATTGTAAAATTTGTTATTGTTCTAATTTTAATATTTAAGCAATTTTCATGGTAATGTGTCTCATTGTAGATTAACTCACTCTGTGTAGAGTTCTTACCTGCGAAAAAAATAAAAAAAATAAATTAAATACTGTTATAAATTTCGATAATAATTATAGTGATAAATTTATATTTCAATTAGAATATTTATATGTAGAAGAAACAGAAATACAGTAATGATAGATGTATAAAAAGTAAATTTGGGAGAAAAAAATCTGTCGGTGATGAAAAGGGAAAAGCAAAATAAAGAAATTAACAAAAGAGAAATTATAGTTTAATTAATTATGTAATACAGAGGATACTATTTGTTAATTACCATAACGTCGCCACCACGTATGATTAACAAATGTGAATATAGCTACTTTTCAAGAGACCATAAGAGAGCTTTACGTTTTACTTGTAACTTTCCCTTCCTCTTTTATGTTGCTTCAGGTTGATTAGTAAAACTAAAAAAAAAAAAAAAACCTGTACCACTACAACCCGTGAAGGGTCTTGGGTTCAGTACTTGGTAAAGTTCCGTACTGTTTCTAGGCCAACGATTGTACATGGAGGTGATTCGACCAAGACCATGCTCAACCGCCAGGGTTTTCTCCCAATTAAGGGGATAAACTCTTTATAGAGGCTGGGTGAGCCTCAGGAGGGTCGATCCACGGCTGAATACAGACTAAATAATTACTAGCCTCAGCCGGTCTCGAACCCGGAACCTTGAGCAGCGCAGTGCCTCACCCACTGAGCTACCCCGCTCATTAATAAAACTAAGGAATTTCAAAAATGGAATTTTTGTTAGTGTGTGGTATTAGAAAGGTGAAACATATCATTTATTATATCATCTAGTTTAATTTCATACTTTTGATTTGACTTTTTCTTTTTTTCTCATCAGATGTACCTGTATCGTGTACATATTATTTATCTGTATTATGTATCTATAGTATTTATCTGTTTTATATATTTAAAGTATTGTATTGTATGTATTGTATACATATTATGGATAATAACTATAGATACTAAAAAAAAACAAATTATAGTATTGGAACATCATAAAATCTTAAAAGATTTATTTCTGGTGTACTGAAGGATCTTTATGTGTGAGAATTAATTACGTATAGTTAAATTATTGAGTCCACTTTCGTTTTTATATTTATATTTAAATTATTAATTTATTACTTCATTGGTCTTCTTGCTTATAATTTACATCATTCCAGAATAATAAATTTATTTGACGCAAATTAAGTCTTTTCGTAACTATTACAAAAAAAACTAAATACCATAGGTAATAAGAGTAATGAAAATTAATTAAATGTACTTAACATTAAAATAATTCAATTTAAGCTAGGCTATCCTAATAATGTTTCATGGTCCGTTTTACCTAGAGAATTCCGAAAATTGGAGCAACACATATTACCTGGCTTTTTCGTAATGACAAGATACAGTCATACGTGGGAATCAATGACACGTGTATATAGTATTTTCAATATTAATTTATGACTTCATTGATTTTGCCATTTACAATTCACTGGATTCGTACCAAGAAAAATAAAATCAGATAACGCCAGATGAGTCTTAACTACGAAAGGCAAACAGACATTAATGCTTTTGAAATATCCATATTTTCATTAAAACCATTGATGTTTTTATCGGTAACATCCGAGTTTAACTTTTGATGCTTTTAAGTATTGATGTATTTTTAGATTATAGCGTTCGAGGTTTAAAACGGTAATAATTGAGATATTTTAAATTGTGTTTATATATATTTATCTGATAGTGGATTCCTTGAGATGATAAGGAAAAAAATATGAAATATGGAAAAAAAAAAAAATTATTACATTTTTTCTTGTCCCAATGTACCAACAATATAAAAGGAGATTTTGTTTAAACATTTACATTTCCTCTGCCATTAGGCATTACACTTGTGCAGCCTTATTAAAATTTTATTACATGGGTAATCATAATGAGTAAACATATATTAAAAGTTTTCATAAGCTTAATAATAGTACAGTGTATTAAATAAAGAACACAACAAGAAAGATAAATTAAAAATGATTATCATAGTGAATTATATGATAACAATTTAAAATAGTAGTAGATGAGAGATGCGTAGGAATGGCGGACAGACATAGATTTTTTGGAAACATTGATGTTTTCATTTAAACCATCTATGTTTTCAGACAGATGTATCGGTAACATATGCGTGCGCAGATGTTTGACTTTCAAAGATATAATTGTTTTTCTAAATCACTATTCTAATCACAATAATTCTAACATACTTAATTAATTGTAAGGATAATTCCTTTTAAGATCTAATTTTTATTTATCGTCGGAAAAACTGTGAAACCACGTACCTCCACAACGCACAATGGGAAAAATCGTAAATTTAGGAGTGCAAAAATCAAAAAACAAAAAATTAATTTGGCTCTCGGCACTAATACTTATTGCACACAAATGTTTTCTTCGTTCAAATCGGAAGATGTCAAATTCCAGACCTCAATATTTATAAACATATCCAGGGTTTATACAGAGGATTAGATGATGAGATAAAAATTCTTCAGCCAGTTAACAATTGAATGCTCACGACTACGGGTTTGGAAATTATTTTTATCATGATCAACAAACGTAGTAAAGGTAAGAGAAAGCAATAATCAGATTTATAAAAATTTGGAAACTATTAGAAAAATGTATTGAACGAATTTATTTTCAAGTTGTAAAATCCGCCTAGATTCGCTTTAATTTTTTAACAGTTAAATTTCGGATGCTAAATTTCCATTTTTTATGATTTTTTTTCTATCAGTTGCAGCAGCGTTGCATTCCGAGAAGGATTCTGCTAAATATTTGGAGAACAAAGGAAACCTTTGAGGAAAAGAACTCAGCAGTGTTCGGTTATGTACCATTTAATATTGCAGAGCACATTTCTGATAACGAAGACATTATTGAAATGTCTCAAGAAAATAAAATTTCAATAACATTTTTTTTTAAGTAAGTTAAACGAAAAATGGATAAAGCATTGCCGAACATTAAAAAGATCGCTAAAATTGGAACAATCATGTTTGGACACTGAATTAAAAATAATTCTACCCAACGTAAATCGTGTGTCCGATAAGGCAGGTATTGCTCGCCCGTCTAAGTGCTTTCGAAATTCTTCACTGTGGTCCAAGAGACGGAAAATAGCACCACTATTACAAAGTGCCTCCTTGGACGAGTTGAGTTTTGCCGCCAGCAACAGTTTTTACGCAGAATGAAAAAGAAGTGCTGCTAAGATTATTCGCCATATTTCAGACGATGATAAAGCCAAAGAAATTAAAAACGCGTTAAAAAGAAAAGATCTTGAACCAAGAGTGTATATTGCTGAAGAAGCTTAAGCTCTTTTTGTTGATGGACGTTTCACCCACCAAGCACTCTTATACACTTTTGCAATCGGAAGCAAAACATCGTGACGCGAACATTTTATCCTACGTATAAATCGCAAAAGAGGTCTGCTATCCGGATTGCACACCAAGATAACTGGAATTTCGGCAGAAGTGACCGTACAAGCTTTAGTTGAAAAGATTACTCTTTAAAGGAAAAGGACATTTTTAATCACACACCAGGGACTTGTTCAGTTCCACCTACTGGGCACCTTACGTTACATTTAAAATGGAAATGTGATAGAAGTGCCGGGAATTCATCTTATAAGCAAAGGAATTCTTGTAACGAAGAAACAAACACATTTTTGTTCATTTTTTGCATTTTACCACTTCATTTAACAATTCAGCTGATAACTGAAAAACGTTCAGAACATCCATAAGCAAATAGAAAATATCATACCAATAGAAAGCAACGTTTCTGGAACCGAGGTTAACATTTGTTTTGATTTTAAATTAACGATGATTGGTGGAAAAACTTTTGGCGCCATAACGTTAGATTTTTCAAATTTGGTATATAAGACTTACATATTAATATAAATAACATAATAAATTTTGGTTAAAATTGGCAAACCGGAAGTGGTACTTTACTTGAAAGTCATATTAGACTCAAATCAAAAGGTATATTGACATTTAATACAGAGATCATATGGTTCGGTGATAAAGTTTATAAAAGCGATTTTTTCACCCTCTGATTAAACAATTTTATTACTTGTTTTATGTGTTAAAATTTAGTATAAAATACTTGTTTTCCTCCCCAGTTGTGAGCTGAACAAGTCTGCAGCAGTAGAATAACATATAAGTTAAGCGGGTTCTTCCGCTTAAAATGTTGAAACCGTCGATTTCAAATGCTTCGTCTAGTGACATAGACAGAAAACAGCATATAATAACGGAATAAGACCTTCATAAACAAGAGATTATGTGTGTGTATGTCTGTATGTGTCAATAGATGGACGTCGCGAGGCCGAGTGTCGTTTTTGAGATACTGCTACATAATACAATTTAGTAAGTTTATGTACCATTATAAAATTGGTAATAGTAATTTTTTTCATGATTGTGCTATCCAAGAGTTTTACACTTCTAAATATGTGATTTGCCCCAATGTGCAACGGTTGGATTTAGAGATATTTTTTATTATTTTATTTTTGCGTACAATTTATGTACAACAAAGAATTCTTATTATTTTTTTTTTTGACTCTATGGCATCTCACTTGCTGTTATATACCTAGTATTAAAAAAAATCAACTCAATATGATGAAAATAAAATTTATTAAACGTTTTTTGTATCTGTTTGTGAAGTTAGGATTTGACAGTTAAGTGATTACACAGTGTGACCGACGATATATTGCTTAAAAATCTAATTTAAAAATATATATACATATTACTAGGATCTAGAGAAAAAAATTAATTAAATTGCTTAAACATAAAAATAAAATAAAAATTATGGTTTCACTCTTTTGCTAATGATATGGCTATTTTCAATAAAACGATTTCATGAAGGCTAATTCTGTGAAGTCTGTGTAAAGACGGTAACCTCTTTTTTTACGACAATGGTTTTAAGTAATATTTTGTTCTTTATGATGAACTTCATCTTGAAGAATAAGGCTTACCCAAACACTACACAATTAAATCACACTAAAAAAGAAAGAAAAAAAGTTATCTATTACAAGGAGGTATAGTTCAATTTCAGTTAATCACTACCGGCAGTTTCAGAGCGAAAATAAATGGCGAAGGACCTTTTCCCAACCTATCACACGCACAAAGGAAATTTTCCCTAACGCCATATGATTTCATGTATGTTCACATCACATGCATCCGACAGGGTGACGTAGCTGTTATGGGTGTGGTTTTTGTTTTTTCTCTTGGCCAAGCTGAGAGACCTACTCACTTGCCCTGACCTATTTACCGAACTAATAAATATTGCGTTTCTATAGGAAAGTTGGCTAAAACATTATAAAATTATTCGACAATATGCATAGTACCTTCTTAATCTTTTAATTACCATATTCGGATGTGCCTGATAAAAAAATACAAAAGGAAAAATATACAATTTTTTTATTCATAGAATCGCTTAATTTATTTAGCATTACTAGAGGGAATCACATTAGACATATTTAATTGTTAAGCAGTTTGGTTCTTAAAAGATGCTTTAAGTCAGAAAGCTGGCGCACAGTGGTCGCAAAACTTCGAATGCGTGACCAAGCCAAGAAGCGCTTCATAGCCTTCAATAGTGATTTAATTAATTAGTTTATAACAACGTTTATTCCTTGGAACGTTTTGGTTGGTGGGAGAGGGAGGAGGGGTCACTAATTTTTTTTTTTTTTTTTTTTTTTTATGACTATGATCAGAATTTAACTATATTTATTAAATAAACTACAAACATGGTATAAGAGAGTACAACGATACAAAATAATAGACTTTTTCATTCACTTAATCGGTATCCCTGTGAAAACTTCAATCTGATTACTTGAGATATCGTTATCAAATAAGAAAAAAGTTAATATGAACTAAATGTATACAAATACTTGATTTTAATGTTTATAGTTAATATTTCTGGGAATATTAAATCATGACTGACTGAGCTACTCATCATTTGTTGTTATTGATTGCCATATGTACTTAATGTACCTTATTGGCAACTAAATTATTCTTGTGGTCAAGTGATTCTTTTTATTTAAAAATGTTTAAATTAAATACAAATCAATCTATTTACTAATTGTATCAAAATATGAGAAAGCAAATGTTTTTAATAATAGTTTAAGGTTTTAGCCTGTGACTACAATATATAAAAAAAATAAATAGTTAAAGTAGGTAAGTTGGGGTGGGGTAAGTGCTATATTGGTCTAATAGTATTAAAATGATCAGCAAATGTTTATTTATCATATATAAAGCTTATAATTTCATTTTGACACTAATGGACTAATATGATATAGTTTAGAACCTGTATACCCGCTTACGCCAATGGAGAACTAGCCCCGCAGCATCTTACTTCAGTTAATAAAAAAATAATATACCAAAATGGAGAAAAAACGAATAGCCAATATTTTAGAGCTAACTAAGTGAGACTTTGGTTTTAATATTCATATAAACAACTTAGCGGAGCCTCGCGTTGCGCGCAAGTAATCATCAAGAGAACTAAAACCTCCAGTAAGTGAGAAGCAACCCATGATCTATTCATTACGGAATCGATATATAAAAAAAAAAAAAAACTTACGTGCTGATAACAAGACCATCTAGAGGAAAAAAGTAGGAGAATTAATTTTTATTTTTTTTTCAAAAATCACTCAGTTTGGATATAACTCACTTCCGAACATTCTCACTCGATTTGTGAGTATGTTATTTTTTTATTAACTGAAGTAAGATGCTGCGGAGCTAGTTCTTCATTGGCGTAAGCGGGTATACAGGTTCTAAACTCGACGAACCCGCCATTATAGACACTTTTTTATTTTATATTTTTTGTTTGCTTATTTTTTTTTTTTTTTGTGCAAACCCATGGGTTTATGATACTCAAGTTTTAATATCAATATTACGATATATCGAATTAAAACTATCGGAAAAAAATATCGATGTATTTATTAAAAAATATAAATATTTCGATATATCGATTTTTTTTTTAACATCCCTAACCTGAACTAGAATTACTTTCGATGCTCGTGTAACCTAGTTTTATTTTTGTTACACCAAGATTGTCTCCTTTTTTATTTTACGGGAATTCTTTTTGATAATAATGGCTACAAATTCGATTAATTTCAATAAAATCTCTATTTCATAAATTAAAAAAAAAACAAAAACGCATAGACATTTCGTTAAACAATTATTATGCTTAAACGGTATTTGAAATTCATATGAAACCTTTAGGGTTTTTTTTTTTTTTTTAATAGTTTTAAGTAATGAAAAATAACACACACAGATTTCGCTTAAATGATACTAGTGACAATGAGTCGCACTGAAATCGAATTTAAAAAAAATTCAGTTATGGAAAATAAAAAGTTATTATATGAGACATTCGAAACCAAAACTTATTCTCAATGACGTTAGTTTCGATCCGCTTTTGATACAATGAGTCGTTTCTTCATCGACTGCCAAAAAATTTCGAAAAACGTGTTTTTTTATGTTATTGGCCCAAGAACTGGTCAAAACTTCATTTGCTAACCCATATTTATTGGAACTTTTTTGTTCAGTGTTAAATTTGCTATAAAACTCACAGGGATTATCCTTTTTTCTGGGCTGTTTGGTGCGATGAACTTATCTCTGGTATCTTTTTTAGACTATGGATGAGAGATGTGCTTGACATTTGCGTGATCTGATACTTTTCAGTTCTTATGATAAACTACTGCGATTGGAGAGTCTCAAGGCTTTGTGTGGGAATTTTGCATTCCATTAAAAAAAACATTAAAAAAAAACAAAAAAAATAAACAAGCATCCAGCAGTGGGCACTTCGAAAACAATAATAACTTTTTATTTTCCATAACTGAATACTGAAATACGATTTCAGTGCGACTCATTGTCACTAGTATCATTTAAGCGAAATCTGTGTGTGTTATTTTACATTACTTAAAACTATTAAAAAAAAAAAAAAAAACCCTCAAGGTTTTATATGAATTTCAAATACCGTAAAAAAAAAAAAATTAAAAAAAAAAAAAAAAAAAAAAAAAAAAAAAAAAAAAAAAAAACCTTAAGGTTTTATATGAATTTCAAATACCGTTTAAGCATAATAATTGTTTAACGAAATGTCTATGCGTTTTTTGTTTTTTTTAATTTATGAAATAGAGATTTTATTGAAATTAATCGAATTTGTAACCATTATTATCAAAAAGAATTCCCGTAAAATAAAAAAGGAGACAATCTTGGTGTAACAAAAATAAAACTAGGTAACACGAGCATCGAAAGTAATTCTAGTTCAGGTTAGGAATGTTAAAAAAAAAATCGATATATCGAAATATTTATATTTTATAATAAATACATCGATATTTTTTTCCGATAGTTTTAATTCGATATATCGTAATATTGATATTAATTGAGTATCATAAACCCATGGTTTTGCACAAAAAAAAAAAATAAATAAGCAAACAAAAAATATAAAATAAAAAAATGTCTACAATGACGGCGGGTTCGTCGACCAAAGAGGGTGCAGTTCTAAGTGAGTTAAAAACGTATCTGGGGTCAAAAAAAAATATTTATATTTCAATGGCAGCCAGAATTTTAGCTTTGCAGCATCTGAAATTGGCCCGAAGTACCTAATTTCAGTGGCATCTACAGCGTAATCGGAAAGAGTCTGTGTCAATGGATAAATAATATCTGCTGTTAACATTGGGCTTGTCAAGAATAATGTTATTTATCTCCTCAGCCATAGGTGAAATTATGGCTCATTCACACAACCAAAGATACGATTTATTCAATAAATCGTTGGACACTAATGGCGTACGAGAGGGGATCAGGATGATATATCTCCCCCTCCTCCCGAAATGTTTTAAAAAATATGATTTCCATATAAGTTTTGTATTTTGAGTAATAATTTTTGATCCAATTTTCATTCTTGTCCTTAAAAACGCGACTGGTGGACATATCAAAATAAGAGTATTTTTAAACACCACACCAGTGAAATATTGGTTTAATTAAGTTATTTTCTATCTTGAGAATATTTTTTTTTTCTTTTTTTAAGCTTTTAATGAAAGTGATAATAATAAATTTAATAGATTTCAATCATTATTGATTCAATTTTGATTTTTTTTTTTTTTATGCTAAATGATTTAATGATTTAATGATTTAATTCAGGAGGGGTGAGATAATTTTTCGAGAGGTTATTTAATAAGAAGAAGGCAAGTAATCACTTAAGTGTCTATAATCGCCAAATCTGGCGTAAGTTTTAAGGATAAGAATGAAAATTGGATCAAATATCATATTTTTTTCCAAAATTTCGGGAGGGATATATCCCTCTGGTCCCCCTCATGCGTACGCCACTGGCCCTATTTTATATCAAAGGGAATAAAACTGATACTTGTTTGTTAAACGCCCCACAAAAAAAAAAATAAATAAATAAAAATTATAAACAATAACAAATAAAAACATTTGTTTATTTTTGTGACCTTTTTGTTAAAAAATAATTTGTAAATGTTATTGTTTATATAAAAAACATGAAATTTCACGATATCTTGTAATATCTGTTCAAAAAGATAATTTATGTAAAGCCTACACCCACACAATTCTGCTAAATAACTTTCTAAGAAGCCTCTTTATGTACCTCGTCTTTTGTTATTTCCCCATTTAGCTGATCTCTCTACTGATCGAGCACGGGCCCCAATTAGTTTATTCACAAAAAGTATTTATGGTTATCCTTAAAATGATCAGAACCCTCTTTGACTTGGTTATTATATGACCGCCATGAATCTGAATGAATTATTAAATCTGGACGTGTTTGCCCTTAATAATTGGAACTATCGTTGCTTTTCCATTTCTATCCGAAACCTCCACTAAAAAAACATTTTTTGTTTTCCAGCATAGTCCCCCAAAAATATCTAAAAATTAAAAATACGACTTCAATAAATACTAATTTAATAATTAATTTTTTTTTTTTAGCGGGACAGATAACCAGCCAGTATCATAAAATTCTCTCCTCACTACATCTCAGTCCACGTCGTGTTCCAGAAGTGTCACATTTATTGCCTGTCCTTTACATATTCATTAGAAAAAAGGTTCATATTTTCTGTGACATTCCGGGACAAGCCGAGTTCTGGAGGAAACATGGACACGCGCCTTGATTTTCATATGTCCCGTAATAACTCGGGAAGGAGGCTTGTCTAGGCCGTTAGAATTGTCATTCAGATAGGATAAATGGATTTAGGCGAACAACTTTTTTTTTTGTTTTGTATCTTTCGAAATTAGTTCTTTATTTATGTCTACTATGGTTATTATATAGTGAGTTTAATTTTCTGTTAAGATATTTTTTCTTAAAACGGAACTGAAAAAAAAACTTAAAATAAAATTAACATCAGATACGTAAAGATGCATGTTCTTTTCAATTCAGTAAATAAATATTAGTGAATTTTCCTTGTAAAACAGGTGTTATTATGTTTGTTTTTTGTTGTTATTTTTTTATGATCATTAAAAACTTATATTATTTAAAATATAAAGAAATAGAAAAACAACTTTATTCTGGAACAAAGTCCTTTTAGAATAACAAATATGTATAAAATAATATATATTATATCTGGCCCAAAAGATCTATTAGATAAGAAATAAAAAAAACAAATCAAATATATACATAGCTATAAAAAAAAATATATATACATAAAAACAAATGAAGGATGGTGATATAAATTCTATACTAAGATAAAATAAATAGAAATAAAATAATATACAAATATATTCTATACAAAGATGAAACGGAGAGGGGAAAAAAAAAGCATCTAATAATAAAAAGAAAAAAGAAAAAGACAACCAAAGAAAGGAAAGAGAGAGAAAAAAAATCAAGTGTTATATAAAACCATTTTTTAAAATGTACATTATATTTTTGTAAAGAAGAACTCGTGGATGAAAAATAGAGTAACAAAAAAGAACGAACTCTACTAGTATACATGGAGAAAAAAAACAATGTGCTTGAAAGTGAAATGAAATATATCTTCATATTCACAAAAATATTATTAATGGAACCAAATTCTTACTTCATTATACACCGTAAGCCAGCGTCTGACTGGACTGTGAAGAGGAACTGTAATAGAAAGGTTTTGAATGTGCATAAGGAGGAGGCATGCCGGACTTTAAGAGGGAGGGAATTCCAGAAAGTGGAGGAACGGGTAATAAAGTATTGTTGAAATGAGGCAAATCTGTGAAAAGAGGTATATAGGTCAGAAGGTCGAGATCTGGTGATAACGAAGTGGATAGATGACAAAAATTGGAGGAGATTGTAGGCATAGGATGGGCAATGTTATTTAATAATACTTATATTATTTAATAACATAAGTATTTAAATTTCAAGAACTGCCAGACAAATACTGTAAGCTAGCCTGGAATCACATATCCATTAATTAAAATATATTTTTTTTTTAAACTGAAAGTAATTCAATAATATACAAATTAATAAATTATAATAATGAATTTAAAAATAAATAATATTATTGGAGGAAGGAGATGAAGACAAAATTGAAAAAAAATTTGTTGATATTAGTTGATAGAAAATTAAATTTATGATTAAATAACTTATTTTTTAATAATAAAATTTGATAAAACATTTTTCTGTATTCATCTATAAATTAATAAAATTAGTACTATCTATAATCAATTCAGTAAAAAAAAATATTAGTGAATTTTTCCTTATTTAGGTCATTATTATGGATTTCTTTCACGGTTCTTATAATATTTATTTTTTTGAATATCCTGGCCCTTAAGAAATCCCAGATGCTGAGTACATGTGCAAAATTTCCCTCCTTGCCACGTGACTCGTCTACCACGTGGTTTCTGGCCAATACTAAGCTTCGGTATTGCTTCCAATTACTGGCCATCCAGGGAAGATATTTTGGAGCGTATGGGTCAAACGTTTGTCAGAAATAAACAAGTACACGAAGAAAACCTCCTGTTTATTCTCCACCAGGAAACACAAATTTCACCATATCATATAATGTATAAGAATTATTTATTTTCTAGAAAAAAATTAATGTTCTTATTTAAAGAAAGAGTTTATGTTACATGATTTACTCATTATTTTAATATTCAAAAACTCCATTTAGAAGTCAAGATATAATTCTTATCGGTAACAGCTAAAACTTAACTAAATCCAACACTCAGAGAGAGTACGATGACCTCATATAACAAGAAGTTGCAAGAATGGAAACTGAACCTACCATCCGTTAAACTTACTGTTAACATTTAACGGATACATGTCAAAACGGCACTTGGAGTTTTGGACGATCAACTTCGAAACTTGGCGACCATTACCGTGCATTGTCAAGCTCCGGAGCTTGAAAGTTTTTCCGCACCCTCCGTATTCAACGACAGATTACAAGTTTTTCTCGCTCTTGGGGCATTTAATAAAGATCCTTGCCGGAGAATGCGTTATATTTTTCCGTAATACTATAAAATGGTTAGTGATAACTATTTAAAAAAAAACGCCAGATTTACATTAAGTGAGTAAATTGCCCATTGCGGTATTCATGGGAGACGTTGCAGTCATCGAGTCCAACCGCCTGATTTATTCCATGACTTATATCAGCCACTCGGGACATGGACCCAGAAAACTTCTTTAAAACCATACCCTGGCAAAGCTCACTAGTTTTCTATTGTACAAATAGAAAGTTTAGTGCATCAAGTTTTGATGCGGGTTATACCAAGCTCTAATAGTATTACTTCTCTGCATGGCCAGTTGAGACATTAAACAAATACATTTATAGTTTCAGAATAGAGCAAATATGCTTGGAGAAATACAAAAAAAAACTTAAAAAAAAAAAAACTTTTGAAAAACAAGAGACGGCTTAACATAGCATAAACGTTGTTCCTACATAGCATAGTATATTAAGCCAAATTATACATGTAGTATGCATGAAAGGACAAGGAGTATCCTGTATAAATCAAATAAACGATCCTTCATGTGGTTACCACATAAGGAGAAAACAGAAAATATATAATGATAAAAAAAAAAAAAATTGAGTTTTGGTTTTTTGGTGAGTTTTTAAGTAAAAATTAATAGTCAGAACACAAAAATATCGTATAATGTAATAAAAAAACTATAGATGATATATTTAATATTCCAATTAACTTTGTATCATAATAAATTTCTTTCGAGTGAGAGGTCAGTGGACAGTAGGTTATTTGTTTTGTGTTTGACCTGAAAATATCCAATTTCAAACAAAATTTCTTTTATTAAAAATTTTCATTCGGTAAAAAGTCTAATAACTTTTAGAAACGATAGAGTAAATATTGAATTGCTTTAAAGGCATGAACCCATCCTTTGCTCTTTCACTTAATATTTCCTCCCTTCACAACATTTGATTCCTAATTTAAATTTGTTTTTTGAATTTATAAAAAAAGATAATTCTAATTACTATAAAATCATACATGTAATTACTTTTTTTTTAAATAAAAATAATTTAGTTGTAAATGAAGGTCAATTAATGCATACAAAATAACTTATATGACGAAAAAATAAAAATGACCTATTTTTAGTTTTTCTGAGGAAAACTTGGGAGAGCATCAATGGATATACCTGGGCCCTATTTCCTAATAAAGTAAAAAAGTATAAGTGGGAAAAAGTACTGCAACTAAAGTTACTGTTACTCATCGTCATTAGATAATAATAATTTTATTCAATTTTTGTTTCATTTAGTGTTTTTTGATATAACTATTTTAAATGCTATCGTGTTTCAACATTTCGTAGTGTAAATCATAGGGCCACTTGTACTTTGCTTTTAGGCACCCACCTCTCCATAATAAAGTGCAAAACTACAGATACGAGTGAAAGTATGGCTTACTACGCCTATGACAGTGAAATGTTGATGCACGGTAAAATTTAAAATAGTTATATTAAAAGACAGTAAATTAAAAAAAAAAAAAATTGAATAAAATTGCATTATTATCTAATGAAGATAAGTAACCTGTTACCTGTAAAAACATTTTAAGTAAAAAAAATTTCCCTTGTACTTTTCTCATTTATACTTGTACTTTATTATGAAACAGGGTCCTGTTATATTCCTTTTACTAAAAGGGTTGAGGCCATCTACGGGCTGTTGCCATCACAACACAATTAAGGAAATCGGATCACGAAAGGGTGTTCCGCCGAGGTTATACATTTACAGTTATATTCTCTCTAGAAATCCATGGAACTCAACGGAAAACTTTTTCAAGACCAGCTTGTCAACAAATAGCTTTAGAGGGTCGGCTAACATCCTATAAATGAGCGGAATTGAGATAACCAATAGCCAGGAATGATGCAGAGTGAACCCCCAAGTACGTATTATTCCTACAAAAAATATTTATATTGGTATATGACAAAAAAGAACTGTATTACTATAACTCTATAACTTATGAAGGGTCATGGGTTCAGCACTTGTTAAGAAACTACTGTTTCTTGACCAAGAACTACTGTTTCTTGACCAATGGTCATACAAAGAGTTGATGTGTTCAGCATTTAAGCTCAACCACCAGGGTTATCCTCTACCCCACTTAAATGCCGTCTTTATAGGGGCTGGTTGTGCTCCAGAAAAATCGTCCACAGCTGATAGAATAGAATAAATAATTTATTGGCCACAGCTGGACTCGAACCCGAGCCCTGGAGTTAGGAGTCCAATGCCTTACCCACTGAGCTATCTCACTTTATTAATGTGGATGTCGTTAAAATTTATTTTTCGAGTGGGAGTAGCAACAAAGAGGGGGACGGGGGACAGTTCTTTGAAGAAGAAATTGAAAAAAAAAAAAAAAATGTGCACAAAAATAAATTCTATAAGTTCTGCATTGTATTAAAAAAAAATAATGAAATATGTTCGAAAATAATAATAGGAAGGAATTCACATTAAAGTGCAGAAGCGGTGTTCCTCGAAGACGAAGGAGTCGAAGGTCTTCAACTAAAGAGGGGTTTAGTAATTTTTAATATAATAAACGTTTGAAAAAAACAAAACGACAGTATTATATTATGTTATTTAATCTAAGATATTATCTTACTTTAACTCTGCCTGTGTAAGTCGCTTTGCGACGATCACAGCCGTACCCAAGCCCGGATAAAAGAGGAGGGTTGAAGGGGGGGGGCTGACTACCCACCCTTTATAAAAAAAAGTCAGGTTACACATTCTCAAGAGCCTTGCCTTGGATATCGCATGGATTCACGGAAACGATCTGGAACTCGTATTATAGCTTACAAGATTGGAACTTGGAACTTTAGGTCACTTTATAGATCTGGAGCACTATCGGAACTGAAAGCTCAGCTATTTAGGGTACATGAGGCTAGGATACGGAAAGCAACGTGGAAAACATTTCGTCCTTTTTTTACAGTGGAAGCCAGGATAGAAATGAGTTTGGAACAGACTCTTTGGTGTCAAAGCAAATGGAGAAAACAGTGCTGGATTTCCAACCTATTAACCAAAGAATATGCAAATTAAGAGTCCAAGGAAAGAGCATTACTATAATAAATGTTCATGCTCCAACAGAAGAAAAAGAAGAGAATGATAAGTAGACGACGATTTAGAAAGGACCATAGATGCTTTCCTTCAATTGAAATTGAAGAGCCGAAAGGGGTAGTTTACTTGAAGGTCCACTTTTGTAAGCTGAACAAGTCTGCAGCAGGATAATAAGATATAAGTTAAACGGGTTCTTTCGCTTAAAATGCTGAAACCGTCGATTTCCAATGCTTTATCTAGTGACATAGACAATTCTAATGTTGTCGAGATACACGAAGAAATCTCTTGGGAACTTGTTACCAACTGAAAGAAAACGACATACAATAACGGAATGAGACCTCCAGAAGCAAGAGATTGTCTGTATCAATAGATGGACGTCGCGACGCCGAGTGTCGTTTTTGAAATACAGCTATCTTCGGAAACTAGTAACCAAATTCCGGGACACTTTTTGAGGCGTCTATTTATAGTTTACAAGGGAGTCATGTGGTGTCCACATCAGATGTTTCGATTCTTACTGTTGCTGTTGTTATGTGAAATTGAGAAACTTTTGAACTTTATTTTCATTTTATTGTTACATTAAGCAAATTTACTGTAATCTATATTGTTTCGTATGCTTCATATGGTTTTTTAAATATTTTTTTTTTTTAAAGACGAATCTTTAATACTAATCTCATAAGATCAAGTAGTGGTGCGCCCAGGTGTCAGAAAAGTGGAAATGCTACTTCCTGGCATAAAGTCTGAGAACTCCTGCTCTAGGGTACGATCGGTTGAGCTGTTACGCGTGGACTCTAGTTTTTTCGTTTAAAGGCAGCTACGATTAACATAAATTGTAAATCCGTTCAACTTCTGATTTTATCGTGTGCCGATGAAAAAATTCAAGTTTAATATGCAAAGCGCTAATGTATTCCTCGGGAATTTCTCCAACTAGGAGTATATCAAGGTATTGATCCGTTTCAATGGAGGGATAAAAATAATTTTGTAATCCCTCATCATCTCATGCATCTCAGGCAGCTCTAGATTACACCTGTTTGAACTGAAGTATTCCAAATTCAAGAGGTAAAACCTTGCGTCCCTCCCCCTGCCCCATCCCGAAAAATATACACGTTTATATCAATTTAACATAAATATTTTTTTTAAAGTTCCATAATGATTAAAGTTAAGGTGATCATAGGAATCCTTAAAGAAAAAAAAAATGATTGGAGTAATTTATAATTATCTAATGTAATTGACAGAATGGCCATACTTAAATTTTTTTTTTAAAATCGATTAAAAATTATGATGAAAATTATTAACTGTAAATAAAATCTAACAACCAAACTCGAAAGCAACCGTCCCCCTCCCCCCATTATCCGCGTATGTTTCAACTATTGTCTACAACAATCACTTTTTGTGTCCCAAGTCCTGCTTTTATTAGGACTATTAGATCATTAACTGCCGCGAATGAGTTCACTAATGAGTTTTTAATGAACCGCTAACAATACTTAAAAAAACGATTTCACTCCATGCTTAAAGAATTATTACTCAGGAAACAAAGATATTGTAATTACCAAATGTTATTGATATGTTTCAGAGCGAATCTTTGCAAACATTTTGATGCCTATATACACGGGTCAATAGGAATAAATAACCATTTTTAGGAATCGGTGTAAATGAAATCAAATGCCATCAGCAAAAATGTTTTCAGCAAATGCTGTTAGTAAATGTTTCTAACATTTTCAAGAAATCAGTGGAAATTAAACCAAATGTTTTTAGCAAAAATGTTATTAACATTTTTCAGAGCATATCTTTAAAATTTTTTAGTAGCATGTTAATAATACGTGCTATTAGCAAAGTTATCTCCGGTGCAAACGCACCACAATGTCAACAATATAGTCATTTTTGTTTAAATTTTCTGTTAAAAAGGAATAAAACGAATTTAGGTATTCCCTCCCTTCCTCTTGATTATTTAAACTCCTATTATTTTGATCTCACGTTAATTTGTAATTTTTCTCTGGTCCCTTAAGTTTCAAATTATCGAGATTCGACTGTATATAGATAATTAAAGGGCTTCATGCTAAGATTTATTAAAATCATTTGAGCCGTTTTGGTCTACAGTCCATAGAAAACATGTCGTAGACGTCATAAGAAAATATCCTAGTCCAGTAGACTAAAAAAACAGTTTAACCTATTGATAATTTTTAAATTTTACAATAATTATGTATATGTTTTAGTTTCCTGAATAGTAAACATATTTCAGTTTGTTCTAAATGAGCCTAATTTCAAATAAATTTAGTCACTTAAACATTAACCGCCATGTAATGAAGAAAAATTTATTTTAATTTTGTTCATGCAGGTTATTTTGAATGTGCATAGGATGTTTTCTTTCTTTTACTTCGATAGCTAATCTAAGGCTATTTTTTCTACTTATTTTACTACTCGTCATCACAAATGGATATAGAATTGTACAAAAAAAGGACATAGGAATAAATATCAACAAAATTTTAACACATTTTTAATTTTAAAAAAACAATGTAAAATATTTTATTTTTATAAAACCTAAAAGAAAAAAGATGCCAAGGATAAACATTGTTATGAAATTACTCTTAAATGAAAACAAAAAAATTAAATTCCTCACAGCTTATTTCCAAAAACATTTTTAGAGTAGTGAAGTTCGAAAACGATTTTTATTTTTCTACTCGTTTGACCCAGATTTTAAACTTTTGAATTATTCCTTCAATCTTGTCTTCCAATCTGAAGATATCCTCATAATGTCCTCGTAAACTCAAATTTAGTTCCTATTAATGCCCGAAATGGGCGTAGGAGTGATGACCCTACTCCGTGTACCTTAATTGTGAATCGCGTTGTGGTCTTCCAGGACATAACATAGCCGCCCAGAGGTTTGGTCTATGGACGGTCTCCCTCGGGGAAAGAAATATAGGTCCTCGTGCGCCTGCTGACTCCGAACAGCCATAATCCGTGGATCCAGACCGATTTGTCACTGTCCTTGAACCCGAGTGAGTAGGTGGGAAGGACACTGCCGAATTGGCCCCAAAGGGACCGGTTCTGGGGCAATGGGCAGCCTGCCGCTGCACCATGGAAACCATGGTTCGCAGCAACGTGAGGTTGGGTGACACCCTCCAGGCTGTCTGTGCTCCCGCAAGCAATAAATGTCTGTAAGAACACCACATCGCGCGGCCAAAGATCTACAAGGTCTATAGAGCCAACCGAAAAAAAAAAAAAATGCCCGAAATATCAGTTAAGTAAGATGCCTTGCAATGTCAATCAAAATTTTGTTTCTAAAAGTAACACCCGAACTTCATATCAGAGCTCGAAAAATATCTCAAAAACTTTTCCTCGATAGGGGCAAAGCATACATGTTACTCATGTCCATTATCAAAAACAAATTTTCTCGAATATTTCAAGACCACTGCACATATCGTATTTTCCCATAGACACATGGGATATTTTTTAAGACAACTCACCAAATGACTCTGGCGGCGAAATAAATTGGACCTAGTGATTTGAATCGATTTTGATAAATACCGGTAGCGCCAATGAACAATATGGAGCCAAAATATAAAAATCACCAAAATGGCACTAGGGTATTTTCTCGTGACAACGAAGATGTTTTAATAATGGTCCTGATTATGTTCCGATTTCGATAATTTTTGTTTTGTGCACATATGTGCGGTAACACTTATCCGTTGATGTATCTATCATGCTTATGTCTATGCATCTATTTTATCATTAGTATGCATTCAGAAGGAGCAATCGTTATGGCAAAAAAAGTGCTTTCCTATTTATAAATAGATTAATTGTAGATCGTGTTTATTCAACTTATAGCTGATACGTTAAATAATAATATTTAAAAAAAAATTATCATTTATGAACTTGTTAAAAATATGATATCATCCATGATTGTTAGCTTGTTCGCTTACCGCGTTCTCGGAACCCCAGAACTAGGGTTTTGGGTTTTGCCCCTTCTCACAGCTCATCGATTTGAGATTTGACAGGATTTGGCATTGTGGCTAAACTTGCTGACTGCTCATATTTCGCAAAGCAGCAAGATATACGTAAAAATCATGCATTTCATCAGTATGGACGTTTATTTACGGGTATGTTTGATCTGTTCATTAAATGAATAAATAACTGTAGTATCAAGACGCCTAACTGATTTGAAAGGAAATACCCGACTACATAATCCGTTTAAAAACATTGATGTAAGAAAGATAACAGAAATCAGGAAAAGATGTAAAAAGCCTTATCTTGAAATACCTGACATTTCAGATTAAATAGTAATTGACTGACGTCAATGCAAGATAACGATGATGTAAGAGTTTGTGTCTATAATGAGTGGAAAAAAAAAATCATTTCCTTCGCTTGGAGGAAAAATTATTGGGTCGTCGTATTGACAACATAATCTCTCCAGATTCTTCTTTAAAAAGTATATAAGTACCCTGAGGCAGTTATTGAAGAAATATATATATATATGTTGTTTTTTTTGGTTGATTTTGCCCATAATTGTTTGTATTATTTATATCTACTAAAACAATTCATCGAAAAATTATCGATTAAATATTTATTTATTATGTCATACCATCATTAAACACAACAATACAATTCAAAGCAATATGATTTGAAGTAAAGACAAATGTCTAAATTATATTCAGCACCAGAAGTTCAGAGAAATTAAAAATCATTAAATGATCTTGGAAGTGAGATCCAAGCCGTTTTTAATGTAATGAAATTCATGGGTTGTATTGGTACTTTTTTTTTCCTGGTCCACCTAGGCCTAAGATGAGTATTGAACATCAGAGAATATACGAGGCGGTTGGAGCTCAGTGCTAACAAAAATTGGAGCCCTACACAAGTGTGTAGTACACAAGTGTGTACTGCTCAACACTTCCGAGAAAGTATTAAACTTTTTACTTATAATAGTACATTGTCAATTAATCCAGGGTTTACAATAAACCTTTTTTGTTTAATTTAAATTTAATAAGTACGGATATTACCATGAATTTCAATAATCAGTTGTTTCTTTTATCACAGAAAGATGACTTAAAATCCATCTTAAGCGCAGGTAAGTCGAAAGTAAAAGAGAATAACTCAGAGTTACGAGTTACTACTCCAATCAACAGATCTGAAACTCTATTCTGCTTTGGCGTGTAAGACAAAGCATCCTTGGAACGTGTCAAACATCACGAGAAAACTTGTACAACTTCTGTCCGGGAAAGATAACTTCCGTCTTATTCGAAAAGCTTTAAGCCTGAACGCTTAAAATTGTGCAATTAAAAAAAATAAAAAATTAGTTTTGATGAAAATAAGGTTATAATTTAAATTTATCATATTTTTTTTTTTAAATAATTCAATTCATGTTCTTTGATTTTATTATTATTTAATTATTCTCAAAACAATAATACATTTTGCTCATAATAGACTCCATTGATAAAATTTTTATTTTATTGGTATTGACCTTTTGGCTCATAGATGGATTGGAATGTATTCCTGCGAAATATTTGGTATCTAGGGGAAAATGTTTGGTAGTGGGGTCAGCAATAAAACATGGAGTAAATATTTGTTTACTGCTTTACTTCTCGCCGACGTTTCGCCCGTCATTTACTTTCTTCGGGGTTATGAAGTTTATTAGGAGGAGTTTATTAAAGTGGGAAAACGTTTATAATTACAATATTGTTAAGGCTTCTAGCACTGATCAAGGCAAGAGTAGCAAAGAGAGTCGTCAGTATTTGGTGCCTCGTTGTTAATAGTCGATTTTTAGACCATTTACATTTTTTTTTCTCGATATATTGTGAGCAGAAATCGATAGAGGTGGAATTTACGTCCCATAATATATTGAAACCTAAATTTCAACTTTCTGGGGCTTAAGTCCTTTTTCATAAAACGACGTCGATATGTATTGCTGATTAACAATCAATTATTTATTTAAACTTTTATTCTAAATTGAATAGTAAGCCGCTATTTCTATAAAAATTTAATTGCTAGAAATAATCCATTTTAGGACCTCAATGACTTGCAATCTGTTCAAAAATTTCCTTCCACCTACCCAGTTCAAGGTCAAAAATATCGATAAATTTAGTAAAGTCAAATTCTTTCACTGGCCTTTCAAGTCAATCATCAGTTATTGTTTAAACTGAATCTATTAAAATACAATTTGGACTGCGCATCTTCAGTAAAATCTGTGTCAGTAATGAGTAATGAGTCGATTTGAGCGAATTACAATTTAAAAATCCTATTCTACATAGATATATTTAAAAAAAATATATCTATGTAGAATAGGATTTTTTTATTATTGAACCAGCGTTCGTTCCAACAAAAAATATTTATTTTTTCTAAGGGTAAATGTGGTTTTAGGAAATTTTTTGAAAAAGATTTTTTGCCACTTTCAGCTGCCTCATTAGCTAATGTGTCAGCTAATTCATTCCCCAAAATACCAACGTGGCTTTAAAACCGATTTATACTTATTGTACAATCGACTAAATACAGTTTAAGTAAGTTCAGTCAGGCATTTTCTCTGAGCTGTTTGGGTTAGGTATTGGAAATAATAAAATTTTGCCATTCTGAGAGGCAAAAAATAGAAAATATTTTCAGAATGAGGGCTTAATAATTTTTTTGTGCTTAAGTGGTCAAAATAAGACAAATTATAAATAATAATTATTAAAAATTATTTGACATAAGTATTCTTTCTTAAAATAATGAAAAACAACATTTTTTTTTTTTAGTTGAGCAACATTTTCTTCGGCACTAAGAAATTCATAAGAACATTAAATAGAAATAGAGATAGAACACTAGATTTTAATTCATCACAATAATGGCATTATGTTACACTATCGATATAATTATTTAATGAACGTCCTAATTAACTGAAAAATCAAAACAAATAAAATTAATTAAGCCACTAAAAAAAAATTAAATACAACTTCTAATAATAAGAATAGAACAAAAAACTAAAATTAAACAATCTTTAAATAAAATAAAATTCTATAAGTAGATGAACAAAGTTTACTCGGAACAGAAACTGGCTAAAAAAAAACAGTTGAAACTATTAATATATTCAAGTTTTGTAATAATTATGTCATTTTTTTAATTATATGATTAGTGAATATATTTTGGTTCGTTTTCAATGAGTCTTATTTCAAATTGATTTAGACACTAAATAACATAAAAGCCCAAAATATAAAATCCCCAAAATGGCACGAGGATATTTTCTCGAGACAACGATGCATATTTTTAAAACCTCTGCATCTTGTGATCTCTACATACTCAAGAACTGCAGTTTAACAGCTGCCCTATGAAGTTTTACTGTAGGCTTGATTATTTGAAAGCTACCTTGCAAAGACTGGTGAAAAGTTCAGATTTTTCTATTTTTGCAAAATTGATCTGAAATTTGGAGACAAATAATTATCTGTATCTCCAAAACTATTCAAGGTAGAAAACACAGTTTTGTCTCAAACTGTAGAAAATGGAGTCTACTTTTAGAATAGAAAGAACTACAGTTTTTTTCAGATACGTATTTTGGCAGATAACGGGCTAAAACGAAAATTTTTAAGTTTTTTTCAAGATGGCGGCTCCCGCAGCAAAATAGTTTATTGGCAAAATGCCCAAAATCACCCACAAAACCTTCCCAGCCATCATATTAAAAAAACAGCTCTACCGGAAATTTAGCATCTATTTTTGACAATCTGACTGGACTAGTTCATGCTAGAAAAAAATTAACATTTTGGACGTATTCCGATTATTAATTATGAAAAAGGTAATAAGGTTTATACTAAAACTTGAAAACATTTAGAAGCCATTAAAATTCCATATACTTTAATGTAACCATGCCAATATTTACCTTGATGTCACAGTCCAGGCAACAAGAGAGAAATAGAAAAAATATGTCATATAGTTCTGGATTTTTAGCAAAGCTATTTATCGGAATGTCCTGCAAAACATACTAAATATTCCACTGGCAGTGCAGCTTGGGGGTGCAGATTGAATGCCCCTTTATTCGGTGTTTCGCTAGTATCTCGAAAACTGAGTCCTAGCTATTAGACTACTCTATACAACATTAAAGCTGACAAAATGTGCCATAAGATTGATTTTATACATTTTTCCGCCATTTTGCATAGTTTCTGTGTTATCCGTGCTCGAAATTCTACAACAAAAAATTCGCCTCAGATTTATTGCCTAATTTGACTAGCTAACTCTTCAGCCCTTCGTCCTAAGAAAAGAAGCTGTAGAGCATTAAATATCCGAAATATAAGCGAAATATCGAAAAAAGAGAACTTCAATCTGCACTCCCAATCTCTGCCCCCCCCCCCCTCATCGGCGGGGGCTTATAGCATGTTGTACACGGATGCATAACCGTGTTTTCTAATTGGTGGTTTTTGGCGTTTTTTGGCTTACTTGCTATAAACCCTTCTATGTGAGGTTTGAACAGACTAGTTCAGTAATTTATCATGTTCCTTTATCAAAGATTCTAACTCTTTCGTCTTCATTAGCCTGCGACGTTATACTTGACATATGAAGTATGACGAATCCCCAAAAAAGAGTATATTTTTCTATTTTTCTCCTAGATTAGCTTTTGCTTGAATTAAAATTATACACTGTTTGTCGGTTTGTATGATGGCTTTGTGTTGTACCTCAATTGGAGGATCAGGTATTGTGGTATTCTGTTCTTTTTATGACTGTATTCTTTTTTTTTGCAGTCCAGTTGGTTAATTATAATTATTTAAATCTTAATTTTTTTAAATAAATAAAATTATTTATTAACAGGTTTATTTAAAATAAATAATTTAAAATAAACCTGTACCCATGAACGATCTTAAGTTTGGTAGTTAATAAGGACGTACTATTTCCTGACATACGGTTATATTAGGAGGTGATGTGGTCAGCTTGTAATCCACGCTCAACCGTCCCAGAACCAATGAAGCGTCGGGCATCCGGTTTAGAGGCTGGTTGCTCCTAAGGTTGGAATATCGAAACGCGATTTGAAAAACTGATATTTTCTATCGATATCTCAACAACCGATAAGTCGATTATATCGATTTTACAACGATATATCGATGATACCAACATTTTAAATTATAATATAGTAGAATCTCGATAATTTATATCGCGGTAATTTGTACATCCCGATAATTCGTATGGATTCTCTGGTCTCTTGAAAATCTTCCTTTAATCCGTATAAAAACAATGAATTTCGATAATTCGTATTTATTTTCTTCTTTCAAGTACTGTAAACGTCTTGTAATTCGAATTTCCAAATAAAAATCTGGAATCTTTTTAAGAGGAGAGGAGAGTGAGTCTATGAATTTCGGTCGGTTTACGCTTTTATTTTCTATTCGTCTATTTAAAAAAAAAAAAAATGTAAAAAACCTGTAACCATATTGTTAGTCGCCAACATGGATTGATCAGAAAAATTAAGTTCGCTGATGACTGACAAGTACGCGAAACCAACGTGTTTAAAAAAAAAAAACACATCACCAATAGCCTATCGTACAAACACATAAGCATGGACCACTAGCGAAATATTCAACGAATTTGTACAATAAGATGTGGAATAAAAAACAGCTAAAATCGTCTACTATTTATTGATAATTGTACGGCCCACAACATTCAGCGATATTAATGTTCTGTTTTTGTCTCTCGACACAATATCTGAACTGCAGTCTCTAGACAGCCATAATTAAACGATTTAAGACATTTAACGCAAGAAAGTAGTGATGCAACCCTATGATAGCATCGAGGATTGGAATCACCTACCTCAAAATGAAGAAACTACCATAACTTTCCGAAATTTCGCCTATTTTGACGAAGGTTTAGCGTTAGCTGGGATTCTAACTGACGAGAAATTTTTTTTTACTCCATTTGAATAGGAGATGAAGAAGAAATATATGTGCTGACGATTAGTTCTAAAATGGCGAAATAATACATCTACAACGTGCGTCTTAATTTTAAATAACAATTTCCTTTATTCGGTAAAACTCCAGAATCGTAACTCCAACATGGCGGCGGTCTAGATTTTTAAGACATGACTATACTTCGAGCTGCGCATGGTCACAACAAATACTCAAATAAATATTTACTTAATAAATTGACTTCCACGATTTGTGTTGTAGAATTTTTTCGTCTATAATTCAGCATGGTTCTATTTATTGTCGGCTATCTTTTTTTAATTCTGTTAGTGTATGTGAATAGACTTTCATTAGGGGGTCATCTATCTCTTGAGCGAGCGTAGCGAGCGGAAGTCGACAGCTGTAATCTAATTAATGCTGCAATAATTTAAATTATAGCAAGGTCCCTTCAACTGATAAGGATCCGTTGGTTTGATTGTGAGTATTTCTAGTGAGCGTGCGCAGCTCGAAGTATAGTCAGGTCTTAAAAATCTAGATGCCCATCATGTTGGGGTCAGGATTCTGGAGTTTTACCAGTAAATATAAGAATAAGAAATATTTAATTACTAAACAATAATTAGTAGATAAGTTATATATATATATATATATATATATAAATAGCGTTAATTAATCCTATGTAAAGAGAAACAGATAATTATATAAATGATAATTGCATTGCGATGCATATCAAATAAATTACCTACTTTTAGATGAACGTTTTGAGAATGCACAATGTAGTAGGAAACGTTACAAGATAAACAAAATGTTTAGAAGTTTGAAAGTTTTATTATTGAAAAACTTGTGGAAGAATACAATATATGAAATATGGCTAAAAGTCTACAACATAAAAATGTGTTATAACATTTATTTTTGCCAAAGTATAATTCTATTCAATCTTATTAATTTATAACGATTCGTGGCTAGTAAAAATATTGATTTTTAAATAATAATTATATTATTTCATCATATTCTTCGCAGTTTAACATTATACTCATTTGATGCACTTTTCTTTGATTTTTCATCCAATTCATATCGATATATTGATATTTTTCGAGCGATTATCGGTGGATATTGATATACGGTTTAGCGATATCGCAAAATATCGACTATCGATATTTTCCTTTCGATGTTCCAACCCTAGTTGCGCCGAATCATATCCTTGAGTCGACCCACGGCTGATTTATTTTCCAACCTCGGGAAGACTTGAACCTGGGACTCCAGAGTTTCCTTTCTCATCAAAAATTTATAAAAAAACTAATATTTGAATAAATCATTAAATATTATCTTGCCGAATCGGTCACAAGTGTATTTGCTTTTTTAGTCTAGATGAATGATGTCTATCTTGGTTTGTAAATTTTGTAAATTTTACATTTTCAAATAGGAGGAATTGAAATGTAAAATAGTAAATAATAATTTTTAAGAATAAGAACCATTATTCATCTTAAATTTAAATTACCACAAATAAATCTTAAATCTTGTATTCTTTGACTAGTAAACTGATTAGGAATAATAGTGGAGTCATGTTAGTTTTCTAGCTGTATTATTTACTCTGTTACGGTTATTTATTTTTGATAAGCTGATAACAAGTTAATAAATATTTAAATAATAACTCTCCCTACGAATTAGGAAAAAATGCCTTTCCTTTTTTTTTTTTTTCTTAATATTTAGTTATTCATAGGTTGTTTAATGATCACTAATAAACTAAAAAAAAAATGAAAAAATCTGCTAGTAATGATTTCAATATATTAATTATAGCTCCAACCCAAATGTTAGAAAATATAACTAAAATTACAAGTTTTTAGGAATATGCATGCAATAAGTAAATACAAAAGAAAACTAGCTTTAAATAAAAAATAATTTATAAAAAAACAATTATAATATCGTCTATTTCATTTATAGCAAATATAAAAATAAAAAAATTCTAAACTATTTAAAAATCTTTCAATTAAAAACATAAATAATCGTACAATGAACTCCTCATATTAAATATGATAATGATGATAATTAACATTTTTAATGAATTTAATTTCTTTATCATGTTAAGGATCTCAACAATAAATAGTATAAAATTGAGTTCGTAGTATGATAGAAATAGTATGATAGAAAAATGAAAAATATGTGCTAATTAGTTTCTGTCTATTTCTCATTCATTCTAACAATCTATTCAAATCCATTATTTATTTATTCCTCTTAAAGAGCATTCGAAACTCATGAGGAGAAAAGACTTATTTAAAAAAAATAGTCTTATTTAATTTATGTCCGTTGATGTGAAATAGTGCTCTTATAAACCAACATTAAAATTCGGTTTAAAATTAGGACTAAATAATGTTATATTTTAATTAAACGGGAACACATGAAAAAGTATATATATATATATATATATATATATATATATAATTTTTTTTTTTTTAATAGGTTAATAATATCTTAAAAATACACCCAAAAACAAGATAATAAAACTATTGCACAATAATTAGTTTTTAAAAATATGCAAGGGATTTATAATAAAAGATGATTAACAAAAAAACAAAAATAATGTTGTAAACTAATTCTTTTATAATTACTGAAAAAAGGTTTTTAATGTATTGCAAATTAAACGTAAAGAAATGTACAGGTCAATCAATTGGTTTTGAATATCTTTGATTATTTTTATTTAGAGTTTCACTTATATAAATCTAAAATTGAGATCAGAATCTGCTATGGATTGGGAAATTATAAAATGTGTGCTAATTAATTTCTGCATGTTTATGATTAGAGACAGAAATTCATTCTCACAATTCATTCTTATCTATTAAAATTTATTTATTATTTCCTATAAAGGATCATTCGAATTACAATACGTTCAAAGACTTATTTAAAAAGATTAATCTTTTTACATTTAAGTTCTTAAATGTGAATTATTACTCGCCTATCTCAAGATTAAAATTCGCTCTAAGATTAGGACTACACTATTTTATATTTTCATTAAACGGGAACACATGAAAAAGTATTTACATTTATATATATATATATATATATATATATATATATATATATATATATATATATATATATATATATATACAATTCTGCGATTTCTAAAGAAATGAAAGTTAGACTAATCAGCAAACTTGTTAGTGAAATATATTATAGTGATTTAGGGAGCAAAAGACTCGTATAAGATTTGTAATTCTACGATTTAGAAAGAATACGACCGTAAACGTTTGTTAAAACAAAATAGGGTCGTATTTTTTCTAAATCGCAGAATTACAAATTGTATACGAGTCTTTTACTCCCTAAATCACTATAATATATTTCACTAACAAGTTTGCTGATTAGTCTAACCTTCATTTATAACAAAATCCAATAAACAGCTGTTCAATGTCATTTAAAAGTAAACGATCTGAATTAATAATTAATCTTGTTAATTATTAATTTACATATATATATATATATATATATATATATATATATATATATATATATATATATATATATATATATATATATATATAATTTTGTTTTTCTATTTAATAAATTAATTATATTTTTAGGATCTACTGAAATAACTAAAAAATAATACTATAGTGCAATTATTGCATTTTACAAATATGGTAAACCGAAATAAAAAATTACATCGCATATTTCTGTTATTTCAACTAAAATAATATTATTAATCGATCGCAAAATAAACTTAAATAATTGTGCAGGTCAATTAATTGCGATAGAACATCATCAATTAATTACTTTTATTTTTTTCGAGGCTAGAATCCCAGAAATATTTACTTGAAAATTGAGATGAAAAATTGCTATGGATTTGAAAATTAAATAATATGGGCTTATTATTTTCTTTCTTTTTGTGATTATGGACAGAAATTTATTCTCACAATTTATTCTAAGGTATCTATTATTTATTTATCTATTCCTATTAAGGATCATTCACAGCTCATTTCATTCAAAGACTTATTTAAAAAGATTGATCTCTTTTCATTGATGCCCGTCAATATAAAATATAAGATTAAAATTCGATGGAAAATTAGGACTACACTGTATGTTTTTAAACGGGAATATGTGAAAAAGTATATATAGTGTGTGTTTTATTTTTATTTAATAAATTAGTTCTATCTTAGACATATACAAAAAAAAAAAATAAAACTATTGTACAATTAATGTTTTTTTACAAATATGCAAGTAATATGTAAATACAAAAAAAAAACAACTAAATTAATAAAAAATAATGTAGCCTATTTCTTTTATAATTGTTTAAGAAACGTCAGGCCATTGAATTATTTGAGAACATCTTCGATTATTTTTATTTTATTTTTTCATGTCAGAGTTCCAGCAATATATATTTAGAATTGTGATCAGAACCTGTTATGGATTGGGCAATTATAAAACACGTGCTAATTAATTTCTGCCTGTTTCTGATTAGAGACAAGGATTGGGTAATGTGATTAAGAGACAGATATTCATTCTCACAATTTATTCTTATCTATTATTTATTTGTTCCTATTAAAGATTGTTCACAATTCATTACATTTAAAGACTTATTTAATATTATTTTTATTATTCTTTTTATTTCTTTATGTTCGTGAATGTGAAATATTATCTACACAACTAAGACTCTTTTTTTTTGTTTTTTTGCAAACACGCAAGTAATATGCAAATACACAATTAAATTAATAAAAATACAAAAATGTTGTCATTAATTTCTTTTATAATTACTAAAGAAACGTTTATAGACTATTGTAAAATAAACGTAAATAACTGTATAGGTCGATTAAGTTATTGTTAACATCGATTTATTTTATTTTTTCCAGGTTAGAGTGCCAGCATTTTTTTTTTTAATTATTAGAAATGGCTAAGGATTGGGCAATTAAAAAATACGTGCTAATTGATTTCTCTCTTTTTCTGATCACAGACAGAAATTCACTCTAACAATTTATTCTTATCATGAAAATTAGGCCTACACTATTTTATATTGTGATTAATATGAAAATATATTTTAATTTTGTTATTTTTTTAAAACGTCCCGTTAATTGCCGATTACTGGATCGACCTAGTAAATCGAATATCCGCACATTCTTCTCGGAAAAAAAATAAATGCTAAAAATAAAAATATAAAATAGCTAATCAGGAAAAAAAAAAAAAAAAAACAGTCCTGTTCCTGGATGGGCTTAGGTTCCATGACAAGGAAATAATATACTGTTTGCTGAACTGTGATTCAGCAATACGTGTTCCAATCTCTCATCCAAACATTTATCTGTGAGACAGCTCGTTTGGTGTTTACAAGCTGTCTATCAAACCTAAGGCAAATTCGAATCGTGAGAAAATCGCATCTGTCAGAGGTGAACGTTTCTTGAATATGAATTGATATTTAAATAGTAGATAAACTCAGTATTACAAGCTGGATAAAAAGGTATTTTAAATAACAAGAAAATTAAACCAAGTTAGGCACGTATAATCTATACGACTGATATATTTAAAAATATAACTTCAATTCAGAATAGAATAAGGTTTTTATTTACGTAATAATATAAATATATAAGTTAAAGAAGTGATAAATAAGGAAGAGGTATGTTCATAATGCTCAATACGGATTATAAAAAACAAAATATTAGTGCGTCCATCATTATGCCATTACGGCTACTACAATAAGCAATTAGGTCTGCATTGCTTAAGCCGTTTTCCTATGAAAAGCGGAAAACATATATAGTTTTTTTAACCTCCTCCATTTTTTTTTTTTTTTTAAAGATGGCAGATTGATAAGCTTAAAACCTTCTTAGGGCGCTATAAAACAACGAAAATGTTTTTTTTTTTTTTTTTCGAAATCGGTTAAACTGTTTACTCGTGAAAAGAGGATCCTAAAACGAATTATTAGAGGGAGTGTCATATTTATTGATACATAATCTAATTAAAAACTGTATAGCTACTCGGCGTGAAAACGGAATCGTGATCTTAAGCAGGAATGCTTTTTTTTTTTTTTTTTTCAAACAGAAAGCAATCTGAACCTGCTGTCAAGGAACGGCAGATACATTGAGCAACAAAAATTTACAGTTACCAGCTCTATTAATTATACGTTCAGGCCTTGTCAAAACGTCATTTTAATCTTGTTTACGTCAGCGTTTGGCTAAGGAACGAGTGAATGAACGTTTTCGTAATAAGCTGCCCTTTCGTTTGAGATTAATACCTCAAGATAATGAGGAAGGCTAGGAGACAGATAACACAGGCCCGTGTCAAAGTTGTATAGTAATGAATGACGGATAACGGTCGAGATCTTTATTTTGCGTCGAGCGTTGGCTTGTTTTATGGTACTACCTGCTCGGGGATACGCGTTGAAAAATTCGCCCTATGTTGCTCCTTTTTTACGAGAGGCTGTTAAATATGTGGTATATAGTGGTGGTAGCAGGCCCTGGAACAGAAGGCGCATAAAGATGGTATATTAGTGTCCACTTGAGATTACGACTTCGTTTCAATGTCATACGGTACCATGCTCTAACATGATTCATATGAAGTGTTATTTAATCCATATTAGGGAACAGATGGAGTCATTAAGTCTTCCGGATGGTGGAATGTCCTCTGATCTAAAATGAAAAAGGGTCCCGCATAGAAATCAGTCGGGGAAAAAGGCGTCATCACATCCGATGTGGGAGAGACTAAAAAAAATAAATAATAAATACAAAAATAAAAGATAAAACCATAAGCTGCAGTCTTCATTCAAACCAAGTCAAGAATCATTGTAAAAATGAACTATAGGTGAGTTCAATCAGGCAATTTCTTTTTAATACGTAAACACTAAATCCTTACATAGAGCTACTTTCATCGAAGTTTTATTTTTAACGTACTCACACTTATCCACACGGCTAACATTATATCATATGGTATTGTAATGGTACTTGCGGTATTAATTAACAGTGGCAGAACTAGACCTTGCGGGGACCTGCGCGATACGATATTGCGAGGGGGCCTATAGAGTACCTCCCAAGTGAAAGGGGAGGGGGAGAGGTCCCCTGGAATAATTTTAAAATTTTCAGGAAAAATGGCATTGCGTTTTACATTTACTCTCAAAACTCATGTATTAGACTTATAATTTTGCATTTTATTTATTTGCAATTTTTATGATTTTTTTGTTCAAACGAAAATTTATTTAATTAATTTTTATATATGGTGCGGGGCCTTGCTGGCAATCTTCCATACTGAATTATAAATTCAAATATAATTTATAAGTCATTTATTTAAATTTTATAAGGTGCGGGGCCATGGTTAGATGCCCCCTGGGTCCGCTACTGTTTATTAAATTATGAAATATCCAAATTCTTATGTTAAATCCTTTTATTATAACTGTAGTACGTGTTTATTTGACGAAATTAACATTTGCAATATGCTACATCAGCAAGAAAATACTGATCACACAAAGAAAAAAGTATAAAAAAAAATACAAAAGTAAATAAAATAAAATAAAATGTAAAAATAAAATACGAGTAAGAGGTAAATACAATAAGGCTTGTCCATAACCTCAATAGTCTAGGACGGATTGCAAGGGTTGAAAATACTGGTTGTGTCAGTGGATTAAAGTTGAAAGCTATTCTTTCGTGGAAATATTTGAAACTATCTAAGCTACTGTAACGAAAGGAATATCAAGGTCGTTGTAAATAGTTTCATTGGATACATAAAAACCTACCACTATTTTTCTCAATACTTCATACTGAAAAGATCAGGTTTACGGTAAACCTGTTTCCTACCTATATGACCTAAGTGGTTTAAAAAAAAAAATTGTAAATGGTCAGTTTATTAATAGCCACTGATAATTTTGAATATCTGTCAAGTAGCCGAGAGTAGTTTAGGCCGAGTTCTTTTTTTTTTGAACAATGTGTCTAGTAGCCCATGCCAGTTATTTTTTCATGTATTATTATAAAGCCACTTTTATAGATGATGGATTATTTAAAATGATCAAATGTACTGTAATTTGTACTACCGCAATGAGGGGCGTTGGGCTTAGTATCGGTGTACCGTTTCTTGATCAACGTTTATACAACGAGGTAATCTGGTCAGGACATCGCTGAACCCCCAATTTTTTTTTTCTTTCAACGCATTGAAGGATCAATTACTTACTTTATGAAAGCTGATGATGTATGCCCCAGGAGGGTCTCCGGACCCCAGAGTCGATCCACGGCTATAGAACAGAAAATAAATTTCATCCACAGCCGGGGTGACTAGGGCCCGAGGAAAAGTAGAAGGATATGTAAACAACTTAAGGAAGAACCTTTTAGTGCGCAGGCGCCTAGGTTAGGTTCTACCTTAAGTTGTTTGCCTTTACATCTATTATTCCGCAATTAACAATACCGTAAAACTTCGCTTCATTTGTCAATCAATCCTTATTAATATTGGCGGAACCGACTGGAATCATTGGCGGTTCCTAAATAGTGGCAAGGGGGCTCATATAAATAACCTTTAAAGAAACCAACTTAAAAATATGACATAAAATACCAATAACAAGTTGAGACACCTTCAGTTTTTTTTGGTTGTATTAAACCCGCTGTGTCAGTGTAAAAAATTAAGAAATACACACAAAAAAAAAAAATCATATGGTTGGCAATCATATACCTGTTTGGATCTGGTCAGTTTTCAATAAAAGAATTATATGTTTTAATAAGACTACACATAATATTGAATGAAAATAAAAATATATATAGATGTATTGTACTTTTCAGGAATCTGTAATGTAATTATCAGGAATTTTATTTCGATAAAATGAATATCCAACTAATTCATTTTGAAATTAACTGAAAAGAAACGATGTTTTTTTTTATTCCTTTTTTCGTTATATGAATAATTAGAGGTCACATATCCAATTAAATTAAACGTTATTATTTTACCTTTATCAATATTCGGAAAAATAACCGAATATTGATAAAGGTAAAATAATGTTTTACCAATTACCATTTACTAATATTGTGTTACCAATTACTAAATTGTGTTACCAATTACCATTTATTAATATTGTATTACGAGCATTAGGTCAAATTACTGTGCATAATGACAAAATATAAATTTCTTCAGTTCCAGCAGTTTAGAGAGGAAGTGAATTATACAGCTTTAAAAAATTATGACTACCACTTTCAATTTTTTTTTTACAATTATTTTTAAATATAGAAATGGAAGAACCATTTTCCTCCTCCCCCCCTTTTTTCCAGAACATTTCGCTGCTACTTAGTCTTGTTCGATACATAATTAAATTAAAATGATAGTACGTGTTAACAGTTTTTAATTAATTCTTAAAATAAGGCAAGAACATGGTTTCTCACCTTATTTTAAGAATTATTTTCATTCACACTTGTTTTGCTCTTTCCTCAGCACTGAAGGGTTTGCGAAACAATAAGACTTCTTTGTTCAGGGGTAACTCATATAAAAGCCAGCTTTCCTAGCAGGGACAACCCCGTATACATGCCAGTAATCAAACATTTAATAATTGTTTTTGTAGAAAGAATAAAATGTCTCAACATACACAATTTTATTGTATTTTATATTATTTATTTTATGCAATTTTTTTTTATCTTACAATAGCACGATGTGTCTGTCGCCGATTTTGATCACTTTTTTGGAGTGATTTGTTGACACAAGTCGACAAATGTCCTATCGTTTCTTCCAACGGGCCCTAGGAGCTGAGGAAAAAAAGAAAACACGCTGAAACTGTTTTATTTTATATTGAGTTTGAAAAATGATATTGACATGGTTTTTCCAGTAAAACGTTTGTTCTTATAATAAAGGAAACATTTAAACTTTAAAAAAATAATTGATTTTCAGTCAAACAAATTAAAAAAAAGTGTTAAGAATCATTGAAGAACCAACGAAATTACGTTTCAATTTGAATCTCTGTATCTCATCTTCAGTGTATTCATATCGACGTTCTTGGACTTTTTAGAAAGAGGGAAGTTTTTTCTTCCTTTGCATATAACAGCTATTGCACTTTAGAAGGTCTGTGTAAAAAATGTGATTACAAAATGAAAACAAAATTGAGTATTTTTGCGGATAAAGTTGGATCTAAAACATTTAGGAGCACAACGGTTAAAGCAAATCGCGTAGTTTACGAGCCTTTACCAACGCATCGAATTTGATATGAATTGATCAATGATTTCCTGATTTATGGGCGATTCTTCGAATCTTTAATGAAAACTGAAGGGTAGAGGGAAATGCTATAGACAAAATTTGTAGTAAAACAAATTTTATTTTTAGATTCGCCCAAAAATTTGAATACAGGGGTTTTCCAAAGTGCTAAAACCAAATCTGACGCCAGTTACGTTTAAGAATATTCTGCTAACATTCTTCACTCTGTAGAAGAATACTGATTTCATTAGATATAATTCAATGGACCCATCAGATCGTTCTAACATTCAATCAACTCTTTTTTTAAAATTGGATCACTTGAAAATTTACTATTTCTGGATCAAAAATAATGTTTCTATATTACTTAAAACACTTTAAACATGGCCTTGAATATTCAAATTAAATTTCAAGTTACTATGAAATCCCTAGGTTCTTAACCATGTTCATATTATAATATAAAAACATTATTTGCGATCAAGAAATAGTAAATATAACACTTTCACACCACCGATATAAACATTATCGTAATAAAAAAATATATTTTAACCCTATAATAATACTGTTTTTACAGTGTTTTGTTTTACAGTATTTTTTTCCCAGGTGTAAAACTGTAATATGTAACAAAAAAAATTAAAAAAATGAGTACCGAATACTTTAAAATTAAATAATTAAATTATGGAACGTTCTGAATTATATGTAATAGCTATTGAATTACATGCAATTAGAACAGTATTATTATATTATATTATTTATATTCAGTATGCAGTATTATATTCTAAATAGTGTACTGTAGACAAAAGAACGATTTTTAAAATAAATGTTTTACATGTATATTTAATTTAGTTAGGACAAGTAATATTTATTAAATGGTTTGGTACGATTTTTTTTTTTTTTTTTTTTTCAACTCCTCATATTTTCTATACGTGGAAGAAGAAAACTTCTGAGCTCGTAAGCGACTACAACAGAGGGCCCGACCGATTTTTAGTCATATTTATCCCGAACTCATTCGGTTAGGCTTTAACGACGAGTGCATGTCCGATTAAAATGTGTGCGTAACTCTCCCCAACTCTATCCCTGACGAATTTACATAATGTCCACGCAAATCATTCAACTGCTCAAATAATCACTAAAAACTTCGCTTCAACTTTGTCTCTCAACCAAACACGATCACTTTTGTTAAAGCAAAGGCAATAATTACACTGTTCTGCATCAAAATCCTCCCTTCAACTCAAATGTTGTTTTTTTATGTTTCGAGGTATGCTAAACACGAATCCAAAGGCAGAAAATCTCTGTCATTTAAATGTCAAAAATACATTTTGAGTATTTTTTATCATTGAAAATTTCAACGAAAAATGAAAAAATCTATTTGATTTTGAAGCTATTAAAATGTATTACAACATGAAAAAATTACGAGAGCTCAAGTGTTAGGCTTCAAGAATTTGTTTGGCCTTCAGTCAGAAGTATTATGCAGGGGCCAAGTTTATACATTCCTCTTAGGTTCAATGACGGTGTCGTCCCAATAGCCAGCAGTAGAGTTAGCAGGCAGATTTGTTGAAGAGAGGAGAAAATAAGGGACTGTAGTTTCTCCACTGGAGGGCTTCTCCAGGTACCAGTCTCAGGAGGGCCTCCTAAACTTAGTTCTTCCCTCACCCTCTTTCTATTGTTCGGCCACCTGTCAGAGCGGCTACTCACCACCAAATCTTGGCTCTTCAGTCTCATTTCGACCTCGCTACAAACCAGTGTTCTGTTTCAAATCTGATGTGTCGCGACAGTATACAAACGATCCAGACTGTTTCTGTTATATTTCCGGTGAAATCGCATTCAAGTGTAATCGAAAACCCCTGACTCCCTTATTAAAGAAGGCTTACGAGTTGTACTATGGATGGCAAGTAAGTGATCAGGATAAATCGTGGGCTCCAAAAATTTGTTGCTCTTCATGTAACCGTGCTCTCACTGGTTGGCTGGAAAGAACACATACATCAATGCCTTTTGCTGTTCGAATGATTTGGCGAGGGTCGAAAAATCAAGCAATTATAGTTATTGCAATTATAATTATTTCTGCATAACTGTCATTAAAGGTTTTTCTTCGCTCGAAAGTAAGAAGAAAATAGTATATCCTAACCTTCCATCTGCCATAAGACCAGATCCGCATGATGATTCTATGCCCATCCCATCTAAACCCCAGACTTATTCTCTCAGTGGTAAGGAAGAGGCTGATTTTGAGAATATCTCACCGGAACCAGGAACCAGCTAAGAAATACAATCTTCAAGTGATGCCAGTGTAAATGTTACTCAGCCAAAACTCATCAACCAGGCCAGACTCCCAACTACGAAACATTTTCAGATGAACACGGATAACGGTTTCATCAAGAAATCGACCAAATGGAGAAAAGGCCACTATACCTTTTCTTGGTCCTTAAAAAGAGCGCGGATTTGTGGTCCCACGAAAATCCCCTCTTTAATCTTTTCTTCACGTAATTTATGGAGCTTCAAAAAACCTTCTCATTCCTTTGTCCATTGCTTTCACGAAATTCTTTATAAGTCCTAATTTGATATGGAGAGGTGGGAATAGAATTTTGTTTTTTTTTCAGCCAAGAGAGGGCTGACAATGTTTTTTGACCAATTGTGTCAGTGCGTTCTTGCCATTTTCTCGCTAGTAGTGATCTCCTTTCTTTCCTGATGTCCCATTCACATAAAAAGCAGAAAAGCTTAGTGTAACCACCTTGGAGTCCTGTAAGCATTGCGAAAACTTTAAGGTCTGCACAAATGCTTCATCTAGACTCGTTGTATTTGATTTTCACAAGCACAATTTACATATTTTCATAAGTTTCCTTCACATGGACGGAATAGGCAACAAGCATGGATAGATGTTGGTTGCTGTTGTGAAGGAGCTGCTTTCAGACTGAATTTGGAGTTGTCAATGAATAGTCTCCATTCATCTGGATTGATCGGAAGACCCAGTTGTGAGATTAAATTGAATGGACTATCACAAAATGCAATATTGCATTCCATTGAAAAAAATGGAATACCTCTGAATCCCGCTTTCGAAAGGAAGTAATTTTTACACCTGGCTCCAAAAGGTTCCATTGTTGTAGTCTGCAATCAAGTAATTGGGCTTTACTTTTTGGGAGGTCTAAATCGAGTACGAGGTCATTCAACCTGGCCTGGTTGGTTTTTTTATCTAACTTAGAAATAAAACTTAATAATGAAAATTAGATCTTATTTCATATGGGATGATGCATTCACTTGTGTGAAAAGAGCTTACTTTACGTGGTTGACCTGACATGAAATCGAACATCCGTTAAACCCGGTTAAGAGGGATAAAATATCCTCCACAGCCGGCTAATTATGTTAGGTTGGTCAACAACACGCTACATCCACCATATTTCATCATCATTCAGAGCCTGGTATACCCTTCATTTATTGAGCGGATCAGAGATATAATTGTTTTATTTTTTTACCATTTCCGTGGTAACCCTACTGAGTCCTACATTTAAAATATATTATTTCATGCATATTATACTTATTACATGGCAATTTTTCTGAAACAGATTTTTATACGATTCTTAAAATTAATATGAAGTCATAACTTCAGTAAAAATATGTGCTAAAATAAAATAAATCACTAATAAATAAATCAATAAAAAAAATCGAAATGGGTACATCCTAATGGATTTTTACTTCCTTCATTTTACCACACACGTATGGTGGTCACTTTTCCCTTAATGCATCACGCAAAAGCGCCACAAAACACTTTTTGTTGAGTTATAATAAAATAAATAAAGTGAGGAAAAACTTAGGATGTAACACTGCAAGATACAATAACGAACATAATTCAGAATAAACATAATAGAGAATAAAAATAAATAAACAGATAAAAATAAACAAATAAAAAAATAAATTTGTAATCCCCTTTTTTACTTATTTAACAGAGTTATTCATTTTTTAGTTATTGTTATTTCTCTTTTAGTTTATCTATTATTATTGTTACTATATAGCCAGTTTTATTAATAATCAGCTTAATATAGTAATATTCACTAATTTAATTTTATTTGTTGTTATTACTCTATCAGTTTCATTTTACAAATTCATCACTGTTATCATTTTTTCTCACTAAGCCATTTTAATACATTCACTGTATATACCATTGTTTTATTTTTATTTTTGTATCTTGTTTATTCAGCCCTGAAGAAGATCTGCAAAGTGGGTCGAAACGTCGGTTCCTAATAAATAGTTTTTACTATTTGTGTTCCACTTTTTGTACCTCCTCCCGGACCATCTCATTCCTCAATAAAAATAATTTTATTTCAATGCGTATTAAAATTTACATCTTCCAAATTCCGGCCGGTATTGACAACGCATTGACGAAAATCACCCTTCGATTCAACGTTATTTCGGTGGGGGATATATCCACCAATCCCCCTCCTCCGCGTACGGTACTGCGATTTTGTACGGAAATATCTCGAGGATAAGGTATTTAAACACTGAGCTCGTTCTCGGGATGATTTAAAGGAGAGTATCCAGTAATAAATCAGTGTCATTCCACCAGAAATGACTGGAAGGGTGATGGAATATTTCTGGCAACGTCATCGGCAATGCGTATACAATAACAACCGACATTTGGAAGATACAATTTTTAAAGCCCTGTGTCATCAAACTATTTTCAATGTTTGTTTTTTTTTTACAATAAAAACATTTTTTTTTTCTAGAGACATTGGTTTTTTTTTTTTTTACAGAACTTCAAAATGTATACAGTTATTTCTGCTCCCCCCCCCCCCCCTGTATAAAAGCCGTTGCTGCATGCCTCACGGAATAAACTTGATTATATTTAAAAAAAAAAAAATTCCTTGTCCCGTCGACTAAAAGGAAAAAATGATAATCGAGGACGTTAGTTTTAAAACTACTGTCCAATATAATTCGTAGTAGAATTAATTTTGTTTTCATTATAGAATGTTTAAATGGGAACGTTGCAGACACATTATATTTAACTGGCCAGGCGACTGGGTGCTTATCTTCTTCGACCATCGTTGAGGCAAGTTCGTCTTCGGCCCCTGTTCTATCTATTATCAGGTGTTTTATCTATCGGAACTAAGATTTGTTTAAGCTATGACGCACAGAAAATATTTCCATTTATCTTAGTGCTTTGTGTGTTGCCGCCATTGACAGTGTGTGGGAGTAGTCATAAACAATAAATATGTTATGAAACATTCAGAGGTAGAAACATTGTTATATATATATATATATATATATATATATATATATATATATATATATATATATATATATATATATGTATGTATATATAAATATATACACACACACCTTACTGTTATCATTATTCATTTTTATCAGTTCAACTTTTTCATATCTAAACATTTTACTCCAAATTGTCACATTCTAATCCATAATATATAATATTATTTTGTCCTATTTAAAAAAAAATAATTAAATAATACTAACTATTAAGGACATCAAAAGTTTAAATTGTTCGATATTACTCTGACCCCCAACTTGTGGATTAAGCTTGAATCTTTCAGCTATTTACATATATCCCCTCCTCCTTACATCTTTCATTATATTTTTTTTTTCCCGATTTTATCGTGTCATAGAATTTTTTTTAGGCCAACGGAAGCTTTTTACTTAGAATGACCAAATCTAGCTCCCTGCAAAGTTTCAGAGCATTTGATTCAAACCACTTTTCCTATAAAATAATGTGGGTCCTTTCATTTATTACTATTTAATTAATATTATTCTGATAATGATTTATTTATTCTCCAGAAAGCCGATTATTGAAATTTTAACTTACAGTCACCAATAATCGATAGTACACTCGATGATTTATCTTGAGTTATACGACATCGATCGCACAATCGATTTAAACAATTTAAAAATTGTTTCACCCGACCGCGCTCATTTTAATTTTTATTCAAAATGATATTTTTGAATAATTTAATAAGGTTTTATTATATGTAATTAACATGATTTTAGCAATGGTTCAATTATTTGTGTGTTATGCCGATTTCGAAACTTTTGTCTTAAAATCGTAGGTCCAACTTTACTGTAGCCCTGTTAAGAAACGTTTTAAAATGATAAGTTATAATTCTTTAGACTAATAAATAAATTATAAAATAATTTTAGTCAGAATTATATTTTCTACATGATGTACGTAACTATCCATGATTGTTAGTTACAAAACATTGATAGCACTAAAATTCCTCAAATTGTGTCTCGCGGCCACGCTCTCTTTAATTACTTTTCAAAATAACAATTCAAGAAGACTTTCTTATAAGCAATTAAAATTATTTTACTGTTGTATAATTATTCTCCACGAAGCAAATTTCTTTTCTCTTGCCTTAGTATCACATGTTCAAGTTGTCTGTGACCTGCTGAGAAATGTTTTAAAATAATATTTACTTTCAATTCGTAAAATATAGTATAATATAACATAATTTATATAGTCGAAAGTACTACCCATGATTCATTCATAGTTCCATGACACCAATGTCACTACCGAAAGTTTTTCAATTTCGTCATACGTTCACGCTATTTTTTAATTATTTTTCAAAATTCAAAAAAAATTTTCTCGTAATGTAATTGAAATTATTTTAACTATGGTCTAATTATTCTCTATGAAGCAAATTTCTGTTTTCTTGGCTTAGTATCGCATTTCCAAGATGACTGTAAATAAATTTTAAAATAAAAGTCACGTTCGATATGTGAGGCATAGCTAAATAGCTTTATTATAATCAACTGGGGTTCATATTTCATCTACATTCTATTGAGGTAGTCGACAGTACTATACATGATTCATTCATAGTTCAAGATCTCGATAGAACTATCGTAAGTCTTCAAATTGAGTCACACGGCCAGGCTCTTTTTAATTCCTTTTCAAAATAACAATATAAGAAACGTTCTTATAATGCAATTAAAATTATTTAAACTGTGGTCTAATTATTCTCCAAGAAACTAATTTCTGTTCTCCTACCGAAAGTTTTGGAATTGCGTCACACGGGCACGCTCTTTTTAATTATTTTTCAAAATAACAATTCAAGAAAACGTTCTTATAATGCAATTAAGATTATTTTAACTGTGGCCAGATTATATATGAAGTAAAATTCAGCTCTTTATTATAAGATAGTTTTATTATAATCAACTGGGTTTCATATTTCATCTACATTCTATTATGAAGCCCTCCAAAAAAATATATACTGGTAAATATTTGGCATTATTTAGTCAAATGTTTACACACTGGATCCCAAAGTAAATGCTAAGCGTACTCAGTTCATAATTTGGCATGATATGTTATCTTTAGCGGTAACGTATTATATCATGTTTAACGATAGTTAGCCTATTAGTTGTCATGGGATTGATTTATTAATTATTGGATAAATAATTGAAAAGTACTCGTTTACTTTTGTAGCTCCAACATGGCGGCGCGGCCCACAACTCTTGATAAGCGGATAAGGTTAATATCTTTCCGTAACCCCACTTAACTTAACCTTCCCATTTCTCCTAATTTTCGAAAACAAAAAAAAAACACCTTTCCGTCATTCAACTCAACATAACATATTCAATAGTATTCACAATCACGTTCACATGCAGTGACAGACCAGAATAAGAGCATTTATCTACCGTACAAGGCCAACCTAACCAGGGCCGGATCTACGGGGGGAGGGAAAAGGGGACACTTGCCCCAGGCGGCGGAATATAGGGGGCGCCATTTCGAACGACATTTTAATTCTATATTTTTTTAATATTTGTTTATGTATAATTTTAATTAATACAAAAGAGGTTTGTTTTGAAATGTGGACGTCTCAGAAGGCGAGATTTTCAGTTATTCTCTTCAAGCTTCCTCCACCCGATTTATTATTTATTATTATGGCGTGAGCTAAAGGTAAAGTGTTGTTATTTATCGAAAATTTTTGTGGGAGGTGACTAATCCCAAACATAAAATCTTATCAAAAACAATATTTTTCGAATGACTGGTCCAGAAATACAAAGTTGCTATAAAGCTGAAGCTTCCCAAAAATGTCACGCATCCAACAACGCCTCTTTCTCTTCTTTTCAATCCAGAATTAGAATGGCGCAAGTATTACGTATTATTAAGTGCCATACCAACAAGGCCAGCCAAATATAGAAACTTATAGATATGACAAATTTTTATTTATTTTTATTCAAGTCCAGCATCAGATTCAAGTTCCTCACATTAAAAAATATTACAGAACCAATTTTAATCGTAAAAAAAATATATATTTATTTTTTATACTCGAACGTTTTAATTTTCCGTTGATGGCAAAAGTGGTGTCCTAATTGGTAAATGGAAGTTAACTTCAAGGCCAAAGTAGCCTAACTGACAGATAGCAATGTAGAAAACCTTACTAAGGAAGAATTTCTTTTTGAAATTGTAAATTTCAAACACCGTGCACTAGCAATAGAGAGAGGATTTAGACCAGGAGCTGAGGCCAAGAAAATTTTAAATCGTTTATACCGAAAGTACTCTCATCATAAATAGGAAATATGAACGTCTACCTCCCTAGAACGGTTGCTATCAAATTTTATAGCTCAACGAATTCGTCATTTTCATCACTTTTTCAGATCTTCCTCGGTAGCTCGCTTTCAGTGCATTGTGGGTAAAACTTGAAAATAACCAACTTGAAATTTCCTACAAGTTTTATCAGTAAAAAGTTTTAAAATTCGCAATAGCTACTGAGATACGGGACCGTACACATCTGTAAAATGTCAATACAAAATATTTATAATTACTTTCAACAAACGATAAGAAATATTGAAATAACAATTTTTGGGAAAATGGACTTTTTTCAGATGTTCCGCAGTAGCTCGAGTGAGTTTTAGGTAAAACGTTGTTATAACCAATTTTAAAGAACGTTAAATTATCTGTAAGTTTTATATGCAATATATTTTAAAATTCGGAACAGCTACTGAGATACGGGAACGTAAATATCTAGAAAATGTCAAGAAAACGCAAATATATAGATATTCTGTGGTTTCGTCTTAATAAATATTTCTAAGTCCAATTTAGTGCAGAATGCATAATAACTAATCTTGTAGAGAATTGAATTTCCTATAAAATATTTGTAATTTACTATCAACAGAAAATCTGAAAAAGTTACAAAATGACTATTTCGTTGACCTTTAAAATTTGATCGCAACCGATCTAGGGTGGCAGATGGTTATATTTCCAGTCTATGGTGAGAGTACTTTCGGCCAACACGATAAAAAAATTCTTGAAATCAGACACATTTTTTGGCCTCAGCTCCCGGCCTACTTGGAAGATGCCAATGCATCATCGACATTGAGTTTAATTTATAAAAATAAATTGGAAGAGGTGTATGCCGGTCTTACTACTGCCTTAGGAATATTCCCTACCATCCAAGTTTCTGTTTCTTCTGGAGAAAGGAGTTCCGGCAAGCTAAAACTGATTAAAAGCTATTTGAGGAGCACGATTGCTCAACAAAGATTAACATATCTAAGTATAAGCGAGCTGCTTCCATAAATTATGAGATCATAAACATTTTTGCAACAAAAAAACATAGGAAAGTGAAATTTTAATGTCATTATTTGTACATGCTCGTCATTTTAATATTTGTTTTGTTTGTTTGTTTAGACCTTAATTCATTGAATAAAATGTGTTAATGATTTGATATATTTATTTCTAAATATATTACATAAAATACAATTATAAAACTATTGAAGATTTTTTGGGAAGGGGATATGAAAGAAGGGGCGGTATAATTATGCTTGCTCCCCTCTCCTAGAGAAAATCTTAGATCCGGTCCTGAGCATAACCACAGGGTTAAATGGGCTATATCTATATATTTATTTAGAGCTTTTCATTACAAAAATAACCATATAGCCTGTTCTAAATAAAATAGAAAATACTATATGCATACATATCTAACGAAGATGGTCGCATTATTTTTAGTAGACCAGGTGCGCCAAGTATCTTAAGACCTGCTACCATATTGGCTGCTTAATAGATTTATTATTTTTCTTGAATCATAAACTTGGTCTTTACTGTTCTATCTTTTCATTTGTTTCTTCAATTTATCACTTATTATTTTAATTGAATTCCTTCGTAATTATTGTTATTCGTAGTTATTGTGCTTAAGGGAACCCTTAGTCACAGGCGAGAAGGGGATGAAAATGCACGTTTTTTTGTACCTTTATTTCAGAAACTATAAGAGATAAAGACATAATATTTGTTCAGTTTCATTGCTCATCTATCTGGGAGAATTTTAAAGGTTTTCCAAATAAAAAAAGTAAACGGGAAATTTTTCACGACCTCGACAATTTTGCTTTTCAAATAAAAAAAATTTTCTACGGTCCTAGAGCTCCTTTAGTTTCATAAATTTCTGTAAATAATGAGATAGCTGTTTCACACAGATATAAAAAAAATCATTTTATTTTGATTTCTAGTTTTCGAAAAAAAAGTACATAAGTAATAAAAAACATGACTTTGGGGAAAAGATGGTTTTACTTTTGAAGTGTTGTTTCTCTAAGGTCACATGGTAAATTTTTGAACTAATAATTACATTAGACAACAAAAAAATATTTTTTGAATTTTTCCTTCAATTCATGAGTCCAATATTACTAATTTTGGGTTGAGAAAAACGAATATGACAATGAAAAAATTTTATTGGCTCTAATTTCTGATATATACCTAGAATGGGTCGAGATATTTAATATTAACAAATTTAGGCAAAATTACGAATTTCATACCATCAGCTAACAACATTGAAAGTTCATTTGAAATTTTTAAATGACAGTTACATTCTATAAAATACATGGCAGGTTGGATCTAAAGAGCATTATGAAGTGGTTTCATGACTTCGTTGTATTTTGGCCTATCTCTTGTGAGTTCCGGAGCATCCCTATACACAGAGAGCACAAAAGAGTAATCTGCCGAAGAGTAATCCGCAAGCATTGCTTCATTCTAACGGCCCTGATATCTTTGTTCCATTTGAGAAATATCCTGATGGAATCGTTCTCCGTGTTCATCACTGACAGCTCCACAACTAGGAGGGAAAAAGTCTAGATGGGAGTGGAGAAAATGGATTTTAAGTGACATGCTGCATCCAAGTTGACGGTATTTTCGTAGAAGTATTGTTACCAACTGAGCATAGTCATCATCTCTTTTGTTCCCCAAAGAGCCATGAATAACTCCCTTGAAGGCATTCCAAGCTTCCTTTTCTTTCCCCACCAAAGCTCGGTCAAACTCAGGATCTTTTACAAGTTGTCGAATTTGTAGCCCAACAAGAACACCTCCTTTAACTTCTGCATCATTTAATATAGAAAATTTGTCTCTTAAATATCTAAAGGCTTCTCCTTCTAGGTTCATACCTTTGACAAAAGTTTTCATCAAACCGGCTTTTATAAGTAGTGGGGGAAGAAAAATATCTTTTGGTTCAACGAGAGGGTCGGCAACAACGTTTTTTTTTTATTACGGTTAAGATTTCCTGCAGACCAGTCTGCTTGAATATAGTGCGATTTCCTATCCCTACCGTCCCACATACATAAAAATCAGCAGTATTTATTGTAGCCCAATTGTATTCCTAAGAATATAGCGATGACCTTTAGATCGCAACAGATTTTCCACTTGTATTCATCATATTTCATTGAGTTAAGGAGGGCTTTCATGTTTTCATGAGTCTCCTTCATTTGAATTGCATGACCAACAGGAATAGAAGGAAGACGGTTACCGTTTGTGAAGTGATACAGCTTTCAAACTAAGCCTGGATGAATCTATGAATAGCCTGCATTCAGTTGGATCATGGTTCAAATTCAAACATTTCATCAAGCCATTAACGTTGCAGCATACAACAAGATTGTTTTTCTTCTAAAAAAAAGGAAGCAGGTCCCTCTGACGCTGCGTCATACTGTGATACCCTGATATCACATTGGAGAAGATTCCATTGCTGTAGTCTTGACCCAAGAAGTTCTGCCTTCCCCTTTGACAAATCAAGGTCTCGACTGTGATGACTCAATTCCTCTTGACTCGGTTTATCATCTGTTATTTCAAAATCAGGGTCGTGAGATATGCAAGGCTTGCTGAGTTCTTCTTCGCTAATATCTTCATTTTCTACTTCAAGATCATAATTGAGGGGTGGAGTAGGTATTGGTAAAGTATCTGAATGTGGAATCGGTCGAATAGCAGAAGGATATGAGGGTATTGAACTCTTCGTCTTTTCTTCATTGAAAATCCAGACTTTATAGGTGGAGTCAAGCAGAAGGAGGCTCCCGACAAACCATAGGCACAGCAAAATGCATAGATCTTTTTTTATTTTTCAGCCATTCTCTTAAAGTAACTGAACAAGAGTTACAACATATATGTGGAGCCCATGACATGTCTTGGTCACCCACCTTCATATCAAAATAATGCTGATAAGCAGTCTTAATAACGGCTATATTTGACCACAAATATAACAAAAATTATCCACTAAGTTCACACAATTTCGTGGCATTTTGATTTAATCAAATTTACACTTTAAAATCACTCCAAAACAATAAACTCTGATAAAAAAAATAGGAATCACGTGAAACACAAAGTCAGAACAAGGTTTATAACCTCCAAATAGCTGTAGAACATTTCGTTGAACAGTGCTACCACCTTGCAAAAACGAATTTTCCCCAAAAGTGAAAATTTATAATAAAAACATTTGACTGTATCTCAAAAGACAAAGCTAAACGGTCAGTTTTATGGTGATTTTTGAACTCAGCAGGCGAAAATACATAATAATTTGCTATTTTTCTGGCCGAAACAATTTCATTGTTGAACAGTGTTATCCTCACAAGTTTGCCTTAAGGTCAATTAAAGCTCAATAGTTTAAATGTAGGTATATATTTTTTAGATCTTTGTCCCTCTCTTCACCATCTAAATAATATCCCCAAAATATTGGGTAAGTCAATTAGTTACTACTCTAATGAAGCATGATCAATTGACTCACCCAAAATTTTTGTGATATTATTTAGATACTGAAGAGAGGGACAAAACATCCCCGAAACGTCTAAAAAATATAGACATTAAGTTGTAAGTTAACTATTGAGTTTTAATTGACCTTGAGGCAAACTTGTATTATGATATGAAATTAAAATTAAAAAAACTAAAAATTGATAATTAAGAACTAAAAATTGATTCTTGAAGCTTAGACAGTATGGAAATGCTGTTTAATTAAAAACAGTCTTAAAACCTTTCTAAAACAAAGATTTAGAGTTTTTTTTTCTAAAACCAAACAGTTGAAAGAGTTAGAATATTATGTTTTTTGTTGGTGAGACTTGTTAAAAATTAGTGATTTTATAAAACAATTAATTCGTCTTCATGTAATTTAAATTAATCACTAATTTTGAATCAGGCATCAAAAAATATTATTTTAAAATTATTATTTTCGCATTTTTAAAAACTAATCTGAAATCAATTAACTAAATAATAAAGTTAATACAAAACAAAAATGAGTTTATTTATTTTTCCCTGAAAAAACAAACAAACAGGAATTCGAAATTTTTCACGATCGAAATAGGCAAGTGAAAGCGAAACTTACTTGTACAATGATCTTACAAACTCGATTTTACTTAAGTTTAAATATTTTTTTGGACCCTTTTCATTTCCATAACCCCATAATATTTTCAGAAAAGACGTAAGAATTTTTCAAGACAAAAAAATGATTTTTTTTTTTCATTTTTAAGCCAAGGGATCTCCTTAATAATCTGAAAAAATACAGGGAATCGTGATCATCGTCAGTCGGAAATATAAAAATTGTGATTACTTCGATTTTTATTTGCTTGAAATATGGTGCAAATGGTGGGAACCACAGCTGAAGAATATTTTTCCTCCTTAAAAGCCACATAATATAACCTTAATATCGAATTAACCATCTCGATTGTTGATGTCATCAATTGACAATAATGTCAATATCAGTGCTACCGAACTAAACCGGTAACTGAGTTCTTATTTTTAGTTTTATATTTATTGGAAAATTCATATTTATCATACGTAATTTTTATTTCCAAGTTAAGCCATATAGGACTATCGGCCCCTAGGCCATTAACTGTGAAGAGTTTAATAAGGTGTGAAAAATCATTCCCAATTAGTTTGATGCTCCATAAATTACATACTACGGCCAGATATTATCGAAATAAACAAAAAAAAAAAACAAAGGCGATACATAACCCATGCCCGAGAAAGGAAACCAGTAAAAGTCCTTTTCAGTGCCGAAATAAAAAGTAGACCTTTCCGCTGGAGTAGGAGGCGTTGGAGCAGAGGTAGCTGTTTGATCGCTAAGGAGTGGCCTTCCACTGGATGGGGCGCCTTTGGGGCCGAAATGTCAGTGTCCTCGCCAGGGGCTTGGCCACGGGGGTACAGATCCCCGATAAGATTTGGTACTGTGCCACGTCATTGGTCCATATAGATTAAAGGCCATTGTTAGCCTGATAAAATTAGAGAGCGTCTGTTGATAGAGCTACAATGGAAATGCCTTTGTCGCCGCTTGAATTTAAATTGATCGCTAATTTGTTATTTTAAATTCAATTGTACGTTAGAAATAATATGGAATAATAATAATGTGAGAAGGGCTATTATTTAATCGGATATCACGATTATATAATTCCTAATAAGAGATGGTATGATTCACTAAATAAAAAATTCTTGATATTAATGACATTCATTGAAGTAATGTGCGAAAAAAATTGTGTGTTCGATAGAGATTACTACTAGCTTCTTTTTACCAGAAATATTGTCACTTTTCACTTAGTGTAACACACAGAACCTCCACAGGACACAATTTGTTAAATTAAAAATTATGATAAAAAATTTTAAGAATTAACTTTACGAGAGACAACAATGAACGAATTTCTTAGTTTAAATAAGTAAGAGAAACAAAACAAAAGGGAGAAAGGGCTTCTACGAAATATTCCAATTCCTATTTTCACAAGCACTCTAATTGGCCTAGTAGGCAAATGTTTACAAATAAGACATGATTCAAATCTCAACCAGTTTTCAGACAACATGAAAACTCCCCGAAAAAAACAATCTTTTTCGACACTTTTTGGCAAATGAAGAAACAACTCATTGCATTAATAAAAAAGGTCAAAACTGACATCATTGACAAATAGATTTGGCGTCGAAAGAGACCAAATGTTATTGTCTATTGACTAGCAAGAAATATCTAAACGTATTTTTTCGTTCATTTTTTTTTAATTACCTTTTATTTTTTCTGGTTCTAGACATGAAAACTGGCTCATGTTCATAGGAACCTTTTTGTTCAGCGTTATATTCGCCATAAAACCCCCAAGGGTTATCCTATTTTTCGGGGACCTATATGCATATGCACATTTAAAAACTAAGTGCAAATATTTTTTATATTTATATGTGCCTAATTAAGCTGTTTTTTTATACTTACAAATTCGTTTGAACCCAAAAATGTAATTCCACTCAAATTTTGCCGTCCCAGACAAGTACACGGTCTGCCTGAGTGTAAATCCGCCATTGGTTGTGAATAAGTGTTGCTGTGGATAAAAAATAGTTTTGCTCTTCTAGTGTTATCATTAACACTTCTATTATGTAATTATTATTAAATTATTGTACTATCATTAGCTATCAAACAATTTAAAAAATAGTTATGTTCTAGTGTTATCATTAACGCTTCTATTATGTAATTATTATTAAATTATTGTACTATCATTAGCTATTAAGCAATTTTGTAAAACAAATTGTCTTGTATTTTATGTGAAAGTAATATTATACAATTATATTGTAGTAGTAAGTTTCTATTTCATAAAGTCTTAATACACATACCATATTCACGTTGTCGACAAAAAAAAAATCACATGAAATAACGAGTGTAAAAAAAAAAAAAGAGTGTGGAAAGGGCCCACTGTATTATTTTATTCCACACCCTGCTCATATCTTCTTCTTTCGTGGCACTAAAACACATGTTGAGGCAGGACCTCCGGTAACTTCAACCGTCAGTTGCCTCTAAGAAGTGCTGCTACCTTCCAGATATGGACACCAAGGATACCTCGGGCCTCTGCTTCCACTCCAAGTCTTAGTTTGCCTACCCGTCTTGTTGTGTAGATCCGCTCGTCTAATAGTTTTCTCAATATATGCTCTCAAGAAATCCGGCAAAGATGTCCAGCCCATTTTAATCTGCCAATCCTTATGCATCTCGATATAACTCCTGCAGCTGATTGTTTGTTCGCATTCGACATTCCTGGTCAAATATTCTTCGTAAAACACGGAGCTCAAATCGGAGGAGGGGCTGCCTCTTGGTTCTTAATATCGTCCAACACTCCAACCCATATGTTAGCACTGGTCCGATTAAGGTTTTGTTTATGCGCAGCTTGGCCGTGAGATCACTCGACTTTTTAGGTGTCTTTGAAGACTAAAATAGGCTCTATTTGCGGCCATGATACGCCTCTGGATTTCTGCATTCGTGGCATTATTTATAATCTCCTGGGAACCATGGTATATAAACTCAGAGACACATTAAAAAATAAATCCTCCAATTTCCACGTATGCATCCTTGGGACCTCCACCCTATGGATCGGTCCGCATATACTTAGTTTTATTCTCATTTACATTTAAGCCTTACTGCAGCTCTTTGCAGGTCAATAAATACTATGTCGTCGGCAAATCCTAACAGTTTGACAGAGCGACTAATAACCGTCCCAAGGACCAGAATTTGCGATCTCCTAACTGCACATTCTAGGGCTATGTTAAGTAGGAGATATGATAAGCAATCCCCTTCGCGGAGTCCTATGCGTTTCAAAGTAGTCCGACACATCACCTTAGAGTTTGACAGCGCATTTCACCTCGTTCATTACCACTTGTATCAGCTGTACAAGTTTAGGTGGGATACCCAGGTCTAACATATTTTTAGATAGTTCATCCCTAAGTACTCTGTCATATGTCATCTGAAAATCAATGAAGAGGTAGTTTGTGCATTTATAATGTATGCTCCCCTGTCCTCTTAAGGATTGTTCTAATCGAGAATATTTGGTCGATCGTAGCTCTTCCTCACATCAATCCAACCTGATAGATGTCTATTTTTCTCTCACGTATGGAAGTAATTTCTGAAAGAGAATTTTTGAATGGATTTTGTATGCACGTGATAGCAAGGATATCCCGCGGTAATTGTGACAATCCAAGATGACAATCCTTCTAATGGATGGGATAGATAACTGTCTTGTACCAATCGTCTGGTATGGCTTCCTCTCGCCATATTTCGATGATAATATTATACATAAACCACGTAAGTTCTTCTGCACTAAATTTTAATAGTTCTGAGGGTATTCCTGCTCATATCAAAAGTCTAAAAAATGAACAACAAGATACACTCCATATTAAGGCCTTGGAGTGATGTATCCTCTAGTTGATGTGTCTTTTTTAGACTCTTGATATGAGAGATTTTGTATTTTTTCTGCATATATGTGATCTTGTTTATTCTGTCCTAATGATGGCTGAACTAGCAAAACGTTGTATGGATGATTTTTTATCGGTATTTTGGATACTTAAAGCTTTATGTTTGGAATCTTCCAGTTATATCCTAGCAATATATTTTTTATAACATAAAAAATTAAAATTTGATTTTAATGACTTAAAAATACCAGATAATCCGCCTGGACGTAGATAAATAAACATTACCCGATTATTTGTTTAATATATATTGTTAATACGATAATGCTATGGTGCATTATATTATCTGTTTACAAAAAAAAAAAAATTACGACGTAAGATAAAGAAAAAATTGATGTTATGATATTCTACAAACCATCGTTGTATTAGTGTATATAACATAAACATATTATATAAAATAAACATATTATATAACATAAATATTAATATGTAGTCATAGTCATTGCCTTAATAATAATTGATTTAGTATTATAATTCAAGATTAAATATTATAGTTCTTGATCAACGGTTATATGAGGAGATGTGATCAGCATCTTCACTCAATCACCAGGTATATCCTACTGAACAATGAAGGTCCATGTATCAACTTTATAGAGGCTGGATGAGCCTAATATCCTTGAATAAACGTTGCTCAAAAAACAATACTTCATGGGTTGTAGTAGTACAGAAAAAAAAATCTAAAAATGTATATTATATGTAATAATATATCTAATAATATAAAATATAGTAGGCATCTCTGTTAATAATTTTAAAAGTTATTAATGATTTTCTTTAAAACACAGAAGTATTAAATGTTAACTTATTTTTCAATTAGAATTTCTAGGTATTTCCAACCACCAAAGAACAGAATCAATTTTATAGTTAACCAGGAGTATATAAGACAATATTTCCATCTTGTTGTTGTTAACATTAAGACATTTATTCCAGAGAAATACCGCTTTGTTTATTTATTCTTGGTATAAATTGTTTACAAAGAGCTTCCTTTTAGGTTTTCAATGAGCTTGGCACATTATAAACACGTCTTTATAAGATAAAAAGTATATCACTATTTAGTTCATTTACCATTAAACATCAGTTGAAATGTTTGCTGTGGAATCTATGTCTATTAAACGCTTCCTGTGCAATGAAAGTTTCAAAGTTTCAAACAGGCGTAGTTGACATGAAAGCTTGGTTTCTTCTCTCGATTTCAATACGCCTAGCTTATCTAATTTCTTGATTCTTGCTATATTTTTAAAACATCAATGTAAGAAATCAAGCCATCCGAAAATTTCAATATACATCTATTACAGTTGAATCAAACTGTATCGAAAGCTCTCTGAAGCTGCTTTTTTAAATTTTACTTTCTGGAATCAGAAATATTGTCATAAGAATCTTTATAATTATAATATTTCCATTAGATTTTGTAACTGGTATTTTTAAATATGCATATAAAGTGACTCACAAAAATATTAGAATTTTATTTTAAACTCTTCAAAATAGAAACATTTGATCGTTTTTTATATTCTGGAAAAATTTAAAATGAATTAAGGATATTTTTGTCTGAGTACAGTTGAGACATAATTATAGAAAGATTTTTAGGGGGTAGGTTCTGTTGCATACGAAAATAATAATTCTGGTTTATATAAATACTTTAAGGTAAACAAAGATCTTCCTCGTTTAACGCGCATTCATTTTAAGCCAACTGATGCCTTGTTCACACTAGGCCAGTAATTAAGACAAGTGGTCAGTAATTTAGAAACTATACATGTAAGAACATGTAAGAAATTTAATCCAGTAATGAAGTAAGACATTAAGTCAAATCGTTTGGTTAGATTCTATTTTTTCGAGCAAGAAGTGTCCCCACCACACCGACTAAACAAGTGTGAACCTGTTTAAACGGCCCAGTTCATTAGTTTCCATATAATGGCTTTTCACTGGAATGAAGAAATAACTTTAAAATTTGTTTCATATTATTTAAAAAAATTACTGCTCATAAAATATCAAGTCTCACATAATAAAAACCCACACAATAAAAACAAACGGATGAAACTAACTCCAGTATACGAGTTGGAAAATACGATGAATATACTTGGAATAGGTGAGTAAAAAATTAAATGGAAAATCAAAGCCAACATGTTAGTGCATATTTTTATTACTTATTTTATTGCATAATTTTTTTTATTTTTTTAGAAGTTTTTAGTAACACCTTCATACTTCCAATTTATATCATTTTATGGACTCACATTGCCCATTATCAAACATATTTTTTATGCATTATCTCTTTTTATTTGGGAAATTGTTATTATACTAACCAATGGAAGTTTATTTGTCATTTATCCATTTTTCCGTTTCCTATTTATTAAAAAACTTCTATGTATTTGTATGATACTTTTGCACATAGTGTACATAGGAAGTGAAAGGATTTATGAGCCGGAGGAAATTAAATAGATAAAGCTTCTGTAGGGAACTGAATTTCTATCAAATAAAAAAATTGTATATAGCTGAATAACATTAAACCATATTGACTTCAATGATGTATGCTACTTATATAATACTCGTATTCTAAAGCCCCCCTTACTCGGTCATACCAACTCGTGTGTTATATGATCTACGTTCAATAATATTGATAGTGCAAGAGGAGCTTAAGGGAGCGGGGTAGCCAAGTGAGTATGGTCCAGGACTCTTAATTAACTAGGCCCAGGATCGAATTGTAAGCAGAAACTTTACTTTATGTTAAATCAGCCGTGGATTGCCTTGAGGTCGGAAGACCCTCCTGGGGCACACCCTATCTCTATAAAGTGGGTACTCCATATTGAGGGAAAAACCTGGCGGTTGGGCGTGGTTCAAGCCAAATCACCTCCTTGCACAACCGTTGGCGAAGAAACAGTGGTAGTGGTAGTCTTTTTTTTATATTTTTTTAAATACAATATTATATGGTTGATTAATATATTAATATGTATATTAGCCATCTTCAGAAAACTGGTTCAGACATTTAGGTAAGCGTAGCAAAGGTGTTCCTGGCAACATCTCATTATCAGAAATGAGAATGAGACCATAGAGAAATAAAAATGTTAAACTTTTCTGATGATGAGATGTATGATTCTGAAACGTTGTGTAATATAGTAGCGGACGAAGAATAAGATGAAATGATAATAATTAATAAAGCGTAAGTCACTTAAAATTAATTAAATAAATTGAAAATAAATGTTATTCATTTTTATTTGATTCCTCTATTCAGTAATTTTTTTTCTTTTGCATGGTTGCATAAAAACTGGAATGTTCATATTTTTTCATTAAGAATTCAAGTATAAAATTGAAATAATTGGCCAAAGATTTTAACCCTCCTTTTCTGTCAGGTTTATCTATGATTTCATAAAAAAAAAAAAAAAAAAAAGTTCAGGTTTCTATTAATATTGTTGGTTGAATAATATGTTTCCTGTCAACAAAAATATTTTTAGGTTGATTTTCTAATTTCAAAAATACAGTATTATCTGTTTAAGATATAATTACTTAATTAAGGAATAATGACCTTAAATTATTACAGATTAGCATTTAAATTATTGTTAGCGTAAATATTTAATTAATTGGGTCTAAATCGGTTTGGCAGTGAGATTTATAGTGAAGGGTTTATGACAGCTACTGTTACCGGCAATGGTAGTAATCTTGGTGTTGGGACCATAAATCTAGAGGTAAAATTTGAAACCCAAATCATCACCAAATGGAACCACAATATTGTATTATTTTCTTTTTTAAATGCGTTTCTCCTGAAGAAATGAACACAAGAATTTCGTGAAGGGTTAAAATAGCCAATCGGGCGCTGCGCTGACTATTATTGGTAGGCTTATTTATTCCGTTACGAAGCTGACACCATCACGCATTCTCCTCGTGGCATGAATAAAGTCACATAACTGAATTGTAAATTCGTCCTACTGAAATAATTAACGGTGCTGAAATTCACGAACCTACTTTAAAGATCAAGTGTAGGATTCATGGGCTACAGGAGGGGCCTACATAATGCCGAGAACATCGTGAAAGATAAAGTAACCAGTTCTGGTCATAAATTAACAATAACCTTTATCGGTTACAACTGAAAAATGATCCCGATTTTATTCCAGTCTCTTGTAAATGCCTTCCTAATCTAAAATGCCCGAATTATTCAAGAGCGGGAATAGATTTAGAGTGGGATTAAAGACACGAGCTCAAACGGACTTGTAACTGTTATAGATGACTGTATCAGTTATCTAAAAGTTACTCTATAAATATATTGCCAGCGTCAGATCGTAAATGTAAAATATGACATCTAGATCAACGGAAAGCGTTATTTGCATTTAGGTACCAGGCAGCTTCAGATAGTACCGGCTAGTTATTTTTTTGTATGTATTATTTTTAAACGGAAAATTTATCAAATCATTTTTTCGAAGCGAATAAGAATCAAATGTGACACCAAATTTAAAATTTATTTTTAGGGTCAGTGAATGTTCGGTCAATTCACACATTACAAGCCTAACAAGGTTTTAATAAAACAAAAACAAGGGAGTTAAACAATACAATAGAACCCCGCTTATTCGGATCCGCCATATCCGAAACATTTTAAACATACTATACCATTTTATATATATATATATATATATATATATATATATATATATATATATATATATATATATATAAAATGGTATAGTATGTTTGATACGTTATTTACTAAGTAAACAATTAATAAGTATTAATCCTACCATAATAAGCATTAATTATAGTTGATTATTTATTTGTTTATTATTTAAATAATTTTTAAATGTAAATAGATTTTGATACTATAGAAACAAATGGTTAATAATAAAAGTGGAGTGAGCGGAAACTGTTATTTTATCTAAAGGCGCTAATAGAATAGAAATAGATATGGAAATAGAATTTCAAAGACGGGATTATATTATCAGTAAGGCATAAAGAGCGCCGTGAGTTAAGAAACAATGCCGGCAGCTTTTTCCTAGAACCGGCCTGGAGGCCGTAGTTGAAAATATTCACCGTTAGATAGCCACACTTACTTTTCCGTAGTTGATAGACTTGGTCCTACAGAGAGGAGCACTGTCGAATACCTTCAACTACATTCAGCCAATCAAGATACGAATGGAAACATAGTTCAGTGCGTCCGGCGTTAGATCGCGACTCCATCGGATACTGTCCCAACTTAAGATAGCCAATCGAAATTAAGAATGGAAACGAGGAGAGCATATGAGTATAATGGCGAAAACTCTAGGTTTGCCCCATTCATTCTTCTTATTCTATCACCCATTCATTCTTCTTATTTCATCAGCCATTCGCCGCATTTTCTTCTACTGCTGCACTTCACTCTACTCTACAGCCAACTAGACTTCAAACTGAAATCACCTTGCAGTATACGATACTGCAAAGAAGAAGATTAACCAAGCATAGTTAATTAATTATTATTATTATTGTTCTGCTGAATATTATTTGGATTTTAAAATTAAAGCATTATTAAAGTCAAATTAAATTTTAATGGCTATAATTATTATAGATTGATTGTTAATTAATATAAGGCAAAGTAAGATAATATTTGTATCATCTAATTGATAATTACAGCATGCTGATTAAAGATATCTCTTTTACATGCGATTTAAAAATAAAAAAACATTTAATTAGAAATGTGTACTATTACTCCATCATTATTAAAGCTCACCTTAAATATAAATAATTGACGACAAAGATAAAGTAATGAGAAATTATTTAATAAAATATTTTGTTACAACTTCTTCGCCTGCCAAACAGCAATATAAAAAAATGAATCACATTCTAATTTCTGGGACTTCATATCCTAAGGAATTCAAATAAATAAATTAATTAATAATCATAAGAATGAGGCAGACGAGGCGGGGTGTAGTAGATATATCTATACATATATATATATATATATATATATATATATATATATATATATATATATATATATATATATATATATATATATATATTCATTATCGGCGCGACATAGGCATGTAGCGGTCCTTGGCCTACTCAATAGCCTTTGTCCAGTCGTCCCTGTTGGCAGTGCTCCTGACGGATATCCCATTCCTCCTTAAATCTTCTTTTGCATTATCCATCCATCTAGATTTCGATCTTCCTCTATACCTAACTCCTTTTTGCTTCCCATGATAAAATTTCTTGCAGTTTTCGCTTCATTCATTCTCAGGACATGCCCCAACCATTTCATGCGTTGAACTCGAGCGAACTGAGAGATAGATAGGTCGCCGTACATTGAGTAGATTTCTTTGTTTGTTCTTAAGCGAGGAGCTCCTTCCTCGAGTTTAGGCCCTACTTTTCGTCAAAGGATTTTCCTTTCAAAACTATCTATCCGTTCTGCAGATGCCTTCGTGAGCGTCCAAGCGATTCCAAGCGGTTGCACGACTTAACAATCTACTTTTCAAAAAGATCGTTAGAGAATAATAAGCTCCATTGGCAACCATTACTCTAGTCGATATATCTATCTCATCTTCGCTATAGGTATCATTTATTATTGACCCAAGTTAGGTAAAGCTCGAGACTGCTTGGAATGTATGGTTTCCTATGGCATAGTGCTGCGGTAGATGGAAGAGCTTCTTCTTCCTTAACACTAGGATTTTGGTTTTGTCTTCATTGACAAATAGTCTCATTATCTGTGCTTCATTTTCCAACCTACATAATGCTTCCTTCACTGCTTGAAGTGATCGACCTGCAATGACCACATCGTCTGCGTATGCAAGTAGTTGAGTCATTCTGTGAAATATTGTTCATCCATTATTTAATCCTGCCCTTCTCACGATGGTCTCTAGGACAATATTAAACAGGAGTGGGGCTAATGAGTCACCCTGTTTCAGGCTCGAGCAAACTTCGAAGGATTCGCCAATGCTTCCTTCCACCTTAACTCCACGTCCAAATATATATATATATATATATATATATATATATATATATATATATATATATATATATATATATATATATATGTGTATATATATATATTTTTTTTTTTTTAAAAACGACGTATGTATACATAATTTGATTTCTAAAAAAATTACAAAAGTGAGGCGTATGTATTTGCTTGAAAAAGGAGCCCTAATAGGCCAATTACAGTTCTAGAAAAATGGGGATTTAAATTTTTCGCAGAGGCACTCGTTCTTTACTGTTTTGTTTCTCACACGTATTTAAACTAAGAATTCAGTTTATCATTGTCTCTTGTAGTTTTAACTCCAAACTATTTTTCAGTTTCATTTTATTGTATTTAAAAAAAAGTGTGTTTTGTGGTGCCTTTGGGTGATGCAAAAAGTGTATAATGTCGATATGTATTGTGAAAGGAAGCATTTTTTTTTTAACATCGCTTTAATAAATGCTATCAATATAAAGATCTTTTTATTTACTGATCATAGCATCTCATATCTGAAAATACGCGTTATCCAGAATAGCGCTGGCGAGATTATTTCGGATTAGCGGGGTTCTGTCATGATGATGCTGCTCCTGAACACGGACTGTGTTCATGGACTATGCGTGTTACTGAATTTCCTTTAGAATTACGTACAACGACAACGGTTCCGAGAACTTTGTTACGGATGCTAATAGTTCGGAAAACAGAGCACTTTCAAAACGCAAAAGGTCGGGGAGCTCTGATTTCATATATGTTGTTTGGAGTTATATTCACATTAAAAATTGAAATTTCCGATCTTGGCCACCAGAACGAAAAGGGGCGTAAATAGCACGTGGCTACGTGGCACGAGCCACGGGCCTCGGTCCAAGAGGAGCCTCGCCTTTATAAAAATAGAATACAATATAAAATTATATTGTATGTAGTATTACAATAACTAACATTGTATTATTATGTATAACACACAGCCACATCCTCAAATTTTGAGCAAGAAGGTTAGGAGGCCTCAAAACCTTGCTGCAAAATCATACTTACGCCACTGAGCGCGAGGCCATTATATTCAAGAAAAAACCTAAAATTTCAGTTTACTTTCTACTAAATGCTAAATATATAAACTAACCCTACCGCCCAAAAAAAATTATGAATCCTTTATTTAAAGTAAAATTTGTCCAATATAGAACACCGTTCGTTGAATAGTTCCCGAGATACGAGCTTTTCAAAAAACATTTTTTTTTTCCGAAAACAGGAAATCCCCATCTGTGACTTTATTTTGAGAAGTATGTTCCTGCTACTCCGAAGAAAACAAACTTAAACTGAAGTTATAAAGAGCATTTAAGTAGCTTACGTTAAACGTCATATTACATATAATAGTTCCTGACTTAAAATATTAGTTGTTGAACTATGACAACTATTAATAGTTTTTGAACTAGCCAATAGTTGTTACGTAACAGCTCCTTACCTATATGTATAGGGACGATCCCTCGGAGTGCAACTTTTTTGGGACGAAGGTTGCAAACCATTTGAACTCGCCATTGTTCTGAGACCTAGGGAGGGTAAAGCAGGGTGGATCCGCACACGAAGCGGTCGGAATGAGATTAGTTTGCAATCAGTGTCAAATCGGTTGTAAGCAATCGTATTCCGTGATCGCAGTTGCGTTGCAGTTTCAAGTTGCACCGAACCATGAGGTGTTCACCACGTGTGATTTTTGTCAGCATGGTTTGTCGTATATGTTGCCGGCTTTATTTTTAAAGTGTTTATACAATAGAGCTGTTTCCACAAACACAACCTATTAAAATATGCAAAAAGTGTTTTATTTTTATTTGTTGCAAAGACATCTTCAGAAGAATTAATTAATATTTTGTATTGATGAGATAACAATAATATATTTCGGTTTAATTATCTTCAATAACGAGCCTTTGTAATCGATCAAAAAAAAAAAAAACATAAATAAAACCCGCCCACTCACAACTTAAAGTTTTACTTTTTAAGATACGTACAATCAAAAATGAAATTTAAAAACCCCGTTTATTCGCCGTAAGCCGTCCGCGGCTTTTCTCTAAGACTACTGGGCCAATTTTTTTTACATTTGATATGGAATTCACAAGTCGCCCCAGGATATTTTTTTAAATAGATATTTCATTATTTACAGATCGGCTTGGTGGGCCTTGCATGGGTGTTTTAACAATACATAATAGTCACCCCAAGATGATACTAGGAACTCGACAATACCATCCGCCATTTCGTTTCAAAATAGGGGCCGATTAGACGTTTTATTGGCCGCCGTCCGCGGCTTTTATCCGAGATTGCTAAACATATAAACTATTTTGGAATCACTATAACAAAGAAGAAAAAAAAAAAAAAAAATATATATATATATATATATATATATATATATATATATATATATATATATATATATATATAATTGGCATTATAGTACCAAAACCAGTCTCACGCAACAAACAATTTAGAACATAGATAGAAGTTTAACATAGAGAGAACATAGATACAATAGATGGAAGTTTCGTTCTGGTTGTTAATTGGTTGCAGCGTAAAACTGGTTTGCAAACTTCGTCCCAAAACAGTCGCACATTGTGCGCTAGGCTTGTCAGTTCCTAGCCTAGTTTAGAGATATTGATTGAATACTGCTTAAAGTCAAAATCGTGAAAAAATATTTTTCATATTACACTGAAGTGATAAATATACCTAATACTAATCACATTTCACTAAATAAATTAACAATTCATTAATAATCAACATTTAATAATTAAATGAATATATATTGTTAATATGATGACCGTATATTGTTAATATGATGTTGATATGATGACAGTGTTAAAAAAACAAATCATCGTACAAAACTTTCTGAGCCTATATCAATGGGATGCAACTAATATAATCATAATACGGATTTAATATATATTAATATATTTAAAACAGAAACGCGTAGGTTATGGAGGTGAACAATTTCACATCTTTGGTTGGTTTTGTGTTCAAGAATGGTCTATTTCAATATCCTTCTGCTGCATATCTTTTACATAGTCATTCGCCAAGTCTTCAGCATAGATTGGTCTAAACATCTTATTGCGGTTGATATAAATTAAGAAAACAGCGACCAAATTGTTAAATCGATAATTGGCCACTTCTGCCTAGAAGCCAAAGGTTGGGGCTTGCTGCAATATATTTGTAATGGTTAGGAATAATATTATATAATATGATAAACGTTTTCAGTAACTAATGAGAATATGATACCATATACCAATCATTATCGAAGCGTATAGAATTACTCGTACTCGAGTATTCCTTTCCGCTGTCCCTTTCCTCAAACGGAATACGAAATTGAAAATAGGCATTTACGAAATTATAGGTAACAGGATGATTTAGTTAATATATTTCAGATTGTTTTCTACTCCAAATTAAAATTGTTATTAAAATTTAATAGTTTTTAATGATTTGTGATGAAAATCTAAAATAAAATATTTTTTATTTTATTAATCAAATCACAAGATTAGCTCATGTTCAAATTTGATTTTTTTAAGGGGACTCATTGCTACCGTCTTTTGGCACAGAAAAGTTACAATCAATAACTCAATAAAATGCGATAACAATGAAAAAGTTCCTCTTAAAAAGTTGAAATTTGTAACCCCGATTGACACACTATTTATTGATTAAGTTAAATCTCCAATGAGGAAGTGCCGAGCACTTTGGGGCGAGGGTTCCGGAGTGCCCGGTCCGGAACGTGGTGGGTTCGATTCCAGCCTGGGTCACCTAATGTTTATTTCGCGGTGGTCCCAAGAAATGAATCTTGACACCCCCACCCTGGTTAGTACGGGGTGACGACCTACAGGTAGCTGTCAGTGGTTGGCAAAAAGGAACATTAGGCCCACATGCCGGAATAGGTCTCCCTTCCCCCACCAATACCAGTACCAGTTCACGGTCTTGAAGTTACCTCAGTTTACGTTAATTTAATTAAATAATTTTTTTTTATTAAAATCTCTAAAGACTTATCTAAGGAATTATTTTACATTTCAAAGCAGATCCAGGCCTTTCAAATGTGAAAACATTCTACTAAATGTAGATAATATTACTATGTTTAAAAGTACAATAATGAAAAAATGGTCAAAGAGTATTTAGATAAAAAAGGTTTTATATTTATATACATTAGGTCTAAAACCTATTTTATATAAATACTCATTTACTATTTTATTCATTATTGTAATTTTAAACATTTAAACAATTTATTACATTTTTAATTTCTTCTCCTATTCCAGTTGATGAAAAGACAAGAAATTATGAAAAAATTAAGTCTTTTATCAGCATGATCAATTATTTCTATATAAAAAATGATGCTGCTGCTGCCCTTGGCAGTTAAATCATTTGGCAAAGCGCAGAGGTTCAATCTGAGTCTGTGCCTCCATGGCTGCAATAGGAGTGGACTTAGCAGGGCCTGTAATTATCCTTAAAGCCTTATTTTGTACGGTGTCGAGCTTGCTTATTGTGCTTGGGCTAGCAGTGGCAGTTACTTCGCTCCCGTATTTTAGCCCAGGTCTTATATAACACTTGTAGACTGTTTTCAGAACATCCTGATTTGTGGCTGTTAGTCTTCTTAATAAGCGGGTTCTTTTCCCTGCTTTTTCCGCACAGTGGTCTACATGAGGCTTCCACATAGCTAATTGTACCCCTAGATGGTTGGAAATATTACTTTCCTTCAACGCCAATCCCTTGTACTGGTGTTGGACCTGTGGAATTTTTGTAGACAAAGAGAAGAGCTGAAAACTGTTTTTTGAAGCATTTACCGTCATTGCGTTTTGCCTCGTCCATATTTCTAGTTTTATCAGAGCTTAATTTAAACATAGTTCGAGTGAAGGAATGGATCCACTGGTTCCCCAAGTTGTTCAGACTTTTATAGTCCCGCGATAAATCTAAATTCGGCTTACGAATGATTAGGTTTTTGGACCACGTAGTTTCGCGGAACGGAGTGCGACTGAACCAGTCGCATTCATACGGCGTATGAAAGCCATTCAAGTAGCCTCAGTGTCTAGAAATGCTCGCGGAGTCGGGTGGTTTTTAGGCATTATAACTTATTATAGGAAATTCACCCCCGGTATAGTGGAGCTGACTCACCCATTAACAAAAATATTGAAAAAAGTGAAACGGTTTCAAGTCGGGCCCGACCAGTTATCGATTTTTAGGATATGCCTGTCACTTTCCCCGACTTCCACAGAACGTTTAAAGTTACCACGGAAGCAAGTGAGGTCGCTGTTGGGGCCGTTCTATCACAGAAAGTACGCCTAAAGACTCTTCGGCGCGAGTATCGTGATGGAAGGAACGACTAGCGGCGTATAATTTCGTACACAAGAAAGGAGTCGAAAACGCAGTCGCCGATTGGTTATCGTGAGATCTGGTCTTGAACGCAATCGAGGAAGAAAACAGCCCCGGGGAACCGTTTGTATTACGCTACTTACGCAAATGGGCGGAAAGCGGATCCGAAATCCCGTTAGTCCAGAGCGAAACGGAGTAGAACGCGACCCCGAAGGGCAGACTCCAAGAGCTACCCGAAATTAATGAAATTATCAACGACAAAAATCGCCAAATCATCATAAAATCGAAGCAGGACCCTGGGACGGAAACTCGGGCGAGCGTATATGAGGATTTATCGACTACATTAGTCTGGACTCCCGCATCGATAGACGAAAACGAACGAATATTCGTGAAGTTCAGCAACCCTGGCCGAAACTGTAATGTGTATCTGGGAAACACATGATAGCAGATAATAATAGCAGATAGACTATTGAGACAGAAGAGAGTTGAAATGTGCTATTCCTTAATTCGGTGTTTACGTCAAGTAGAAAAGGTTACTGACCCAGCGGAGCAGCAAAGACTCGTTACCGACCACCACACCGGCAAAACGAATCAACGAGGAATAGAGGAGACACTGCGTGCTCTAAAATGATTATGTTATTGGAAACATATGACCCGTACGCCATTTTATCGCAAGGTGCGAAGTATGTCAGGAGGCGAAGTATGATTGCCAACCCCCGGTAGCAGAGCAAGTAGCCACGCCTATCACGAGGGAGCCCTTACGGTCCGTACGATTGACATTTACTTGAACGAGGGGAAATAGTGGGTAACAGCGATAGACACGTTCAGAAAGATAGCGATAGTCTACCCAGTTGACGCTAAAAAAACACCGAGGCAGTATGGGAGGGAATTTTACAATGGTGCGCGACCTACGGCGTACCTGATGAAATCATATCAGATTTTGATAATTCCGTAATTCGCGACGAGAGTAAAACGTTAGGCATCATATGGCGGTTAATTACTCCCCATCACATCATGAGTAGGGGCGCTGTGAAACGGGGAGCATCTAAGGGGAGCATCTTCGTTTACTCAAACTAGGACGTAACCTTGTCCCATACGATGCTATGCTGCGCGCGGTGGTCGCATACAAGACCATTCATGCAGCTACGGGGCTATCTACCCTAGATATTGTTTTTGGACAAAGGCGACGCGACAGAGCAGACCTCATCAATAAAGAGTTGAGGGCGAAACTATATACGGCGGGAGTTGAGCATCAGGAAACATGGGCAAGAGTTAAGGGTAAAAATTAATCCATAAAAAAAAAAAAAAAAGACTCGAATGGATAGTGCGAATAACCGGCCTGTAGTTTATAGGTATATGTAGAGACAATCGTGTTTAGGCGATTGAGAACCGCAAGAAAGAAAATTATCGCGCGTTATGAGGGTCCCTATAAAGTCACAACGATAAGAGAAAATAATTTGTTCACTATCAGGGATATAAAGTATCCATTTCGGTCGCGCTCAGTTCACTTTGAAGAACTTCGCGTACTGCAGGTACTGTCAGAACTCGGGCCTCGCGGCTGCGCTCAGATATGTAACTAGTAAGATAAATTAGCTATTGTTTATCAACAAGCTCTGTCTCTATATGTATTAGATAGAAAGCATAATAAAGTCAGTTCATTTCCAGAAGTCGTGTCGTTACTCTGCCCCAAAACCTCTTTTTTTTTTAAGTATACAGTTCAGTCCAATCGTAACTTATATATACACACATATCATCAGGTCAGATGTATTTATTCTAAACATACGTATATTTTGCATGTAATCTATAGATAGATTATTATAGTGATAGTGGAAGCAGGTCCCTTTAATCAGTTATTTCTAATTGCTCTAAACTGTACAAGTATTACTACTAATCATTGAAAACACACACACACATATATATATATTTAAAATATATATTTCATTTGCCTAAAAATCATCTTATCCCAGGCGAAGCAGGGACGGGACGGCTAGTGTGTGTGTGTGTGTGTGTGTGTGTGTGTGTGTATACATACTTGTCCGTGAATGTGAAATTTTACCAATAGTAATCGATAATAAATTTTGAAAGGTAGCTTTCAAATTGTTAACATGTGGCAACAACTTAGTCCAACGCAGAAAAACGTCAAAAAAGAATTAGCACTCTAAGATATCTCGAGCCTGGCACTCGTTAAGTTGTCAAGCCTAATTAAAACCGGACAAGTCGAAATTTATTAGCGCATAAGTGGCCGAAATCCTATACGTCAAGAGGCCATAAACCAAGATAATTTTAGCCAGCGTCGGGTATTATAAGCCCTTCAAGATGATATAAGAATAAGCAAACAAATTTAGTAAAAATCGTATTTATTATCCTGTCCGTTAAAAAAAAAAAAATTCAAACTTTTACATGTATATTCCTTCAAATATAAATCTACTATATTAAATATATTTTCGATGGCTATAGAGGCCTAATAAACTTAAAACCTACAACACAATTCATTAGTCAACAATAGGAGTTGACAATTCAATAAAATGTGCGATCAACAAAACCTATACTGATTAATATTTTATATTATTATTATTCAATATTTATAACCCCTAACAAAATATTCATATATATATATATATATATATATATATATATATATATATATATATATATATATAGAGAGAGAGAGAGAGAGAGAGAGAGAGACAGAGAAAATATATTTTATAATCAAATTAAAAACGGTATTAATGTTTTATATATATATATATATATATATATATATATATATATATATATATATATATATATATATATATATATATATATACACATTTATACACACATTTATACACACATTTATACACACATTTATATACACATTTATACATACATTTATATATATATATATATATATATATATATATATATATATATATATATATATATATATATATATATATATATATACACACACACACATACATTCATATACTATAATTAGTGATAGAAAAATGAAATTAAATAAATCAATAAATATAATTTTGTAAAATTGTGATAGAAATAAATTAAGTAATAGGAAAAAAATAAAATAATCGGTATGAGCAAAATTCGAATTAAGTTAATAAATCATTTTTAACACATTAATATTCATGTGCAATGTGTAAACTCGGCCTGAGGGACTAAATAATTCAAGACACCTTTAAAAAAAAAAAATTATACTTAGCCACGCATTGAATCCTATTCGCGTAATGTTCGGGACGTGTATAACTCTGACATTTTTAGCTAAAAAAAAAAAAGAAAGCTTTTCAGTAAATCTCCTTTTCAGATAATCTGGTATCTTTTAAGCACCTTGACATTTTAGTTTATATTCTAAATCTCATGGATAGATCAGTTGCTGGCTTCTTTTATTTATTTCTTAGGATCGAAAAGCACAACAGAATTTTAAATTTCAGAGTTAAAGAAGGAAATTATTGTTTAAATTTCCTATATTAATTATCATACTAAACAGACTTAATATACTCTTATAGAAAGAAAACGCTCCTAACAGATTTTTTTTTAATTTCTCACGAAATAAGTCATCAAAAATGGTTGTTAAAATAACGTTTATATAACATTTTTCAAATACATTATTTTTATTTTGTCATTAAATTCTGACATTTTATTCTTCACTACTTAATATGTTTTTTTGTTTTTTTTTTACTATACTACACTAAATTTATATTATTAAATCATTTAATTTGAAATGATTCATTTTAGAAATTAAATCGTATTTAAAATATGAATATAGCTACTCCATGTTTAAAGGACAACTTCCTAAAAAAAAATATTCTGACCTTTATTGAGTTATTAGAGATAATATTAGAATTGGTTAAATTATATTTGATATAACTGAAATGAAAATTAAGACCTGTTCACTAGTTTTAACACTGATATCAATGAAGTATGTTAAATATTTTATGAATTTCTATTGTTGTTCTTTAGGCTTTATGGGATTAGGTGTGGTGTAAATATTTAGGTCCTAAAGTTAAGGCCTAATCAGTTAACAACGAATAAGCACAAAAACCTCATACGCTTTGTAATAATTCAAAATTAATAATAATAATAATAATATAATAATTTAACTAAAAAATATTGAGCCTAAAGATATTTCAAGAAAATATCGTTATTTTAGATTGTTATTTTTTCCTTGTAATATTCCCTCATCCTGACTTCCCCCACCCTACTATGCTCACTCCTCCAAACTCTCACTTTTGATAATTGAAATATTTTAGCTTTACACTTAGACGTACAAGGTTAGCAGATGACTATCAAGCGTTTAGCGTACTCCGCAATTTGACAAAGACAACAATCAGGCGAGCGAAATTCAATTACTTTCACGAAGCCTTTTCCTCTGTTCCTCACTAAATCAAAATGGTAACTGCTTCGAAAACGCTCTCTTTGCAAATCCTCTTCATCGTCATTAAAGTCTCACCCGATGAATTAAACTCATATTCCTTATCTTCCTTCATATTTCTTATCTTAAACAGTTTCCAAAACTCTTCTTCTCACTTTTCCTTAGTTCCATCATTTAACTCCAGAAATTTTTATTTTCCGACATTTCTCCTACAGACCTTATTTCCTCCATTATAAAACCTCATACCAATAAAAAAACCAATACCATTGGTTGGAATACCCATTAAATCGTTAAAATTATGCATTCCCGAAATCTTACCGGTTCTTCTGTTTATATATGATTTTTGCCTCAAAAATTCAGTATTTACGACCTCCTGGAAAAAAACATTAGTCCATCCTATTAACAAAACCTCCAACCCAACATCTCCTAAAGACTATCGCCCAATATCCATATCCTCTAACCTTTCCAAACCTATAGAAAGAATAGATGAATCACAAATATCTAATTTCCTCGAAATGCCTAAACTACTTGATCCTCTCCAATCTGGTTTTTGACCCGGCTTCTCCACACAATCTGCCGTCATCAAAATCACCAGTGGCATACATATCGCTATGGATGAAAGAAAGTTAACAGTACTAATACTCCTTGACTTCTCTAAAACTTTTGATTCCCTAGACCATTCCATCCTCTTTATCAAACTAAAAACTCTATCCTTTTCCAATAGCTCTGTTCTCTGGTTTCAATCTTTCCTTTCCGATCGATCTCAAACATTCCTAACCAACCCCTATCTTCCTTCCTTGCCCTATCTTCAGGAGTAGCCCAAGGTTCTAGAATTTCCTCTCTCCTTCTCAATTCCTATATCAATGATCTTCCCGATTCAATCCAGCACTGTTCCCACCACCTTTACGCCGATGACTTCCAAGTCTATTTATCCTTCCCTCCTTCTGAGCTATTAGTTGCGTTTACGAATATTCAGGAAGAACTAGATAGGATCAGTGCTTGGGAAAACCTGAATAAATTAAGTTTAAACGCAACGAAAACTCAGATCATTCTTATTGGTTCAAATTCCCTCCTTAGATCCAACGCCACCTTCCCTAATTTATTCCCAAATGATCACTCTATCACTTTCAGCTACTCTGTCAAAAACTTAGGGATAACTATTTACCAAACCTTTACTTGGAAACACAATATTGCCCAAATTTCGCGAGGTCAATAAGTACCTTAAAATTATTCCATCGTTCCCGCCATATTCTTCAACAACCCAACCATAAGCTCCTCGTATCCTCACTCATTTTCTCCCACTTTGACTATGGCTGTGCTATATAAGGTAGCCTCTCGTTTGTACTCGAGGACAGATTGAAGCGTATCATGAAATGCTTTTTAAGATTTGTCTTCGGTACCTCGAGGCGGTCTCACGCATCACACTTTTACGGCGAGTTACAGGTGCTCTTCCCCTCCAGGCGCAGACAATATTTTCTTGGATCATTGCTATCGAACCATCAACTTGTGGTAATTTGGTGATGTTATTTAATAAATTTTAAATTAGGCTGATCTTTCTTTTCACCATCCAATTACTAGTTAAAATTAGAGTCTTCTATTCAGAAATATTTATCATATTTTTTTTTAAAAATATTTCAGCTATAGCCTATTCTTGTGAGAATTGGTATTATGAAATTCTCCAGAAAGTTGTGGCATGATATTAATAAGTCAAATCCCGGAGTAATATCTAACAAGAATTTAGAAGTAAATAAATATATTCGAATTTCCACATGTACATTTGCAGGATTTTTATTAGTATATCGCCATAAAAGTTCTAACACCGCTTAACACAATTCTTCCGGCTTTATAGTAGGTACAAAAAACTGTCTAATTTCGTCGCTGATGACCTTCTCTTCTTATAATTTATAGCATATTTCAACCTCAGAACGTCTTTAGGCGTCTGTTGCTCGTTTGATTAATTGATTGGTATGATTAACAAATTAATTAATTAATAAAGCGTGAAAAAACAAATCGATTTGACAGTAACTCATTTTCGTTAGTTGGTGATAGAACTTGGAAGACGATGCGCATTGCAGGCTTACAAGGCACCAATATATACCAAGGCATATATATATTAAGACAGTTTTTTTTTTTAAACTTCAGAGACTGATTTTGCACCTTAAGAGTAACAAAAAAGTTCATACAAACCATGATCCGATTCTCCACAGAAAAACAGGAAATTTAACTTTTGTGTTATTTTAGGTGTCACGTTTTTTGTAGAATGGAAAGCGACCACTCAACAATTATTCAAAGTAACTAAGTTCAAATTGCATCATCGTGACGAAGACAAAGTTCCCTTTAATAGTTATGGTCTGGTTTAACAAAATTAGTATATTGTACGGGGGTTTTCGGGGAGACGAAAAGCGAAAAGTTTTATTTTATTATTAAAATCACATATTACATGTGAATGTTTTTTTAAGCCCCCTGATGGGCTACAGATATCCCACTTCCAGGAAAACTTCTCCTTTCATTTGGCTTTTATTTCGTATAAACGAAGTTGCGGTTTCTTTTGGGATTGGTCAAGAATTGGCACGTGATTTGCCAAAAAGTTTGACGTGGAGTTTAGGTTTACCCGGCAAAGAAGTGTTTTGATAGTAAAATTCATTTTGTTTCTAGACAATAAAATAACACGGAAATACAGAATAAAAGTTGTCTTCACGAAATCAAATAAAATTTAACAGAAAAGATATATGATAATTAACCAAAACAGTTCTGAAATTAAATGTGAATTGAAACTGTGAAGAAAATAATTTTACCACCGTACTAACAATAAAATTACAAAGTATACTTTAGATAAATATATCCTGATTTTGAAAATTTTCAAAAAGACCACAGAGGACAGCACACACTCTTGTTACAACTGCATCTGCCATTGATTTATACCCTTGCGAATGATATTTTTATTTTAATAATGATTCGTATCTTTTTTTTGTTAGTACTGTGGCAAAATAATTTTCTTATTTTAAATATTGAAGCATTATTCTTTTTCATTTGTCAATGATTATTTTATTTTTATTTCTAGTAAGTTTCATTTCATATTTAATTTCAGGATTGTTTGGTTAATTAACAAACATTTTTTTCGGTTAAATTTTGTTTTATTTCATAAAGAAGCTTTTTATTCCGCATTTACGTGTTTAGCATTTTAATGACAAGAGGAGACACAGTGACTAACACAGAGCCACATTTAATGAACTTTACTCTCAAAACACTTCTTTGTCGGGGAAAGCTCAATTCCACACCACAGCTTTTGGCAACTCAGGAGTCAATTCTAGGCCAATCCAAAAAGAAACCTCAAATTCATTTATACGAAATAAAAGCTGAACACCAAGAAATGTTTTCCTGAAAGTGGAATATGTGTAGCACAGCAGAGGGATGAGAAAAAAATTCATAAGTAAAGTGTAATTTTAAAAATAAAATATAACTTTTCGTTATTGGCCCCCCCTAAAGCCCCCGTACAATGGGTTTAGTTAAGTCAAATCATATTTCTTAAATGGAATTTTGATTATATGATGGTGCAAACGGAATTTAATTACTTAGAATAGTTGTTGAGTGATCGCATATCATTACAAAAAAAAGTGTCACCTAAAATAACACAAAACTTGACTAAACTTAAATTTCATGTTTTTCTGCGGGGAATAAGACCATAGTTCATAATTTGTTGCTCTTGCCAGATCAGTCCCTGAAGTTTCCTGGTTCTTATGCTGTACAGACACACACACACACACACACGCGCGCGCGCGCGCGCGCACACGCGTATGCACAAACACACATACGCACGCACGCACGCACACACGTAAGCACGCACACACACCCACGTACGCGCGCGCACGCACACGCATTAAATCATACATCATATTAAATTAATTAAATATTGATTGATTAATGAGAAGAAAAACTATTCTACGGGTAAAATCGAAAGATTCCAAAAGCCTTGAGATTCGCTAATATCAGTAAATAACTGACCAGTTATTAATTAATATAGCAGTATTTAAATTATTTTTTCAATTAATTAGTGAGAGAAAAATTTAATAACGATAATAGAATTTATGTTGAACTGTGAAATACTGAATCTATTTGGTCAGCCTTTTTTAGACTGTTAAAGTGAGATGTGCTATCTCTGGTCATCTTATTTTTTTCAGCGCAGAGTAATTTTTTTTGGTGGGGTTGGGAATCTTCGATAATGGCCGGGTAACAAATAGCTAGGGCCTTTTTTTTCTGTTTCCCATTAATTGAAAATGTATATGCACACATATGTGTGTGTGCATTTTTTTTTTAATTAAGATAGTATTGTAGTATTGACTTGTAAGATATCGTATGTAACCTAAGGTATTTTGTACTCTAATAATAAATTAATTTCGAATTATTTGATTTTTGGATGAAGTTTGCTCGGAAGAAGAGTGCCGCAATACGAAAAAGTGGAATTTTAAAGGAGAAGCGTTTGGAGTTTGCCTATTCAGGTTTAGCGCTGTCCCTAACTCACTTTAAAATATCAATTCGGACATTTTATTGGTCAATACTACTCAACTTTTTCGTTTAAAAAAATTTAATCTTCAGTTTTTGATCATTTAAACATGAATCGAGAATTAAATTGTGGCAGCTTTAAAAAAAAAAAAAAAAAAATTGTTATAGCAATAAATATTGAAACTAAAATTCGGACATTTTTCCTCAAAGAAATATACACGAATGGAAGCTTTCAATGCAAAAAATGGGAAAAACTAAAATTTTCGTATTGTGGCACTCTTCTTCCAAACGAAATATATATATATATATATCACTGAGGTATCAAACGAAAGAGAATTTCACGGAGATGTGACGAATTCCAGTTTTGTTTCTTAAAATCTTACAAGGGCTTAAATAAAAGTGATGAAAAAACTGGAAGGTTTCAAAACTTTTACGACTGAGAGTCGGCGGATCGAGACGGGATAGGTTGGGTTTTAAAGATTTTGACGCGGGCATCAAGATCCATATACGCTCCCAAGGAGCGTATTGGTCCTGCGTTTTAAAGCTTAAAAACCTACCGTTTTCGAGATAACGCAGGATATAGGTCCGCACGGGTCTCATGCCATCTTGCTTAAGTGTCGTTGTCATGGCAACTTTATATCTTTTAAAGCCAGTTGAGACTGTTAACAAAAACGTATTAATAACTGTGAAAATGTTTTGTAAATAAAATATTGTTTTTATGTTTCCATGAATGATAGAATACTACAAACAGAAAGTGGTATAGTAGAGTCTTATTGCTTAAATGTTAAACTGAGGGGGTACTTCCAGTTGGGCAAGTTAATTACTTAGTATTAACTATTACTTGAACATAAACTATTATAAAGCTTCACCAAATGTGTGTGTTAAATAAACTTTCTTGATAATATTATATTGTTTATCGCTTATACTTCGATTTCATTAAGGATTCATTAAGATATGTAATGCGAGGGTTCTCGCTCGGGTATACTAGTATATATATATTGTTTTTTTTCTTGACACTAAATTGAATAAAATTCAGACATCGTTTAGTACTAAGACAGTGATGATAACATACAGAGATGGTACAATGATCTTGACTAGATCGTACACTAACCTTATGCTGCCCAAGCCAGCTGCTGGTAAAGTGGCGGCTGTCCGGGATTGATGTAAATAGCTGTAATTTAACAAAAAAAATATTAGAAATGTTTAATTTTGAGAAGCATAGAAAACATGTTTTTAAACAAACTTATTAAGAATAAAATTGGATTTAAGATGAGTGCGTTCGTCATTTTTGTTTTTTTTTAAATACAAATAGTAGAACTTTCGTTGCTGAAATACTATTAGGGATATATAATGTTAGATATCAAAAATAAAGTAAAAGCTAGTCTTACAATATTCATTAATTAAAGTGTAATTTCAGGTTTGTACTTGCATATTTTAATAATAAAAATGAAGTTATTTAGTAATTTATAATTTGCTCAATAACACTTGTTTATACAAACTACCTAAATATTTTAAATATTTTTTCTTTAAATTTCTCGGCATACTTCGAGAACTTTTTTTCCAATCGTGCAAGGTGGAATGCGAATTAACGAACGCACAACAGTAATAAATTTACAATAGTAAAGACTTTAAGATTTACTTTCATTGTCAAAGAAAATGTTACAATAACATTTAAAATACTTCTTACAAACTAAGTTGCAATATCTTAGCTATGCTACATCATGGCTTACCCTGATATGGAATGAATCTTTAGTAAATTCAGAGAAGACTTTATAGGTATGAGAATGAAGAGGGGGTGAAGTTGCAAGGAGCAGAAGAAGGGATAAAAGGAGGATAACATGAAAATTAAATTATAAGACAATATAATAATTTAATTAAATATACCTTAAATTGGTTTATTTACAAGGATATATTCCAACAAAGTTTGGAAAATATTATTAATTATATATATATATATATATGTATATATATATATATATATATATATATATATATATATATATATATATATATATATATATATATATATATATATATATTGTTTTATTACAATTGTGATTAATTGATAAATAATTAATCTTTTCCGATACATATTTTTTCTCAATCATTTACGCATATTACCAATTATATTTTATTATTATTTCTGAACTAAACATATAATATAATCTGATATATGAAAGAAATACAATTCTTTTCATTATATTTCATTGATAAATTTTATATATCATATTAATTTTTTCTAACATAATAAGATAAAATACATTATTGGAAAATCAACTATTGGAATCAGGAAGTAACCGTATTTTTCCTTTTCATTTGAATTATGACATAATTGGCTAAATTTTGAAATAAAACATCAATAAAATAAAATAGTAGTAACTATTTACATATGGGTGTAAAATGTTGAAATATGTCATCATTCCTGTTATATTTAATGAATGATACCTGAATAAATGCTAAATGATTATTGCCTATTAACGTTCTTTAATATAGAGAAAACTATTTTAGCACTTTAACCGATTTGAGTCAGAATTTTGAGGCTGTGGGCTACTTATTTTGTTTTTAAAATGTTAAAACTTATAATAACAAACGGTTTTTCAAATTTAGAATTTAATTGTATCAACCACTCAAGTTTTGTTTATATGTAATCCTTTGTAACACTTATAAACATCCGATGTATCTTTTGGGAATTACTGAATATCTTGATACCAATTTTTGCTTTTTAGAAGATTTTAATTCCATTTTTCGATATCCAGCCAGATTATCATGTTCAGTGTCATCAGGTGTGAAACGTACTAACCTGAGATAAGTTAAATTTTCATGAATCATACCCCGGTTTGCAGATTTTGTAATTGCACTTTTGTCCGGCTTCAGCATCCATATATAGATTATGACCCTACCAATCCGCCGTTTATGAATTTTTTTTAAATATTCGTTTTTATTTCAGTTTTCAACCTTTTTATAATGTCCCCTAAAGCGACAATCTGTTTATTTCTATTATCATAGTGACAGGTTTCAAGTTTCTATTTTCCTTACTTATACTATTTATATGGGCAAGTTCTTCTTATAGTTTTTCTGCTGTTTTATTATTTAAGTTTTTCATAATTTTTTTGAACTAGGTTCTCGAGACCGCAACTGATCTCAAATGGACATCGACCTCAGACAAATCTCGAGACTTTCTCACGAGATATTACCTCAAGAGGACACTTAGCATAAGATTACATAAATGCAGAGATAGCACAGATCTCATATCACATCTCATATCAATAACCTAAAAAAAAGGCTAACCAAATAGAGGTAGTACATTATTCAAATATAGTTCAACATATGCTTTTTTATTGTTGTAAAGTATCAATTAATTAATTTGAGTTTTTAAATCAATAATTATTTAAAAATAATTTTAAAAATCTGTTGTATTGGTTTATTTTTTATCGATTTCTAGATTTTTAAATTTTCTTAATAATTGTTTTCATATGACCTGTACTTTAATAAAATACTCTGAAGACATGATTTTTTTGGTTTCCTATGGCAAATTTTAATTTACAGCAGTTTATAGTATATAGGAATCTTAATTCGTATTATTATTGTTTAAGTACTATATAATCGTTTATTCTGTTAGATCAGTGCTGGATCGACCCCTTTTGGGCACAACCAGCCTCTATAAAGTGGGTATCCTTAAATGGGGGAAAAACCTGGTGATTGAGCGTGCTCCTGGCTAAATCAACTCCTTCCATTGGTTTAGAAAAAATACTTCCTTTTTACTGAGCCCAAGACCGTTCATGTTGTAGTGGTACAGGTTTTCAGGATTTTTTTTTTCGTTTTTTAAATCTTTGATTTTATGTAATGACATTTTAGTATGCAACGACATTATAAATGGTATCCTCAAAAAATGAGACTCAATCAATTCAATTATAAAAAAAAAAAACTAACATATATTGTCGGATTTACAGCCTCCGATTCCTTTACCTGGCTCAAATATCCGGCTCAATTTTTGTTAATATATATTTCAGGGGCCCAGGTCTCATATTTATCACCCCCCATAGCGACGGTGGCCGCGCAACGCCGAACACGCGGTATCTAAACGTCCCACCGCTCTAGAAGCAAGGATTATTCACCCGTAAATGAAAAAAAAAAATGATTGGGAAGGCTTTGTTAGCCAAACTCACGTTTTACCTACTTTTGACAACTCTCACTTCTTGGACCATTCTTAACCCGACTGACGGTACAAAAAAAAAACACTTTTCAACTAAAGACAGCAAATCAATTTATTTATTATTATTTCAGAGACTTAAAGCGTCATTTAGCACAATAAAATGTAAATAAATCATAAAAACATTGTTCGACCTTTCTTTGTCTAATTTTCTACTAAAAACCACCACGATGTAGTAATATTTTAATCAGTTTAACTTCTTTAAAACTTTTGACAGCTCAAGAAAAGACGCGTTTAATTCCACAGCACAAAGTTTCTGAATGAATAATTGATGAATGATAATTGAAATAGAATTCGCATCTCATTATTCTTATTTTTCCAACTGACGCTCGAATTCGTTTATATTCCATTAGAAAAAAAAAAAAAAAGATTCATTTTGATCAACTGATAAACGAAAATATTTTAAATGATATTAGGTTATAAACATTATGTAACGTTTAACAGATATCGGGATCGTCTAGTCGATTATCGTAAATGCAGATAAAGAATTTCGGATCAAATTATCAGCCCACTCGTAAGCATTACAATATATACTACTGAGTAAATTCCAACTGTTATTGCCAAAAAGTTATCGATCTGACTAGTTGGTGCTGGTTGCTTGTTGTAGGTTATAATCAATATATCAAAACAATAAATGTAGAAAAATTAACTAGTCTTGTCTCTGGGATATGCAAGAAAAAAATGACCAAAACATAGATCTTTCTCTGCAGAAGTGGGATATAATTGCTTGAGAAATGAGCACAAGTAGTAAGTACATTTTTATAATATTTTTTATTGTTCTCATAAGTAAACATTTATATTCTTTTACCTTGAAACTTTAGTTTATGTAGTTTATGAAACTTTAGGCCTAGTATTTGATAATCTCCCCCATCGCCTCTTGCAGCCAACAATCCGTTAACATATATATATATATATATATATATATATATATATATATATATTTTTTTTTTTTTTTTTTTTTTTTTTTTTTTAATACTCATTATTGAATACTTTAATATCGAACTTTCAAGGAACTACGCATTGTCCATTGGTTCCAAACTAATATTCAGAACTGGTGGGCACTGAAACCACTATGATCTGACGGACAAATCTGAGCTATTCTAACGAATTCATTTTCACCAGAACTCGTCAGAACCACTGTAAGCGTAGCCTAAGAAATGGTATGTTCAATAAAAAGAAAACTCTTGATATTAATGACATTTTTTAAAGTAATGCGAACAAAAAAAAAATTGTGTTCGTACAGGTCACTACTCGCTCCCTTTTACCATTTTTCATGGTGTATTGATTTTGTCATTTTCACATTATGTATCACGAAAAAACACCACAAAACACAATTCGTTGAATTACAAATAAAGAGTTAAAAACAACTTTTTAAGAATACCAGAAAAAAAAATGAACCAAATTGTTGGTTTAAATACATGTAAGAAGCAAAATAGAATGGAAGGGACGGAAAATTTCAATCTCTATTTTCACAATAACTGTAATTAGCTTATTAGGACTCTTTTCCAACCAACACATATGGATCACATTTAAAAATTTCACATTATTTATTAACAAAAAAAAAATTAATAAAAACTGGATGTACGTTAAGATACGTTCCAATTTTACACACATATGTATTTAAAATTAAGAAAACTTCATTTTAATTTTTTTCTTAAGTGCATTTTGAATTACATAATTAAAATTACGAATTTTCGTTGAAATTATTTTATATTATTTTGTATCAGTAAGTGTAGGTCAAAAACAAAATGTTTCATGAAACAGAAATTACATAATTAAGATAATTATATACCTGGGATGTTACAGCAACTTTTTCGTCAAAATCGATCCACTGGAAGTGCTACTTTGCATCTTTGATTTTAAACATTTTTTTTCGATTTTGATCAAACTCGTCATATCAATGTACAATTAAATGGTCTTTAATATCAGCTGGGTCTTATCCTTATTGAAATTGCCTCGCAGGACTTAATCGCCAAACTTTTAAAATGACTTCCTCTAAAGAGACTTTAATTTCGTTTATTTGAAATAATTAACCGTCTCTCCTTGTTAGTAGTGATAAAAAAAAATGTATAAATATAAATTATGAAGGAATCTAATAAATAAATAAAGGAGAAAATAATTCCCGAGTTGAAACCAGATTTCCGGAAATAAGAGTTGTATTATATTGTAGATGTATATCGTTAGAAAAATAAAGATTTAAGAGTAATTAATCTCTAACATATAAAGTCGTAGAAGTTAATGGAGAGTGACGAAAACCTCATAAGCCTAAGTGATTATTGCAGTTAGTAATTTCTAATTTTATGTTATTTAAATATTTGTATGGAAACTAAATGGAGTTTCTACGGAAACTAAATGAAGACTTAAAATTTTGCAGCCCTACTTAATGAGAAACTAATTTCTACTCAAAGTATGGCTGTAAGTGAAAGTTGTGTGATAAATTTTTTAATTTATTTTTCTGTAAGTATTTCTATTTCATTGGCACAGTATTGCCATGTAATTTTTAATCAAATAAAATAGTAATAGTTCTAATAATTCTATACCATAAATTGGTTTTCTTCGATGGATATGTTAGAATTATACATGATTTCATGTATTAAAAATTAAATAACAAAAATAAACTGGAAGATACAAAAACCCACGCAATGTCTATACGTTTATAATATTCAAACTATAATTGAATAAAATGGAATATGGGGTAGATGAATGAGGCTTTTGAGGCCATCATATTCGGTTTGTTGTAATATTTCTTGCCTATATGTTGGTCAGGTAGACCACTATTCAACATTACTTTAGTAATACAGCAACTTTAAACTCCCGTAACTAGTTTTCTGTGATAGCATCAAGACAAGTTACATTATCCTCAACACCCTACTATTCGCCCTAACTAGTGACATATCAGTGGGACAAGGTTCCCTTCGGCAGATTTACAAGGAACTAGGCCTTGTCTTAAGTTTCTTACTATTAACTAAGTCCCAATAGAAATTCCAAGGAGACATCTCGGTCCTAACCACTTCTAGGCTGGGACAGTACATTAGATTTCTTCATCGACTAGAACTTCCCACACGACTATCGAATGTACAAAGTGGAAATTGTAGAACTTGTTAATTCTGTTTACAAGAGAATGCCTGAAACAGGATGCCTTATAAAGGAATGCCGTAAGAGCTGAACATTGGTACTTAAAACCTTACAAGAACTAAAACATCTATGTATCAGCATATGCTGGGGATGGGTACCAGTCGATACCTGATAAATACATAATTCTATCGATAGTTTCAATTAAATTATAGAAAACATATCTATAAAATTATTTAGGCAACTATAATTACAATAATATAAGGAACATAGAAATTTAAGTAGAAAATTTTCAATTTTTTTTAAATAGAACTTTTTATAAGATTAAAAATTGCATGACAATACTATACCAAAGGAATATAAATATTTTTAGGAAAATCACTAAAATAATTAAATTGAAGTAATTAGTTCACTGGATCGTTACCTGGAGAAAATGTTATTGCTGTAATAAAGATGGATTTTTTTTTTGTATGTACCTTTACTTAAGAAGTTTTTCTAATGCTCTCCTTAGAAAATCTTGGAGGTCTAAAAGGAATTAATACCTGAATAGTATTTTTGAAACCTACCCCATTTTGTTAAATTTTTCAGAAAAAGGTCCAAGGCCCAAAAATTGAAGGTGATCGGTGGGAATCTGGTGAAAGCGGAATGAAGAAAATAATTTAAATTTTAAAGTATAGGAGTGGAATAATGCTATTAGTCTCTTCGGTGTAACTTAAGTCTCGATAAATGTAAATTCACACTATTTATAGTTATATTTGTTTCCTACAAATGGCGGATGATATTTTCAATTTTACATTGAGTCTCGGATAGTTTATTACGTTACATTGTATAAGTCTCGTGGTAAAATTATGAGGTAAAATCGTATGATATTTGTATATTTTCATCTCGAGTCTGAAATGTATTTAAAAACATTTCACGGTTATATTTTTTACAAAAAATTTTAAAACAATCTTGACTGCAGAAAATACAAAAAGCCTAATAACGAAGTATCCGAGACTCAAGTTACATCGAATTATACAGTATAGTACTCGTTTTCGCGTTTCCTATAAATTATTGGTCATATATAATCTCTCAGAATACGTCACCTAGAGAAAATTTAATTGCGATAATTCTCCAGAGTTATGTATCGTGCATTTAAAAATATAAATGTAAAATGGGCTCACTCAACGGGAATAAATAAACAATTATTACGAAATAGTGTAACGCTTGTAAGGTGCAGTTGCAGACGAGTCTGGTATTAGATGAAATTTGGCACCTACACTCCCACAGAGATAGACGTATTAGTAATCAAAATTATATTTAAAAAAATTAATTTACAATGAATATTGATACGAATATATTCATACTCTAATTCATAGATATGAGTTCGTACTTACAGGTGTTATTATTTTATTATTACATTATATTACATTTTTTTTTTTTTTTTTTTTTTTCCGGCTTAAGACTTCCATTGAAGTCCTATACTGCCCGTTATATTACATTATTATATATTATTACAACTACAGTTGTCTTTTTATATTCATATAATAGATCTGGATTCAAAAACACGCTCGTTATTGAAATAAATTCTTATTTTCCCTCGAAGTGCAATTCGATGTTTATATATGAAATAAAATGAATAAAATTTAATGCTAAATTTTTATTATTAGAGTATATAAACGTCTTTTTTTGAAAAATGCTTAAGCGCCAAAATTCCGAAATTTAGGTTCCAATTTATTATGGGACACCACCTTTATCGATTCCCGCTCACGATATATCGAGAAAAAAAGTAGAATTGGTCTAAAAATCGACTATTGATAACGTAAGCACCAATTACTGACGACTCTCAGTCATCACTCTGTCCTTGAGCAGTGATAAAAGCCTTGACAATATGTTGTAATTGTAAAGGTTTTCCTCCCTTATTAAACTACTTGTGTTCACAATAAAGAATATAATTTAAAAAAAAATATATTGTTATCTGGGGGAAAAACGTTTCATGTGTTTTCTGTAAAGTTTGTAAAGTAATTGGCGCTTACGCTTTTTTCAAAAAACGACGTCGATATATATAAATGTTTTTCAAATATTTTCAATATATATTTCTATTATTATGTTACCGGGGGAGCGTTCTATGAAAATGCTAACTTATTAGATATTTTCGATATTGATTGAGGTCCATTACTGAAGGTACTTATTATAAAAATACTATCGATTTTACGATCGCGCGCTCACATATAGATTCATTTCAAAATTTCGGATACCCTCGATATTGAGGTCCATTATTGGGCTATGTGAGGCCTTTTTTTATGAAAATACAAACGATTTTAAGATCGCGCTGCCACGTATCGATTTATTTCAACATTTCGGATATCCTTATGTATATTATATATCCTAGTATGTTATTCATAGTAAATTATTTTTTGTAAACGTATTCGTATTCATATTTGTGATTACGAATACGTCCATCCCTGCACTCTCCTTCACAGGTCCACATGCAGCAGACGAGCAGTAGTACGAGGCCACTTCGATCCTAGCTAAAACCGAAGGATAGTGGCTCGCTGCCAGGTAACTGGATGGGCATACGCTCTAACATCGGGCGTCCACACTGCGCGAGCGTGGCACTCGCCTACTGCCTCGCAAAGTGTGGATTTAGCTTAAGGGTATCGAATTCACATAGAGCATTGTATCAAAACATTATATACTTTCTAACAAATCAGATTTAAATTATATGAAGGTTATAATATTTGGATATATTAATTTCGCGTGGAAATATGCGAAGACAACGTTCTTCATGTTTTAAGTCCAAGGGTTCCTTAAAGTATCTCAATCAGTGATATATCATATCTTCAAACATGTTCTTCCAATATTTCCCCGTGAGATTGACATCAATTTTAAATCTATTAATATTAACTATTTCAATGAAGGTATAATTAAAAATGGGAACAAGTGTTTTTCACCTTGTGAGTACTTTTCGGGTACTGATTTACTTTCAGGATCCTCAAAATGTTGATTACATTTTACAAGTAATCAAGTACTTCCTGTTCCGTAGTATTAAATTTCTTCTAAATTGAAGAAAGTATTCAGGATGATTGGGAATATATTTCATCAAGTACTTTTCATTATTCAATTTTAATTTGATAATTTTCAAGGAATTCTCAATTAGGAAATAGAATGTTAGCTCGTGTACCAGTTGCTCTGAGCAATAATTATTGATTGTATTTTTTACTTTAATAATTAATCTTCTCTCCTTGATTTATTTTTTTTTTTTTTTACTGTGAATAAATCATTTTTTTTTTTATGAATATGTATATTTTATTAACGTAAATACGACAGCAGCTAAATTTTTTTTTTTTTCATACAACTCCTAAACAAAAGTGCCGGCCTTAGACTTTTGGCGCCCCTGGCAATGAAGTCAAGAGTACCTCCTACTCCTCCCAAAAAATGGTAATTTATGAAGATAAATGAGACGCACGCAAAGGACATAATTTTATTTAAAATAAATCACATTTAACACTTAGGTTCACAAACAGTAATCAACAAGGTAAGCATGTCCAATTTAAAAAAAAAAAAATATATTCCTAACTTCGGAAAAGTCTAAATTCTAACTATGTGGTTTTCAATGGACAGCGTGGCTAGAACTCCCGATTTTTCCTAGAACATTATTGACCAAAGATAAGTCTTGATTAACTCGAGTTTAGAAAAAGATCGCTCTATACTAACTGACTCTGGCATTGATTCCAGTATTCTAATTGCTACCCATAAATTAAGATGGACTTTTGTAAAAACAAAAATTTTTAATATTTTAAAATTTCAGCTTAGATTTTCTTTAATTAATATTTATAACAAAGATGGAATCAACCCTTCTCCCCTTGCCAAGGATCGAATAAGTGAACGCCTTATTTATGATACAAACCCTACGTCATCAGTATGAAAAACTAGTAACATAAGACAAGTTTTACCGGCTCCGAATTAAAATTAATTTCTTAAGCTGTCGTTTCTTACTTTATTTATACTTATGAATGAAGTCTATTACATTATTATTATTTTTTTTTGTTGTTTGTTTTTTTGTACAAAGTTTTGTCGGTGTTTTGTACAGTACAACTTACAGCTCAATCCTCAAAGTATAACCCCTTGTGTTGGATTGTCTTGAGCCACCTATCAGCCAACTCTTGAAGACCTCGCAGGTACCAGCCCTTTATCTATTGATCCGAAGAACTCGCGAACACCGTTTTCGACTTCCTCCTGATTATTGAACCGTCTCCCCCGAAGAAAATGAGCCATTGACCGAAACAAGTAATAGTCAGAGCGGGCGAGGTCAGGACTGTATGCGGGGTGTGGTAGAAGTTCTGTACCATTAAGCTCTTCAATTTTATTCAGAGTTATTCTAGCGGTGTAAGGACGAGCATTATCTTGTTATAGGAGAACGCTCTTCCGATTGACTAGGGCAGGATATTTCTGAAATCCAAGAATAGTCTGGTACTGGTTGACGGATTTTCATTAATTGTCCTTTCTGTAGCCTCAATGTTCCACACAGAATGGCGCTCAAAACGTGGTTGATCTTCAAGGGTGGCCCAGCCCGACGTTGCGCAGTCCTTTCATTCACATACCCCCCTCCCCCTTCCACTTCATATATTTTTCAAGAAGCAGCCGCTCCAGTAAATCTTTGTTTCCAATAATGCCGCATAAGTACACTAATTTCATTTTTTTCTAAATTCATATTAAAAGGTATTGGTTTGAAAGAGATAAGATAACTGAGTGAACAATTGTTGTTTGAAAGGTCCTCTTTCTGATTAACATGGCTCGATAAGAATTAAAGAGTAATACAGAACAGTACAGATAAACAAACAATTCCATTCAAGAACCGACAAAACTTCCTCATCCTGGTACTTATGAATTGTAATTCATTCAATATGCCTCAAATCCAGTTGTTTTATTAATAGGCTAAAATACATTTATCTCATTCACTTAGTAATTTTTTATAATTCCCAACAAGAGGCGGGCGCTCATCCAGGTCCAATAAAAAAATAAGTAATGCACACTGTTTGTAAGACATAGGTCAGAGAAAAGGTTATCCTATGTATATTCGGGATTATTAATTTAATAATTATTGTTGAGTTAGTGGACAATACCAACAATTATTAAAGCTATTTTTTTTTTTTATAATTCATAATTTGCGTCGCCAAATGGTTTCCTGGTAATAAGTTTTTATTTAAACTCTTCGATTAATTTAAGAAAGAAAACTTTACAAATTAATAAAAAAAATATACAACAGAAATCTTAAATCTTAAATCTCAATAGCCATCTACTAAACGACCCTCTTGCTAAAGAAAGCTAGGATAAGAAAAGTATTTTAAGAGGATTTTCTAACGATAATCCGATAGAAAATGTTCAAGTACCATCGTCAATTATCTAACAAAATACACAAATCCTACAAAAATCGGCTGAAGGGAAAGAATCATATTTATTATTTACTCAATTCATTCTAATTGGTACTTGAGTTAAGTCAACTTAATTAAGCAAGCCCATGAATAAAGTGAATAGCTTTTGTTATATAATCTGTTATAAGTTATAACTCTCATTACCTAATACATAACAGAAGTATTCTATTATTTAAGAAAGAAAATGCAATTTAATAACACTAGATCTACTGGATCATACCAAGCCTCTATAAAGTGGGTACCTGATCATTCAACAGGTTGGGAGAAAAAACTGGCGGAAGAGCGAGAAAAAAATTTAATTTTTTTTTTATATTGGAAGGGGGGCAGCCACCCCCCATATTAATATATTAAATAAATAAATAAATATATATATATATATATATATATATATATATATATATATATATATATATATATATATAATAACGGTAATTCCAGGACCAATAATTTTCTAGAGATTAATTTTTTTTTTTTTTTTTTTTGCTTACACATTATATATCTTTTATATTTTTACATACTTACATTTAGTAGCAGAAGTAGTAATTAAATTGTAGGCCTACATTAACAAAGCTATTTTTGTTATGCGTTATGATTTTAAAATGAGAACATATTGTAATTGTTTAATTATTTGGCTCAGAACATTTATTAAAACAAAAATGGACCAATATAAAAAAAAAAAAAAAAATTTGTGGACGCTGAGTACTGAACCCACGGGACGTAATGGTACATTTTTTTAATCTTTATTGATGAGAGTATATATTCTAATTATATTTTTATTTGTTGACCAAAACCATCACATAAAAGACAAATTTACGATGACTATTAAGGATTCCAAATTCCCTATTAATTGAATAAAATAAATTGAACTAATAAATGACGCTTGATGTAATAGCTTTCTTTTATTGGTATATAAAAGTCTATTAGTAATAAAAAGCCCATTCCGGTTTGTATCGTTGTTTAAAATTGAGTAACCGCTATTGGTAATAGCATCTATAATAGGAAATAATTCGAGAAACCGTAACGTGAATGCAAGTGAGTCGAATTTTAAAATACTTGAAATATTCTTCATTATATTTCCTCATGTCAGAAGTAATAAAGCTAAACACTATACTGAATAAACAAATAAGAAATATAAAATTCTTTATTAGAGGGTGCACGGACCATAGTAGTGGGGGTTCTTTCACACTCCCCAGTCGGGCGGGGGTGTCCCTGGAAATTCTTTACTCAATTGTAAAATTGCTCAAAGAATATCCTGTCTATAACGTATTTTTAACAATTTTTGTGTTAAAATTAAACCAAAAATTTAACACTCTTGGGCTACAGAAGATATAACTGACTTATTATCAGGTGCCTGTGAACTGTTTAGTTCAGTAAGTATTTAATAGTCACCATTGTTTAAAAGAAAAAGCCACTTTAAAGAAAATTTATGCCAGAATTTAAAATTTTAATTTGTTCTTTCATTAAAACTATTTCATATTTAAATTTCAGTTCACCCATTATATGTTTTTCAAATTGTTTACTGCGTTTCCTCAACAATTTCTTACTGATTTATTCCTCAAATCTATCATTTAAGTGTCTTTAACGTACAGTAAAATTTGTGAATATTAAAAATTACGTATATTGATGGTCGGTCAACTTCACAGATGTTGCAAGTACTAATTTGGTCATTTCAGTACTAAGAGTTGGAAATTGTTGATATAGAGTATGCTAAAAAAAAAATCTTAAATCTTTTTTTTTCCTCGAAACCATAAAATTTGCACTTACTTCTGAGATATTGGCAATCGATATGTTATATAGGGGGCATAGAAATTTTAAAAAGGCTTAGATGGAACAATCCACAAAAAAGCTGGGGAAACATCAGTATTAGATGAAAAGAAAAAATAAGAATGTTTTTGGAGAGAAATGATGAAAAGGATTGTATCAACAATCAAATAATTAAATCGCTTAGGATTTGAATTTATGGATCACGATGACGATCCAACGATTCAACAAGAAAGTAAATTATTTACTTGGAAAACCTAAGCAAACACAATGAGTTTTATAAAGTAACATCTACAAAAATATGGCAAATCAAGGACGAGGAAATGTAAACTACTTATTTCGTATTATTTGAGACGAATTTGAAGGTCTTACTGGTAATCAACTAAAAGCGGAAATAATTCAAGAAACCAACTCTGGAACTTATGGTTGTATAATTTGTAGTACTCCCGATAATCCGCATGTCGATCAACTAACTTTTGTGATAAGATATGTTTCATCATGTGGTAACACAATAAAAATATTTGTAGAATTAATTTCCATAGAAAAACAGACGTCGTCAAATATAGAGCAAGAAGTTTTGCAAACATTAATAAATTAAAAAATATCGAGGATTTTCATTTAATAATGCTTCTAATATAAGCATATTACTTACAAGTATATAAGTATCCAGGTTTACAAGCACATCTTTAAAAACACAGCTCAAGCGCAGGTTTTATTCCGTGAGCTAACAATTGCTTAAATTTCTTTGCAGAAAAACAACTGCAATTCAGTACTTTATGTTTGTGCTGGATTGGTCGATATTTTTTTCTGCGCAAACTCGTCATTGGAACATTTTCACCAGAAATCTAGTGACATGAAAATATTTCTTCACGGTGAAAAGAGTTTCTTATATAAGAAGGTTAGCAAGATCAGATGCTATGTTAGCTATAAAACTTGGTTTTACCCATATAAAAGAGGCTTTAACAGAAATTTATAATTCAGAAGAAGAAAAAAAAGTAACCATGGTGGAGCCAACTTCACTTCTGAAGAAAATGAACAACTAAAAAACTGCCCTAATGGCAGTGATTTGAAATAGTATTTAACAAAAATAAATACTAATATTAAATCACTGCAATCAGTGGAGTGCGAAGTATTGAAAGAATCTACTTTACTGAAGTATTTAGAAAATTGTATCTAATTATATTATAGTTTTAACTATTTATTAAATGTTCTATCTATATAAATTAATATTTTGTCAGTTATTTAAAATAAAAAATTACATATTTTACAAGAAATATATGAAAACTAAAGGATCAGTTGTAATTATTATCTTTATTATCTCTAAATGAAGACAATATTCTTAGAAGTTATGTGATGGTGGAAAGATCAGTTTTAATATATTCCTTGTAAAATATGTAATTTTTATTTTTTTAAAACTGACAATATATTAATATATATGGATAGAATGGAATCAAGGATTAATAAGAAGGCTACTGATGAGTCATGTCCTGATGATGAGAAAAATGCCCTGAAACGTCGGAAAATGTGCTGTAAGAAGCAATAAATCAAAATTAATACAGGAGGAAGATATATGATTCACAATATACCTAATAATATATTTCTTCTTATATTTATTTATAATTTCAAATAATTATTCAGAAATATATATATTTTTTAAATTATATTAATTTAATCAAAGAATTTTTTTTTTGTCATACGATTCATAACGGTTTTAACGAATTTTATTTTCATGCAATATATTTATTATGATTTTTTGATGTTTTCATAAAATTAACATTTTTAAAAATTGACTGTAAGTAGGTATATCATGGATTAGGATTTAATTGGAAAATTATAAACACAAAGGCTGGAAATATCGGTAAACAACAGACCAGTCACCGTTTCGTCAATTCAGGCATCTTCACGACGGAAAAAACAAGATCACATAGATGCAGACAAAATAAAGCACATCTCACATCAACAATTTAAAAAAAAGACACATCAACTAGAGACAGTGCATCACACCGAGACATCTAAACACATACTTAAATACAGTATCAAATTACAGTAGAACCTCGCTTATCTGGAACCGCCATATCCGAAACTCGGATTATACGGAAGCTTTTTTTGTTTTCATTATTCACACCTTTTTCTATCAGTGAAAATTTCTCAAAAAACTGATACAAAATTATATAATATAATATTAAAAATAAATCGTAATTTAAATTAACTAATAGTAGAGGCATTTGTAAAAAAAAAAAAAAAAAATTAAGTTTTGAAAATTTGATCGCATCTTACAACTAATTTTATTTTTAACAACAAATCGGGTGTATACCTGCAAAACCACGTAAGTTCTATTAAAATAATAGGAGGTTTCGCAGGTGTACTGTCTATATAAAAAATTCTTGTATAACAAAACTTATGTGAAATACTTATAAGTGGGGCATTAGAAAAGTACTTGTTGGAAAAACAAGCCCTAATAGGCTAATTGCATTTTCTAGTAGGGATTGAAACTTTTCGTATAAGTCCTCCTTCCATTCTTATTGGTTTCTCATACGCATTTAAACTAATACCCAGTTTATTATTGCATCATGCAGTATTAAAACAAGTTTTTTTATCACTTTTTTTTTTTTTTTAATTTGGTTTATCTAAGTACGTTTTGGAGTGGTTTTGCGTGATACATTCAGTCAAAAGTGATGATATGCCTCCTAAATGGAAGTGAGTAGTAATCTATTTGGAACAAGAAAACTAAACATTTAATGGATTAAAGAAGGGAGAAAATTTGAAAAGATAATTTAAATGTTTATTTATATGCCTAGGTAAATATTTCTTTTTGTTTTTTGCAAATTACAATCATAAATAAATCATTAGTGTCAAGAATTTTTTATTTACTGATCATAGCATCTCTTATCCAGAATAGCTCTGTCCACATTATCCCGGATGAACGGGTTTCTACTGTAATTAATAATAATTTTCAGCAGAAGTATGCAGCTGAAAATGTTAAGTCCTTATAAACTTACTCTGGCCCAGAAGATCTGGATGACCTGTTGATAGCTTGAACGAGGTCCTCGGAGTGCACCAATCGCTGGAAGCAGCAAGACTTTATCCCCACCGGATCCCGGTATTGCGCAGTAGGCCCTTTCCCATCCTCCAATCAAATCCCTTCCCGGAATATTCGATTCTGAGAAACTTCATTTTATCCTGTTTTAAATTTATAATCAATGGGCTTTTAGTTCAGGGCAAGGAAAACTGTATGCATTTAACGAAATATTTGGGTTTAATTAACACGATATAGTACAAGGTTCTTTGAATTATCGTAACTAATCAGGAAATCGATGAATCGAAATCTCAAAAATTTAATTTCTAACGTCAGTATCATGTATTTCATGATGCATGTGTTTTTTAAATCATAAAAATATTTAAAAAAAATTATCCGGAAAAAAATCTTCCCGTTTTTATATAATAAAATTTCCTCAAAAGTCATTCAAAGTTGCAGAACACGCGAAGCACGTCTGACCCGGTAGAACTTGCAAGAATCAGGGAAGTTCATCATATACCGAGAACTTTGGTGAAGTTTTGAAAACTACTTTAATTTAGATGTCTTGTTTGTTAGTTAAGGATTACTACTTTTTTCAAAGTATTTGTGAAACATTGGCATTTTTCTCCAATGGGGGCTAGGAGCCGAGAAAAATTATATCGATGTTGTTTTTCGTATAGTAAAATGAAATTTAATTTGAAAATATAAGGCCGGGTTTCAAATGTTATAAGTACTGCAAAAACATTATTTGGGATCCAGAAATAGTAAATTTCAGAGTAATCCAATTTTTTAAATGTAATAATTAAGTTTTATAGCGATTTCAAGGTTCTATAAATTATGTGTAATGAAAACAATAATCCTCTGCGGTGTGAAGTATATTAACAGAATATTATTATTCAAAATTGGCTTCAGATTTGGTTTTAGCACTCTGAAAAACCCCTATATTCAAATTTTCAGGCGAATTTAAAAATAAAAAGTTTTTGACTAAAAAGTTCGCCAAGGGCCAAGATTTAAAAAATCGCCCATAAACCAGGAACCCTTTGAAAGATTCTTCTACTTTACTTAGTTTCTTAATCTACACGATTTGCTTTAAATGTAGTGTTTCTTCTACGTGTTTTAGAACCAAAGTTTTCCGCAAAAAAAACTCAATTTTGTAATCACATTTTTTTACACAGATCTTCTAGATAAAGCAAAGGCTGCTTATAATTATGGAAAAAAGAAACTTCCCTCTTTCCAATTACTCCAAGAAAATCGGATAAACTGAACAGCTTCAAATCGAAACGTAATTTAGTGGCTTACAAATTTTGAACTCCTCGAAAAAGAAAAAAAAAAAAAAATTGTTTTCGATATTTTCAGCATGAAGGTTTTTCGGTGCGCTGGATCAAAATCTGCCCTAATTTTTGGTGTGAAAAAACCTATAAGGCTAGTTTACCCAATAATCTAAATTTTTAAAAAAAATTAATTTAACCTAAAAGCAATAATTTTTTTATTTCATATTTTTCCTTTAATATACTCTGAAAAACAAATGTTTTAGCGGAATAACCACGTCGTTGTCATTTTTCAAACTCGAGATAAAAAATAAAGCAGTTTCAACGTGTTTTTTTTTTTGGCTCCTGGAGCCCATTGGAACGAAAAATTTGGTTGAAATCGGTAACCCATTGACTTTGCCCTCCCCTTGTCAGTGTAAATATGACCTGTATATGACCTACAACGCGATTTAAAGTGTGAAATCTTTAACATAAAAACAGAAGGCCGACAATAAAATTTGATAAATTATATATATATACGAGTATATATATATATATATATATATATATATATATATATATATATATATATATATATATATATATATATATATATATATATATATATACACAAATGCACACAGATTGAGGAGACTGTTGTACCTTATGCTAGAACAGACCGAAAAGAATTTCTTCTTTTACGAAAACATATTTTTTTTGTTTCGTGTCAAGATACAAACATATAGATTAAACATATTTTTTAAAATATGTTTAAATTACTATTTAAAAAAAAAATAATAAAAATTTTAACAATCGGTTTACCTTGAGCTATTACATATTCAATATTATTGTACAAAAAGTTATCGGTTAGACTCATGTTATATTACATAAAATTTTAAAAACACTTTAACAAACCGTCTTTCGGTATGGTTTCCGTAATGCCTTAGATACTTTGTTTGTGATACGATGATAGTTTGAAAAATAAATTAGAAGTGATGGGTAGTTGACACATGCAATTTATTATAATTATTTATTACACAGAGCCGAATCTTGAGGGTGCAACCGTGTTCGGTGGACGGAGCGTAGACGGCGATTGCTAGTATCCGCATTGAGCCTTCGGGTTCGCTAAGCCTTTTAATATAATTTTTATTTGAAAGAGGTTGATGAGAAATTTGTTATAAACATTTTTGAGCCACGAAAGTAATTAAAATTCTTTCCTTACCAAGCAGCGGTAGGAAAGTAAAAAGTTTAATAAATTTCCTCATAGACGCGGATTTCCACGTGTTATTTTCACAGCAAGCGTTCAATCAATAGGGATACAAAGTGTTTTAATAATAATAATATTAAACTCTTTATTTATTCTGGGACAAGTCCCTTTAGAATAACAATTACAGGCAATGATAGGTGGGCTTCAGAGCCTTAGAGTGGATGATACAGGAACATATGCGTTAACAGATAATTAAAAAAGAAAAGAAAATAAATATAAACAAATGAATATTATAACAAATCATAATGCAATAACTTCTAGCATATGAAATAGGTATTAATAGTCTAATTGGTTACGTCTTAAAACAAAAACCACACTAACTTCGTATATTAATAAGATATGACAAAATTATAAATGAAGGGGCATATTTACAAATGTTGATTGAAACAAGAGAAAATCTATTTACAATGTTTTTTGTAACTGGGTGGAAAATAAATGATTGAATAAGCGGGATTTGAAGGTCATAAGAGTATTGGAGCGACGAATGTTAGGAGGAAAGGATTCCATAAGAATGAGGATCGGACAAGAAAAGATCTGTCGAAAGCTGCGGATCGGTGGGCCGTTGTATGTAAATCTGAAGGCCGAGAACGGGTATGACGAAAATGAACAGAGAATTTGAATTGAAGGAGGTCGAAAATATAGGATGGACGGCGGGATTGGATAACTTGGTAGAGGAAGGATGCAAGGATATACTTACGACGGTAGGAAGGATATAGCCACTTCAACTCTTCGTAATATCGGGAGACAGAGGCGTCCCTCGGGATCCCGAAGATGAATCGTACAAAGCAATTTATCATACGTTTTATTTTTGCCTCGATGTCCGATCAAAGTGGAGGAATATTAAGGAAGTAACTAGGAGTCTACGGGTCCTCACCTGGAAATAGGTGAAGGAGGTAATTTAGTCGCTTTAAAGTGTAAAAGGTACGACGGAAAATATCGGAAACATGATTTTTCCAGGAAAGAGTTTGATCAAAGGTGATTCCAAGGTTTTTTTATGGTTGGATAGAATTTGATGGGATTATTATTTAGGAACAAGGTTGGGATATGAGGAACAGTTTTAAGGAGGTGATGGGAACCTTTTACAATTGCCTTTGTCTTCTCTGCATTCAGCTTCGGCTTGTTAGTAACAGCCCAGTGACTTATTCGATTCAAAGTCCTCTTGGAGTCTTTTGGTGGCTAATAATAGGTCGGAAGGCGGGAAGGACAGGTATATTTGGAAATCGTCTGCATAGTTATGGTATTGGGAGTGATGGATAAGAAGGGGAAGGTCATTAATATAAATAGCAAACAGAGTAGAAGACAAAGAGGAGCCCTGAGGGACACCAGAGGAGAGGGATCATGTCTTGGATGGAGGTTGTCCTTGAACGACTACATACTGCGACCAATCTGAGAGGAAGGATTGGAACCAGCGCAAAACACTGATAGATAAAGGAAGACATTGTAATTTGTTAAGGAGGATGTTATGGTCAACTGTGTCAAAAGCTTTGGAGAAATCTAAAAGGATGAGAATAGTTAGGTTTTGGTATTCAATGGCGGTTTATAGGTCTTGGATTATTTTCAGGAGAGCGGACTGTGTTGAGTAACAAGGTGGAAAGCCAGATTGGAGAGGGTTAATGAGGGAACGTTCTTCTAGGAAGTTTGAAAGTTGAATTTGTACAAGCCGCTCCATTGGTTTTGAGAGGTTAGAGAGGAGAGAAATAAGACGGAAATCATGGTGTGAGGATTTTAATTTTATTTAATGGTCGGACTAGGGCAGTTTTCCAAGAAGAGGGGAATATGGAATTTTGTAGAGAAAAGTTTTAAATATGATAGAGATGGGACATAAGGGTTGGGAGACAGGATTTTATTAGCTTTACTGAGATATCGTCAGGACCATAATCATTGGTGTGGGATTTTAGGATAGTGGAAAGTAATTCATCATACGACACGTGGGAGAAAAAGAAGTATTTTATGTCGTTTCGTTTAAACAATGCCACGTGTTAAAAAACTCACACCCAAGTGTGATATCGGCTTTAAAGGGAGCTGTAAATGGATTATACGCAATCCGTATTTAATATGGTCAATTATTCCCCCATATGTAAAATAATAGCGATCAAAGCGTTGTGTTGGAGGGATTAATTGCATAAACCCCCACCCTCCTACCGCCCCAAAGCAAGTCGGATAAACTTTCATATTTTAGCCTTTGAGGGTAGTTTAATTATGTTGGAGCAGCTTCCGTTATTGGATTTTGCATATGCACTTAGCCCATATCGATTTAGGACAAGAGTAAAATGATTAAATAGTGCTAGTCTACGAGTATGCAAATTATGAAAAATGTTACAACGCAATACTAGTAATTTATGCTTCATCTGAATATTCTAATAAAGAGGAAATGTAGTTAAGTAAATTATACCTTCTTATCAAATGGTTTCATAACAATATTGGAGAAGATGGTTGGGGGTGGAGTGAAGATAGAAACCCACAGTTAGTAATAATACTGCTTTAATGTGTGCTGACGTCTCGGCCTAAGTTGTAGGCATTCATCAGGGCTAAGAAAAACTAGAAACAACCATAAAAGAAACGAAGAGGAAATATAGTAGGAATTACATGGAGAAATATGGAATAAAATAGTAAACATAAAAATATATGAAAAATGAAGTAGTAAGTGATACGAACTGTATTATATTCAAAACTACTTCTTTTTGCAGAAAAATAAATAGGAGAGTATCGGCCGGGATTCAAAAGGATTCATGACGAATAAGCATAAGGATGATACTCCCGAAGTCAACTGAATTCAAAATGAACACACATCCTCTTATTATTGACTTCAAGAGGGCGTATGGTAGCATCAAGATGTCCAATCTCTACGAAGTATTGCAAGAGCTCATGATACCACCAAAACCGATACGCCTCATCAAAATGACAATGGAAGATGTCAGGTGCAAGGTCAAAATTTGTCCCCAGAATTTGACTCGAAACGAGGATTGAGACAAGGAGATGTCCTAGCGTGTTTGTTGTTTAACTTTGCACTTGAAAAAGTAGTAAGAAGCTCTGGCATATAATGACAGAGAACATCTACGACAGGCTCGTCCAACTGTTTGCCTTGCAGATGATATCGACATAGTCACTCGCTCGTTCAACGCACTCAAGGGCGCATTTGGAATCCTAAGGAAGCCGCTGCAGACATGGGCCTCACTACAAGCAAAGAAAAGACAAAGTACATGAGAGTTGGCCAGAGTGATGGAAATACGGTAAAAGAACCCTTAGTAATAGATCCGTTCAGCTTCCAGAGCGTAGACCAGTTAAAGTACTTAGGATCAGCTGTTTGCTCTACAAATAAGATTGTGATGGAAACAAGCCAGAGACCGATGATGGCCAACAGATGCTATTTTGGTTTAAGGAAGCATCTCAGTAAGCCCATAACCTCTCGACTAACCAAGTGCCTAATTTACAAAACCCTCATCAGGCTGGTCCTTACTTATGGATCCGAAACATGGACTCTAACTGCCGAAAAGGAAAAAGAAATCCTTACCTTCGAAAGTAAAGGAAAATATTACGGAGGATTTTTGGGCCCATTAGACAAGGGAACCATTGGAGAAGACGACACAACAATGAAGTGTGCGAGCTCTTCGGAGAAGATAATGACCATCGAGTTAGGACGATTGAGGTGAGCTGGCCATGTCGCCCGAATGATGGATGACCAGATTCCCAAGAAGCAATTGGAGGAGAGGCTGGACAGCTCCAGAGCTAAAGGCAGACCAAGACTCAGGCGTGAGGACGCTGTTGCTAAGGGCGCTAGGACGCCGACTGAATGTACGAAAGTGGAATACAAGCCGCACAAGATTGAGCAACCTGGCGGAGGTTCATCAAGGAAGCCAGGGAACACATCTGTCTTGTGCGCCACGGGAAGAAAAAAGAATGTGGTATAAAAAAGGTGAATACATAAAATATGAAAAGTGAAATAATGAGAAATGTATGCAAAATAATAGAATAGAAAATACAAACATGTAAGCAAAATACGCGCCAAATACAAATAATATTAAGTAAAACAATAAATAATGTAATAATTATGGTTAGTTTACATGAATTAGATGTGAAAGAGATTATGATAGAAACATAAAATATTCACTCACAAGACTTTCCATACCGCTTTGAATGCAAAACAATAATTTAATTATCTTTTACATATCAGATAATTTATGAAGTGTTCCAGGAGATATATAGTTTTCAAATTATTCGAAAAACTAAAAAGAAGTAAACGGGTTTCCATAGGAAGCACGGAATACTTTAAAATGTGGCTACAAAGTCCAATACACAGTATCTTTGCTAATACTGGTCCGATTTAGATGATTTTTTTTTTTAGGGAATTTAATTAGGTACCTTTTAAATGACGATAGCAATAAAACGTATACTTTTTGAGTTATAAGCAAATACATTTTTTTTCAAAACGTTTTTCCTGCTTTTTCTCGGATATGTACCATATATGAAACATTAAGGTGCTTTAAGGACACATTACACAAGTACACTTTAGGTAAGTTTAATAAAAATCGTTAGAGCCGTTTTGGCGCAACAGTTCATAGAAAACAAGTTTTTTGGATATTGCGTGACCGTTATTGCCCCCAGAGTGTCGTCCGATTTGGTACACAGGCGTCGGAGGTTGTAACCCTACCAACAAAAAAAAACGAAACATCGGCCCACCTCACAGTGGGGCAATTCGCAAATTTAGGAGTGAAAAAGTCAAAAAACAAAGATTAAATTTAGCTCTCGACACGAATACTTATTTGTACACAAATGTTTTCTTCATTCAAATCCGACGATGGTAAATTCCAGACATCAATATTAATAAACAAACCCAGTGTTTATACAGAGTGTTGATGATGATGAGATAAAAATTCTTCCGCCAGTTGACAATTGATTTTTCACGATTAAGGGTTTGCAAATTACTTCTTATCTTGTTCGACTAACATAGTGAAGGTAAGAGAATGCTATAATCACATTCATAAAAATTTGGAAAAAATATCTCATAAGAATTAGAAAAATGTATCGAACAAATTTCTTTTAAAGCAAATTTTTAGATTTCTTTTAATTGTAAGTTGATTTAATTGAGATCCGCCTAGATTCGCTTTAATTTTTGAAGCGTTATTAAATTTGAGATGCCAAGTTTCCATTTTTTATGAAATTTTTCCAGCTGCGTTAACAATGTACGTTTTTCAAAAATTATCTCCATTCCGAGAAGGACTATGTTAAATATTTGGAGAACCAAGGAAACTTTTGAGAAAAAAAACTTAGCATTGCTCGATTAGAGGATTTTTAATTTTTAATATTAGGGCACATTTCCAACAAAGAAGACATAATTGGAAGACATATAATTTAAATAATTATTTTTTTTTTAATTTAGTTAAACAAAAAAGGGATTAAAGATTGCTGAACATTAGAAAATATTTCTAAAATTGGAACAATCTTGGTTGGACACCGAATTAAAAATAATTCTACCCACCGAAAATCGTGTGTCTGATTGGTCGCCCAACTAAGTGCTTTCAGGATTCTTCATTGCGGTACAAGAGACGAAAAATAGCACCACCATTATAGAGTGTCATTTTATCAGAAGAGGCTCTTCAAGTAAGAAATAAAGATATAGACAATTTAATAAAAGGAAAAATTCTAGAATTTCTTGTATTTCTGGCTTATTTCATTCATTGTTATTTTCCTGTGATCCTTTAGTTTCATTCCAAACATTTCTCCTCATAGACACATTAGAAAGCAGTTTAGTAAAAATTAAACTCCTTTAGATAATAAGGTTGCACTGCTATTACTTTCTCCTCCTAAATCGGAATCATAATTTGAAATGGAAACGGAACTTAAGGATTAGGTGTTGTAAAAACCAAAATTAGAATAATTGATTAGAAGTAGGTACTTATATTATGCTCATTTACATTTGTTTATATATTTATATAAATTTACAGTTATATTTTATGTTTATAGAATTTATATCTTTATTAATATTTTACATTTGTTTGTCTTTCACGATTATGATGAGTTTTAATTTTTGTACATAATAATAAATATAATATATTTTTTCTTTAACAAGTTAGAGATGTGTTTATTTATTTAATCATACTTTGGGCCTTTTTTTATGTTTCGTAATACAATTTAGTATGTTTTTGGTATCATTATGCATTTTTTTTCAATAGTATTTTTTTTTTCATGATTGTGCCATAAAAGAGTTTTGCACTTCTAAATTCATGATTTGCCCTACTGTTCACCCGGTCCGGAGATAATTGTTCTACAGACAGACTGACACTCGAACCAATCCCCGAAAATTCATTTTCTGGACTCAGTTGATCTGTTGAACACCAGATATCGAAAATCTAAGCCGTTTACAATACCTTCCCAACCAACACTATTATTTTAGGTGTACTTTTTGAGTTATGAGCAAATAAAGTTTTCTTTTTTTCTTAATATTCTCGATTACTTACTATATATAGGAAACATTTATGACTTTAAGAAGAAGGCATAAGACAAGTTTCATAAAAATCGCTAAAGCCGTTTTAGAAAGCTACTTTCAATAGAAACAAAAAGTTTTTCGGCTATAGCAAAATCGGCCTCATACACACAGACTAATTCTTCAGTACTTCATTTTTTTAAAAATTTCTATGTATAGTATTTTTTGCTCCATATTTCCGATGCAATTCCTACTATATTTATTTTTATTTTCAATTTAAATAATATATTTAAAATTTGGAAGAGTTATTAAATGTCAATAGGATGAGAAATTTCGCATCTTCCTAATTTATGGTTATATTTAAATATTATTGTTAAGGATTAAACTTATTGTTAAATATTAATCAATTGATCTAATGAACCATCATAGCTGTCCACATCTACTCCAAATTCCTCAAAATTATATCCAAATAAACTATTTCGTCACTTTAACATTACGATGTTATACAACAATTACTGTTAGGAATGTCTCTATTTAATTATTTGCTAAGTTACTCAGGCCTTTAATCAAGGGATCAGTTACGTCAGCCGTGGAACAACTCTGTGGTTGGGAGCACCTCCTGGGGCACATCCAGCCTCTATAAATTGGATACAACACTTAATTGGGCTGGAGATGAACCTTTAGTCTTTCTTTAACCGTTAGTCAAGAACAGTAGGTCCTTAATGACTGAGCCAAGATCCTTGGCTTGGTTTTCGAAAACGACTACATAAGTAATAAAAAAACATGACTTTTGGGAATTTATCATTTTCTTTTGAATTGTTGTTTCTCAAACGTTAACTTGATCAATAGTTGAACTAATAATTGATTCTTAAAGCTTAGACATTATGGAACAGCTATTTAACTGAAAACTGTTTTAAATATTTTCTAAAGCGAAGTATTTAGTTTTTTCCCAAGATCAAATAGTTGATAGTGTTGTAATATGTCATTTCTCGAGTTACAACCGAGTTCCGTTCATCCACCTCGATCATAAGTCGGACAAAAAATATGACACCAAAGTATTAGAGTAAAAATCTTTTGTTTGTTTGCTAAATGCATAGGGAAATAATTACATAATGTATTATATTTGGACATAATATTTATTTTAGGATTTTTTTATCCTCTTTGTTGCTTGCTGATATCTTCTTGACAACCGCCCTCAAACGCATACAATAGGTAACCGACTGGATATTAACTGAGGAAATCGATTGCATCATCCTTTTTTACGCCAGGAGCACGCAATTGATGACAAAAACAAAAAAAAAATTATTTTTTAATTTTTTTTTGTTGGTCGTAAGTCCGAATGGTCGTGAGTCGAGGTGGTCCTAAGTCAAGAACTGACTATATGTTTTGGTCGAGGAAACTTGCTAAAAATTAAAATGATTTTATAAAACAGTTAATTGGTTTTCATTTAATTTAAATAAATCATTAATTTTGAATCAGGCTTCAAAAATTTTTTTTAAAAAGTAATTATAATTTTGCATTTTTAAAAAGGATGAAGAGGAGAATGTAACTAAAGATATTTTAATAAAATCTGAAGTTAATAAACTAAATAATGAAGTTGGTACAAAATAAATATGAATTTATTTATTCCTTCCAGAAAAAATAAAATTACGCCTGCACAAATTACGCTACATGGTCAATATTATTTAACGTGGTATAATATATATCACACCTGTCAATATAATTGTTACAATATACTCCTCAAACGGTCAATGTATTAACGAAATTCGATATTGATTCAATATTGACGGTGTAAGGGGGGCTTTAGGTGAGGATTTATTTAAATGAACTTTTAAATGTATTTTAGTATCTTTCTACCGGCGCAACACCCCCTCCTCCCCCAAGATGAATTTCCAAGATCTAAGTATTTAGGTAAATTAAATTGTTGGCATACGGTCAAAAAACTAAATATTTTAAATTACGAAATAGTAATTTTGTTTTATTTGTATACATAATTACCAAAATATATACTTGGGCCTGGTATGTCATATCGCGCTTAAAACTTCATTTTTGATTCATAGTTATTTTGACCAATTAATTATATTTAAATGAACTAGAACAAAGATCAAACTCGAAAATGTAAATATTGTTTACATTAAATTGCAATAACTATTAAATGTTAGCACTTAATGCAACGCTTTCGTCTTGGTTTCAATCTATGTTTCAGCCTCTAAGGAACAGCTAAAAAGTATGAGAATAAATTACCTAAATTCAAAAATGTCCAGTTCAAAAACAAGTATTTACACCCACCCTATAAAAAAACTATTAATGCATTTTTATCAATTCATAAAGTGGAGGAGAAATTTCTAAGCATAAACTTAAGAAAAGAAAATAAACTTAAATAATTTAATAAAGTATTTTTCGCAAGAGTTCCAAAAATTCGCAAGCCTAGCGCTATAATGGAAACTTTTGTGAAAGTAGAATTGAAGAGAAAAGTATAAATCACTTGTGCAAAATTAAAAAACAAAGTTTGAAGGTATTCAAATTTTTTATAAGCCGTTTGTGAAGAATCATATTCTTTTGGAGAAGGAAAAAGAAAGATGTGGATATTAATCTATTAAAAGGAGCTATATTTATTCTGATTAGATTTGTATAAAATTTATTCATAAATTCGTTTATTTACTAAACTAAAAGTTTTTTTACATCTTTGTGGAAATCCAATAAGCCCTTCATTTTATGCACTGAGTGAAATTGATTAATATAAGGATCTGACGTAACGAGGAGACATCTATGTGGTGGACATCTTCGTTTTTTGAATTGCTGAGTCGATATTGATGGTAATAATTATCTCGCACTTCCTCAATGAACATTCCCATCGGCAACATCGAAGCTAATATTATAGTGCTTACAGATCTTCTGCGCCGTATTGGGCGTCTTACCAAGCTCACGAAAAAGAAATCAGTTTTTTACAATAATTCCCAAATTTTGGTGGGTCCACAGCCCGAATCGATGCATTAGCTGTGGTTGGTGGATCTTGCCATCATTTGCTATCCCCCAACCTCGCGGACCTTATTTCGACAGGATTCATTCCATATTTGATTAAAACGCGTTCGAAATGTTTGTTTAAAATACTTTTTAACTTCTTCCTCGCGATCCGGTGTTAGCTGAGGGAAATCACTCCTCAATTTCTCCTTACAATTCAGAACATCACGGTCACTGTCTAAAACTGTATCGCCTATTTCGCGATATGACAATTGGAAATTTTCTATTGTGGTACAAATATGCTGCGATTAGGACTTGTCCGAACGAAGAGTTGTAAGAGGAAGGGGAAAATAAATAAACTGAAAGGATTCTGATTCATTCTGATCAGCACAACACTTTTAATATCTATGTACTTTTAGTCAGTTTTATTGGTATACATACATCAGTCGTAGGTGGTCGCAGCTAAAACTTGTTGCATCGATTAGGTCTAAGTATTGATTTCATATAAGATAGAAAACTGCAGGAGATGCCGTACATTAGTCATACATTAATAAACTTTCATAAATTATTTGATCGTTTACTTCAAAATTTTATGACAGCTTCAAAACTAAAAACTATGGATTATAATAGCGTTTATATTTTTTCAGGTAAGTTGTAAAAACATAAAAAAAATAATAAAATAAAAACATTATTACTTAGTTGTATGAATAGGTATATGTGTGACGAATCTTTTCGTTATTTGACAAATGTTAAAAGTATCACAACCTTTTCATTTCATCAACATACATTACTCAACTATTGTGTATTCAAAATACTAAGTCCATTTATAGATTCAAATAGTTCGAAAAATTGCTGAACCACTGTGTGGCGTAACATTTTTGCATGGAAATGTCTTTTGGGTGTGTAGTATGTTGAATAAAGACTATTGACCCCTGTGCCCAACAAGTTCCAGTAACGAAAAGCTAAAGAATAAATTTAGCTATTTTTAAAAACCTTACTACTGTAAACATCACAACAAAATTCGGAGTAATATTTTAAACTGTTCAATGTATTCCGAATGGGGTGGAATAATGTATTGCAATGGTAGTCCAAATGTATTCTAAACGCTCTCCTATGGGTACGTCTTCCCAATTTGAGCATAATATACTTAATTCTAATATAACTGGAGGAGAATGACTTGAATTGAATAATTTCAGTAACAAAGTGATCTCGCCGAATAAGGATAATGATATGGGAAGTATGACGCACGTTCCTTATAAAATAGATGCATACATCTCGAGAATCGATTCAGCTGGCACTGGGCGTCGGTTCCATCGAATAGTTCTTGAGTTCCAACACGAAAGGTTAATGGAGGTAAATAAAAACTCTTGAAATCCACAATATTTACCTCCAATCTCATTAAGAGAACAATATTGAACCGGTTAGATGCGGATTCAAACTGGGATATAAAAATAACTCGAAGGATCTGTGTTGTTTAGCATGAAAATATTATTGTTTAGATAATGCTGAGTGTTAAAACGAAGCATAAAAACTCATAAGTTAAAACAATTCTATAAACTGGTTTTGTGGGATTATATTGGATTTTGTAGAAAGGAAAATGCAGTCTGTTATTCTAATAGAGTAGCACCATTTAAATCGCACCTTACAGCACACTTCTAATATGGATCGGCCTAGGAACCACAGGACTTCACGGATATCATACTCATACCCTCCTATCCAATTATAAAAAAACAACAGAGAAAAGTTAAGAAACATCATTATGTACTATCCGCTTAATAAAATGTTAATTAAAAATCGCTCAAAACAGGACATACAAGACAGAAAAATACTGATTGAAAAGTACGAAAAAATATTCGAATTTCAGACAAGCAAATAACGTGATAGATAAAGGAAAGTAAATAGCTGTTTCAAGCTAGACTATTAGGAATAGCACTTAAGAAAACGTCATAAATAATGAGAGGTTCCCGAAGATACACAATTTACAATCTAACCCTTTTGAAGTACCAAGGGACTATACTCTTCAGCGCTTTGAAAATATGGAAATATAGAAATAGCAGTTAGAAAAAATTAGTTCCAGGTAATAATTAAAAATGAATGATACCGCATATAAATAATGCAGACGATTACTTATTACTGGGTAATATAGCTGCGTTCGGAGTGATGCCGAGCACTTTGGGGCTTGGTTGCCAGTGCACCAGATTCGAAAAGGTATCCGTTCAATTCCCACCAAGGTCAGCTAGAAAACATTAGGTTGGAACCTCCGGATAGTCTTCCAGGGTGACGAACGGTGCAAGCAGACCGACTTGCCGTCACCTCCACCATTACCGTTTGACCGAAACCTTGGAAAATACTGAAAGAAATTAAACAAACAATTCTAGGATAAAATGTCAAATAAAAAAAAAATAATAAACTACGCATTAAAAGTGTTTATAGTCTAGCTTACAAAATAATTTTAGTTATTTAGTTAAATAATCAAATAGTTTAAATATATTTTATATGGGTAAGAGGATCGTAAAGGATTTACGTTTAAAGGAAGATAGAAAATCTATATGGACTGGAATAGGTAAGGAACTCCCAAAGGACGAGGAAAGAAAAAGAAACGAATTGCGAAAGGAAGTAGTTCCATTTAAGGGAGTATAAAGATCGATTTGCTGGCTTATGGTGTTCAAGAAGTGGATGGCAAGCAAGATTAGAAAGGAATCAAGGTGAAATTATTGTAGAAAATTAATATTTTCTATACAATACAAAAAAAACCTTCCATCTTCAACACGTTGACTGTGGCAGGGAAAAAATTGGTTTATGTTACCACGAGTTATCGGTCCCCGGGAACCAGAACCGTACCTGATGTACATCATTTGATTGCTAATTATAAAGATACACCGACCACACAGGAGTAAAGTTCTTGAAAAAATCTCGCCGCATGTAATATAAAATATAAGCAGTCAACTTGTTAAATTCGTTTGTTTGAATTTAACGTATACTTACAAGAATTTTTCCAAGCTCTGACAAATTGCAAGGGGGAAATCGCTGGTGAATTTGCCAAACAGCCAAATTTAAAATGAAAAAAGGTTCAAATAATAAACAATAAAATAATAATGTGGGCTCGGTCTTCTATAGAGTTTTAAACAGAGAGATTTCGAATGTTAGTTAAAAAATATTAATGTACAGAACTGGAGACAAAGGAAAATTTTAAAATGAAATGACGCGATGATTAGGGAAAACAGATGTGGGACAATTTCACTAGATTCTAGGAGTAACAGGTTTTAGGTAACATTTTGTGTAATATGGGAGGGTTTTATAATGGTAAATAAAATAAACTTTTACTGAACAATATTTCGGTCAATTCTCCGTTACGGTAAAGAAATATAGTATAAAAATAAAACTAGTGAGCAGGCCTGACTGATTTTCGAGTGAAGAATTCTTTGTAGAGACCGAGGGCGGAAAATGTTGCTCACATTAGTTAAGATCTGTCAAATATTATCTGGGTACAGAACGCAGAGGATGGCCTAGGTTCGGATTGGCCGACGGGTAAATATCCGATACCATAAACATGTTGATTATTCAGAATTACCCGAAGGGAGCAGAAGTACTTAGCAATGGGTGGAAGTAGTTGAGAAGGATAAGGATAAGTATTCGTTATCGAATAGTAGTGCCACAATGATAACGATACTGACAGAAACAGATTCATATTCAGATATTCAAGATCAGAATATTTTACAATAGTATGTTGAGGATTAAATTATTAATAGCTTATAATTGTTTGGAATGCATACGGGAAGTAGAGCGCAAAATTTGTGAGCTGAACGGACAAGGATTTCAAATTGATGGAAAATAAGCAGGGCTCCAAAACAACTGTTCACTTTTATTTCGAAAAAGTTCTTATTCTAAATTAAACTTTTTTCTTGCAAGAACTTTTTTTTAAACAGTTCATGCAAGAACTTTTATGTTAAAACTATTATTTTAAGTTCTTAACATAACTTTTTGGTCAAAACTTATGTAGTAAAAGTTCTGTGAGAACGTTATCGTAAGAACTTTTAGATATAAGTTCTATCAGAACTTTATCGTAGAAACTTTTAAATACAAATTCTATATTATAAAAGTTCTCGTTAGAGCCTTGATATCCATAGTCTCTCCCAAGAACACCATAAGGTAGAGAATCAAACATAGGCTTCTGAAATCGAAAAATTCAGAAAAATTTTCTTAAAACTGATAAAAATCTCCTGTTATAATTATTTCACATTCATAGTTATATTTATTCCATATTTGCAGTATGGAACTTTACAAGTGCTAAGGAATTTTATTGACATTTTGAGCTGTTAATATAATTTTTTTTAAGATAGATAGCACGGTAACCTAGTGGTAATCTAACGACCTATGTTCAAACTTTGACTGCCAAACAAGATTTGTGATCTTTGACAGTGTGAATCGTGGTTTGTCCATACTCTCTGCAAATAATGCCATAGGGTCAAGAACCAGGTACGTTCATGGTCCCAAACGATCCAAACATGAGAATCTGGAAATTATCGTTGTGGGATTCATAAATTAATAATTCTTTGAATTATTTGAAACTTATTAAAGGAGAATTGGCATCCTAAAATGACTATCAATTTTTCCCCATACGAACATTGCTGAGACAGTAATCTAGGCTTCAAATATATTAAAACCAACAAAAAAAATAATAATAATTAATGAAGTATGCATCATTGGATTGGAAAAAACTCTAAATACCAACGATTAATTGAAGATTAAGCGAATGCAATCCATCGATAAAAATGAATAAAAAAAATTACAGTAGAGCGTCGATTATCCGAACTAATGTTGTCAGTGGTGGTTCGGATAATCGAAATTCACGTACTCGCACACTATAATATATATATATATATATATATATATATATATATATATATATATATATATATATAAATTAATTAATTTTGTATTTATTTATATATAATAAATAAAAGGAAGATCTAAACCAACAACTTTGTAAAAAAAAACATGTTTGTTTATTTATATAAATATAGTATGTATATGCATAGTGAAAAAACCAGTGTCATAAAGTACATATAAATTGTAAACTTATTCACATGTACATAATGAAATGAACAAAAATATGTATTTACGTATTTGCAAAAAAAATAATCAAAGTGTATCTTACCAAACCTTTATCAAAATTAATGCTGTGGCATATAAAATGTCATGATCAAATTAATTAAAATTACACACATAAAAAAAAAAAAAAAAACGTTCCGATAATCGAACGTTCGGATAACTGACGTTCGGATAATCGACGCTCCACTGTACTTGCAAATTTTCATGCAATTTCCAATCATTCGCACATCAAATTATTGGCTAAAACAATATATTAGGAAAAAAACTGATACTATTCAAGGTCATCTTAAATTAATCAAATAGTTGGATTAAACTTCCTTTAAAAAAAAAAATTATAATAATAAAATACGATTTCCTGTATTTAAATTTAAGCCAATATTTAGGAATTGATGAACCTATATATAAATTTACAACTTCCTCTGGATGAAAAATAGGATCGTAAATAAAAAAAAAAAATATTTATGATGCAAAAGAAGGCTTTCTCTCGAAAGTACCACATAACCCTTTCAGATTATATTGTGATTGGCTGCGCTATTACGCGTTTGGGAAAATATTAGATATATTGTGAGTCTTTATGAGCTGTTATTTTATTATTTTTTTTAATTTATCGGTGCAGTAAACATTGAATGGGTGGGAAATAATTAATGTGATTCTGCAAAACGATATAATATAATTGATTGTACTTATATTATTATTTATAACTGCTTCTTCTTTTTATATTTGTTAAATTTTAATTAGATTTTTATTATACTATTTATCATCATATGATTTCGTTTAATTCATAAATAACTGCTTTATATTGTATTACTGTCATTCGTGAGCTAAAATGTTTTAGTAATTGGACTATTTTAAGTATGTATTTACGATAATTGGCATCTTAATTCAATTCTTAAAAATAATTATAGAAGTTAAAAGACAGAAAAAGTGGGAAAATATGTAAAAAGTGAAAAAAAGTGTATATTTTTCAATTTTTATTGGGATGGTATGTTGAAATAGTATCGTACATCTGATTACTGTATTCTACAACTGATTGTTTGATAAGATGTACGAGAGTGAATATACTGATTTGGAAAGGGAATATATTTTGATTAAAAGTAGTAGTAAGAGTTAATTCAATTTATTATGTAAATAAATATTTTATTTAACTTAAAACATAGGATTTCGGTGATGTCTGGGAAGGCCTTGAAAATGCCTCTTCTATAAGTTTCCACCACGTCAGTATCTACGCGACGGTGAGGGTTGAAAGAGGCGTCAGGAGACATACTAGACATGAGGACAATTCTTCAGGCTAGGCCTTGGAATTTGCACCATAAAATCAGACTTCTAAAGTCTGAGATGCCGTCCTGGGAATTAAAAAAGAGAGTTTGATCTATAATAAAATAAAGGTTGCTCCATATTCACCATCACATGTTCATAAATTTTCAATTGATTTAGGGGAGACTGGGGTAATGGTGGTCGCTATGATTTCTCGTGAAGTTGTTGACGTAGATTGCAGATAATAGGTGCGCGCCTCTATCTTGCACTATTGCACCAGAGCTCGCCGTCTTGGCAGTTGTTGTTTGGATGTTGAGAGAGATAGTGTATTTCCGTTGTTAGTTGTAAGTAAAGCCGTAGATCACAATTAATCACCTGTTTCACTGCTTCTACTAATGATTACACAGTATCGAGGAAATACCCACTTTTGTAAAACATACTTGTTTAAAAGGATTTTAAGCACTGTATATATTTTTTTAACTTGTTGAAAATCATGCGTTTGGGGTAATGACAGTCACCGTGATCGAGGTAATGATGTATATGCTCATGGACACAATGTCTATTTTTTTTGTGTGTGTGCTTCAGATGGTTAGACAAATAACTGCAGTTTTGAAAAAAAAAAAAAATGCTAAAGGTTTTATTGATGAAAAAAACAATAAAAAAAAAGAATGCAATCTACACAAAAAATTCAGTTTTTAAGTTATACGTGGCTATATTATTAAAACATCTCCATATGCTTCGTTGCTGTGTAGTAAATAAATAATCACAGACACCACCGACTGCCATTGCCTCAGGGCTGGAGTAAAACCGGTCAAAGCTGATATTTAATTTTTTCGTAATTAAATAAAAAATATTTTGTCTTAATGCAATATTTAGTAAACAGTACTCAGGTAAGGTATAAGTGTCAAATTAGAAGTTATAGTGTTTCAAACATATAAAAATTATAATTGTTTCCCCTTGGGTGACTGCCATTACCCAAGCCAATCCTACTATTGACCCACTTCTATTATTAACAAAAGCTAAACATTACAGATGAACCAACTAGAAATACACACAGTACCCGCAATACTGAACGGTTGTGATAGTTTAGCGAGTCTAAACGACGGACACGATCAGAAGTGCTTAAGGTGAGTTTCCGGGTTTCATTATATACTTAACATTGTTTTATAATGTTTTTTTTTTGTTTTTTTGTGAATAAACACAAATTGTCTTAATAACTTTATTTTTTACATTTTTTTTTTCCAAAACAAACCCACATTACGAAATATTCATTCGTCTTCTAGGTTTTCTTGCTTTCTTTCTAAAATTTAACAATACAACAACAACACTGTACATATTTTCTTATGATTATATTGAAATTACAATAATAATTAAAAAATATGTAAAGCGTTGTTTTTGTATTGTTAAATTTTAGAAAGAAAGTAAGAAAACCCAGAAGACGGAAGAATATTTCGAAACGTCGGTTTCTTTTGGCAAAAAAAAAATTTAATATTATAAAACTAAAGATATATTAAGGGTATAATGTTTGATTACAAAAAAACATTATAATTTAGTGATGTTAAACTTCCGAAAGTAAGTGGAAATTATATTGTTGTCACATTGTGTTTTGATAAATTTGTTGTTCTTTTTTATTTTTATTATTTTTTTAAACCAGTTCCATCCATTTTAGTTTTATTGATTAAATGCTTGTAACGATATGTGTTAAAATTATATGTTTGAAATCCGTCAATATTAGTCGAAAAACGACCGTAAAAAGTGACACTAATATAAATAATTGTTAATTTCAAGGCGTTCATGATAATTTGTATAAAAGAACTAGCATCCGTATACGGCTTGTTAGAAGCTTTAATAATTAATAGCAATGGTAGGATTTGATAAATTCCTTTAGTTTTTCCTTTCGTACCTTCTTCAATTGAATACAATCAAAACTAAATCCAAAATTAGACCAAGCATAATCCTCCCATCTTATTTAGATCTAAGTCTTATTTTCCAAAACTCTAAGGCCTTTTTCTTTTGAACATCTCACGTTATATTTTTAATTACATAAAATGTACTCCATGTTCACAGAATTTAATAATAATCATCTAATCATTACATAATATCAATTTCGGTTATTTTAATACTCTAAAGATCTCTAAAAATGTGCAGAGGAGGTGAATCAAATAAGTAAAAGGAAAGGAACATAAACGTAATCATAGAATCCATTGTGCAATCCATTATTTAAATTAATAAATATCAAGATCCACTTCTACTATTTACAAAAGCTGAACATTACCGATGCACAACCTAGAGCAAACAGACGCTCTATAAGTTCCTTATTTGTTTTTGATTCCAATTGTTCAACGGTTGTACGACTGTGTAAAATTAAATCTCTCTTCAGAGTTTTAGATTTGATTGATAAAGGCGAATGATAATAAAGATTGTTCAACAATTCTAATACTAGAGTTAATTGCAAAATTTTCATGAGGGAAAATTATTAAAATAAAATAATAAATATCTGGTGCGGTGAGCGCATCATACAACTTATTTCACTTACCAACCTAATATGGGTGGAAATTAATTCTGTAATACTTCAGCAGAGCTACTAGTTTGCGTGACCTCTTGAAAGGTCAACTAATGTTTTTGGGAGGGTCTGTACATCGAATGCCGAGTCTGTCTGAAGTAAGGATAGTCTTTGACATCGAAATGCAATCATTCCAATCTTGTATTATAATTTAATATAGTTTATCTATATTAACAATTTATGACAACATTTTTGGTGTTTCTAATAATTTTTTAGGGAGCGGAGTAGCTCAGTGGTAAGGCACTAAGTAAAGATACAATGCTCCCGGTCCCGGGTTCGAGACCGGCTGTGGCAGATAATTATTTATTCTGTTATCAGTCGTGGATCGACCCTGTGGGATCGGGAGACCCTCCTGGGGACCACCCAGCCTCTATAAAATGGTACCCTTAATTGGGGGAAAAACCTGGCGGTTGAGCGGATCTCGGCCAAATCACCTCCTTGCACAACCGTTGGCCTAGAGACAGTACGGTCCTTAACAAGTACTGAACCCAAGACCCTTCATGGGTTGTAGTGGTACAGGTTTTTTTTTTTCTTTTTTCTAATAATTTTTTGCTTGTATGTTTTTAAATAATTTATACCTCGTTTTAGAACTTAATATAACTTACGATAAGGCATTTATTTATTCTAAAATGAGATCTTCTTTTATGGATTCTAGTTGAGGGGAATATATAATTTCAGGCCCTTTACCTATTTTAATAAATTATTAAAGTTTAAAGGTAAAAAAATTGAGAGGGATAAAATGAAAGATGATTAAAATATATGGTACAACTTTACAAGAGGGGCGCGTTATCACTGGTACTCCCGATCTTATCCGAAGGTCGTCGGACTAGCATACTCTAGCGCCATTTGTGCTAACTAACTGCTTTGCATTCAATTGTAACGTTCATATTCATTGCAATTATTAAAATTATTAATTACATATTATTTAAAAATGTTAGTGCTGTCGACTTCAGACGGTGGTCTGGGGAAGTTGTAGTAATAATTTAAAGCAGTAATAATTGAAATTATGGTAAGACCCCGATCTCAACTGAAAAGGAACTTTTGGGGTTTTGTTTATTTCTTGGGCGAACATAATGAGCGGTTTTCTATTCAAACATATTATATCAATAAAATCTCAATTTCATAACTCAAAAGGTAGTGATGTGAATATAAAAAAAAATATCGATATATATATATGTGTGTGTGTGTGTGTATGTGTGTGTGTGTGTGTGCGCGTGTGTGTGTGTGTGTGTGCGCGCGTGTGTGTGTGTGTGTATGGTATCGATGGTTTTGTCAATATATCGAAATAGTAGTTCGATATAACGAAAAAATATATCGATAATTTGACAAATCGGGCCTCGATATTTTTAATCTTTAACTTAAAAACATATGCATTTCATAAGGATACACACATATCGATATTTGTGTTCCGATATAATTAAGATATTGTTTTCAAGAAATCGATATTTCTGGGACGATACAATTAAGATATTGTTTGAATAATATCAATATTTCTGTACTGATATAATTAAGATAAAGTTTTTGTAATATCGATATTTCTGGGACGAAATAATGAAGATATTGTATTTATAATATCGATATATCTGCATCGATATAATGAATATCTTGTTCTTATTATGTCCATATTTCTGTGCCGATATTATGAAGATATCGATATTGCTAAGCAATAACAATAATGATATTTTGCTTTCGACGTTCTATCCCGATAACACAGCCACTATAGATAGTAATCCGAACACACAATACTACTTTAGTTTTTATGGTTCGCCGAACTGAAATTTATTTTATATTTGTTTCTCTTCTACTTTTTTTTTAAATATCGGTTTTTGATACTCAAATTTTAATATCGATAAATCGACATATCAAAAAAAAATATCGGTATATTGATATTTTTTTAAATATACCTTGGCCAAATCACCTTCCCTAAATATAATAAAATCTTTCTAGCTCATGTTGAAAGCGAAATGTCTCCTCATCATAAGAGATGAGTCTCAAAATTAAAATTTTTTACAAAAATCTATTAGAAAAAAGTTGTTACCTACCTCAAATGGACTCCATCAATGCCCAAACCAAAGTCACCGATCTACGTTTTTGTCGATCAAAAGACATTCGTCAAACTAATTCATGATAAATTGAATTTTGAATGGACTTTTGAATAGAAATACCTATTTTAATAAGTGATTAAAAAGCGAAATAAACGTACAGACTTTACTTCCCAGTATTATCAAGAATACCATAACACCCAATGGAAATGTACTAAAAATTTAATATCGTATCATATCATTGGGAATGAGATTCGAAACCCGATAGAATATTTTCAAGGATAACAGTAATGGCCCGCTGTAGAAAACGGGAATAAATGTTTAGATATCAAGAGACCAAGTTATTAGTTCTATTTCCGTTCGATTCGTATAAATAAAAAGATCACGTTAGAGCATACTTTTTTTAAGATATATAATTCAACGGTTTTTAACTTTCATTTCCCAATATATGAAACATATATACAGTAAGGGGAAGTATTGCTATCGTGAAAAATTACGCATCCATGTTTTCAACGGAAATACAAGTTTTAAGGTCCTATGACTCCAAATAACCAAGTTTCGAAAAATGGTTGGGTTTGTGTGTATGTGAACAGCCTAGCTGAAATTAGGTAATTAAGGTCGGTATATGAATGGGATATTGCAGTAACTTTTTCGCCAAAATCAACACACCGGAAGTGCCACTTTATATTACTGATGTTTACAATTTTCTCGAAAAAGGCTCGATCGAGTGAATTGCGAATCTTGATTTTAATGACTTTTTTGCTTTTCCGCTGCGTAGTCGAAATTATGAGACGGAATGTCGAAATTAATTATTAGCTGCCTGTCCTGCAAATAGTCCACCACTTTCAAAACTTCACTCAATGCTTTGTTATTTAAAATTTGACAATTTGACTTGCCAGTTCTAATTTTTAAAAATAATGAATAAATTAAGAGTTGTCGTCCGCATGATGGAATAGAACGATCAATCTAATTAGGGATTGATAAATAATTTGCCACTTCTATAATTTTGTTTTTATTGAAAACTAGTTTCGAATGTTATACATTGATCTTCAGTTCAAGGTCTAAAGTTCAGACAAATGATTTATCAATCCCTAAATAAATTAAGAAGTAAAACAACTAATAGGTAAAATAATATTTAATATATTTAACTATCATCGAATCTGATTATGTAAGAAGTGAAGAAACATTCAGTTTCTTAAAATAAATAATGACTACAACAATCTTAAAATTTATAAATAAAATAGAAAATACGAAAATTATAAATTAAAAAATATGAACTTTAAAATTTTATGTATCACTAAACTCATTTTATAACAACGCGCATTTAATTAAATTTTTCCTATTTCCGAAAGAAAGTTAAAACTTACTGAGGGTTTTTTTCTTGTTGTTTATATTATGTACTTTAACAAATAATTATAATCTCATATTAATTATAGCTCTCTGCTCAACTATCAAAAAAAGGCACAAATATTTTCTGCATAACCATAGCGTTCATCTATTTTTAAATGTCTAAATTAAATATCTTTGTCATAATGGGAGGGGGGGCTGGTAAGAAGATTTGAGAGTAACGTTAGAAATAATCCTTGGAAATCTGAAATTTATTCGTCCGATAACTGAATTCAGAGCAGAATGGGCGTGAAATATCAACCTTTCTCCATATGGTAAGAGAAAGCGAGGTGGACCTAAATCAGAAATTTCGCGATATCTTGCTTTCTGATTGAATTAGCAATAAAATTTAAGTCAATACTGATTGTAAAATTTTGTATAACATCCCCGTTTTACAACTTTACCATTAGCAATTCCATTTATATTCATTATTAATTATATACAGATCATTGGTAAATGGATATTGATGAGCTATATTATAACAAGTAGTATATAAGCGTACATAATTTATTGCAATTGCAGTATCAAAACATACATTTTTGAAAATATAAATATTAAAAGTAAATAAAAAAACATTCCAAATAAAAAAAATCATATCTTTTATATAAGCACATAATCAACTTTAATTAAAATTAATTTAAATAAACTGGAAATAAAATGTATATTATTTTCCATTATATAATCCACATATAAATATATTAACAATCATTTTAATAAAATGAACTACATAATATCTGTTTTTTTCTTTTATTTTATTTTTTATAGTTCGTAATAAAGAACTTTGATCACTATTGCTCCCAGTGCAATAAAAAAATATTTACTGGAATAATGAGCGATCACATTTTAGAATCAAATATACGAACAATCGATTGCAAATATGTATATTTTCTCTAAAATATAGTTTCAATATTACTATTTAGATATATTTGATAAAAAATAAAATAAAAATGTGCATGTATTTATGCATATTTAATTTGTTAATCACACTGAAGAAAAAAAAAAGTTCAAAAATCAGAAAAAATAAATATATAAATAACAAATATGTAAATATTTTTCTGTTTGAATTATTTTAACATTTGTTCGCAAAATATGAATGTGCTCTCTGCGTGTTTTTTAACGCTGGTAATAAAGTCTATAAAACGATTCAATAGTTCGTTCCTTATAGTATCCATATTTGTTTTGTTAATTAGAGGTGGTTTGAGTAATATTTTGTTGTAATTATTGTTAATAATACTAAACAATAATCATTCATAATACACGAATTATCATAAAAACAAACGAAGAAATGACGAACGGAAATTGGGAAAATAATTTTGATTGTATTAGTTTGTTCCTGATATTTACGAAATAAACGAACCTAATTAAGAGCCTGTCTCGTTCCTGCTATTCACAAACGACAACCTTTTAAGCCATCAGAAGGCATATACATATATTGAAAAAATTACAATGATCAAATCAAATCTCAAAAAAATATACTTAAACAAATATGGGTTTTAATTAGCCGTTAATGCATTAAAAAAAAATACAAACTGCTTTCAATTTAAACAGATTCGTCTCGCCGAATAATGGTTCATTAGGTCTGTTTACAGACTTCGCTAATGAAGGATATCTTTCTTTATATAGGAATAAATTGTGGTATTAAACCTACTCTAATTTGTTTTAATGGATCATTGAAACTTAAAACACAAAATTAACAAAATATTACGTATAAATTTCCTTATTTACCTTATAAAAAAATAAAAGTTGAATAATTAAACAAAAATAAAATAAACCAGATTTAGCGGGATAAAAAGATATTTTTAGAGCATTATTCTAAAAAATGTATTTTAAAACTCAATTTTCATAACTTTGACTTCAGTAAATTATTAAATTGAAGCGAAACGGGTATCTATGAATTTTTAATTCTAAATTAACTTTGGGGATACTGGTTTCTTATAAACGCCTTTTTCCTCTTAAATAATAATAACACTACTGGATTATTTTAAGCCGAAAATTAAATTATTTATTATTTCTTTTTAGGCCCATTTAACTTACGAAATTGACTTAAAGTGAATAACGAAATAATACGAATTATTTTCACTAAATTTTTTCAAGGCTGATTATTATTATTATGAATTGAAATATAGGACATTTCTCCTTTAAAAAAAAAATTAATTAATAAACACATTAATCATTTATAAGTGGAAGGAAGTGTTTCACAACCTCTTGTTAACAATTTGATGAGAAAACAAATTATAAAAATTTGTGAAAATTCTCAGTTCGGAGATAAAATATAGTAGCTTTGGCCTTATTATGGAAGATAATTATAAATAATAATAACAGTATAAGACTTATTTTCTTAATGATTAGACATACAATAAATAAACACCGCACTGTGTTTATATAATAAAATGTGGACAAAATCTGTTGGTTATTTTAATATAATTTTCGCTTACAGGTGGTTCTAGATAGCTGCGATCCGCCGTTTATCATAAACTTGGAAGCTGAAGAAAATCACTGATAATACATACATTTATTTTTTATAAATTAATTTATATAAAGTTTTTCGTGAATATTTTTTACATTTAAAAATTTAACTTATGTAAGAACTGCTGTATGTTATTTTAATTTTTAAACCTATAAAAAAATTAACAGTTTTGTTTGAGATGTTTTTTTTTTTTAAGATTTATAAATCCAAACAGCGCATGAATGCACATTAACACACTCAGCCCAATAAAAAACGACGATAAAAGTAATAAAACGATGAAAATATCGATATGTATATATATATATGCAACGGGAGATGTGACAGTTTTGAAAATGAACAGTTTTTTAAAGATAAGTTTTCGAATGTTGTCTCAGGATTTATGACTCCAAATAGCGCCTAAATGCACATTGATACACGCGCATCCAATAAATAATAAAAATCAAAGTGATAAAACAATAAAAATATCGATATGTAAATACATAATGTGAAAAGTGACAGAAAGACGCTCCTTACCTGGCGACGGATGCGGCGTCCGGACCGAGACTGACGGGATTCGCTGTGGAGGGGCGAGCTGGGTATTACCCCCTCACACACTAATTCGTTTACAGCCCTTATCAATCTATCTCGCATTGGTCTGACGTGCTCAGCTGGCCTCACGCTGATAAAAAAATTGATTACTAAATCCTTTCCTGTCTCATAACATTGCACTTATAATCTTCCGATAGTCCACCGTCATCTTTGGACCGACGTTAAAATGACTTTTATTGCCAGTTTAAATATATACTGGTAGATGAAGAGACGGTTGGACTTTTTAGACAGTAATTTGATTATTATGCAATTACCCCTCCCCCTCCCATAAACCCCAACGATTATTTAATACGTCCCAACAAGAGACCGGATTTCATGCTGTTCCATATTTAGTTGGAATACTTTTTCAAAGCAGCTTTCAATTAAAATAAATATATATTTTTTTAGACACTTTTTTTAGCCAGCTTTCAAATATAGATCTGATTTACAATTAGTGTATTTAGGCTTAATAAAATCCATTTTTATATTACATATTTAGAAAAAAATAAGTATAAGCACATATTTTTTTTTGCTGATAATATTTCTTTCAGATAATAATTTGTAGGGGACTCATTCAATAAAATAGAATAAAATATTTAAGTTCTAAATTATTTTGTATGGAAGAATTATATTATATTACTTTTATTTCAGGTAATTTCTGTGAAGTAATATCTTCCAGTATCTTTGTTCTTTTGTTAGAATTTTCTTTACATCATTATTGCCAAATACTAGTTTATCTTACATAATCCATGTCTTCCAGCACTATTCACAATATCATTATACACTCTTTTTGTCATAAAAATATTATAAAACCATAACATCATTTTTTTTTTTAAGTTTTAAAATAAAGAAAGTCCATTGTGACATTGTAATATATTTAAAATGTTACACTCTTATAAGACGATATAAACTGTAGATTATGGATATAATCATGACAGAAAGAGTAGAGAAGTATATTTGTAATACAGTGCTAGAAGGCATGAAATACGTTTGACGTGAAATACATAGTGAGGATAAAAATGAAATACATAAATGAGGATGTCCTAAAGATGACACATGACGTGACAAAGATGGCCGGGGGTGATTCCTCGAAACGTTGAAAAAATAATGTAAAATATCTTTTAATAAAACAGAAGATTCAGGAAGAAATTCATCTCCATAAAACAAACCAAAATAAAATAATACACTTTTTTGTCATAAAAATATTATAAAACATAACATATTTTTTTCAATGCTTTTTTAAAGCTATTTTCATATATTTATCCGAATAAGTGCATTTAGACAAAATAAAATCCATTTTCGATTTGCCTATTTGGATTATATATATATATATATATATATATATATATATATATATATATATATATATATATATATATATATATATATATATATATATATATTTAACTAGATAATTTGTTGGGGATCAATTAATAAAACAAGATTAAAATACTACAACAAAAAAAGTAAACAACTTTTTTTCTTAAAGCAGCTTTCAAATAAATATCCAAATAAGTGCATGTTATACGCAATAAAATTTATTTCTATTTTACATATTCAGAAATAAATCAGCGCAATAAAATTCATTTTAAATTTAGATTTTGTATATTTCAATTTAAAAAAAAACTATTTCCAAAAAATTATTTTTCGGTAACAATCAATAAAATGCAACACAAATATTATTAAAACAATGAAATATACATGTCCTTTAAAATGTGTTTTTAATGAACGATTCAAATAGTTATATAAGACATAAAAAAAGTTCATTTTTATTTTTCGTGAATTGCACCTTTGGAGAAACAATGACGAAAGCACAAATTTCATAAATAATTTTGAATAAATGTGAAAAAATCTAACATCATTATATTGTAAAATATGCGCATATTAATTTATAATATGGATGATAATATTTATGTTTGCTGTACAATTTCTATCCCGTTTTTTGCAAAATATCATTTGTTAAACTTTAAATGAGCATTCTCAACAATTCATGGCTTTACCATTGCATCAATATTTATACAAATGGAATATGCATACATTTGTTTCGAAATAAATGTTTATTAAACATTTTTTTTTTTGTTATTTGTTTTTCCAAATAATAATTGGTAGGGGATAAATCGACAAATACAATAAAAATGATAAAAACAATAATGTATTTTTTTTTTTCATTTTGAAAGCTGCTTTCACACATAAGTGCATGTAAGACGCAATCAAATTAATTTTTAATTTTCATACTTGAAAATAAATGTTTTTTTTTTCAAAGGTCTTTATTTTCAAGGGCAAAAATGATAATTTTCATAACAATCCTACCTATGATTAACAAAAATGAAGATTATAGCATGGCATTTGAATTGTTAAATAATTATAATAAAATAATAAATGTTACCATAAAAAAAAGATTAATAATAAAATCTGATATTATACATAAATATAGTACAAAACAGTTATAAATTTGAAACATATTGGACAACAAAAAAAGATTTTAGTGACATAATTTTCAATTATTTTTCAAACCACCCAAAATAACAAATTTTAAATACAGATAAAAGCTGTATTAAAAAGCGTTAATATTAAAAGATAATACATTTTTAAAAAAAAGTAATAAATAATGTATATAAAATTTTATCGTATAATTTTTATCCGCAAAAGTTGATAAATAATTTATGAGAAAAAAAGTATAGAGGAAATAAAAAATAAAAATAAAAATAGCAATATACAAAAAAGAAAAGCCAAAACAATATAATAAAGGCTTAGTAACTATTTACTATAAAATTATAAACAATATAGAAAAATTGATGAGAGCAAAGATAATAATAAAGAATAATTAATACTGCTCAAAAGACATTGAATGCATGCCATAAATTAAAATACATCCCAGTAATAACTAATAAGATAAAGAGAGGATTAAGAAAATATGACCACAATGTTAAATTTGGTTTATACAATAGTAATAAAATAAAAAATCATATAACGAATATGAAAGATAAAATAGAAAAAGATAAAAAAGATGTAATATATAAAATAAAATGCCAACAAAGCCCAAGTTTTTGCATAGGTGAAACATCTCAAAATTTAAGAATGGGCCCCCGATAACCCAACAATGGACCTCAATTTCGAGAATATCAGAAAAGTTAAAATTAATCGATATTTGAGAGCGCGATCTTAAAATTGGTAGTATTTTCATAATAAGGGCTCCCCGATAATCCAATAATGGACCTCAATATCGCGGATATACGAAAAGTTAAAATAAATCGATACGAATACCACATGAAAACAAGCCACGTTGTTGAAAAAACACAAGAGGTAATATAAATTACCATGAAAAACATAATTATGTAAACATGATTTACATTAATTTTTTTAAATAAAAATTCGACTTGGAAATATTATATATATATATATATATATATATATATATATATATATATATATATATATATATATATATATATATATATAGGGGCTGGGGTGGCCGAGCGGGCTAAGGCGCTTGCAATAGGTAATCAAAGTTAAGCAACGTTGAGCGTGTTTAGTACTTGGATGGGTGACCGCCCAGATTTGGGTGACCGCCTACCAGGGAAAATCCACGTAGCCTGCCACTATCCCCCTCCCCCGAGTATGTGAGGCCCGTCAGCCTACTTGAGGCCACTCACACAGACCGGGCGTAGGAGTGATGACCCTACCCCGTGTATCTTAATTGTGAATCGCGTTATGGTTTTCCAGGACATAAAATAGCCGCCCGGAGGTTTGGTCCATGGACGGTCTGTCTCGGGGAAAGAAATATAGGTCCTCGTGCGCCTGCTGACTCCGAACAGCCATAATCCGTGGATCTAGACCGATCTGTCACTGTCCTTGAACCCGAGTGAGTCGGTGGGAAGGACACTGCCGAATTGGCCCCAAAGGGACCGGTTGTGGAGCAATGGCCAGCCTGCCGCTGCACCATGGAAACCATGGTTCGCAGCAACGTGAGGTTGGGTGACCCCCTCCAGGCTGTCTGTGCTCCCGCAAGCAATAAATGTCTGTAAGAACACCACATCGCGCGGCCAAAGATCTACAAGGTCTATAGAGCCAACCGAAAAAAAAAAAAAAATATATATATATATATATATATATATATATATATATATATATATATATATATATATATATATAATAATAATAAAGATTATTATTATATATTATATTATTGATATATATGTATTATTATTAATTATATTATATATATTTAGTAATTATAATTATTAAATTATTCATAAAATGAATAACAATACAAATTTCCTCTGCATTTTGATAATAATTGCAATCTATTCTAGAGGATAAAAAGTAATCTCCTTATAACTTCTTAGGAAATACTTGATTAGAATTTTTTCCTGTTTACTCTTACTTCTAATCATTATCTCCTTTATTTTAATTTTTATATATAAATTTAAACTTTTAATTTTTATATATTAGTTTAAACATTTAATTTTAAATTATATTTAATTTTAGATGTTTAAAAAAATGTACATTAGATTGAATCACACACAGTCGGTTGCTTGTTTCAAGTTTATCATAGGTTGAATGTGGTACGAAAAGTTTTCATATCTCATTTTTTATTTTGTTTATGTAAAATATTTGTGGTCAAATTCTTATAATTAAGGTGAGATAGGTTAAGTGCGTAATCAGGCACTAAACGGTATAATATTAGTCTAATAGTGTTGAAATTATATTAATTTACACTTACCTTTTATTCATTCTTACCTTAACCACTAATTAGTCACATATATTATTATAATTTAGGATCATGATTTAAATGATAAGTCATTTTATAATAATAATGGGTTTGGTTTTGAGCTATGGTGCTCCACAATACTATCCAAAATCCTTTGAAGAATCCTTTATTAATGTCACAAATAAAATTATTGTTACTGTTAAAGTTATTTGTTAAAGACCTCAATGTTCCAAATGTTGCAGATTTGGCGCGAAATAGATTATACTTCTTTTAATTAAAAGCTTCCCATGATAAAGCCCCACCCACGCAAACCCACTGTTTCGTAACCTGTCATACCAATCTATTCCTGATAACCCTCCGAAGCATCTGAAAAAAAGATGGCCACGGTACCTCCTAACGTAAAATAGTTCTTGAAATGCTAGCCACTGTCATGTAATAATAGTCTGTGTTACTTCCATATCTTTGTTACTGGTGTATATCTCAATAAATAAAACATAAAAATAAATCAAATAATCGTTTTTGTTTAATTTCTGTTTGGTCATTTTTTATAATATACCCACATTATTACAACACTTTAACATTAACTTCATGTAATTGCAAATTTTGGCTAATATTTATCTTTCATGCAGCTAAAGTTTTAAAATGTAGAATAAAACTACCGTGATGTGTTTTTATGCGATATTACTGAATATCTGAGAGTTAAATAACATATTATTTTTTTTCCATAGTAATTATAATTTATAATGAGTTGTTAAAGCCAGTGGCAACAATTGGCCTTAATAACTTCTCTCTTACTTATGCTGACAATTTATTTGTTACATTAATATAGCTATGGAAAAGAATATCCTTTTTACACAATTTATTTTTTCTATTTTACTTTATTAATTTTTATTTATTTATTATTGAAAAATAAAACATATGGCGCAATCGTTGAAAATAAATATCTATCTCCTAAATGAAAACGCCGTATTTCATCTTCATTATTTACGTTAATCGCACACATCTTCCATTTAAAAATACATAAAAGTAATAAGTTATTCAAGTAATAAGAAACATAAAATAATACCGAACCTGCAGAGCAATATTACAAGCCTACTATAAGACAGTTTTTTAAATTAAAACATCGGTCGATTACGACACTTTATCCAACATTTGAGGTTTTTGGTAGCAATGCTTTCAGAGTTTAATTTTTATATGAAGTATGAATGTGATTAGTGTCTTTATTTTATCATTATATTTTTGTTCGACTTATTATTATTATTATTATTTGTTTATGTTTTTTGATTATTTTTTTTTTTTTTTTGGTTGGAATGTGCCTAATCATATCACTGTTACTTTTGCCCAATGTTGTGGCAGATTTTAAGGTGCTCCGTGGTATCATGGCCCATGGAGTAACTGTGCAACGGGTTATTTATATCCATCTATATTTGTGGGAATTAAAATGTAATTATTGGTAAACTAGGGAGAAACAAAGAAGATGAAGGTGTGCCAACCAAATAACATCATAATTCCCACTAATATGGATAACAACTTGCCCAGTTACCCCATGGGTCCAGAAACCACGGAGCGCCTCACTATTAATAAAACAACAAGTTTAAAAAAAAGCAATATATTGATATCTGCAGTTATATAATATATTTATTAAAGGAGAAAGTTGGCCTGAATACTACAGAATTTTAATTTAATTAATTTGAGAGAACTGAAAACAATTAAATATATATATATATGAACAGCACTAAAGAAAAATAAAAAATAAAAAAATGATAGATACTAACTACAACATGGATATATGTGAATGATATTCCAGAATTTTGGCCTTGTTGAACGTGGAAACTTTAACCCGTTAAATCATTTAAATATATACAAAAACTATTTAGTTACAGATTTTATGATCATTTTTTCTGTTCATGAATTAATCATGACGTGGCAATATTACAAGGTCAAATTAGCATTTTATTTATATGATTGTGGTATATATTATATGCACAAAAAAAAATAAATCGCAATATAATAGGACTTCGAACCAGTCAATTCGTTTGGAAAAATTTTCTTTATTCCTTTGAGTAAACGATCATTAGTGTAATGGTACGGTTTCGATTCCCGATACCTCAGGGAGTTTTTCTGAAGGACTTTCAGGATCGTGGTAAAAAAACTGTTGAAAAATAGGGCATTAGAGTTTCAGACTGATTGTGTCGTCTTATTATTCTATATAAATAATAATAATAATAATTGCATGAGCCTAATTGTGATAAAACATGATATAAATTCAATATGTTTTGCCATTTCTGACCCCAAATAAGAGAAGATTCAAGAATTTTCTTTTTTTAATTAGCTCTGCCATAGTGGTTCGTAAAGAGAAGAGCAAGTTAAAATGAAAAAAAACAAGTAATACGGATCCGCTAATGTTTTGTTTGTGGGATTGAAACCCGCTTTCCCCAATATTAATTAACTGTGTGCGGTAATGAAAAGAAGTAGGTGAAAATGTTCGACTGCTTTGAGAAGGGAATACCGGAACCAGTACAACCGATAAAGGGCTTCGGTAGGTATTTCGAAAATTCGAGGCGCGAGAACTTTTTTGTTTCCTAAAAAGTGCTAATGATTATCGATAGAACTCCTCCGGTTGCTACAAGAACTCTCAAGAAAACAACCTGTTACCGTGAAAAATGTTCACTCCTTTGGACTTGGTATATATTTGAGTCAAAATTTGTGACGTATATTCTGTCGGTAACCGTGTGTTTTGTTGAGAGTTCTGGTGGCTCCCCTAGTGCTATAGGGCTTCAAATTTGCGTGCAAAGTGTAAAGTTGGTCCAGCGTATCTTTAGTTTCTATTTTTTTGGTTTATATAATGGAACTATTTCTAAAAATTTTAGAGAATTATAAAACTCTTAGGGGGGGGGGGGGGCTATTAGAACTCTAAAGAAAATTTAAAAAATTTGACTTAGGGGGCTAACCTTATTTTTTGTCGAAGATTTTCGCGGTAACTGGTGTGTTTTTTTTCAGACTTTCGGTAGTCCCCTAAGAGTTCTTAAATTTATCCTTATTAATTTATGAGCTACAGTTGATTGCAAAAAAACTTATAGGGCTTCAAACTTGCGAGAAGTATGAAGTTGGCCTCCTTATCTTTAGTTGTTATTTTTTGTGGTTAAAACAACAATTATTGAATTCTAAAAATTATTGAGAACTCTAGAGAACGCTCTACTCTTATTGGAGTAGTATCAGGACTCTAAAAAATATAAATCGACTTTGGAGGACCAACTTCACAGACGTGCTGTTATCACGTTTAATTAAGGAATGTGAATGTAACTACTTTACAGAGAACCAAAAAAGAACTTTATATTTTGTTTTTAAAAAAACTTCCCCATCATCTTTTTGTTTTATATCTCTGGACGTTTTTACTTCTATGAGTCTTAGATTCGTGTTTGTAAGATTTTATTTTGCAAATATGCTCATGGTAAATTAATAAGATAGAGGCATTTTAAAAAATGCGATTTGATGTCACCGGCAGCTATGATGATAAAAGGACCGTTTTGGAACGAACTAACCTCGTTCAAATTTCTTTTCTTCATTTCTAGTGAAATATATTACAGATTTTACTGGAACGAGAAGGATTCGTATTTTTTCTATAATATCCTCATATTTGGAGAATAAAAAAAAATCTTGGTTGTCCATTGGGATGGTGTATAATCTACTTAAGTAAGTTAGCGGTTGAGTGAAAATGTTGACATCATCTCTTTGTATAACGTCATTCTCTTCCCCCTCAATAATTTGAAAACCCCAGAAAGTTGGAAAATTTGAGATTTGATAACCAACTTCGAACTAGGAAAATTATAGTAACACAGTTTATTCAAAGAGTTACAAAAATTTAAAACCAATACACTTTTTTAGAAATTGTGATTATATCGATATTGTTTGAATAGAAAAGAAAATTGTAGTTGGGAAAATTTAGATTTTGCTCTCCCCTCCTCTCCCAACAAATTTTTGTACAAACGTTTCTGATATGGAACAATCATTATTAGTACAGCCATATATTATGGTATAAAATACACGTTACTACTACGCATAATGATATAGAACAAATAATAAATTAGAAGAAAGGCCTAGCTAACATTAGTATAAGTTCTTAAAATACATTATGCATTGATATAAAAAACGTTAATTAATGATATTACATTATTCTCTTTTATCATCACCATCTAAGTTCTCTCATGAATCATCATGGTTTGTATGGTTACACACACCCACACATACATACAAATTAGTACTACTTTAAATTGCGAGAATGGCATTTACATGGTGGAGCACAGCTTCTTTTAACACAAAAGCAACTAATAAGCTAAAGTACGGTCTGTGAAGGGAAAAGTGGTTTAGATACAACAGGAGAATAATGATCGTATTACTCTATTTAATTCACAACCAAAGTTTAATGGTGGAGGCAAAATTGGGTACGGCTGGTCAGGAAGACACTATTTTATGGTTTAAAAGCGAACTCTATCAACATATCAGCGAAGCTCTTGGTTGCAAGGACTCACCCTAAGTTCCTTTTTTTTTTTTTTTTGGTGAACATCCACCTCCTCCGATCTCCAATTTTTGATATATTTGTGCGAGGGATATAGACTTGACATATCAACTTTTCCATTAAAAGTCTATAATTATCAAGAAAGTTTTCAAACAGCTTCAATAATGTTGTCTTCTGCTTTACTGAAGACATTCAAAAAAGAGGCTTTTGCTTTGTGTCCCAATGTACCTGTGGTATCACTTCCGGGCAATGCATGCAGACCCAGTAATGGTGAAGTTTTGGTCCACCGCAAAGCAAGGACGAAACAATATCTTTCCGGGAGTAAATATGAAGCTGCGTGGTACCAAAACGACTAGCGAATAAGGAACGCAAAATTATTTCTGTATCTGACTCTTCGTTATTGTTTTTGAGTTCATATATTACAATACCCATTAAAGAGTTTGCTGTTTCCATCCAAGAAACAAATAAATACTTATTTTTATCTGTTGCATACTGGATTACATTTTCGAATAAGTAAGCTGTTTGATAGCACTAACTTTGTAGAAATGTTTGTAATGCAGGAGGACGTTGTATCGCTGATCTCGTATTGGACTGGTTGTGTTTTTTTTTAAACCAAGTGGGCTTCATCATAACTTGATAATTTATATTCTAGTTTCTTGTCAAGTTCATCTGCAAGGCCACTAGAGGTTTTAACAGTATGTATTTTTTTCATGGCTTGTACTTCTGCCAATCAAGAACTACTACCGTTAATTCCTTGGATGTATCTACTACCGAAGAATGATGAAGTGACAGATTTCTGATATACTAGTGGCTGTAGGGGGTCAATTATGCCTTACCCTATTTCACCAATAGCAGTGACTCGATCTTCCAATTTTTTTATCAATATTCATTTATAGGTGCACAAGTACTGTGCACCATCTAAGGCAAACATTGATCGAGGAACAGCAGAACTAAGAGTTATATATAAATTAGTATGAATTGCAAACGTTAAATTAAATAGATGTGCAATAAATATATTAAAATATTTGCCACATTTACTTCAGACAAACAAGCATAGCATAGGTAAATGTAGATAAAAAAATATGTGTCATGGATAAAAACTGGAGAATGAAGATTCGTAGGAGTACTAGGAGTACTTAGATGGTGATAATAACTTTTTTAAAGAGCACAATGTAAACCCAATTCGTTTTTTTATATAAAATGCGTAATCCATTTTAAGTTATTCTACTACTAGACCCTACTTCAAATTTATAATTTGTTCTATATCACGCAACATTGTAGGTGCATTAGTAACGTGCATTTCATACCATTATATATGGCAATAATAATAATGATTTTTCCATATCAGGAACGTTGGGGCAACCATTTATTGGGAGTGAGGGGGAAATATCTGAAATTTCCCAACAATAATTTTCTTTTTTATTCAAGCACAGCGTTGTATCGATAAAATACCAATTTCTTAACTTAAAGGTATTGGTTTTAAACTTTAGGTACTATTTGATTAAACTGTAAAAAAACACAATTTTTCAGTTTGAAGTAGGTTTTCAAATTTTCCAACATTTTGGATTTTCAAATTATCGGGTGCCTAATCACCATGGCGACGTCCCTGTTACATATCATTGTGTGATTAAAGTTATTGTAAGTAAAAAACAGCACAATCATTATTATAATCAGTATAAATTTTACAGACCAACAGCTTCATCCACCGATGGGAAAAATCGCATTTAGGTTTCAAATGTGTTACGAAGGTATGCAATGGTTATGTTTAGAAGCTAAAACGTTAGTATTAATTACGTTTTGCTGTATCGTATTCTTTTCTATCAGTTTTTGGTTAATATCTACACCAACATAAAGACAGAAAGGCTTAACTTCATACGAATCAATCAGAGATTCAGCCTGCGAGCGGAAAACTATGTTCATCTTAAAGATGCCAAGTGTAAGGGGGATGCTAACGTTTCGGAACTTGGAAAGATGTTTGTGTTCCCATCTTGTTTTACTGGTGTGTCCCGTTATATGCACGAGAGATCAACGGATGCCATGACGTAAGTTCGTCACTATGATCGTCCTGATTTGTTTATCACGTTTACATGCCACCGAAATGGTCTGAAATTGGGGATGCCTTAAAAGACGGGCAAAAGCCTCATGGAAGACACGATTTAATAGGTCGAGTGCTTGATTTGAAAGTTTTGACTAAATGTTCCATTTTCGGTCCAAGTAGGTGTAACATACATACTGTGGAGTGGCAGAAGTGGGGCTTGCCTCACGCACACACAATGTTAAACACAAATATTATATGCATTATAGCCATCCTTACCATAAACGTATATAAATTAAAACGAAATGGAATATTCGCGTGCGAAGTCGCGGGAAACAGCTAGTTTATTATATTTCATGAAACAAATATTACCCCTTATATACTTCTTTTCATTTTATTCAACGAATTTTTAACGTTTCGGGCTTATCTTTGCCCATTTTCAAGTCATCTTTTTAACAGACGTTACACATCAGCTTATTTCAAATCTGTGTCATTATTTAAATTCTTTTTCCAGTTATTCCACAATTGCATAAGAAAAATTCCTTATTTGCCCATTTAATAGTTATCAAGTATTAATAAGTGAGCTATTTGAACTGTTGATCTAAAAATAAATACGGAAAAACAAAATATATGGTTATTTGTTGAAACGACTATGATTATGGAGATACAGGCAAAACACAGCATACTTAGAGAAATTTGAGATTTATAATCAACTAAAGAAACAGAGCTCAGAAAGAAAAGCAAGGTTAAATGCGAGTAATTATTATTACCCGTTTTTTTTTTTTCAATTGTGTTATTCGAGTATTACATTACTGCCTATTGTAAAAAAGACGCACAATAGAGATCTTTGAGAGCGATTTTGATGACAATTAAATATGCTACAACGTTTAAAACATTTTTTTTGTACAATGCTTCCTTCTGGAGAAAAATGAAGATTTGTCTGGAAAACTGTGATTTTTTGCAGTATTCAGAGCTTTTTGCGTAAACGGCGCATCCGGTCAAAAGATGATTCTATACAAATTAGGCTTATAATTTTATCCTCAAACAGTATCCGTCATAAAATATATTCCTTCCCACAGGAGAATCCAGAGTTACGTGGACTGGAGGAAAACTAAGAGGAGGCTTCAAAATAAACTGTAGAACGAAAAGAAACTTAATATTCCTTAACTAAGACATACAAGGTTTTATTATAAAATTCTTAAAACTCTGGAAAACACTGGGGAGGAGCCCATGACACCCTGTATATTTATAATTTATTTACAAGAATTCAATATCTGAGAAAACAGAAGAACAAAATACATATTCTTACTACGAACCGATATGCCGAGGAAAGGTGGCGTGATTTTTCGGCTCTCTCAGGGATTAAACTGTTGGGACATCCTTACGTGCAGCAGAGACATGATACCAGTTCTATTTCCCTACGTCAAAAGTAATGGCGTCATTTCTCCCTTGAACTATCGTCATGGGATGGAATACGTCAACTCGAAAATATATAGATACAAAAACATATTGGGAACAATTAAATTTTCAATTTAAAAGCCACTTACATCTTTCATTCAATCCTCAAGATGCGTTTTTAATAAGACAGTGAATTACCAGCCACTCAACGCTTCGTCGAAAACGTATCATTTAAATCTTAAATTAATTTTTTTTTTTAGAATTTTTTAAAACAGATGAATTGAAGGAGATATGAAATTCAACTTACTGATAGATTACCCATATTCACCTACCAAACGATGGGTTTATATTTGAGCTGCGATAGACGATACCAACATCGTCTTATAGTGTAGCCTTATTTTCTATATGAGGAAGGAAAAGAAAACAATTAAAAGTTTTATTTATCATTATTCAAGTGAATACGTTTTTTTAATTCGTGATTCATTCATTCGGAGTTTGAAAGTGCAAACATTTTCAGAAGTGCAAACATTTTCATTCGGAGAATCAAAAATACCCCGTATATTTATTTTTGTTCGACATTTAAATCACATATATGGTAATTTCGATTTATAACATTTTATATTATAATTTCAATTGTAGTAGCTCATTAATTAAAAAAAAAAATTACCATTAACATGGGCAGAATGTTCTAAAATAGATTGGCTCACAATAAATAACCATAATACTGCAAAACAATAAACAATACATTATTTTCACAACAAACAGGCAAACAATTTTCTGGTGTGTGGGAAGTAGGCGTATCATTTGGTGGAAACGCGCACATGTTTTAGAGTTCTGACTTCCTTTCGAATAGTTCTAGAGTTCCTTATAGTTTTAACAAATAGTTTCGCTCATTAAAGAAAAAAAAAAAGCTTCCGAAAAAATGAGACACGCAGCATCTCACTTTGACGGCTTATAACTTCTTCGCTATCAACATTAGAGCTTAAATTAATAGGGATGATTTTTAGAACTCTTAGAGATGTCAACAGAACTCTCTAAAAAAAAATAAAAACCGTTAGCCTGAAAATTGTTCGCCCCTTTGAACTTAATATTGGACGTAATATTTTCAGTCAAAATTTTCGGCGGAAACCAATTTTTTTTTTTTTTTTTAGAGTTCTGTTGGCATCCCTTAAGATAGACTTTCGCTGGTACTGCCCGCGGTTGCGGCCCGCGAAGTTTGCGGGCAGTTTATTGCTACTAATTGACTGAATAGGTAGGGACATATTTCGCTGGCACTGCCCGGCAGTCTAGATACGATGTAATACGATTGGCAAGCCCTGCCAGTCGCAACCGCGGGCAGTACCACCGAAAGTCTACCTTAAGAGTTCTAAAAATTATCCTGGTTAACTTAGGCTCTAATGTTGATAGCAAAGAGGTTATAAGCTGTAGAAGTGAGAGGCTGTGTGAAGCCTGGCGTTTCACTTTTTCGGAAGCTTTTTTGTTTTTTCTTTAATGAGCGGAACTATTTGTTTAAACTATCAGGAACTCTAGAACTATTCGAAAGGAAGTCAGAACTCTCAAAAGTTTGTGAGTTTCCACCAAATGATATACCAACTTCACACACACTATTTTCAGTAATATAATTTTAACTCATTTATGCCTGCATTAACCTAAAAATATTTTCTAGAATAGAAATATTTATTATATTAAAATAAATCATACCCAATTACCCCTTGAATAAAGCTTTGTGTAAAGCGTTAATCATTTTTAAGTGACACTTTGACTTTACCGTTTTCAACAAGAGACAGCTGTTCGTTTCCTGTCTTGGACAGTTACATCTGGCGATAAATAAACAATTTATGACAGCGCATTATAGCATCCATAAAGCGGTTCCAAATCCGATGTCACGAAGAAGTGTGTAACGGAATACCGCCAGCATCTGTGGCCTCAAACATTTGTTTTGATTACTGACACTTTTGAAATAGAACCGGATCACATTGATTTTTCAAAAGAGAAAGCTGATATATCATGGACTTTTGAGAGTGTTTATGCCAACATGTCTCCATATGGAATTATTTTTCATGGCATATTGCGTGAGAGGAGAAGGAATGTACCAAAAAATAAACTCTTTCCTTGATTTACTTTATTTATTAAGAACCACATAGGCGAATTTACGAAAATATATACTATTTTAATATAATATAACAAAATCCGGACGTTTCATAAAAACAACTCGGTGGGTTGGAGGATGATCGAATTCCCAAAAAGCTAATAAGCTTTGAACCGAGGCACAGTGGAGTATTTTATCGATAAAGCCGATCAAAGCTATTTCCTCATTTTTATTGCTCGAAATTTCGTTTTCTAGAAGTGATCAATGTGCAACCTTAAAAGAAATACATAGTAATGAGGTGTGTACATGCGCAATGCTCAATCGTCACCAAATTTGATTTTTTAATTAAAACCCCTATTTTTAATTGTATGATCTCCGTTAAATTTCATGAAGAAACAAAACTTGGTTTGATTTTTAAGAATGCGCCTGCCTTGAGCTAATTGACTGGAATGCAGTTTTGGGCATTTTCTCTAATACAACGTGAATTTTCTCTAAACAATGGTTTTCATGTTTTTTAAAGGCAGAAATTTGTGGAGATATTACTTTTCAAGAAAACTATCCCCTTAAAAAATAATAAATGCTAAAATAGGAAAAAATTCATTCATTATTTTGGAACGGGAGTGTTTCCTTGGTAAACCAGTATCTGCATTTCCTTATTAATTTATTTTTTGCACATCTTCCTCTATTTTGGGTTTATTAACTAACATTAGATGGTACGATGCACATTTTTGTGTAGTAAATTACCTTTATTTTTCTTTTGACAACAAAAACTAAATATTTCGAATAGGTTCCGTTGCTCCTCTTTGACAGAAGTTTTAATCTCTTTGTGCTCAGAAAGAAATATTCTAGTCTCATTCCAAACACAAAAAGAATATATATATATATATATATATATATATATATATATATATATAATAAATAAGGAAATAACATTTTAGATCTGAGACGAATAAGGAGAAATATCTATATAAAATATCATGTAAAATAATCATATAAAATAAAAGAAGAGTCCTAATGGCTGATGTGATTAATAATAGAAAAATCGATTTAACAATACATACAAATAATTAAATAATAAACATATACGGATGGTATATTAATAATTAACAACTATATTATGACATATTGTAGTAAATTGTTTGAAGATGAGGTAAAACCTCGAAATGTCGACAGCCTAATTTAATAATGATATCAATAAAATATTAACATTGAAAATCTTCACTTCACTACAACTTATTGATATCATGATCTTCCAGTCACTTATAAATAAATATATAGATTAATTTTTGTATAATTTCTTGAAAAATTGTCGATTTGTCGAAAAACATATATTTGGGTCTTAAAGGGGTGTCTTCAAGAATAGCGGTTTCTTTTTCAGAATTTTCATAATTATTGACTAGGTACCTTGAACACTCACTTAGTAAAAAAATCCTTCGGGACTCACCCGGAAATATAGCAAATGCATTATTGAATATGGAAATTAACTATAAAAGATGGAAAAAATAAAGTAACTATACCCTTTTGCCATATCTCATATTTCAAAATCCATAATTATTATTAAATAATTAAATAATTATTATTAAATAATTAAATAATTATTATTAAATAATTAAATACTTATTATTAAATAATTAAATACTTATTATTAAATAATTATCAGAAATAGTTTTCAACACGAAAAATTAAAAATTAAATATAAACCCTCAAACTCAATTTTACCAAAAAAATGTATCAATTTATTTCTAAGCAAGCGACTGAGAGGCATGCAGAGTTGTAAGAATTAGATACATAGGTATATATATCCCTTTATTTACTGAATTTCTTTTTTTTACGTTTTACTACCTTTTTTTTATAATACTTAATTTAGGTGTAAGTAATCACCCTATAGCACAATTGTCATTATAAGTCCATTACCAAACTCATTAATTATATGAAAAATAATTTGGGCCTTGAAAGTCTGGACAGGATTTTACAAAAGCACTATTTTTGCAATAATTACATTATATCATTATTTGAGATTTGAAATTTTAATGATTATTCGATAAAATTGATATTTATAAAAAAAAAGTTTAACAATAATTTTATCAAATAATTCTGTGCATAATTTAAAAAAATAGAAAACTAATACTTAGCTAATTTTTATTTTGAATTACATTAACTTCTATTCAGAAAGTAGATCATTTCTTTCGATACTATTTGTAATGGATATTTAAAAACCAAAACAATTTTATGTCTGATTTACACACTGGAATTTGTTATATTCTGAACAATTTGTATGCGGTCTTGACTCAACTTTCCTCGAAGCACATATTTCACATCTTCTTCGTGATGTGACAAATGTTGGTCAGGTGCATTTAGTGTTCTGCAAACGAATGTCATTAGCCACAGATGCAGAATTCCATCTGTCTGAAGCCTGTTGGGGTAGCACATTTTGCCATTTCTGGGCCTACCCCGTTAGGCATTTCCTTCCTTCCTACGAGTGATCAAACCGAGTGTTTTTCGACGCTTTAAGTCAATAAAAGAAGCATTGCATAAAATATCCTGCACCAATACTTTTTTATTGAGAGACCCTAGCATTTCTGCTATATCCATCCCATCCATATGTTGATTATAATCTCGAACAATCGTCATGACACCCACTTCTTCGATTTTACAAACAATAAACCTGTTTTGCTACACTGAAATCAATATCACCTCTCTTCGACTTATCATATTCTGTCAGCTTTGGCAAACCTTCTCGATTTGGTCGCACTGTACCACATACATAAATACCACGTACTTTTAATTTTTCAAAGAGCTCCAGTAAAGAAAAGTAATGAAGAAAAATCGATATACAATGCGTGGATACCGGCACACGTTGGAATAAAAGGTAACGAAATGGCGGATAAGGTTGCCAAAGAGGCCCTTACTCTTCCTGGCCGTGGTAGGGCACTCCTAACACCACCAGAGGTGGCGCGTCCTTTGATGGAAAAAATATTCAAGGACACTGTAAAGGAAGCCTAACAATAGCCCATATCTTTGATGAATGTCTACCGCAGAAAACTGAACCAAAAAGAAATAGCAAGCAGTGTTTCAGTTGCATTAGGAAATTATGGTTGTAACATAGACGCAGTGATGTCTCGATGATTACAAGCAGATTCAATGATAACAAGAGCGAACCATCAATGTTACCATCCCTTTCATTAAAATATTAGTAACCTTTTTCCTTCTTTTTTTTTCTTCTTTCTATTTTATATTACTGTACTTATTCACTGTTTATTTTTTCACGAGACCTTTTCTTTTTGTCACAATATTGATTTACTTAATCTAATAAATATAACTAACACTGATGACCACGATGTTTTTGTGGCATGAAGCAAAACAACCAGCAGCCAAGAAAAGCAATTGCGCATTATTATAAAATTATTTTTCCCAAACAGAGATTTTGTTAATTCCAGGACTACGGAACCCCCGTAAACCACCAATATTTGCACTCTTATGCTATTTTATTATCTCCTACATTTTTCTTCCCTTCAAACTCGTAACCATTATTAGCAAAGATATGAGGTATTAGACATTACAGCCATGTTTTTACTTTCCTACCGCTACTAGGTAAGGAAACTATAGTAATCGGGTCAAAATTTCGATGTGCAATTTTAAACGGATCTATACGTTTCAGGGCACCTTGAGTCCAAAAAAAAACATTTTCAGCCATTGGTCTGCCTGTCTGTGTGTCTGTGCCACGGTTTTCTCTTCATCGGGTGGACCGATTTTATTGCTTTAAACGAAAAAAAAAAAAGTTTGCCTATAGCACAAAAAAAACGCTCTGACGATTTTGATGAAACTTTCCTAAAATCTTACCCCTAAAACCCGTATGTCTAATCTACACCATAATTTGTAGCCTCTTTTTATCGACTTTGTCAGATTGTGTCGCCTGATTGGTAATCTTCCTTTCAAGGGAACATTGGTTTCGTCAATTATTTGTATCTGAACAGAATTTATCAACTTCATAAAATTTTTATTCAGGCTTTCTATGAATGGAAGCAGTCTATGTTGCTTATCATTGTTGTTTGGAGGAATGGGAAGGTTGTCATTTATTTGAAGATTTGCGAGAATTCGGAAATCTCTAGCACGTTTCATTGTACTTTTCATCTGTAGAACCTCTAAATCTTAATCATCTGTCCAGTAGTAATTTCTGATTCGTGGCAGCCGGTGGTAACCAAAAAATATTTACCAAGAGAACTATATTTGTATATATCATTTCTACCTATTACTGGAATGTTTTAATGCTTTTTTTGTGCATAAAAACTACTTTTAAATACTAAGTTATCTGATATATCAGTATAAATTATTTAAAAAAAAAAAAAAAAAATCAACGGGCATAGCTTGGTCTTCAAAGCGTTCTGAAATATTTCCCGAATGAGATGTGAATATGGTTATCACATGAACATATTTTCGTTTTTGCTATTGCCTACCAGGAAGAATTATAACTTCATTGACTCCTCTTCTTCATTTTGTGGAGCGTGCTGTATTGGATCAGTGTGTACCTGCATATAAGGTGCTATTCTTGCAGCATTATTTCCACCTGTCTTATCTTACTTTTTATCCATATTATCTTGAGATCTTGCAATAGGTTCCGCTGGATTTGCATGTATCTGAGAATTGTTTATAGTGTTGGTATAGAAGTGTCCTATTACACCCTCGCTCTATTCCAGATAGTGTATGAGTATCATCAGGAAGCGTTTCCATTAGAGTAACCATTTCATCACCAGTCAGTCATATTTTATAAAAATGAGCCACAGTCTGGAATAAAATCAAGAAATATTTAGTACACATCATACAAATATATACAACCTCAATTCTTAAATGTTTTTGGGATGAAGCCTAATATTCCAATCAGAAGCAGTTTATACATTCGATTCATAGTTGAACGGTTCCATCAATAGTCCCCCACGATAGTCCCCGATAATTTCCTCGGCGTATTCCGTGGGTCGACCAAGGATTAACGTTAACGTATAAATCTTATGACATGTTGGAAGGGAGTGAGATTCCTCGATAGTTATTACTAGAGCCCGGAATCTCGTGCAATTGTACTTTTTTTCGGTTGCTTGAAATCGATCGGGGACAAGTTATTTATACGAATTAAGGCATCCGGATTAACATACGTAAGTTTTATTTTGCATGAAATAGCACATTTTTAACAATTTTGGGTAAAGTGCACGTTTTATATTTCGCTGCATTAAATTGCACATTTAGCCGTAATTAAAAAAATATATTTGTAAATTTCTTAAAAATATAAACATTAAACCAAAATTACATAGGACAGATTCACGAAGTAATGGATTACTATTTATAACATATTAAATGTAATTCAATTTTCTGAAAAATTCTGGAACTGAAACAGAAAATTGAAGTTTGTTTTTCTCTTTTTAGTTCCTGGAAAGCCAGTTAATCCTTACCAATCCATTAACTTCCTTTTATGTTATACAGTGCTACGCTCAGTCTATAGTTCGCAAAATTATCATGCATACACACAGTTTTCCGGACAAAAATATGTTCAATAATTTATTGAAAATAAATTAATTAATGGCTATGATAAAAAACAACATCCCGCATAAATTTTTACGAGTGAAGAGGATTAAAAATTCGTACAACCTAATTAAAAACAAATATTGAACATTGGTCGTGCAAAGAAAGTATTCATGCTGTAACAGTTGCGGTATTAACAAGTTAGTTATCTGCTCATGGTTTTCATCTAATTAATTATATCTTATTCGAATATAAAAAATGGTAAAAATGATCAGAATTTAAAGACAATCTACCAAAATGGATCGTAAATACAAAGAGCAATCCAAAGATGAATGGTTTAACTTTTTCGACAAGGATTGAGTTGTCGATATATCGGCAGAAATTTAGGATTTCTCACTTGACCATGCGATACGTTATTAAAGAATTTATCAGCTGGAAATAAAAAACAATTTGGCAGAAAATGCGTTGCCATAGTGCGTGAATCACGTATGATCGTGCGAAAAATAGCAAAAAATAACCTAATATGAGCTCGTGAGGTTTTCACATTTTACATAAAAATGCTCCAACATACCTAATTTATTAAGACAAAATAGTAATTTATGAAATAAAACAAATATGTCGATTTTATTTTATTTTTAAGCATAAACGACATAGATGGCAGAATTTTATTTTTCGTTGCACATTTTTGCACGTTTTGACATTTTTATTGCACATTTACAATTTTTTTACGGCACGAAATTCGGGCTCTAGTTATTACAATCCGTCCTCAGCTCCTTTTTTTTTTTTGTGAACCGTAATCAGTATAGATTATTTCCATTCTACAGGTATTTATTTGTTTTATCACATCTTTTTTTTTTTACTAAAAGATGCACTTTAGAAACTCCGGAAATTAGAAACTCTCTAATTGCTTCTCCACACGCCTTAGTAACTTTACTAGGAATATTGTCTATTCCTGCTGCTTAATAAGACTTTAATTTTCCGATGGCTATTTCGACTTCCTTTATACGTTTTTTTTTTGTATTTATTCAATTTGCTTAAGTATCAGCCATGATATTGTAATGCATTATAGGGGACGGAGAGAAGTAGTCATTATTTCTTGTACTCAACATTATTGCCTAAGTGTTTTTAAGCTATTTCAATATTTCTGCCGGATCGACCAGGATATTGTTATTTTTATCTCTAATTGCTGTCATTACCAGTGCTTAACATTTACGCGATCTGTTTAATGCTCTTTTACATATCTCTTACCATATTTTCGACTCTTATAGTTTCTATTTCTGTTCTCTATTTTATAGACTTGGAGGAATTTAGACGTTTCATTCTTAAAGGCTGATACATAGGAAACATCTTTTCCCAGTAAATATTTTGAGCTCTTAATTTAGCGGCTTTTCTATTTTCCCACATCTTTTGAGAATATCAAATATCTCTGATTATAAATTACCAATTCGGACTCGATTAGATGCTTCATGCATGTGCATCCTTACTAATTTTAAATTTTGTTATATTTTGGGAAGGTGGTGGTGTAAATCAGGCACCGATATACAGGAAGAATTTGTACACAGCTTCAAAGAATTCAGGTCCAATAAAAATAGTACAATAATAAGATACACATAATGAATGCCTAGTTTTGAACTATAGTTTAGATAAGCTTGAGGTACTAGAAAGAAAAATCTTAGATGCAATGAAAACTACGGAAAAATGGAAAGTAAGAAGGTATAAGGAAATATAAGAGAATATAGAGAGTATAAGAAAAAAAATATGAAGAAGGAGATAGACGTTTTTTGGGCATATCTGTGGGATGGATGATGACAGTTTGACAAAGCAGATATTGAGGTACCATTGGAAGAAAAAGTCTGCAACAAGCTGGACTCAAGGGGTCAAGAAAGATTTGAAAAAATAAATAAGAGAAGAAGAAGCTATTGAGAGGGAGATTTTCAGGAATAAGGTAATAACAATTGAGGGATTCCAAGAAGGAACAAAGCAGACACCCGGTCCTAAGTGGACTGAGGAAAGGAAAACGAGGCATGGGAAAATGATTAGAGAATATTGGAAAGAACAGAAGAAAAAAAAGGGAAAGAAAAATTTAAATTGTTATGTGGTTCCTAGTAGGCCTCATCGAGAAAAAAAAAAGAATATATATATATATATATATATATATATATATATATATATATATATATATATATATATATATAATATAAGTAGTGTATAAAGGAATACAATTTATTGTCTCTCCATACTGAAACTTTATTCGAATGTTTATGTTGAGTCAACGAACGTTTTAAATAACGATTCAAATTTGATCGAATCTCACGAACAAATCCTCCCCCCCCCCCCTCATCAAATGTCCAATCTTATTTTACAATAGGATTCCAAAGCTTTCATGATTAAAATTAAAAATATATATCTGTTTCGGCGCGCGCATCCCACAATTTTCTCTTACCATGCTACTTAGAGTAGAAATTAATGTCTGCTCAACTAGGGCTATCTGCTTCAAAACAGCAATTTTATTTTATTATTAACGATGACAGCACTTCCCTTTACTGTAAATTTCATACATAGGTAAGTGAAAGTAAAAGTGTTCTTTTAGTTTCCAAGGAAATTCCATTTAGTTTTCATGGAAATATTTAGTTTCCATTAATTAATATTAAAGTAGAAATTATTAAATGCGAAAATTATTAGTCATTAGTTTTTCATCACTCTACATTATATTCTACGACTTTTCATGTTAGATATTTATATTTTTAAAATCTTAGCTTTACTTTCCAACGGTATATTACACATCTATATTACTACTCAATTTGTTTTCAACGTGGAAAAATATTTCTTCTTTGTTTCGTCTTTGGTTAATTATCAAATTCTTCCATAGTTCAATTGTTTATTAATATTAAGAATGAGAGACGGTTAATTATTTCAAATGAACAAAATTAGAGGGAGACTTTCAGAAAATTCGACATTTAAGCCCTGTCAGACTATTTCAATGAGAATAAGACCTAGGCTGATGGTCATTTATTTCCTCAAAATCGTTAGAGCCTTTTTGAGAAAATTGTAAAATCAATGATAGAAAGTGCCACTTCTTGTAAATTTTATTATAAGTTGCTGTAGCATCCCATCATATGCCTTAAATAGATAATTATCGTACAGCTACACGTTTTTGGGCTTGGCTGTTATACGCATAAGCACATGCAGACGCACAGAATTTTCTGTAAGACTTGGTTATTTCATGGAAAACGTGTATTTCCATTGCAAATCGGATTCAAACATTTTCACGAACGCAATAATTTATTTTATTATATATTTCATATCAAGGTTAGTGTAAGTAAATATTTATTCGCCACCAATCCAAATATATCCTTCGATATAGATTGTTTGGAATTCGTAGAATGATTTAATTCCATATAACTAGTATCAGAAATATCCGGACGTCTCTAAACTAGGGCAGAGACCACATGGGAGAAATAGATTGATGGACATAATGATGAAAGATATCACAGAGCTGTATGCAGAAAATCTGAAAACAATAGACCAGGAAGGCCGAGCGTGTCCCAAGCCTTCTGTTCAGAGATAGGTGGGTTCGATTCCCTCTTAGGCCGGTTTATATTTATTCCATTGTTGTAACGAAAAATAAACATGACACTCTCTAGTCTTGTACTAAAATGACCACATTTAAATAGTCGTCTGGAGTAGGAAAAAAGATTATAGAAAAAAGATCAACCTGCCCTAGAATGTACCTAATAGACGAAGCTGAAGTAAACCAGTGTACTTGGCTAATACCAAAAATATTGTTTCGTAAAATATAAATACATATACTTATAAAATATGCTAAGGAAGTATTCGGGAAGATAATAGTTATTTTTTTGTTGACTATCCCGTACACCATCCAATCTATACTTAACACATTTTCTATATTACTGCCATGTAATTTATGACTCATGGAGTTTTCTACCAATATAAAATTTCCTTCATTGATTAGATATGATATCAGTATTCATCAGTCTCATTGAATAACCCTAAAAAAGGCCACAGTTAAGGTGGCCGTATTTCAAATTTCTCTTAAATGTATAAATGTGGCACTATCATCAGCTATGACGTCAGCTGTTTTATTGTCGAAACCTTAATTCAATTTTAATCGTTGGTTTAAAGTTCAACAACGGTAAAGCTAAGGCTGCATTACGACCGTGTAGTTTAGCAAATGAAATCTAATTAATTTTCACTTTGTAATGGCATTTGATAACAGGATTCCATGACCCGGATTGATTAAGGGAAATGTGATAGCAAACCAACTTGCTAAGGACGAAGCAGTGCAACATAAAACTAAACCGCCCCCCCCCCCCCTCTGCCCTCCAAAAAAATGTAGGCAATAGACGAAACAATAATAATACAAACATGAGATCAGGGACACAAACAGTACAACTCATCTCAACAACCTAAACAAAAATAAATAGAGATAGTACATCAAGGGCCGGATATAGTGGGGAGCAATGGGTGCACTTGCCCCGGGCGGTAGAATTTAGAGGGCGGAAAATTTTTAACAAAATTTTATTTTTATTTTATAAATAAAAATATTTGCTTCACTTTTTTATTGTTTTGGTTTTTTAAGTCAATAAAATGAGTTAATAATCTGATATGATGATTATTTTTTAAGAAATATATTACCTAAAATACTGTTGTTGAATTTTAAGCTTGCCCCTCTGAAAAAAAAATCCTAGTTCCATTATATTTTATTGGTCAAGGTGAATAAAATAAATATTGTATTTTTGTGCATTACAGTAATTTTACAATTTTATTAAACAATGCAGTAAAGAAGTCAAAATATTACAACACATTTATAACATATTAATAGTAATATGAAGAGAAACACGATTTATTTATCAGAACATACCAACGTTAAATATCCAATATTAGTTGGATGAGAAGGTTATATTGATTTTTAAAATTATTTTGATTTTATTTTTTATTAAATTTTATTTAAATAGAGGTATTCTGGGATAAATTATTACGCTAATCGGTTTATGAGGCCTAAAAACTGTTATCGAGCAATGACTGTTATAGCCTAAAAACTAAGAAAAATCCTTCCAAAGGATTTCAACATCCAATATGCTGACAGATATACAAAATTCTCTGTATAGAAGAGTACATTTTATGTCTTATACGCAACAAGCTGACCCGGCAATGCTTTTCTATTGCTTGTGTGTGTATATATATATATATATATATATATATATATATATATATATATATATATATATAGAGAGAGAGAGAGAGAGAGAGAGAGAGAGATAGAGAGAGAGAGATTAAATGAACTATGTATATAAATTTAGCATTAAAAAATCAATTGAAGTTCAAAATAGAATCCGTTCAAGATATAATCGTGACTCAGGCAGACCAATGGCCAAAAATATTTGTACGTTGTTGTTTTTTTTCAGGGGGCGTAAAACCGTTGAAAACTGCACCATTGAAAATTTGACCCGATTACAGTACTTTCCTTACCTAGCAGCGCGCTTATTATATGACCTGCAGCTGTAGGAAAATACAAACATAGCGTAAATATTCAATGCACTGTATCTTTGCTAATAATGGTCCGATTTGGATGATTTTTTGTTTTTTAGGGAATTGAATTATCATTCAAATGAGTGTATAATTAGCGGAAAATATATACTTTTTGAGTTATGTGAAAATAATATATTCTTTCTATTATTATTTAATGTTTATATTTTTCCTTTAATATACTTTGAAAAACAAATATTTTACTAGAAAAAGCCATGCCGATATCATTTTTCAAACTCGTCATATAAAATAAGGCAGTTTCAAAGTGTTTCATTTTTATTAGCCCTTAAAAAAAAAAATAATGATAAAAATACCTATAACACTACAGCACATGAAGGCTCGTGGGTTTTAGTACTTGGTAAGGGAGTAATTTCTTTACCAACGGTTATGCAAGGAGATGATGTGACCAGGATCTCGCTCATCCACCAGGTTCTTTTTCCCACCCCATTGAAGGATTAGGTATCTACTTTATAACTGGGTGTACCACAGGAGGGTCCTCTACCCTAGAGTCGATCCACAGCTGATATAACTTCTTCTTCTTCTTCCTATTTGTCTTCCACTTGTGTCCTCTTGAGCCTCAATAAATTGAAACCTCCCGGTCCCTACACAGTTGCTTTTGCCTCTTTTCACTCCAATCCACTGGATATTCTCCTGGTAGAAAATTCTGGGACGTCCTCACGGTCTTTTCCCAGAGTGTCGAGCTTCTAGAATTTTCTTTGGTTCTCTTTCATCCTTCATGCGGCACACGCGGTTAAACCACTTAAGCTGTCGGGATTCGAGTGAGGTATTTAGTTCTGATACTTCGAACTGTTCTCTTATTCGTGCATTTCTGACGCAATCCCTTCTTGTCTTCCCAACCACTCTCCTCAGAAACTTCATTTCATTTCAAGCATTACCCAGCTTTCGCTTCCATATGGAAGGGTCGGTAGATAAACCGATTTATATATGTGCCTTTTAGTCTCTATACCTACTTCTTGGTGACTGATTATACTATTGCAGATCTGGAAATAAACTTAATTGGCTTTAGAAATTCTGTGAGATATCTAAAGGGTCAATCATACCAGAGGAACCTATTACGGTCCCTAAGTAGATAAACTCCGGCACAACTTCTAATACCTCCCCATTGCAGATGAGATGAACGTATTCTTGATCTTCTCGGGACAGAACTAGGAACTTGCTCTTTGAGGGTTAATGACCATTCCTTTACGGAGTAGCTCTTCTTGTCATTCTATTAGGGCTTCCTACATCTTTTCTTGGGAATCAGCAATTAGGATAACGCCATCGGCATACAAAAGCCTTTGAACAAGAATGGTTCTTAAGTTCCTTTTTCCAATGGCGGTCAATACAGTTCGGCGCTTGCATATTTTATGAATCTCGTCCATAAAGACAATGAACTGGAGGGGGCTTAGACAATTTCCCCGCCTCACACCTTTTTCTACGAGGAATGCCTCAGATTCTCCATTGATCCGCACAATTTCCTTTGCATCCTGGCATGCCTACTTAATGGCTGAAATTAGATCGCCTGGAATATCTTTGGCCGCCAATGCTTCTCATGTTTCTTTTCTGGGAGCCGAGTCGAATGCTGCCTTCATGTCTAAAAATGCCAAGAATATGTGCTCGTCTCTGTACTATGCCTTTTCTGCTATGCTTCTTTGGACAAATATGTGGTCCTGTGTTTGCTTTCCAGGACGAAAACTTGCCTGCTCATCTTCTATTATATTTTCAATCATTCACCTCAGTCGCTTTTCCAGTATGCTGGTGTAAAGTTTGTAGACAACTGAGAGCAAGCTGATAGGCTGACAATTTTCACATTCGGTGTAACTGCCTTTTTTGTGGATAGGGATAATTACACTAAATTCCCCATCTCTTGGAATTTTTTTTCTGTCACAAATTTGTTGGGAAAGTTGTTGGAGTATTTTGACAAGCTCTTTGAAGAACATTGGCAGAGCAATGCCATCCCTTCCAGCTGCTTTGCTAACTTTTATTTTTTAAATGGCGTCCATCACATTCTCTTCATCAATGCACTCTTCACTTTCTGTATCGTTGGCGTGCCTTGAAAACTGCCCTTTATAAAATTGCTTCCATCTCTCTAGGATGTGGGCTTCTTCTGTGACAATTGTACCCCTTGCACCCTTGATATTCCTCACTGGCTTGCTTCGTTTTCCTCTGAGTGACTTTACCTTTCGCCAAAACTTTTTGACACTATCTCGGTGGTCTTCGTCCAGGCTTCTTCCAAACTTCTCCCATGATTCTTTCTCTGTTTGACGAACTTTGGCTATGCATCCATTTCTGGCTGAGTGATAAAGACTTAAATTTTCTGATGTTCTGTCTTGCAAATAAGCTTTCTTTTTTTGTTCTACTAAGCGCTTAATTTCATCACTCTACCATTCCGAACGCATCCTGTTACTTGAGGCTTTTGCGCAAACCACATACGTCCCTTGCTACTTCCAAGATGCATGTTTTTAGAGCATTCCACAGTTTTTCTATGTCCTCTTCGAGTTCCAAGGTTCTCAGTCTGCCTTCTAACTTTCGGTGTACTGAATACTTTTTTCAAGGCCATGTAATGCTCTTACATTTATAGATAAATAATTCTTCTTCTGCAATTCTGGGAGAATTTTTGTATCGGCAATCAGGAGTAGATGATCACTGCCGATTTCAGCACCTCTAATAACTTTGATGTTCGTGAAGTACTGCCTGACGCCCCTGTCATAAATGAAGTAGTCAATAATACTATTTATATCTTGGCACGAATTTTCGGTATAGAAAATATTGCATATCTTCCTTTGTTCTTGATTCTATTAACTACTCTATGCAAGTCCGAATAGAATACTTCCTTATCTATGACAGCAGCGTCCTCTGTTGGGCATACGCTTGCACCAGAGTAACCTTCCAGATCGACATTTGGAAGCCCACAGCTATTATTCTCGATGAGACAGGCTCCCAGTCTTCAAGTTTGTTAAAAATTGCCGGGGCTATAGCTATTCCGACTCCTTCTTTGGCAAAATTTCCTTTGGGGACGCCAGCGTATATCAGGATATAATCACTTCCCAGCTTGATTTCGCCGCTTCCTTTCTTCTTTACTTCGCTAATTCCGAGGATGTCTACTTTATATGTTTTCATTTCATTCACAAGCTCGACTTCTTTTCCATTTACAGTTTTAATATTCCAGGATCCAATTTGTTAGTCCTTATGAGCGCCAGGTCGTTTCCGAAAGGTCTGTCCAAGTCCGACGCTAATACGTTGGCTTTGAATCAGTTTTATTCCAGTCGGGTGATTAGCCCAGAGCTAGAGACCCCATAACTTCGGGACAACTGGCCTCCCAAATATTTATGTCCTCTTGGGAGGAAGGGTCGGCTATACCCCCAGCACTGGGTAACTGTTGGTCCACAGGTCTTCATTCAGTATATTCAGACCACCCTTCCTAAGAGGGATCCCCCATCCGCCTCCCTAGCGGACATCCTCCACCGAGAGCTGATGCAAGAGAATGAATAAATTTGATTAATAAAGGCTAAATTAACTTCACCAACTCTTTATTATTTCACCCAGTGTTTCGGCTCTCACGCCATGAGGTGCAAAAAAAATGTTCAGCAAAACTCAATAAATTATTAAAATATGTATCTGATGATTAATGAAGACACACGACTAATATAGTAGAGATTGTTTTGATTCAGTCATTGCAATTTTTCCAATATTCGGTTTGTAAGGCCTGATGATGATAACCCCGGATATACTGCGAGATTCTAAAGGAACGCATGCCCGGACAGGTTTGCATACTTTGCTCTGTTATTAAACTGTTGCAGCTGTGAAATCTCGGCGGAGTAAGACCTGCGAGAAGGTATCGATGAGTATAGCTAGTGCGTCCGAGTTACGGCTGTTAGTTCTGGGCGGTTTCCTGGTTACTGTAATGTCATTTTATATGTTATAACAGTATACTCTATTTGTGATAACTTACCTACTTTATTTGTCAAGATAGAATAGTGTCCGACAGTGAAACGCGATGATTTCAAAATTAAATTATTTATTAAAAACATAATTTTCTATTCATTTTATAAAATCCAAAAAAAAAAAAAAATCTAAATACTACTACTACGTTCGCCACGTGGGGGTCGAGAACTCATAAGTTGGTAGTGGGGCGACGACGACGGGAATGAATGCAGTAAATGCTTTGTTCCCGGGCCGAGCAGTTTCAAGGAACAGGGAAATTCCTGGACCCTCTCGCTCTTACGATTTAATGGCTTGCGGCTTTTTAAACAAAAAAAACAAAGGGTTGGATACCGATTCATCCAGAACTATCCAAGCCCTCAAAGAACATATTCGAGATGAGATTGGAGCGTCAAGTATTTAGAAAATAGTTTTTTTTATTTTTTGTATTGTACCCCAAATGGTTATTTTTTACTTTATATTTATACATGAAAAATTATTATAAAAGTAATTCTTTAATAATCAATTTGATTTTGATCCCGTATTTTTTGGGGGTGTGGAAGTGAGATGTGTCATCTCTAGTCTATATTAATGTAATTTTATATTCCGAAATAATAGAAGAGACTTAAGGTTTTATTTGTCATTTTGTGACTGTACGTCAGAAGTAAACTATCGTAAGTCCAATTCTGCTGATTTTGATTTCATCATCGTATATGCATTATTCTGGCCATATTTTCCGAGATAAGTATCGTAAATAAGCTAAAAAGGTTCAGAAATAGAAGCAATAGCAATAGAAAATATCAAGGAATACGTAAGTAGCCAATCAATAAATGTCACAGAGCAAAACACAAACCAATCCAGATCATCATCTAACCAGCAAGCAACTTATTCAGAGATTGCTAAAAAAGTATACCTGAAAAGCCTGTCAAAGCTTACAATATTGTCATAAACTGTAAAACAAACAAAGCATCTAATGAAATCAAACCAAATTTTAAGAAAATAATAAACCTAATAATTATGAATATAGGTATAAACAGGCTTGATGAAACATGCAGTAACTCATTATTTATTCAGACCCATACAGAATAAGAAAAAGATGCTATAATACAAATGCTAAAAAAAGAAAAAGATTTTGAAATTAAAGAGAAAAAAAAACACGCTCAATAATAAAAGGCATAGATGAGGTTATAGACAGGCATAACCTTGTCGATAGCCTCGTCCAACAAAATAAATATCTAGTGCTAGATCCTGATAAAATAAGGCCAGTGATAATATTGCAATGCAATGATAGCCGCAGACGCGGAGAAACCGATGGGAACATCTTGATGACTCTGCTTCAAAACAAACTGGCCCTAGGATATGGGAAATACTGGGCTGAAGAATACTTCAAGGTGAGAAGATGTAGGAATTGCAGTAAATTCCACCACAGCGCGATCCATTGCAAAAGCTCAACCAGATGCTCTCGCTACTCAGGTGAGCAGCCGATCCGACTAAAAGTCATACCAAGTCCAGTGTCCCAATTGCACGGTGCACAACCAGTACCGGCATAACCAGCTAAGGACAGACCATGAAGCTTCTAACAGACAATATCCGACATACTTAAGAGAACTTCATAGACTAGTGAAAATTACTGAATACTATCTTACTATAATTACCTAAAATCATATAAATGATTTTTAGACTAAATCTACAACTTAATTATCATCATAGCAAAACAAACAGAGAATATTTAAATAATTATATTTATAATAACCATATAGATATATCTTTATTACAAGAAATGTACTTAAGGAACGGGGCAATTATAAGGTACAGAAATAGCTATAGAATATTTTACACATGAGATGCAAAAGCAACTATCATAATAAATAACGTAAATAATGATGCTGTCTTATTATCGCAATTTACGAATACCAACATGTGTGCTGGAGCTTAAATTAGATAATAAAAAGCATGTATACTAATTAGTGATTACTTTGACATTAAGTCAGATATTGAGAAAGACATCCTAAAGATAGGAACTATTGTGAAAAAATACAGCCGACAAGGAATCATTCTAGGCTTAGATTCGAATAATCGATCAGCCTTCTAGTATGACGTAAAAAACCAATTCTAGAGGAAGAAAATTGGAAAGTTTTATGTTGGCATAAAAACCATCTACCTCAACGAGATCCAATGGAGAATGGGGAAAAAGTAATATATACTTGGCTATTAGTGATGCAATAGGATCTAAAAAGCAATTTGAAATTCCAGAAAAGAATCTAACACGTGCAGACTTGGAAAGGAAAATTATTGATTCATTATTTAAATAAAATCTAGAAATATTCATGAAACTTTTTAATAAAGCAGTTAAAAAAACCTGCAATATGAGGTTCAAAATCTCAAAAGAACGTCCATAGGTGGAACAAAGAACTGACAGAATTACGTAAAAATCAAATAGACTAAGGAAAATTTATCAAAATACTAGAAATGATAAGGATTTACGCACAAAAAGGAGAGAAGAATATTTAATTGAGAGACATAAGTATCAAACTATAATCAAAAAGTCCAAGAATCGAATCATTGAAAAATTACTGTTCAAGATTAACCATGAGACACCAGGTGTTGGCCCTACAGAATAACAGCTGAAAAAATTAAATCAGGATCCGCACCTAAAATCATTCTTACAGAACACAAGACATACACCATGGATTTTCAAGAAACTCTGGAATATATGATGAGCTCACTTATCCCGGATGATAACGAAGAAGGAGAAACGGACCAACTATGTATCATGCGTTGAGAAACAGACATATTGTCAAATACAGATAATGACTATCCGTTGAATGAAGAAGAAATCTTGGATTGTATTAGGAATCTTGATCCTAGAAAAACCACCTGGTAATTGATAAGAAACAAAAAATGGATGATTAAATTTCGACAGATATTTTGCAGCATATTACAAGAATTCTTCCTGAAATAATCTGCACCTTTATATGAAATTCTGGGACAAGAAATACATTCCACAGGATTGGAAAAAGAGGATCCTTTTACATGAGGATCCTTAACATGGAACGGATAAATATAGACCTATAACAGATCTACCTGCTATGGGGAAGGTAATGGATATACTAATTAACAAACGGCTATTGCATCACTTGATAAATCATAAATTTCTACATGGCAACCAATACGGTTTTAGACCAAGGCAAGTGGCTGTGGGCGCTCTCTATAAAGTTGTAAATAACATACTAACTAATCTAAATTCTAAATAAAACACACTTTGGTACTAAGCAAGGTTATAAAGGGGGCGTTCGATAACATCTGGTGGCCAATAATTCTTCAAAATCTCAAAACACAATTGTCCAAAAAATATCTACTCAATAATCATTAACTACTTTAAAGACAGAGACATTTGTATTAAATCAAATAATTATATTGTTTCCAAAAAAATATCAATGGCCACTCCTCAAGGATCACCACTGTCACCTGCATTGAGGAAAGTTTTATTCAACTGCATTTTTGAGATTGAATACCCAGAAAATATAGAAATTTTAGCATTCGCAGATGACTTCTTAACAACAAGCAATGCAGTACGATCTGAACCTTTTTTTTTCCCCTCCTCTAAAACTTTGAAAATGTTACTTACGTATACATATTTCCACATAAAATGTTTTCTTTTTTTTTCATAAAATTAATTTATTAACAAGCACAATCTTGGACAACAGGAAAAATAGATGATTGTGCACATCCATACAAAAAAAATATCTTTATAAATTTATAATCGTGATTATAATCGCTTGTGATCATGTAACTTCTGAACAACTTGATCGATTAATTTCATATTCACACAATATATTTGTGCATTAGAGATGATGGTTCATAGCCATGCTATAATCCCATAGGTAGCGTTGTAGTCAAGTTACAAAACAAATTCTATATTTATAAGGTGGCACTGTAGTCAAGCTATGTACGTGTATCAGTCAAAATTTTACGTTTTACATTTTCCAATACGTTTGGGGTTTGGGATGACCATCAATAATGCGAAAGAACAAACAATGGCAACATGCGGATTTGATAGAGAAAATCCATGTTTTTCACACGGACAATTGTATGTTGCGTGTTCGGGTGTTGGAGAACCATTATACCTTTTTCTTAATGCACCCTGATTGACTAACAAAAAATATTGTTTAAGATTTAGCGTTAAGATAAACACAAAATAAAGAATATATCATTAATCTACGTTTATTACATTATAATGTATTTAAAGTTTCGTCCTAAAATAAATATGTTTATATAATATGAATGAGATGTATTTGTTCTTAGCATATAATATTTTGCATGAAATCATTATAGTTATGGTGGAAGCAAGTCCCTTTCATTCAACATTTATAAATACTCTTATAAAGTAGAAGTATCACTAATAATTATTTAACAAATAAATGGGATCATTTTGGTCACTCAAACATTTATTGAAATATAAAATTCATTTGCCAAAAAATTATAATAGGCGAAAAATGCATGTTTAGTTAAAAAATTGCAATCAAGAAATGAAATTTATGTTAAGACCATCGTACGGGACGGCTAGCGTACTATAAGTTAAGCAAAAAAATAGGAAAAATAATAATATATAAACTCTAAATCACATCCATACTTATTTACAATATCTACACTCGGCCTGACGACCACCGAACCTGCTCCCTCCCCCATATTTAGGGGTAAAGCAGGCAGATACAGAGACAAGACTATTTTTCCGAATTCCTGAGAAAATTCAGCATAAAATATATTTTTTCCCATATTTTTCCAATTTTGGAAAATTCAATGTTTTTGAGCCATAGATACCGTACTATATCTGGCCATTTCCAGAACTCCAAGTGTCTAATTTATTTTACAATAAATTTCGTGGCAGCTGTCCTTTAAATTTTCGAGGAACACAGAAAATCTAGACACGATTTTTGGTTGGACAATTTTTTTTTTAGAAATCTGGTATCTTTCTTTTCTTTTATTATCGAATTTTAGTTTTTAAATTACAAAGTTGGAACTTGATAAACGAACCTCATTTGTTGTTTTGGCAGTTTAATTGTATTTTATTTTAGATTAAGCTTAAGATTTTTAATTTTTTTTTATTTTTTATTTCATCGTGTTTTCTCCTGCGTCGAGGCATTTCTTAACAAAAAACTTACTGTAGTATTTTATACGCTTGAAGTGGGCGGCTTCAAGGACAGAAAGATAGGATTGTATATAATTTGGAACAGGAAGGCCTTAGGAAATACTGTCAAAAGAACAAAGGGCACATAAGTAATGAAATCAAATGAAGTAATGAATAGGAGTAATGTTCAGGTAATTTCAATACAAGTTAGCATGTAGCAATAAATAACGTGTTTAATCTAAAAACTAAAAAAATGTAAGTGATGATAATAGTGTGCATATTATGTCAAAGACCAAATAAGATAGTTACAGAGAAACTTGGTAAAACTAAAAATGGGAACCAATATGTTCCTTAAGATAAGAAATAAAAAAGCGAGAGCATCAGAGCTCCGTCACTAAGGTCGTATTTTCACTAAAATAAAATTATATAGGGTCCCCAAAAGACACTTCTCTAACACAAATTCAATTCCCTTACAAATTTTCAGCCCTCAAACTCAATTAGGAAGGGCTGTAGAGGTGCGAAAACCTTAAAACCGCGAACCGAAATTTTGACTGAAATTTATCCTAGCTTTTAGAGTATTATAGTAGCTAGAAAACAACCCAACATACCGATTTTCAGCTTATTAGATCCAAAAGTGTATATATATATATATATATATATATATATATATATATATATATATATATATATAATATATATTCAGGCATTCCCATAACGCCCATAACCGTGTTCTAGGGCTTCGAAGAGGATACAAAATACTACCCCACTCTCCTCTGATGACTTCGATACAGTCCGATAGTCTATTATTTTCGGGAAAAATATAACTAAAAAGTAAACGTGACTTAAGAGAAAAGATACAGCGAATTACAACAAAAAAAAAGTTTATAAAAAGTTATAAAGCTGCAAAATATTATGTAAAAACTATCCTGCCGTTACTAATCAAGAGATATTAATACTGTAATTTGAAGTTCTGAAGATAGGATGTGAATTCCGAAACGTTACACCATAAATAAATAAATACAAATCTAAGAAAAAGAGGAAGCCTTATTATTGCTAATATATAATATTGAAGATAGCATCCCAATAAATCGATTAGATCTAATAAATGACATGACAATCGTATCTGCATCTAATCTAATAAAATATTATAATATATTACATTATTTATATTTATATTACATTAAATTACTACATGTTACATTACTGTTACAGTTACATTACTACTGCATTACTATTACAAATACATTATTATTGCATTACATTTTACAATATTATTATAAAATATTACATAATTATACAATATACATATTAAATTACAAACGTATGCATAAATACGCACATATTACATATACATTATACATATTATATTATAATAAAATAATTGTATATTTTTTAAATAGGGAGAAGGTGGGTGTGCGGTCAGGCAAGAAACCGCATTTTTATCTCTTATCAATCTTAATTAAAAGGGAATTTGACGTTAATTTACGATTAACATTAAATTTACATTATTTACTATTTCACTTTATATTTTTTTCGCTTGTATAACTAATATGCATGTATTTTTATGTATTCTATTGTTTTTTTCCATTCAGTTTTCATTTTTCGTATATATATATATTTACCATGTTTTCATATCAAATATCTATTATTTCATATTTTCTGGTGTACTTTATTGTTACATATTTCCCCTATGCAATATCCTACTATATTTATTCTTATTTTTTAAATTATTCTCGTAACATTTTTTACTCAGCCCTGATAAAAGCCTAAAACATAGTCCGAAACGTTAGCACACATTGAAGCAGCATATTACCTTACTGCGTGTTTCTTTCCTGATTACACCTACAACCATCTTTTTGATAGCATCAATGGTCAACAATATCTCTATCATTATATTTTCCAAACATTATTTTTGTCATTTTAAACTGTATTATATTTTTTGGAAGATTACAGAGCTAGATTCTTTTAGTAGGATTTCTCCAGGGTGGTTGTCAAGCATTGATTAGGACGGAAGATGATAAACACGCAAGTTTGTCAGTATGGAGTATAAGAAGGAAGGAAGTGTATCTATTTCGGGCCTATATCAAACCCGTTGAATTCTGAGATCTTTGTGGATAACATTGTGTGGCATAATAAGGACCTTTGAGGTCTTCAAAAAGGATTCCAGTTTTGTTGGAGTAGCTGATCCTAAGTTCAGCTAAAAGGCAAGATTAGGCGGATTTGACTTGCGTTTTAATTGGCATATTTACTTATCAAGCTGAGATCTACAGTGAATCTGTTCTTCGAAGATAAAATATATTTGATTCTATTTTTTTTTTTTTATTCAATATTTTAACTGCTCTATGAACGACTTTCAAACATTCAGGGCATTAGTGTATTTTTCCTAACTCGAGTACCTAAAAAGAAAAAGAAACAAGCCAATAAGACTCCGAATCCTATTAGCAGTTAATTCGTATCGTTGGTTTCCGATAAGACCCTCATAATTCGAATAATTTCGATAACCGTAGGGGAGGTTACATACTATAAAGTGGATACCTGACCCTTCATCGTATAGATTATGATTATATAACCGTAGGAGAAGTTACATACTATAAAGTGGATACCTGACCCTTCGTCGTATAGGTTATGATTATATAACCGTAGGGGAGGTTACAGACTATAAAGTGGATACCTGACCCTTCATCGTATAGGTTATGATTATATAACCATATGGGAGGTTACAGACTATAAAGTGGGTACCGGACCCTTCATCGTATAGGTTATGATTATATAACCATAAGGGAGGTTACAGACTATAAAGTGGGTACCGGACCCTTCAATTGGTGCAGGGGATAAACCTGGTGGTTAAGCGTGAATGCTGACCACGTCATTGTAAACATAATAGCGGCTTAGGGTGGGGGTAATCAGGATGAAGCAATATGATTGGATGGTTGGAGAGGGATAAGGGTATAAGGGGGCGTGGCATAGGGGTCACGTGACTAAAAAGGGGCGTGGCCTAATAGTTAAGGTTAGGTCGAGGTGAGACCACGTGGTGGTTAAGGTAGGGTCGAGGCAAGACCACGTGGTAGTTAAGGTTAGGTCGAACTGAAAATTCAAATTCAAATTTCCCGCCATAGGTCACGTGACCATATGCTGGCTCCTGATTAGCTAAAATGTTTTGGTGGCCCAGCTCGCCCATTTTCCCTCTACTAAGCTAGAAAAAATAAAAACAACCTAAAAACCAGATGGATTTTCCGTCGAAACCGTCACAATTAGATTTGCGCCATTCCTGGCTATTATTTTATAACTTTAAGTTAACTTTTGTGCTTAATTTTTCTATGAGAGCTGTTTAAATGCATTCTATTACTTATAACGTATAGATGTTTTGTTTCTCATTGCTAATAACTAATAAATGATTGTTTTTTCCAAATTTTTTTTTCGGTTTTCATACCTAATAAATCCCAAAAGTTTTAATGGATTAACTTTCATTAACCTGCAAGACTGTCACAGTTTGCTTTAAAATCTCATCGCTTCTTTGACAATTTTTATGACTCCATTCTCACTCCATACCATTTACTAGCAAAGAAAAGAAACTTAATATTTTAAACACAGATTAGCCAGAACCAATTTTAGACCTAAAAAAATCGTTATTTCATTCTCCTGAAAAATTTGACTTTTTGAGTTATCACAGCCTTGCAGCGATATAGAACCTTCAGGTTTCGTCTAAATAATGCATTTTAAATTAAATTTTGATAATGTTGAAACATTAGAATTTACAGATGTACGAAGGATTTTAATTGAAGCGATTTTAACTTGAACTGACGCATTATAGAATCGACTTAGACCTTGAGGACACTGCAATTATTAAATTTACATAAACATTTTCAGAATGATTTAACCATTTGCAGGCGTTCAATTTATCGGCTATACAAATTATAGTTTATATCCATAATAAAAGGATGTCCATCACTCAATATTCTGTAAAAGCGTTGGACGCCCAACACAACTAACCTGTTTCTGTTTCGAAATATATGAATTTACAAATTAATTCATGGTATGTCGAAAATATTTATTTTGTAATAATCAGAGCGAGGCCGAGATTAAAAGAGAAATATTTGTACCACAAATAACTCAGTTGGAAGCAATATTAATTACATGTTGGAGAAAGAAAAACTCAGGCGGTTGTTTGCATTATCCCATAGCAACGAGAAGGAAAAATTCATTTGGGAGAGTGTTATTGGAAGTTAAGGTAAATATAGCGGTATTCGAAAATATCATATTTCTAATTTATTTGCCATGATTGCTATTTTGTCGGAGCTGTTTACAGGACAAAGTACTGAAGGGGGGAGGGGGGGTCTTGATAAGGAAAGAGCCTTGAGAAAATGGCTTTGAAACTATATAAATATATTTTTTTAATATCTCAAATTTAGAAAAAAAAAATGGGGAACTTTCAAGTAATAATAAAAAGTTTTTATAAGGTCAAAGTCACCGAATGGAAACTTTATTACAGAACGAATATAAAAGTGACCTATGATAGAGATATTGTTTGCAATAGATGAAATCAAGAAGAAAACTGTTGGGGATGCGGGCAGAAGTGAAACACAGTAAGAATTCTGTCGACGCCTACGATTAGCCCGATACATAGGCATTACATTAAAAACAATATATTACCTGACTGTGTGATCCATTTTTGATTGCACCACCAACCATCTTCTTCTTGATAAAAGATAAATATTAAATAAGAATTATTCTGGTTAAAACAAGTAAAGTCCCGATACAGCATTCAATCTGATATTTGTTTTCGATCAGGCATCGAAAGCAAAGTATCTAATTCCTTTTAACGTGGAAAGATATCGGGCGAATACCCAAAGTAGCACATTTTTCTTTTCGAGCACATTTTTAGGTATGAATAATGAAAAGAAAGATTCGGGGTCTTAATGGGAGGGAGGGTGAGCGGGAGGGAGGGAGGGAGAGAGTGGGGAGAGAGAGAGAGTGTGTGTGTGTGTGAGAGAGAGAGAGAGAGAGAGATTTCCTGTTTCGACGAAGTGCACTGAAGAGATAATGGTGGATCCACGCACACCACTTTCCCTAAGACAGGAAAGTCTACAATAATTCTGAATTCTACCGTAAAACAAGAAAGTAAGATAGAAAGGGGAATGAAGTAAATATATGATATGGGCATCCATTCCCTTAAGGAGAAGTTCCACAAGAATTTCAGAGAAAGAGACATCAACGTTTGTACTTTGCTTGTACCGCCTTTTGTACGGAGCTCGGGGAACTATGCAGACTACAACTAGGAGCTTCACGGAGGATCTTGCCATTACATTAAGGACGTAGTAATATTGGCTGAAAATATAATTCTGGGCTACCTGGGAATCATCCACCGCCGCATGCATGAGACGAACAGAATTGAATAGAAAGGAATAGAAATACATGTATAGGTAAATGAAGCACAATTTTTTTGTTTGTATTTGTTAATACAAATACAAACAAAAAAATTGTGCATAGTAAAATACAAGTAATCTTGTATTTATATAAATATTCGTTAAATTTAAATATAGTATTACATGTCTGCAATTTTGATACTATTATACATATTTATTATTAGACTAAATATTTGGGCTTAAACTTCAATATTTTAATTATTAGGTCGGTTGTATATTATATTAATGAATGATATCTTTATTAACTTCATAAAGAGGTTTGTGAGAGTTCATAAAGAAAATGGAGCGGGAGGAGGGGTAATTAAAAAGAAAAGAAACAAAAAGATTACATTTTATTGATGTTGATATTGTACTATATGTACTAATCAATCGTCTAATAAGATTTATAGTATGTGATGCGGCCGACAAATGTTTAAAAAAAAAATGCATACATAAGCAACCTACATATTTTGCATAGCCGAGTATGTATGTATATATTTATAAGCAAGTAATATACATTAAGTATTTATATAGTAACAGCGGCTACCAACCAAGGATTATTTTTAAGGATCCAGGTCTAGTTTCAAGACGAATCTGTTTCAGAAAGCTGTTCTATCTCGCTCCCTTTTTCTCTCACTGATTATTCCATTGAACTAGCTCAATGAGATAGCTTCAGGGGCTCAGAACGCTTTGATTGCGTTGCTTGTAACCGGCTGGTAATAGTCCAAGAAACGAAGGAAAAAAAATAGAAAATAAACCCAAAAGGCAGTTCTGATTTTTGATAAGTTGTATGGGATTGGATTGGCATAAACGAAAGTTTATTTTATTCATGAAAAACCCTAAAATTTTCGATCGTTTTTCATTCTATGCTCAACATCATGGAAACAACGAACCGCATGAAAAAAATTATTTTTACATTTTTTAAAGCAAAGTAAATTTGCAACTGTTTGGGCTATAATTGAATTTCGTTTGTATAATAGTACCGGAGATACAGTTTTTCAAAAAACAGTATTTTTATTTAAAAAAAAAGAAGAAGAAATTACCATTTTGTGACTTTATGGTAGTATAATGAAAACTGCTATTCCAAAAATGAAGATCATTATAAACTACTTTAAAGTGAATTTATCTAGCTTCATTTTGAGAACGAACAGATGTCTGATTACACTGCCTGGTGTAAAGGGCATCTCAAGCCAATCCGTCTTCAAAGAGCGTTTGTAGGGCGTTTAAAATCAATTGAAGAGATTATTATCGAAATCTGTATTTTTATTCATTTTATGAATAATTTAATAATTATAACTATAATTATTAAATAATTAATAGCATTTCCAAATCATATTCAAACTTTTTTTTTTAGTTCAATAAATTAATATAAATCATGCTTACGTAATTATGTTGTTTATGGTTATTTATATTATCTATTGTCTTTTTTAAACAACGTGATTGGTTTTCATTTGGTATTTGTATCGATTCATTTAAACTTCTCGGATATCTTATATATTCAGGTCCATTACTGGGTTATCGGAGGCGCCTATTACAAAAATACTATCGATTTTGAAATCGCGCGCTCACGTATCGATATTTGAATTAAGCGATAGCAGGTTTCAGTACGCGTTGATGGTGAGCTCTAGGACTCGTTCCAGACTTACCAAGGTTTACGGGAGAGAGGTAGTCTTGCGTGCCTCCTCTTTAATTTTGCTCTGGAGGGGGCGGTAAGGGAGTCAGGCATCCTAGTGGGAAGAACAATTTTCAACCGATCAGCCCAAATACTGGGGTACGCGGATGATATTGATATCATAGCGAGAAATTTTAATGTCATGACCGAAGCGTTCAAACACCTACGAGCTGCAGCTATAAAAAAATAAATTAAAAAAAAATAAATAAATAAATAAAAAAGTGGATGGATGTACATTTCAGAGAGTCAAGGAATTTGTATACCTTGGTTGTTTAATAACTCAGGATAACGACGTGAAAGAAGAAATTCAAAGAAGAATCGTTGCAGCTAACAAATGTTACTTTGGGCTAGTTCGACATATGAAGAGTAGTACACTGTCTCGCACAACCAAACTGCATCTGTACAAAACTCTAATCAGACCAGTACTTACATATGGATCAGAGAGTTGGACGCTATCCAGGATCCAGGAAAATCAACTCTACCGATTTGAAAAAAAAATACTAAGAAGAATTTTCGATACCAACGAGCTAGCCTGGTGGATCAGGACAAATGCCGAGATCTCGGAGCTGTACCATGACTTTTTCATGTGCTTTTCATCAGAGTTGGTCGGCTCAGGTGGGTTGGTCATGTGGCCAGGATGAGTGCCGACTCCGTACCAAAGAGGCTCCTCGAAGAAGAAATCCACTCCACAAGAAGACGAGGGTGGCCCAGACTTCGCTGGGTGGACGGAGTAACCAAGTATGCACGCATCATTCTGGGGATCTGGGACTGGAGAGCGGCTGCACAGAGCCGAAACAGATGGCGGACTTTGCTTCGGGTGGTCTTGAACCCTCAAGAGAACCATGGAAGAAGATTACAGTAAATGGAAATGCCCATGCGCGTTAAAAAATATATTTTGCACTATCGATTATGATGTGAAAAATGATCCCAGTTCCAAATAATAATATAAAAGTAGTAATTGATGTAACTGATAGAAAATTCATAATTAATATCTTCAAAAATTATTGCGCGCTCACTTTATGCAGTTCGATGAAACTGCAACTCCGATTATCCGAAAATCGATCCCAACATCGAAAAGATCCAAAAAGCTAAAATAAATTATACGTAAGCGTAAAATAATAAAATCAATAGTATTTTCATAATATGGGCTCGCGATAACCCAAGAATAGATCTCAATATCGAGGATATCACTAAAGTTTAAATAAATCGATAGTTAAGTGGGCGATCTTAAAATCGAAAGTATTTTCATAATAAGGGGCCTCAATAACCCAAGAATGGACCTCAATTATGAGGATATCCGAAAAGTTAAAATTAATCGATACGAATACCACTTGAACGAAGCTAAATTTTTTAAAACATGTGATGTGATACCACATGACTTACTTGTACACCTGTTGAACTATAATTCGGTGGTTCAAAAAAAGGTGGGAAGTAGCAAAAAAAAAAAACAGTTTCTGGTAAAATACCACTTCCGGCAAGCCAATTTTAACAAAAATCTAGCATATTATTTTTATTTATATAAAGGTCTTACCAAATTTGAGATCTATTGCATTATATAATATTATAATATAATTTTAAATGAAAGTCTTATATGACCTTTAAGTAAAGTACCACTTTCGCCTATCCAATTTTAACCAAAATCTAGTATTATTTATATTGGTACAAATGTCTTATATACCAAATTTGAAATGTTTTGTATTATATTTTAATATAATTTTTGACGAAAGTCTATTATGACCTTCAAGTAAAGAACCACTTCCGATGATGATGTAGTAACCAAAAAGGTTTCTAGATTTTACAACAATCCCAAATACAAAATTTTAACTTTTTACGGCTAAACGTATATGGGTTATGTGAGATACGAACGTACATACAGACGTCCTGACGAAACTAGCCGAAATGGATTCAGGGATGGCCAAAATGGATATTTCCATAGAAATCTGAAAACCGAAAATTTTCGCGATTATAATACTTCCTTTATTTCGTAAAATGAAGTTAAAACACCATAGGTAATTAAAATAATCGTAAACAATATCATTATGTAAATTATAATTGGAAATGTATTTAGAAAAATATACTATCGCGCCTGGACTAAACTCGTTGTGACTCTTGAACGGCTAAACACGGCCGGAAAATCCCAGCGCGATGGGATTGAACCGTTGTTCGGCCGGTTCCGGCCGAAAAGGGCCTGTCTTCTGGACGCGCTCCAACGCTTTCCCTATATTTGGGATCGTTTGGCCGGCCACGGCTCAAAACGTCCCTAAGCGGCTCAAAGATTATTCGGTCGAAAACGGTTCCAGTGGACGCGCGGCCTAATGGGGTCCAGTCAAATGGGGTCAATTTTTTATTTTAAAAAACAACAAAATATTTGTTTTCCTTTTTTTCTTGTAATTTGAAAACCATATATAATTCGAATAAATTCTAATATTCACTTTACACTAAATTAAAGCAGAGTTTTGATTTTAATGACTTATTTGTTTTGCCGCTCCGTTTTTAAGCGATCAAAAAAAGTCAAAATTATGAGGTGGACTTATTTTATTTTAATGAAATAAAAAAAAAAAAAAACTTTTTTCCAGAGAAAAATTTGAGTAAATAAAGTTGAAATTCGTAATAATCACACCAAAAAACAAATGAGCAAATTTTCAGAACATCTCCAAAACTTTCCACCGAAGACCCCTTCTTGGACCCCATTTGACTGGACTACTTTTAATAGTTTCTTTTGTTTGCCGACGGAAGACTGTGTGAAGAGTTATAAAAGAGAACAAAATACCGCGTATCTAGCAACCCAATATAGTTGGGCAGAACCTCTTCGAAAATAAAGCGATTCTCTCTCTCCTCAAGGTTGTAGACACTGTAATAAGTTCAACAAACCCTCTAGCTACCTATATGTCCAGACAACCAGAATGCAGTTCATACTGGAGGTATTATTACGGGGCGGCAACCTTCGCCAAGAGTTTCCGCAAAAACGAAAAAAAGATCCATTTATCGGAACCAGTTCCCGCACCAATACCAGTGCCAGGATAGGAGGTATTAACAATTAAAATTAATATGATAAATATTATTTCAATTCAATATAGAAAATTTCTTATATAGAAATAGAAATGGAAAAACAACTGTATTCTTGGGCAAAGTCTCTTTAAAATAACATATATGTATAAAATAACATATACTACATCTGGCCAAAATACTTACTAGAGAAGAAATAAAAAAACACATCAAATATATACATAGTTATAAATATATATACACACACATTTATATATATGGTAAAACTTCGTTATAACACTCCTGTTTGTAACGATTTCCCGGTTATAACACTCTTAAGGCTCCCCCAGACAGGCACGATACTTTACTCAGGACGATTCGGTAAGATTCGGGACCTATTTTTCGGCTGAAACATGAATTCGCACGAAGACTTGGTACATTGGGCGCTCGCTCTGGATGAGGATGGACCGGTGAAAAACCAATAAGTTTATAAAATATTTAATTACTTAGATTATTATGTTATCAGGAAAATAAACCCTTTTAAACTTCATTTATTTATTTTGTTTTTATAAAATTACAATACATTAGGCAAAGTTTAGACCCATTTCGCCAATTTTCATCATCTATAAACAAAAGTATTGCATATTAATTTTATCTCTTTCACAAATATCCCCAAATCCATAAAAATATTATTTAATAAAATCATATCAAAAACTATAAAACACATAGATGGTATAAACATAATCATTATATAAAAAAAAATAGAAATGGCCAAATTAATAATTAGAAAGAAACACTATTTACATTAATTATCTTAAGTTCGTGGTATCTATTCACATTCCACACAATTGTTAATTAAAAAACATTTTAATTTTCACATAAGAAGTTATTATCATTCGATTTAGTCTAAAAAATTAACTAAACATTATTTATCAATTTAATTCATTATTATTAATAAGTGTTGGCCAAATATCTTTAAAATTATAGCAATGTATAATTAATTACCTATCTTAATTACAATATTTAAAAATGCACTGTACCCCACTCGGTTTTGCTCACTAGGATTTCTCTAATCTATACTGCATAATCAAAATATTGCTTAAATTTACTATTTAAATTATCTTCTTTTTTTTTTTCTTTAAGTCATTACTATTTAAAAATTTAATTTATTTGGAATATCAACATAGCGTTGACCTATCCACTTCATGCCAGTTTTAAAATTTACAACATTTTTTTATATTTTTGTTATGTAAATTGATTCTAGGAATTTTCTAATTTTTAATAATATTAATATTTATATTTCATTGAAGTTAAATTGATGATTATTAATTATACTATTTTGCGCTAATGCGGGATAAAATCCAAAAAATGTTAATTTCACTAAATTAATATTTTATGGATTTTTCACATTGTTTTTATGCTGGCTTCAATTTAAAATAAATGTTTAATACTAATATAACGATGCATATCCTAATTTTATGCTGGTATCTCAACGGGATCATCGATATCTATGTATTAAATAAACAAAAGAGGTTTTTTAAACTCAAAATCAAAATTATAATTTAAAAAAAAAATATATATATATATATATATTTAGTTTGCGTGTTTGATGAGTTAAATTTAAAAGATATATTTAATGCTAAATTAAGAATGCACATATCAAATTTTATTTTAGTATTATCTAAAATTTTATTTTATTTTGGATTATCTAAAAAAAAATTTTAGTGTAAGCTCATTCATTAATTAATGGCTCTCAAATAGTTTCAGATATGATAAATAACCTAAAAACTTTGTATAATGACTTTTCGCGAAGTAAATTTAATTTTTTAAAATATGAGGTATACAGTCTAACTTCATTTCAATTTGAAAAAATTTGGACTAAAAATACAAGGTTTTTATAACATGTAAATGTAACATATATTTTTTTTAATTTTTTAAACATTTTAAGATTGGTTTTGTAAATTCAAGATACATGTAAAATTAAATCCCTTGTAATGATGTAAAGTATGACACTATTCTGAGCTTTTTACGGCAAATAGTTGTGGAGTTATAAGCAGTACCGACTGCTTAAAATCGGCCAGAGTTCAATATCACGCCTGTCTAGGGGAGCCTTTAGTTCTTGGTCCCGGTCCCAGTTGGTGGTTTTCCTATGAAACTTTATTCGTTATAGCGATCCGAATTCCCTGTTATAACGCTCTGAATGTTTTTATAATTATATAATATAATTTTTTTTTACATTTATAACGTTTTGTTTTGTAAATATGATTGAAGTTTTGAAGACCTTACTGGAATGAAACAGTAAAGAGGTGAAAAAAACATGCCGCTAAAATCTTTTTCTATTAAAGAAAAAATTGATTTTATTAAAGAGTTCTAATTGAAATCAAAAAGATTTTGCCACATCTAAAAACTGATGAAAAAAAAAATTAAGATGAGGGAGAGAATGGAACGGAATTAACAACAACTGGAGATGATTCGAACGCGTTCCAGACGATTCGCTCATATTTTTCGTGCGTCTCAAGTGCAAGACGAAACTTTTGAACAAATAAATATATCAAAAAATGCTATTTTTAAAAATAATGTAATATGCCCTAAGAAAAATAAAAAAATAATAATAATCGATGATTACTTTAAACCAGGAACATCAAAAATGTTGCTTTAATTTTATTTTTTATTTTATTTGTATTTAAATAAATTATAACAAAATTGTTTGTGCTCTTTTTTTCTGAGCCCTAGGAGAGCGTTGTAACGAAGCTTTACTGTATATGTGTGTATATATATATATATATATATATATATATATATATATATATATATATATATATATATATATATATATATATATATATATATATATATATGTATATATGTATATTTATACATATACAGTAAAGCTTCGTTACAACGCTCTCCTAGGGCTCAGCAAAAAAGAGCACAAACAATTTTGTTATAATTATAACTATATATATATATATATATATATATATATATATATATATATATATATATATATATATATATACATAAATATAAATATGACAACTTTAAAATATTGAATTAGCCAGATCGAAGAAGCATTATAGTAATAACAAGGCTTTGTCGAGAGTTTCCTCCCAATCTCTCTTTGATCAGAGAGAACAATAGATTTACTTCTGTATGACTTTTCAGTGAAAATCAATAGATGCCTCTTTCTCTTTATCCAATTCGATTCAAAATTAGTTTTTTTATCTTCCATTTTTACCATTTCAACATTCAATATCGATGTAAATAAGGTAGATATTGGGAGATAAAAAAAAATTAGTATCATTAAAACTTTTCATAACGATCGTTGTTAAATATCTGCTGTCTATTTACGATCTCTATAACAAACCCTAAGCAATTCATTGGCCAAAGGTAGTTAATCATTTCTTCCTTTCACACCAGCATAGCAACGCCTCTGAAATACCTTTCCCGGAAGTTCCTGTGAAACAACTTCAGTAAAACTGAAGCACTACTCGTAATTGAAAAGTAATTAATTAAAACCATTGCAGCGCCCTCGGTCATGCCTGTTATCTTTTCAATACTTTCTAGAACTCCATTCCAGAATGTGCCATATTCATGTCAGATCCCTTTATATTCTTCCTCATAACGGCTAGGTCTTCCTAGAATATTTTTTTTTCAAACTTTCCTCTCTCCAACTCCAACGATCCCTATGAATAGATTTGGAATGGATTGCCCAAATCTATAGGTTTAAATGCATCCATCTAATTTCACAAATATCCATTCCATACCATTCGGCAGTCACGAGATCAATAATGAAATGCAGTATAATTATTTATAATAATAAAAAGAAATAGAAAATATTTATTTGAGTAAATCAATAGAAACGATAGATGATATACGTGCTGCTTGAGCAGTGAGCTCTCTGGACTAGGCCGGGATGTGGAGACAGGATTGTTTGCGCATTGGAGGGGGTAGTGTCTCCTATCACCTTGTGTCCGCACTTAACTTGTGCGCCAGCTTGCCGCTCGGGTGCAAGGATCTTTATAAAAGCTAATTCAACGTACAATAGTAAATTTCATTTTCAATTTATGTACTAGTTATTTAGTTTCACTGCATCAATAAACTTAATGAATAAATAAATGTCTCTTTATTCCCCCCTCCCCCAAAAAAAATGACGCTGTACACAATTAGTCCTTTTAACGCCTTCTAGTTGTTTGGAAACTGTTTGCTTTACACTGACTTAACCGAAGTAGTGAAAATACAAAAACTGAAGGCGTCTCTACTTGTGACGGATATTTTTTGTCGTTCTTTTGAGTTGGTTGCAGTAAAGGTTACTTGTGTGAACCTCCGTTGCCACTATCCAGGAACCTCCACTGGTTAAATATTACAACTTAGTTTGTAAGAAGTATAGTAAAATGACCATATAACATTTTTTTTTTTAATTTGTTATAAAACTTCGTCTATTTAGGATCAGATGGAATAGAAGAATCATGGCAGCGAACGGAGTATATTTTGCGAATATTGAATTCTTTATAAGCACAGTTTTGTCAAGATGCTCCGAGACAAGACTAGTGTTAATTAGACCAATTCTTACTTACAGTGCGGAAAAGTGGACTCTCACTGTTGCAATGACAAACCAGCTTAAAATTGTCGAGCGAAAGATTTTAAGAAAAATTAATGGTCCAGTTTTAGATAATATAGCAAATGCACGATCCGTTCCGATTTAATAACAAGGCAGGATCTATCGGAGCCTGTATCAATGTAAAAAACCGACTATTTTTGTTATAAGGACCTCTCGAAGGACCTCTAACCTCGCCAAAACTAGTATTATTTGTAGAGCGTTACAACATATGTATAAATTCAACCCTCCTCCCCCTTACCAGACCCACCCTTCCTCACGACATTCCTAATAGGCTTTCTGGGCCTAATAGCTTCAACGGGTATGAACTCGGGGATTGTTAAAAACAGTGGCTTTTCGTAACGGAACCCTCCCTTCCTCCCTAATCTAGCAAGCTTACCTAAATAATTTTCAGATCTAATTTCTTATACGGGAAGAAGCAGTCGACTATTAAAATAGACAATATTCTAATGCCCCTCTACTCGCTAACATAGTCCGTTCCGATTTAATAAAAAAGCAGGATCTATCGGAGCCTGTATCAATGTTAAAACCGACTATTTTTGTTATAAGGACCTCTCGAAGGACCTCTATCCTCGTCAAAAACTAGTATTATTTGTAGAGCGTTACAATATATGTATACATTTACTAAAATATATTACCAATACCAAAATAAAAAAAATGCGCTCAAACATAGAAAATTCTTTAGTTCATTACTGCAACGATGAAATAAACGCGCTCATTGTGGCAATGATTCTTTGTGCAATTTTTAAAACATCTCGAGAATTTTATTTACCCTTTTCAACAATAATAGGTGATAGCAGTTTCTCATGAGTGACTTATAATTGCGAAAATCTTACAAAAAGAGAGAAATGTTCAAATTTAATAGCATGGTGGTCTGTGAGACCGCTAAGCTGAAAACCAGTATAAAGACTGATGAGCCGACGTAAGGGCTAATATTTAAAATATATAGGATAAAATTAGGATTTGAAAACGATGCAATGCTTTGCCATTGAAAATATACATTCTAATTTTTAATATGAAAATGAAACATATAATAATTATATGTGACTATTATATAAGTTTAGAGAAAAAGGAGAAGTGGATTTTTTTTTTCATTTGTACGCAGCCGACACCACGCACCGATGTATCTACTACTTAACCGCCAGAGACCCACTTTATATGGCTTATTTTCGTGACTCGCTGGCTTGCCTTGGAATCAGTCTACGTTAAAGTGAAAGTAGACAAAATTTCGCTATTATTTTTTGGAAAAGATGCCCGAGATATAGTATTTATTAAATGTATTTTCTTGTTTTTATTTATGTTTACTTCTGTTCCTCCGGATTATCAATTAAAATATTTAGTGATCAGGAATATTGTGAAATAATGTGTCTATTTAGGCTTAATCAAACTGCTATGCATAGGGTAAAACTTTACTCATTTCATGCCATATTTAAATTATATTGCTTTACTTGCATATTAAAGTAAAATCCCTCTTATTCAGAACGGTTTCTTTTCTTTTTCCCTTACGTACTTTTTTTTTTATTGACAAGAAGCAGAAACGACATTTTATCACATAATGTTAACAGAAATCCGTGATTGTAATTAGGTAATTTACGATGCATTTATAAAAAAAAATAACATGCCAAGCTTTTTAATTTTTAATACACAGGAATTGTGTAAATTTAATCATATCTTATATCCATTCTTTAGGTACTTACGTATCATCCCGTAGACCAAATATTCGATTGTTGTGGTTTTTAACCAACAACATTATTTTTCTTATACGTTCTGTTGTGTATTGTCGTACTTACTTATTACCCCGCCGACAAATAAATTTTGATTTTTGAAAAATTTGTATTTTCATTACATTTGAAGCTAACTTTAAATTGCGGAAAGACCCCAACCTCAACTGGAAAGGATCCGTAAGAAGTTTGTTCATCTCTTGAGCGAGCGTAGCGACGGTTTTGATCTAATAAAAGCAATAATAATTTTATTAAACACTAATAATTCCAACAAATACGAATTGTAACACCACCACAAAAATTCGCACAAATACGTGTCATATTATAACCCACAACAATAGAAAATACGATCGATGGGATAATACCTAAGTACCGCAATTTTATTTTTAAAAGCATATGTATGATTTATATTTGCATAATAAAAATTATGTGAAATTAGTAAAAGTAAGGCAACATTACTTGTTGGTAAAGCAAGCCTGATAAGGCTAATTACAGTTATTTTCAAAATAAGTATTAAAAGTTTTCGTAGAAGCCCTTCTTCCATCCTGTTTGTTTCTCATACTTATTTAAACAAAGACATAAATTCATGCTTATCTCTCGTAGAGTAAACTCCGAAGTTATTTCTATTTTATTTCATTTTATTGCAATTCAACTGTGTGTTTTGTGGTGATTTAGCGTAAAAATTAAGGCGTCTGATAAAAGGAAGTGTGTATAATTAACTATTGAACAAACTTTTTTTTTTGGGCATAACTATAATACATATATTTTATATCAATGCTTTTGATATAATATAATTTGATATTATTTGATTGAAACTGATCAAATCATTTATCCTAAATAGCCCTGCCAATATCATTCCGATTAAAGGGAATTCTATAGCACTTGTGATTATAGGGTAAATAGTCAGGGAGCCGATTTAAAGATTTATAAATAAATTGCTACTAAAACTCCAATTGAAAAACAACGTTCTTTTGTTTATTTGTAAGATATTATATGAAACGAACACCTCATAACGCCGAGACTTATTTATGCTAGTATGACAAGGAGCTATATTACCTGTCAGGTTTCAGGTATTACCTATCGACGTCCCGGCATAAGCTCAACCTTAGAAACTAGACTGTGTTTGTGGGTGTGTTTAGTTCGTGTGGGTATGGAGCTTATAATAAAGGGATTGATCTCGATTTCAAGAAAAATATGCACAATGGAATTTAAGGTTTTAATACATAAATTTATTTTTGATACAATAAAGAGAACTGTTAAGGATATAACTATAGATTTCGGATGGTGAGGATTTCCGTGATAGCCGTGTTATGCCATTTTCCTGATGAATTGGATGCTAACGGTGTTTATAAAATTAATATAAAAGTGGTTGGAAACTACGAACTGTTAATCAAAATTAAATAAAATTCAATCACCACAACTTCACAAGGCAATTCAGGAACGTGGCCCAAATACAGACCACACAGCTATTTTTTCTATCGATAGCTTAACATCCGATATATCGATGATACCGAAATTTCAAAAATCTCAATAATTTATATTCCGGTAATTCATATGTCCCGATAATTCGTATGGATTCTCTGGTCCTTTGAAAATCTCCCTCCAATCCGTATAAAAACAATGCAATCCGGTCCCCTCGATATTACGTATTTATTTTCGTCTTCCAAGTAATATAAACGTATTACAATTCGAATTTCCAAATAAAAAATATGGTTAACTCTTAATATTTTTAAGAGTAGGGGAGAGTGAGTGAGAAGTGAATCGTTTCTATGAATTTCGGTCGGCTTAAGCTTTTATTTTCTGTTCATCTCTCTTTAAAAAGCAGTCGGAAGTCGACAGCTGTAATCTACTTAAAGCAGTAATAATTTAAATTACGGTAAGGCCCCGACCTAAACTGATAAGGATCCGTTGGTTTGATTGTGAGTATTTGTTGTAGGCATGTGAAGCTCGAAGTACAGTCAGGTCTTAAAAATATAGACGTCCATATTCCGTGTCATGGTCCAGGAATTTTACCAATAAATATAAGAATAAGCAATATTTAATTACTAAACAATAATTAGTAGATAAGATTTATGTATAAATAATGTTAAATAATCCTATGTAAAGACAAATAGATAATAATATAATTGGTGATTGTAATGAGATGTAGATCAAATGAATTACATGGTTTTAGATGAATGTTTTGAGAATGCACAATGCAGTCGGAAACGTTATAAGATAAATAATTTTGTTTAGAAGTTTAAAGGTTTTGCTATCGAAAAACTCGTAGAAGAATATAATATATGAAATATGGCTAAAAGTCTAGTAGAAGTAAAAGATAAAAATGTGTCATATTTTTTTTTTTTTGGCCAAAATATAATTTTGTTCTCTCTTTTTGATTTATAACGATTCATGGCTCATAAAAATATTGTTTTATAAATAATAATTATTTTATTTCATAATCTTCTTCGCATTTTAATATTATACTCATTTGATGCACTTGTCTTTGCTTTTTCATCAATTTACTTTCGATATATCGATTATCGGTGGATATCGATATTCAGTTTTGTGATATCACAAAACATCTAATATCAATATTTTCCTTTCGATGTTCCAACACTACTTTGAACCATAGTTGCGTCAAACTATGAAACCGCTTTTCTACTGCTTCTGAGGCTACTCAAAAGGCTTCACATGGCTAGCAAGGGCTCGTGCTGCAGCAATTAGTGAAGAACCTTAATTAGTTCAATCAACTTATGAACTTGAGACTCAAGGACCAGAAATCACCGTAGACATATTCCACAGAAATTCAATAATGTACAACCTCCAAATCTTTCAACTAGTCAGGAGTAAACATTTAATATGGCAAAAACGTGCTCAGTCCTATTTAGTTAGGCAAAAAATATTGAAATATATCGAAAGTCAAACATCTGCCTTCTCCGCTCAAGTCCCACTTACTCCGCCCCGATAACTTAGAAGGGCCTAACTTCAAATCATTTTACTGAATGCATTTTTGTACGTACTTGACTATATATAAAAAATTCAGCTTGTTATAACATCAGAAAGCTAATCCAATGGTTGAATCCAAATTATTGGTTTTAGGACTTTCAAATGTAATAAAAATATGTATTTTTTAGGCCAACTCGAGTACCCTAATTAGAAAAAATATTTGAGCCTCTTAACTTGCAGACTACTATTTTATATGCTGTCATGGCATTGTAATTCACTGTAATAAACGTTTATAATCTTCCTTATTGTATCCGTTTTCAATAGAATGCATGATTATTAAATTAAACCAAAATTTGTTTAAGCGTTTAGACAAGCGATGCCTAAGGGAATGGAGAATGTAAATGTTTAAATAAATTCTCCTTTCACAGTGTTTTCTTTCAGATTTCTTTCATCGCTTATTCCCTCAAGGAATTTGCTATTAGACAAATATAGACACATTTCATAATTTCTAAAATTATAGTGGTTCCGAATCTCGGAAGCAAGAATCTAAAAATGCATCGAAAGACAAACACCGATGTTGCCGATACATCAGTCTAAAAACATGAATGGTTTTAATGAAAACATCAATGTTTGCAAAAACATCGATGCCTGTTCGCCATCACCAAGTCCTATCACACTAATCATACACTATTTTTATTTTATGTGTCCAATGTATGTACATATTTCTTGACTTTTATACTTTCCACATAGGTAAGGAATGTTTCAGAACCCCATGATTCCAAAAAAAGGATTTTCAGCAATTGGTCTGTGTTTCTGTACTACGATTATCTCTTGAACGGCTGAACTGATTTTGTTGATTTCTTGTTTCGTCTTGTCCCCCGATACCCTCGTAACAAATCAAGCTCCCTGTGGATTATATGTATCTTGGAACATAAAACCTTGAATATTGAGGTTAAATTAAAAAAAAAATTATTGGACAAATATTACCTGATATAAAATACCTTCCTTAACCTATGCGGTAAGAAAAGTAATACAAAGTTCAGTACGCTGTATCGTTGCTAATAATAGCCCGATTTCGATGATTTTTTTTTTTCCGTTTTGTAGAGAATTTAAATGCCTTTCACACGATTGTTCTAGCCACTGCTAATGCGCACAGCAAGCTCCCTGTGCGCATTAGCCGTAAAAACATTTTTTCTATCGACTATAGCACCCAAATGGCTAGAACAATCGTGTGAAAGGCAATTAAATTCTCTACAAAACGGGAAAAAAAATCATCGAAATCGGGCTATTATTAGCAACGATACAGCGTACTGAACTTTGTATTACTTTTCTTACCGCATAGGTTAAGGAAGGTATTTTAATCAGGTAATATTTGTCCAATAATGTTTTTTTTTTAATTTAACCTCAATATTCAAGGTTTTATGTTCCAAGATACATATAATCCAAATGTTCGTTTCCGTTAGAGTCATTCGAAAGGTAATTTAACTTCCTACAAAAACAAAAAAATATTCATCGAAATTGGACCAGTATTAGCTGAGAACATTATACATATGTTCTAGAAATTCTGTACACGTTCCAATGGAAGCCTGTTCACCTTTGTTTAGTTTTTTGATCTCTTCAAAATTATATATTTTCTGGGGCATTGCAGGTTCGCGTTTGAAAGATGATTTAATTGTCTACAAAACTAAAAAAAAAAATTTTTTTTATCCGAACAATATAGAAAACAATATTTCTGCTGGACTCAAACCTCAAACTCAACCCGGGATAGTGGACAAGCAAGATTTTTTTTTTTTTATGTGTTTAATAGCCCAAAAGCTCTACAGATGGCATCCTCACACTGCGAAGCGGTAGAAGAAGATCGGAATATGCTGATGGACAGTCAAAAAGATAAGACCATCATTAGCGGATATGTATATATACAAATATATATTTTCTCATCATAAGTATATGTCATATTTAATCATGATCAGTATTTCATTAATTTAATTTTCAGTTAAAAGATTCTAGTTGCACAATTGTACATTTTTTTTTTTTTTTTTAATTGCTCAGAACCGCAGTCTGAAATAGAATGTAAGTTAAGCAATTTTGAATTTCAATTTTCGCTCAGTTGAGTAGACACGGATTGCTTCACTGCTACACATGGGACAAAGGACGGAGGACTAGTTTTCCTAATAAGGCGAGTATTTCCTAAGAGATTGTATTTCTTCCTTTATATGGGAGATTGGGGGGCTTATGATTCATAAAGGTATAAAATTGCGACATTCCCTTCAGAAAGGACAGATTTCTGGAAACTGATGCTAATAAAAAATATAAATGACGTCTCAAATATGCATAAGTAAAAATATATATACGGGAACGGGAGGATTATTTTAATTTTTCTATAAAGTAGAAGAGTTTATAAAAAAAGTCAACGATGCAGAACTCCACGGATTTTTATTTAAATTATTTTTTACTAATTTTTTTCAACCTTAAAATTCCAATTAAAAACGAATGCTAAAAATGTCACAACCTTTAGCATAAAAAAACAAAACAAACAACGAATCGTTTGATTAAAGCTAATTAAATGAGATGAGATGAAATGATCAATTGTTTATTTTTCGGTTATTTATTTATATGAGCGATATTTATTTATAGTTATAGCAAATGTAGTTATTTACATTATGAACAATTTTGCAAATTGTTTATATAATATATTAAGTTTATTCTATAATGTTGGTTAAATAACACTATGCCGCTATCATTTATTATTATTATCATTTACTATTAGACTCAGGTATTGTTAAAATACTAATAAGTGAGCTGATAAACATAAAAGGACCTCGAAAAAGAATACAAGTGATAATATTTTAGGTCCAAAATAATAGAATTACCCCTTATAATATATAAGGAAGTTTTCAATGACACTCCGATAATATAATGGATTAAAAGCACAGCATAATGATATATTTTGTTTGTGAATAGAATAATCCTACTTTGAAGTGTAAAATAATAATTTTTCAATATCAGAAATGAATTCAATCGATTTTTTTTTTCCTAAAATGTAATCGTTTTTTTTTTTATTGCAAACATATTTTCAGCTGATAAACTTTTGAACATTATCAGTAATATGCACAATAAATAACCCTATATACTTGACCAAATAAATAAGTTCAATATTGTTCAATTTTATTCAATTCCAAATCTATCGAAATTTTACTTTGTAATTTCAAGTATGAATTATCACCCTCTTTAGTAATTATTATAAATTAATTGAAGTTATACTAATTTATGTATTTATTTTTAAACATTGAATAGAAGCTAAAAAAAAAAAAGAAGTTATCTATGTTGTCATGCAAAAGTTTACACAAATATAGAAACCCTTACCGATTCGTATATTCCCACCAAAGAGCTTCCGAAGGTCGTTCTTTATACAGACTTTCAATGCTTTCCAAGGAATCAAAATCCTCCCTCTTAGTCAACTCCCACGACAATGAGTCAATCCTACGTATATATATATATATATATATATATATATATATATATATATATATATATATATATATATATATATATATATATATATATATACACACAAAGCTATTATTACAAGAAACGCAGATCTTATACGGGCCACTCAGATTTGACGACACAGCCTACACAATGTACAATCTTGGTGTAAGAAATGGAAATTGAAGCTAAAACATTACAAGTCACAATATGTTAAATTTACACTTCGACGCGAAACCTGTCCTGTTTATATTATCGTAATAAATCGTAAATTCAGTAACCGACTTGGGACTTATATTTGATAAAATGTTGACATAAGGTGTCGGTTATTGTGAGAAAAAAAAAACGGTTATCGATTATTTTACCACCCATTTATAACCGATGCAAATAACATATTCATTGGAATTATTAAAATTATTACTGTTCTAATTAGATGTTATTTAAAATTATTAGTGCTGTCGACTTCCGGTGGTCAGTGGAAGAAAATCGACACCACAAATAATTTTAATAATTTCAATGAATACGAATTTTACAATTGAATTCAAAGCAGTTAGTTAGCACAAATGGCGTTAGAGGGCGACCGCTACTGATAATGCGACTGCAGTGTGATGTATCGCCCACCCCTAAGCTATTTATTTTGGTAAAAACCTCCACATTAAGGATTGAGACATATTGAATTTAAAGAAACTAAAAAAAGTGATAGGCTTCAGAAATAATTGAAAATGAGACAGAGAAAGAAAATAATTATTAATAAACTAAAAAGAAATTCCTAAACCTCAAAACCGCAACTGAGTTACTGGTGAGCGTGAAATCAACAATGGAAGTTCAGTTGAACTCCGTGTAACGGAGTTCCTTTACAAAGGAGGTATAAGCGCACTAGGGGGTAGGCGGATAGAAGATAGGATGTTTATTTCGTATTTTTTGCTCAGTAAGTTTTTTTTTTTCTTAAGAAATTTATTTTCAATGGTTTTTTTTATTTAAAAAAAACTGATTATAACCGATAGTGTAAATAAACACCGGTTATTCGATACCGAAAAACCGGTTATCACCGACCGTTTTTTTGCCATTCCTACATAGAGCCCTCACGTCAAGACAAAACGTAAAACTCTTAACTTCCTACTGAGGCTAATATATTCGATATTACACAAAAGTTCTAAATTATCCTTCACACAGAAAATTAACGTGAATACTTAATTACTAAAGCCTATGTGGACTCGTGCTTTCAAAATTAATGGACCTGCTATAAGACACACATTCAGTAAATGCCAAAATTTCGATCACAATTGTTAAGATTGATAACAATTAACAAAGTCGATACGTGCAAGTCTTAAAAAATACTTTATTAATAAGAGTACAGAGTTACATGATATAAAATAGTGAGCTACTGACAGTGTTAACTACAGATAGACTCTACTAAAGATATTACTACTAGACTTAAAGCTAACATAGTAAGAGTGTACCATCTCACATACTCTCATACTCTATCTTACATTCTAATTCTTACATTCTGTTCAATCTGTTCATTCCAGATACGCTTTTAAACATACAATAGGAGATGTTTAGAAGAGGGATGTTTTAGGAGTATAATATTTGCTTAACGCTGGCAAGCAGGAAGCAAAACAATAACTTCCTGGGTTATAAACCCTATTTAATAACTAATACTTCTTGGGTCAATGCCATGTGTTAACTTAACGAACTCACCACACTACGTTTCTAGCGAGACTTTTCACACCGACTTATGTATTCCAGGTGTGACTAATCATATTCCTGTGCATTAAGACACTGATTAAATTAAATGTAACTAAATTGCATTTAGTTTCATTTTTTTTTTCTGATATATCTCGGCTAAGGAAGAAGAAGAATTGGATGAGGGAGCTCCCCGTCTGACAATATAATTCGATTGAATGTCGGGAGTATACACAGATAGATGCTGTGCAGAGGCGCGTACTCAGAATTTTTTTTTCGGGGGTGGATTTAATAAGAAGCCAAAATTTAGCGTAAGTTTTAAGGATAAGAAAGAAAATTGGATCAATAATTATTATTAAAAATGTAAAACTTAAGATGGTAGGCATGAAAATCATATTTTTTCAAAAATTTCGGGGTGGGAATTATATCACCCTGATATCCCCCCCCCCTTAGCACGCCACTGGCTTTGCATATGCATATACACATATTATAATTCTTATATTTTTACTAAAAATGTTGCGAGTTTGAAGATACTATCAGGAGGATAGAAGATAATATATTCTTTTCACGTGTCCACCAAGTACCTTGCAGACATTGCTTATTCAATTGAAGTCAGTTTTACCAGCTGGCCATCTTTTTTTATTTATTTGTTGACATTTACAACTGCATGCATACAACCATACAACAAGGAAATGTGAAGTAAGAGTACATGACATAATACTTTATGAAGGAACTACCCATTGGTAGCAGCTGACCACCTTAAACTCTGAATTTTAGATTTCATATAAATTATTCTTCATCCATTTTATACAGTTTCTAATATAGTGTTTGATTAATTGCATTAAAATAAAAGTAGACGTGCCGGAATCTTATGAACAAGGATGCCTGTCACAAGAGCTAACCGTAAATAATTAATCAGCTCGTCCAAAGTTTTCTCGAGAGAACATAAAACGAAAGGAAGACTGAATCCCTTTCAGATTAGTCATGTTATAATTATATGAGACAGGTGAACATGTGCGGCTTTATTGAAGGTTAGCGTTACTCGAAATGTAACGTTACCGCAATATCGCGATTTATGAATAGTTGAGTAATGGATAGGGCTGAAATTCGCATCTTCCTACATTCGAAAATTTCAAATTACAAATTTGATCACTTTTACTACATTCTATCGAAAATCACTCTATCCGCAAGACGTCCTAAGAACTATAGATGGGCAAAAAGTACTCTTGAGTATTTTACTCGAATACTCTCACTAGGCGGGATTAGATAAGACTAGAGATGGATGGGGCAGGCCAGTCTTCGCTACCCCTTCCATCCCTAGTCGTATTTAATCGCGGGTAGTGAGAGAATTCGAGTAAAATACTCAAGAGTACTTGATTTAAAACACGTTACTCGTTAGTTGGAGTACTTTTTGCCTATCTCTACTAAGAACAGACACACATCTAAAGTTTTATTTATTTATTTTAAAGATAATTTTTAAGTTAAGGCGCTCCTAATCGTACAAATTCGTAGAGTTCATTGAAATCTCAAATTGAATAACAGATATAAATCGTTCTGTGAAAAAAAGGGTTTGTTTTTTTCCATAAATGGGAAAAGGCGAAAAGATTAAACCCATTTTAAAATTTGTTCTTCAGCAAGGATCGTTTATCTTACATTCCGAAGAGCACTTCATTGCTGCTTATTGCACAAAAAGACGCATTGGTAGATATTTTAAGCTGGATTATCTCGACTAACATTGTATCCTCCCTAAAATATACCCTTTCCCATTGACAGTTCCACATTTAGGTTCGCTTGAGGAGGCTACAAAATCGACTGTACCACCCAGAAATATCCAACAACCAAGGACCACCTCCCACTCCACAAGCTTACCGCCTCTGCTCTTTATAGTGAATCCTTTCTCACAAAGACCAGCTGTGCCCTTTTGCTTATACCGGGGTATATTTTTTTATACTAAATATTTAAAAGAAGGCCGGTATTGATAATCAAGAACAATATAGTCCGAGAAGCGATCAAGAAAATTTTTAAAAGAAGTAAAAATTATTTATTGAAAGCCGATATTTTACCCACACTGCAGGCCTTCATCAGGGATACAAAGAAGGTGTAACTATTATAGGATTATAAAAATGACAAAAATTTGAGAAGAGTAAAATAACAGAAATAATATGAAAACTGAAAAATTAAAATAATAATAACTGATACAGTAATAAATTATAAATTTCTAATAAATTATATTGATAGAGTAATAAATAATAAGCAATAAAAGCAATAACAAATTTAGTAATACAAGATAAATGAAGAAGGAAATATTGTAGGAAGTTTTTACATTATCTTATAAATTAGTAGTTCATTAGTAGTATTGTCATGATTTCCATGCTTTATCCTCACCTAACATTTTCTTACAAATTATTTGATAATCTATCGAGATTTCAATTTAATAGCCGATCCAATTAGGATCTACTGAGTCCATAAACGTAATTTTTAAAGATAATTTTCTCATGAAATTTGTGTGAAGAAGCAATTTCTAGCACAACTCATGATATGCAACTCACAGGGTATAAAAAAAAGTTTCGCGCTGTGTACGTTCATATTAAAAAAAATTATCTCCTTTTCAAGAAAATCAATTCAAATGTTAAATATACCATTTGTTGTTACTAGGATTGGAGTTTCCATGATGAAGCCTCATCTTGTTGAATTTACTGCGTTCCTATCTTCACTAAGTTTAGCACATGGACTTAAAATATTAATAAAGCTCGATCAGTATTCATGGTAGGTGATACCTCTGGACGCTGAATGAGGGAGCTGCGACAGCTTCCTGTACTGCCCTGGGCCTGGGCTGACATAAAACAAGGAAGCTTCTTGACGATCATTTAGAATCTCATCAAGTAGCGAGGTCCTTCGTCGTAGGACGGTTTTGCCAACGGAGTCGCAAGCGATAATTGTACTTTTTAAAGCTCATTTGTATCATTTCGTTTCAGATGCTGATCAAAATTCACTCTAAATCAACAAAGGGTTTCGAATAAAATAAAATAAAAGATCTGAATTTTTTTCTTTCAATAATTTGCAGAGCTATGTTGGAAACACCTTTGATTGTGTAGGTAGTATCTGTATAAAAAGTTTAATCCGGATGTCAGAGTGAAAAAAATCATCTGAGACAGATATCCATCTATATATATACGTATGTATTTACTGAAAATAGGATTGATATCCAAACGCAGAAGTGGATATAAGGTAGACCTGGTACTTTGCAATTTATTGGGGGCAGCAAAATTTGAGAGAAATTATATTTCTCGATTCAAACGAATTTGTAAGCATTAAAAACAGCTCAATTAAGCATACATAAGTATAAAAATTATTTCCACTTAGTTTTTAACTATAAATATATAATCATTTTTGGAAATAGGAGCGGCAGGAGGGGGCGACATTATCTGTCATGCCTGTGGGCGGCAGTACAAGAAATCCTCCACAGTCCAAACGATACATTAAATAAAATAAAATAAATAAAAGGCTAAGCGAGCCTTCCATATAGCTGACAATAGTCCTTACCTAAATGCCTCCCTGCACTGAATTCTCCGTTTGGCACATCCTCCTTCGGGTCAAATATTCTACGTAATGCTTTATTTGAAAAAACTGTATTTCAGAAGAATAATGCGTGAACTAAGTAGATTTTCATCTGCGAAACAACAAGCGTTACCCGCGTTCAACCTCATCTTTTAAACGATAAATGAATAAATCAAACCAATTTAAGCGACTCTACCAGTTTTTTTGTTTTAATGAATAAATAAAAGGTTTAGTAGTTTTACAGTTCATTACACTTTGGCCTGAGTTTGGCTCTTAATCCACATATCAGTAAATAATAATGAAGCTACACAGTTAGTGATATTGCAATTAGATTCTTCTTCTTCTATGGCTCTACAGCCCTTGTAGGGCCCTGGCAGTCAATAGCTCTCAGCGGGATATGGTATGTCGATATCCATAGCCCAGGAAAACCTGAGAAATGGCCCTACTCCACAAGTGGACGTGACAGCAAGTCCTACTCCCACTTCCTCATAGTGACCGCTAGACAATGCACACCAAGGTGGACATTGGCTGACGGGAGAGGGCAAAGGCGAGTTTCCAGCGCCTTAAAACTGGATCCTTCGACTAGGGGAGGAAACCCCGACAGAAAACTCTGGCCCTCCAGGTTGGGGGTTGGACGCGGGGCCAACAACCCTGTTCCGTAAACACTGTGTTTTCAAGAAACTACAAAAAAAAAAAAAAAATTGCAATTAGATATGTTTTGGAATTCGAAACCTTCTGAAAAAATTGCCCTTACACTACCTTTGCCCTTACCTGACCTTTCTTTTTTCACTCCCCGCCATACTTGTTCCGTGTAAAAGTTTTTGTTAAGTTTAGTTATCTTCGCTCATAAGCAGATTTTAAAACAGTTATTAATATTAATATTTAACGTATACAGTTGGATGATTTTTTATTTATTATTATTATTTTTAAATAAAACTTTGTTGAATTAAAAAAAAAAATAATCCCTAATTTCGTCCAATAGTTTGATTTAATGATTTTAAAATAACATCTTCATAGCCAACCTACCTATCAAAGGAATATCGCTTTGCATATTAAGACAAAGTACTAAGAAGGCACCATTTAACTAAATCAATCATTTTCTTTAAATTAAAAAAAAGAGAAAGCCTTTAATGAAACATAAGAATGATGTGCCACACCTACCTTATTATCTTCTGATCTTGCTCTGAAAAAAAAAAAAATAAATAAGATCATTACATTATATATTAAAATTTGCATCCTGTTAATGCATACTTCAGACTCAAGAACTAATTATAAGAGACAACAGAGAAAAGGTATAAATTCAACGAGAACTAATGGCAGGAATCAATAAGTTAAGGATTTAAAAATCCTTAATACGCATAATCTTTGGATAGTGAATAGGGTGTTAATAAAATCTTCGTTTTTCCTCCTTGAGTATCTGATAATATTTGGTTAAAGAAAAATTAACGTAAAACAAACCTACTGCAAAAATGCACAAAAAGACTTTTTATTTTAAGTTGGTACCAAGATGTATAGTAAAAAAAAAAAAAGTATAGTATAGTATAATAAAAAAACATTCTTTGCATCTTAAGGTATCATCGAACATCATATATATAATATATATATATATATATATATATATATATATATATATATATATATATATATATATATATATATATATATATATATATATGTACATATGCAATAGGATGGATGGATAAATGGATGGATGACCACTGTTCAAGTCAGCCATACTGCCCGAGTTTCCCGTGGCAATTACCTCACTCCGGGAAGAAGAGGTTCATCATCCTACTCCAGTTAGCTCACACCGACTGGGGAGTAGGAGCAAACTCCCGCCTTAACTCGTGCACCTTAGTCGAGAATCGCGATGTGGTTTTCAAGTTTTTTCATGTTAAATCGCCCGCAGGTTTGCTTCGGTGAAAGAAATAGGACCTTGTGTTCTTGCTGTTCCAGAACAGCCAGATTTGAATAAGTCGAATTTTTTGCAGGTGGGCTCCCGAACTAACAATTATTACGCGAACCGATCGGCCTAATATGGAAATATTTAATATTTGAGACACCCTTTTTCGAGAGAGATAGTATTCAATTAGGATTTAGTGGTCATAATCTTCATAGATTAGAAACACCTTGTCTACTTAACGGTTTGACGTCAAGTCTTCGGGGGTGTAGAAATAAATGACGCCCATACATATCCTACTTACATATTTATATCAATAAATAAACTCAATTGAGATCCACATTTCTTTTAAGTCGTAAAATTTTCTTCATATTTCCATTTATACTACCACTAGTTTTTACGTTCGAAGTTGTATTTTGCCTCTTGGAGAAATCGAAGTTGCTAAGTAAAAATTTTGGCAATATACGCCCACTATTTTTTATAGACGTTTGAGAATTATTACATAAAACATTTAAAAAATGGCGTCCATCATTGATTTCAGGATGAGCATCAGGGGGTTAAACTGGAGAAAGAAGACATTTCCAACTAATTTAATAGTGTCCCGAGAACTTACCAATCCTCTCTAGAATATTCCTCTCACGAAGCTGTGCCCTGTTCTAATAGAAGTAATTGAAACAATTGATCGCGTATCAAGACAATTATAGGTCTCTATAGAGTTATCACAAGGGCTTTGACCCAGGAAGTATTAGTTATAAAATAGGGTTTATAACCCAGTTTTGATTCCTACTTGTCAGCACTTAACAAATGTTAAATCCCTGAGCACCCACTCCTCTTTTGTATGCATAAAACCTATCTCAAATGAACAGATCAATCAGTGAGAGAGTGAGAATCATTAACACTCTCACAATGTTAGCCTGAAGTCTAGTGGTAACGTCTGTAATATAGTATATCTAATTTCTAGCAGTCGCTGGTCCATGCCAGTCGACTCTGTCATCAGATCTCTAGTTTAAGTCATATAAATGTAAAATTAACCAATAAAGTATTTTCTAAGGCTTGCATGTATCTACTCTGTTAGCTAGTGCTCCCAACAGGACAACACCAGTCATCCCCGAATTTGATAATGGGCTTCCCAAGGTACACTAGAAACCGCCATCACATAATTTCACGCCAACACATCTACGGCGATGTTATTTGCTCCGTATATGTCTAGGGTTGTTCCGCTATTAATAGGGGAAGGGTGGGGGGAGGGGGAGAGGCCTCTACAACATTGGTCCATCACCCAGATTGTCCAATGTGCCGGATACCCTGTTTCAATCTACATTCGATTATTCAGTCGAAATTGCTTAATGTGCCGAGAGATTGGTTGTTGACCACGACACCGGAATGTTAGAGGCTCTACGATATTCGCTGCGGGAAAATGCTTTCCAGGAGAGGGCTGTAATTGCAGTTGGAAGAGCTTTGGTGTTCCCTGGTGTGTGTCTTGTTTTTGTTTTTTTAATATATCCACACTCTAGTGCACTTGCTTCTCAACTAATTCCTCCAAAGCCTCTCTTTATATTGTTTTTTTTTTCCTCATGACCTTTTAACAAATTAGGTAGTTTCTCTACAAGTCAGTTTCGAGTAATATTTACTCTTATCGTATATTACTTAAATAGTTCTAACTTCAGCTGATGACAATTTAAAAGATAAATAGGTAGATGTGACGTCAGATGAATATGACATGACAGGGAAATGAAAATAAACCACCCATTGGTAGCACTCAAATGTCAGTTCTTATAATATCAATGATAATTATTAAAAATAAGCCTATAGAAAGTGAATTTTTCTCTTTTTGGAAATCTCATTAGATCTGGTTAACATACTAGCGAATTCAAGTCAAGAGGAGAGGACTTTCGGACTTTGCTGAAGCACATCCCCCGAAACAAAATTTTTTTTTTTTTTACATTTGTCCATTTTTGTTTTTATGAATGATCTGAGCTAAATAATTAAAAAAAATACAATATGTTCTCTGTTTAAATCATAACGCATGCAGAAAAAAAAATAGCTTTGTCAAGAAAAAATATTTCAATTTTCTCCCTAAAAACATTATTCATCCTGTAATTACCGTTACTAAAAAAAAAAAAAAAACTTAATGACTCACTGCTTTAAATGGTTAAAAAAAAAACGCAATTTTTATCAGTGACCTTCAAAAATTTCCCGGAGGAGGATGTTCCTGTTGCTATCCCCAGAACTAACTTGGTGTTAGCCCCCCAAAATTAAATCCTGGATCAGCTACTGAGCTAACATAAGTTAAACTATAAGCAGTAACAGAGAACCTATATCATTCATATTTGAAAAATTAATAATTGTTTTCATACCAATTAAACTTAATCCTTAAAAATAAAGGCCATAATTTTTTATAATCTACAACCCCGAACCAAAAATGCGTCACCTTATATATATTTTATAAACTACCTGTCCGACCCGTGTAAATCCGAGTCTTTCCCCAACATTTCATTTATTTACCGAACGGTTTATGTGGCACATTATATTTTTATAATAACGGCACCGAATTAAAAAAAAAAAAAAATGTTATTTCTTAAATTTTTCGAAAGGACTAAGCGATTTTTATTTGAACTTAACCATATATGAAATATACGGTAAGGGGATGTATTGCGACCGTGAAAAATTTCGATTCCGAGTTTTCAACGGAAATGCACGTTTTAAGGTCCCTTTAATCCAAATAACCGAGTCTCGCAAAATGGTCTGTCTGTGTGTGGTAACTCGAGCTCAAAACCGAAAATTTGTACGAAACGGAAATTACGTATTTATGAATGCTAGAGTGATTTTTTCGCTAAAATCGAGTTACCGGAAGTTCCACTTTATATCATTGATTTTATGCATTTTTACAATTTTCTCAAAAAAGGCTGTAAGAATTTACATCAATGTATAATCAAGTGGCCTTTAATATCAGCCAGGTCTTATCCTAATTGAAATAGTCATACAGGCCTTAATTGCCGAATTATCAAAATGCCATTCTCTAAAGTATCTTTAATTTGTTTATTTTAAATAATTAATCGTCCCTCGTTGTTAGTAGTACTAAAAAATGGACAAGTATGAACTATGAAACAATTTGATAATTGACTAAAGGAGATATATTTAGATTGAAAACAAGTTTCCTGAAATAAGATTAGTAATATAGATGTATAATAGAATGATAAATAGATATCGATTTTTGAAAAATTAATATCTAAAATATTAAGTCGTAGAAGGTAAGGGAGAGTGAGTAAAAACGCATAAACTTAAGTGATTATTGTAGTTAATAATTTCTACTTTTATATTATTTGAAAGGGAAAACAAGTGGAATTTCCATAGGAACTATTATTGTTTCAAGTAGGGTGGTAACATGAACATCAAAGATACATGAAAACAACGTCGAAAATACACCTATTTCCTCATACAAAGAATACGACGTATTGCCAAATTAGCTTTCAAAGTCTTGGCGTTAAAGTTTACGGTAGATTACGAAGTCTTGTTTTTTTCAAGTTAGTTGAAGTAAAAAGTTTTTACTTCAACTGACTTTTTTTTTAAAAGTTTTTGAACAGGTACTCTGTTTCTACTTATATTTCAGCTAATGTTGACGAGATCTAATAGGAAATGAATTTTCCGAGAGGAGAAATAAATACTTGTTACAGGATTATTTTTAATATTTTCTTCTCTCCCTCCCCCACCAGTACTTTGTAATATGGCTCAAGAATAGGTCATTAAAAAGTTAATTCGTAACAAAAGTTTCAATTCTGTGCCGATGATTAGGTATTATTTTTTTTTTAAGATATTAGTTTTTAATTAAACACAACAACGTTGATTAAAGCAGGTTAACAATTAGTGCTTGAAATAAACAAGGATATAATCAAATATATAGAAGAAAAGGGAAATACTTAAGGTGGAATATAGATATGTAATGGTTAGGGGTAAGATCAGGAATAAAACAAATTGTATTCAAAGAGAAACATTTTTTCAATTAAAAAAAAAAGAGAAATTTTCCCATAGTTTTTTTCTCTTGCTTCCCTCATAATATGCTTTTGCTATGAAGAAGGCATTCAACGTTGGCCTAAACCTCAACAAATGAAAACAGTAAACAATTATTTACTGCGTCTAATTAATGACCGTACTCCCAACAATCAGCACCTATATTTCTACAACTATTCGAAACGTTGTTTTGAGGAGTTATTCATACAAATTTGAATCTAAAGGGGTTATAATAAGTTTTTTCCTGAAGATTTAAAAAGTCAAAGGTGGAATACTTTGAATAGATAGATAAGTTTAAGTGTTTATCAATACATAATATAAACGAAATTCAAGAGGCAGAAAATCCTTGTAATTTCTCTTTTACATTCTTACTCAGTTCCCACCTTCAGTCGAGAAACCTAAAAGTAAGGATGTGAATATCGAAAAAATATCGATATATATCCCATCGATAGCTTTAAATATATCGAAAACTCTCGATAAGATATATATCGATATTTCTATTCGATAATTATATCCCTAACCATAAGCCATATGCGGTGCAGACTACAATGATGTGCTCGGAGGTCTCTGGTACTCCGCAACTTGGTCATAGGGGATAGATGTTCTTTAGATGTTCAACAAGCTTTCCTCAGAAGCCACCATGCCCAGTGAGTTGCTACGACCCATATCACTGCTAGCTGCGAACCGACAGTAGGAAAGTATTTTCATAGGGTAGCCTCTTTGGGGTCGTCAACCAATGCTGGTTCCATTCATCAAAGTTGGATTAACGTAGGATTCTCTTCCCTCTGCAAGATTATTCATTGATCTCCGCACGGAGATCCTCCGGTAGATCCGCCGAGCCATACCTCATCATCGGGTTTCAGAACCTATCTTCTGCAAGAGGAGATCGAGAGGTGTTCCTCCTGCTAAGGATCCAACAATGTGTGGAAATTCTCGTCACGTTCACTTTATGTACATATATAAATATTAACATCCAAAACACAAACTCTGTTCTTTCTCTTCACGTGCCTGTATTAATAAACCTTAAGTAAGAGAGCAATATGGATTTATAAAAAAATCATTCACACCATACGACAACATAATGAACATACATACATTAAACACCCCACCTTTTAAAACAACTTTGGATTACCATCTAGTTCTTTACGTTACGAGAAATATAAATATTCAATTCTGTTTGGGAGCTTACTATAAATTGATCAAGACTGGGATGTTTAGAAAAATCCATAACAGTCATTTGCCCTCCAAAAAGTTTCAAATTAGGCCAAAATAAAATAAAATAATAATAACAAAATAAAACACTGGCCTTAACAAGATTATCGACTTCAAGTTTCCAAAAAAAAAATTGCTAGCTTAAAAAATCTTGTAATCCAGACAAGTTTACTGGATTAAAAGATAGGAGTTGGAGACCATAAAAATAATTTATTGATGAACTCATGAAATTATATATTCTAAAATTTATAAATTATTGAATCCTTTTCGAATAACTTAACGGGATATCATCAGTTTATTTGGTTATCATTTATTCCATCAAGATCAAATGTCCACCTTATTAATCAAATGAGATAGAACAGAATTCTCACCGGGTTTTTTTTATTAATTTTTCCTGATATTGGGTTTCGGTTATGAAGACCTATAAACCTTCGGACCAGATTTAGATGATGAAACAGCCACCTATAAACCTGTTGAAAGCAGTAGGGCGTTAGTCGGTTGAATATCCATTTAAAATACAACTAAATTATTAGTCGGCAATTTGAATCGTAAAAACGAGTAGATTCAAAATGGCTAAAATTTCATTTGACAGCAAAAAAATTGGATACAGTTTCATTAATTGAATTTAAAATAAAGTTTAGATAAAATAAAAAAAATAGTCGGATTAAAATGTTATCAAATAAATATTTAATAAAAAAATAACTGAAAACTATTTTATAACAAATAGCCAGATTTTGATGAAATTTGTTTCATTGGCTAACCGAGCCAACCTGTACCGGTTTACAATTTAATTAAAGATAACTATTTACGACTTATGCTCCCGAATAATTTATGACGCTCTCCCATGCACTCCTTTACATTTGGATCGTTCCTCTTTTCGCGCGATGTAGTATGAAAACATATGACGTTTTTCGCTAGTGAATTTATACATACGTTCTCAATAATCTAATTAGGGTACCGAATAGTAGGCTCGGACATCAAGCTATATTTATAGGAAATGATAACTTGTATTTAGATTATAAGGTTTAATAGACACGTAATATTTAATTTTACAAGTATAAACGTACAAAACGCAGAACCTTTCTATACATCCAAGCAATTCCGATTGTTCAAAGTTTAAAAATTAAGTTTTTTAATATTTTATTCACATATTTGATACAGAATTTTTAAAATATATACCGATTTGAATATTTTATTATATAAACCATGTAAACTATAAAAGTAACCAACTAAGCTAAAAATAACTTTGGAGTAAACTAATTCCGTGTGTTTTTACTTTTATATTAAAAAAAATTGACAAATCTGTAATTGTTTAATATAAAAGTAAAAACACGCGGTCTTGGTTTACTCCAAAGCATTAAATGAACGTCACTTAATTTTCGTTAATATGTATATAAATTCAAGCAAATTAAGCTAGTAATGGGCTAAAACCTTTTTTATCAGAATGATTTTATGATCAGAGTAATCCAATTCTTGTCTGATTCAGGCTGGTGTTTCTCAATGGGCTCTACACTATATACTACCAACACAGCTGAAATTCCAATCACTTCCTATATGTTTCTGATAATATCCAAAAAATCGAAGAGCTAACTGAAATAACATGCCATGTAACAAAAATCGGAATCTGATAAATAATTGAATTTAAGAATTATTTATTCCTCTTTTAGACTGAATCACTCAATTTTCCACTGGTTATGACAAAATGTGCGGTTTAGTATACTTAAACAACCTTCTATGTAGAAAGGAGTATTTAAAATATTTTTTTCACTCAAAAATCCCTATTTTTCCGTAAATGTCATATAACACGTTCTTCCACTTATTAGCTCTACAATCATCTCGATCGGATTCTTAAAGAGTAACTAAAGACACATCTTCATAGAAACCTTTCCCATATTTAGTAATGGTTCAACCGATGGCGGGCACAGGTTAATGAATCGATATCCCATTGGATATCACATTCCAGCTATATCTCATTAGATTGTATATTAGAATAATGTAGCAGGTCTAACACAGCAATAATCCGCTCCATAATGAGCGCTTAATAATGGAAATTACGTCAAAAGCTTTTGCGAAGTGAATAAATATGTTTTTTCATTGTGGGAACATACAAGAAAATGTTTTTCTCAATTTTTAATTAATACAATATTAAAATTTTTAATTACAGTATTAAATTTTATGACAGGATAGTAAAAACTAACAATGTAACTATCTGAAAAAAAGTGTAATAAATCTGGACTCCAAAATAAAACCTTAGGCAGCTGATTTCATGCAGTAATAATACATATTTTCTTTGTTTTTGTGTATTGATGGTTGACCGTATGGTAAATCAGGAAGGAGGTGATAGACCCTAAAACATCTCTTTTAGCAGCTTCCACAGTGGACACTAGTATCAGTCCATTGCGTGAGACCACGATAGCCCACACAGGTACTGATCTTTTAGTTCATCTGCTAGTGCTTGAGATTTGCCATTTTTTCTGCACAAACTGAACTAGTATAACCGTCGCTTGGTACAATATCTCAGCTGTTTTATAGTTACCGTAAATCGAAAAAATATCTGGTCATTTATGGGTCATTGGATGATCATGATACATGACTGATTCCAGTACAATTAAGTTCAAAATACAATTAAGTTCAATTCACTCCAGATGAAGACTTTGGGAATTTATTAAGAGATCAAAGTTCTTTTCCTTAAAATTTGTAATCAGATGTATACATTAACTAATATTGTGGAAATTAACAAATATCACTGCCAACAAAAACGTAAGTACAAAAAGAAATTTAAAATCAGCCCATTTAATACCATGACGTCGTTTGAGAAATAAAAAAGTAAGTACAAACAACTTATGTAACTTGTTTGTTATTGTACCGGTTGCCTTTTTTGTTATGATTATATACCTTATGAATATAAGACATGAGCTTTTTTTAAAGGGAAAATGTTTTGACATGGTATCACGGAAAGATTAATTTAAATAATAATAAATAGGGAATCAGAAAGAAATCATAGTATTTGATTACGCAATCATATTTTCTAATTAAATATATTTTAATATCCCTGTGGTGTTACGATAAAAAACAATGCAAAAAGTAATACGAGAAAAAATATACATCCTGATTGCGTATTTGTCATTAGTTCGTTTCTCTTGTAATCCTTAGCTAATTTCACATATTTTAAAAATATTAAATTTAATTTATGATTTAAAATTTAAAAATAAAATAGTAAAATGAATTTACAAAAATAATGTAGAAAGAAACTTGAATGATTTGGGATAGTAATAAAATCAGTGGGATCGGTAAAGGTTAAGGCCAATAGTTGATCTACGCTATAGGGGCTGCAGTCCAGACCATTGTTTTGAATGGATTTCGAGAAAATGTGATTCAGTTTGTCAGGGGTAATGACAAATTTTTAATCATATCTTCTACAACTCAAGGTAAAAGAATCGTGGTAATCTGTATTGGTGTAGCTACCCAAATTTGCTAGGGGGGAGGAGGGATTAGAGGGGGGCAAGTCTCTAGGGAGGATCCTGTGCTTGGGAGGTGCTTGGGAGGGCCAGTTAACTCTCTGCCTTTGAGATACCTACCCATCTATGACTGTGAGGTTGACACCATAGGGGTAGCTAACCAAATGCAATCGTTTTTATTTTATTTTTATTGTTTACTTTTTACTATTTATTTTTCTAAAATTTTCTAGGGAGGCTTGGCAGGTGCAATTGAGGAGGGGAGGCAAGCCCTCCCTGGATATACTAGGCTGTTACAAAAGTCCTTGTTCATGAACACAACCCTTAATTCTAACTCTCATAATTATCTTATAAGAATGTTTTTGTTACTACTATTTATGTCAATGTTTACTTTGGCTAATCCTTTAATTCCTTGTGACTCGAGCTGGCTTTATGGGGTCATTTACATTTTTAAAACGCACGTGCAATGTCAGGAGAAAAAATTGTGATTCGCGGTCTTTTGAAACCTTACTGAAAAAAAGTTTTAAGCACAAAGGCGGCCGGCCGCCAAAGAAATTTGTGTCATAGAAAGAGAGTCAATTATACATCGAAATACTGCCGCACAACCCAGATCAGATCGCCCATCGGTCGTTAATGATGAAGTTCTTCTTGAATGTGTTAACCAGGACCCGAATTAGGGACTCAAGCCTTTAGTGTGAACAGCTAAACAGAGTTTATGCAGTTTTGAGTGCATAGAACCCCGCTTTGGTAAACAGGAACCAAGCCATTTTGGCGACAATGCCTCTGCTCATCGTTCTCGTTTGACCGAGGAAAAATTATCGGAAATGCAAGGAGTAAACTTTTTCCTCATCTCGCATATAGTCCTGATGTATAGCTCATTTTTTAAAAGGTCGGATTTTTTATAGTTACGAGGTCGTAAAAATTGGATGTGAAGAGTTCTTTGCCTCCAAACCAAAGGACTGGTACCGGCATCAAATCCAATTACTGGCAGAATGATGGGTGAAAGTACTTGAAAACAATGGACTTTACTTTGAAGAGTAGTATTCAATAATGTTTAAAATTTGTAATCTGAAATAAAGCTATACTAATGCACAAGGACTTTTGTAACAACCTAGTGCTTACCTACACTCAACTGTTACGGGATAACATTTCTGGCATTTGGAATAGGACATATATATTATAGTATTAATAATATATATTTATATATATTTATAAATAATTGAAATATTCAACTTTGAACATATTGCTTGACTGTGCACAACCTCAATGGTGCCTTAACCCATTCCTTACAGCGAGCGCGCTTCAGTCCATCCAGTCCCTACTCAATGACTGTGCGCGTGCCGGTGAGCTCATTCCCTTCAGTATTTATGCTCTCTCAGTCTAGAAATGATTTGAAAACCAGAAGCAGGGGAACGTTTTAAAATACCTTTCACCGTTGAGAAATTATAATTGAATTAGTAAAAAAAAAACTAATAAATTTAATTTTAGTGAAAAAACACCAAAGGAATTTTTGTAATATTTTAAACTTACATTTTACAAAATAGGAAAGTAGTTAATGTTGAAAGACAATGCCAGTCAGAGCCGAAAGTTTTTCGTTTATTGCGTAGTACGCTTAGAAAGTTTAGCAATATGGCCGCCGTATTGAATGGGTTAAGTCAATAGCATCGACCAAGGGCGTACCCAGCTCATAATAAAAGGAGGGGCCATTTTCTAAATTTTGATTTTTTTTCATGTAAGAGAGGAAACAAAATAAAACATTCTAAAGAACACAGTTTATTTTTTTATTTTGAAATTAATTCTTAAACAACAGTTTGCCGGGTTTAGCTGCGAAATTTTAAATTTATTCCAAGTTGGAAAGGAAGGAAGCTGCCCCACCTTAACCTCCCCCATTCCCCCCTCCTTGGATAAGCCCTTGGCTTCAACAGACTTATGTTTTATATTTCTCACGTTCCTCGCTTGGTTTCCCATAAAAATTTAACTTATTATACCAGTACAGTTTATGGCTAGTATCCACGGCCCTGAATCGCTATTCTTCATATCGCATATAGCGCTTTTAACAATTTCCTTCTTTATTTGTTTATTGCTTATTTGAGGGTAACTATCCACTACTTGCCTTCAAATATCATATATTTTCCGCTCTCCACCTCCTCTTCCCAAGTTGGATAGTCACTATTAATTATATAAATAAAAGTCACTGGTCGGGGTTTTTAACTGACCGAACATTAAAAATGTTTTATATACTCAGGGAATATCTGATATATTGTTTTTAGAAGTATTTTATCTGCTGGTGAACTTATTCAATTAGTTAATTAACACAGAGGGGTCGCTTGCTGAGCTGAATTCCTTAAGGACGCTTTGGTTCGATCCTAAATGATCTCTAGACAGTGAGTGTGAGCGAGAACTTGGTGAGTGAGCAACAAACAGGGAGAACTGATTCCTGCATAAACAAATAAGTGAGATATACTGTTTTTTATTGTCAGGTAATCCAATCTGTCATACTTAAGGGAAATGGTTAATAGTGCTGAATGTTATCGTCCATACCACATTTAAAGAAAACGGAAAAATAAAACACATAAGAAATAACATAAATATGTGAATCAAATAAAAGCAAAATCAAAATATAATTAAGATAAAAAAAAATTAAAATTAAGTTAAAATAAAATAAATCATCTTAAACACATTCTTACATACAAACAGTATTTACACAGATCAGACAGTATTTACAAAGATTAGACAATATTTACACGCAATCAGAGTAATTCAAAACAAAGCTTGTCCCCCACTTGTAACGGGAAAAGCAGGACTCCAGGAGATCCCAGTGCTTTTCTCTCAAGAAAAGAGAATCTGGCCATTGCTTAGCACTTATAAAGATAATTAGATTCTTATATATATATATATATATATATATATATATATATATATATATATATATATATAGATAGATAGATAGATAGATAGATAGATAGAAGAAGAACTTTATTCTGAAACTAGGTCCCTTAAGAATAACAGAATATAACAAATAAAACAGAAACAACATCTGGCCATAAGATTACAAAATAAAAATCAATTAATGTTTACAACATTTTCAATAAAATTTTATACAAACAATATAAATTCTTGTCTTGAAAAGAATAATTAATGTGAACAAAAAAAAAAAAAGAAAGAGAAAATGAAAAATACAAAAATAATGGGCTGATTAGCAAAGTTGAAGCTAGTGCATTAAAAACTATTATTTACTTATGATCTAGATTTAATCTAAAATTTAAATTTCGTAATGAGAGAGCATCATTTTGGAAAGAAAGAAGGTGTTCGAAAAGGAGGGATTTTAATGAGGATAGAGAAAAAGCATGGCCGATATTAGAAGGAAAGGAATTCCAGACGATAGAGGAGCGGGCGAGAAAGGAACGTTCGAATGTTTTGGTTCTATGGGAAGGGATGTTGAGGTCAGAAATGCGCGATCTTGTTTCCTGTGCGTGGACCGAGGATTTAAATTGCAGGAGGCTGTAGATGTAGGAAGGGTGCTGTGCTGGGTGGTGATAGTTTGGTATAGGAAAGATCCGAGGAAATATTGTCTACGGTCGGAAGGGAAGAGCCAGCCATATTAACTAGCGGTAAATATGGGACACATGAGCGCGTCTCGAGGTACCGAAGACAAATCTTAAAAAGCAGAATATATATGTGTGTGTGTGCGCATATATATATTTTTTATTCTGTTACTATATTTTCATTTACACAGGAATTTTCCCTAATTTCTACCATATCCTTTTAATTTCATCAGAACCTTACTTACCATCTAAATCCCATAACGCGATTCTTATCTAGCTTCATTCATCCCTAAAATCCTACTCGAAGGTTGAAACAGTAGTGGCCTTGAGACTTTTGGTAAATATGAATATTGAAGTCATGGCAATGGCCAGTTTCTCCACCCAAGCCATGTGTATCTGCGGCTATAGCGGCCTCTCAAACTCCACTAGCTTTCAATGCCAGTGACGCGGATGCGAGAGGAGCGCCGGGAGATCCCGGCGTCCTGCTTTTCCCTCTATAAGTGCGGAAACAAGCTTGGATTGGAATTCCACAGGCTGAGCTTGAACATCGTACATAAGTTTCACTGTGTTAACGATGTTTTATTTTATTTCGACTTTAATTTTAATATTGTTTAATTACATATTTTAATATTATTTAACTTATTTTTACTTTGCTGTGCCCGTAACTATGGTATGAATAGTTCCCCTCAGATGTGGCAGATTGTAATATTCGACAATAAAACAAGTTTATCTTTCCCTCAAAGGAATTTTAGGAAATTTCAGAACTTGACTTGACATATGAATGCAAAGAAAATTATTTTATCCACATTCTGCTTACAAAATATCATCAAATTCAGTAAAAATGCTTGTCCAACGATTAAAATTAGAAAGACATAATATCTTATGGTATACATTAATTTATCTATCTTATTTTCATCGTTTTATTTATTTATTGTAATACGTTTATTTTATTTTTATTCAAAAATTATAAAGCAGTGTCCTCTTGGAAAATAATTAAAATTACTGTTAACAATACAAGATGAATTGCCAGTAATGACGATCGTATGAAAAAAATATAGCTCGTTCCAGTGAGTGAAAAGAATGGTTTTCAATATCTTGATTCGATATATTTTATTGCATTGCGATCCTATTAAATTTTTAAGACTTAAGTACTTTTTATTATTTTCAAAACTAAAAGTCAAGCTCTGCTTTGGATTTATAGTGCCGTATACTTGATTGATTGAGTGCACAATATTACATCACGTATGAGAATGAACACTGAATCGAGTTTTACGGTTGGAACGTGCAGATGATATTAAATAAGATTTATGGTGTAATATCCGGTGTGATATTTTTAAAGTTATTGTGGTTTTCATAAGTAATCTTTTCCTTTTTTTTTCTGCAAACTTAAGGACGTCAATGGAAAATTATAATTCATCTTGAGACAAAAATGTAAATTATTTTATATAGTGCATATTTATTAAAGTTTAATTAATTTGACTATTACTAATTAATTAAGCTCATCTTGATACTTCGAAAATCATTAATATATGGCAGCGTATCACTGTAAATAAACTCGGGTTGAGATAAATTATACCATTCGGCAGTCCACAATATCAGAGCAATTATTATACTGTTTGATGAATTTTATTCTAGACTCTGATTCGGACGTCTATCAACATAAACTGGCCTTTCATTTGTAATTCAAGGCAGAGGCGTAGGGTATGTCGAAGGAGGGGCGCCAAAATGCCCAAAGATAATTTTTAATAATTTATTTTTTTCCCTTATTCATTTTATTAGATTTAAATGGAGCATATGTTTAAATAAGTAAATATGAAATAATGTATATAATAAGCAGATAGGGATATACGACACCGATCGATACAAGTAAAGTAAACCTTAGTGGTATCGAATATTTGATTCAAGAGCTTGAATGACTGCCGGTATCGAGACTTTGTCGGTATTGTATTTCCCTGGAAGTAGATAACCTGAAATTATGGCAGGGGGTGGCAGAGCCGGTACTAGGATTTTTGTCGGGGGAGACAAGATTAATTTTGCCGCCTCTTCATTCATGCCCCTTCCAATAAAAGTCAAATGTTTCATAACGGCACTTCCGGTAATAAATTTCGAAATAAATATCATCTCATTAACATTAACATTAACATGACAGAATTAAGGTCAAAACTATCAATAAGAAGAAACAAACAATCTTTACTTAATCTAAAAATAAGGTTTTACTCAAAATTTACCGTCCTCTAAGTTCTGCCGCCCGGGGCAAGTGTCACTTTGGCCCTTTGGTCCCGACCCTGGGAAGAGCAATCTTGAAGTTTTGAAAGCAAAGTTGAGAGACTTTCCTGGGGCTCACCGAACCTCTATAAAGTGAGTGGGTGCCCTTAATTGCAGGAAAAACCGTGAGCGTGATTTCGGCTAAATCACCTTGCACGACCGTAGGCCTAGAAACAGTACACGGCCATTACCAAGTACTGAGACCAAAACCCATCATGGGTCATAGCGGGTCAGGTTTTTTTCAGTTACTATTAATTTGTTTCCTTGGATTAAAATTTGATAGGAGAATGAACTTGGATCCACACTTTAAGAAAAAACGTTAGACCTTAAATAAATGTACCCATTACTCAGACGAGAAGCGAAATTAAAAAGAAATTTGCTATAGCACATTCTCTATGATACGGCCATTTGCAAATTCGGTGCCTCTAGTAATCCGGCAAACGGTGGATCGGTCCAACGTATTCTTTTTGACGTCAGTCAAAACTCAGATTTTAACCATCATTTACTGTATCATCCTACACTTACATCGAGATTTTCCATTGGCGAATCCGAAATTCTATCCGTAACAATCCACTTGGCGCGTTTCGCTGCAAAATATTGTAAAATATATAATATTTTATTACGTATTATTTACGTTCTGAAACTTTTAAAATATAATCATTATTTATAGACAAAGAATACTATTATGTAAAATTCAAACTTAGTAGATTGTTCAAGAAGTTTTATGAGATAATAATTATCGGAAATATTACAATAAATTTCGTAAATGTTTCGCAAAATCGCGCTTTAACGCCTACCGAAAATCAAAGTCACGGTTCTGTGCAGTAGGTCTATAGTTCAAGTATAGTGCAATGTCACAAAAACGAAAATATGCCGCATTAACATATAATAATGATTTTTATTATCCTTTTCATCACAAATTACTATAATTTATTTAATGAAAACATTATAAATAGCTTTCCTAGGTAATTATGTGAGATTTACCTTCAAACTTTCAAACTTCCTAGAAGAACGTTCCCTCACTAATCCTATCCAATCTTGCTTTCGACCTTGTTACTCAACACAGTCTGCTTTCCTGAAAATAATCCACGACCTACAAACCGCCATTGAACACCAAAACCTAACTATCCTCATCCTTTTAGATTTTTCCAAAGCTGACCACACAGTTGACCATAACATCCTCCTTAACAAATTACAAAGTCTTCCTTTATCCATCAGTGTTTTGCCCTGGTTCCAATCCTTCCTCTCAGATCGGTCGCAGTATGTAGACGTTCCAGGACAACCTCCATCCAAGACACGATCCCTCTCCTCTGGTGTCCCTCAAGGCTCCTCTTTGTCTCCAACTCTATTTGCTATTTATATTAATGACCTTCCCCTTCTTATCCATCACTCCCAATACCATATCTATGCAGACGATTTCCAAATATACCTATCCTTCCTGCCTTCAGACCTATTACTAGCCACCAAAAGACTCCAAGAAGACTTGAATCGAATAAGTCACTGAGCTGTTGCTAACAAACTGAAGTTGAATGCAGAGAAGACAAAGGCACTTGTAATAGGTTCCCATCACCTCCTTAAAACTGTTCCTCATATCCCAACCTTTTTCTTAAATAATAATCCCATTAAATTCTATCCAACCATAAAAAAACTTGGAATCACCTTTGACCAAACTCTTTCCTGGAAAAATCATGTTTCCGATATTTTCCGTCATACCTTTTATACTTTAAAGCGACTAAATTACCTCCGTCACCTATTTCTACTTGAGACCCGTAGACTCCTAGTTACTTCCTTAATATTCCCCCCACTTTGATTACTGTTGTACGGTGTACGGGGGCGTCTCTGGGGACCTCGAGGCAAAAATAAAACGTTTGATAAATTGCTTTGTACGATTCATCTTCGGGATCCCGAGGGACACCTCTGTCTCCCGATATTACGAAGAGTTGAAGTGGCTATACCCTTCCTACCATCGTAAGTATATCCTTGCATCCTTACTCTACCAAGTTATCCAATCCCGCCATCCATCCCATATTTTCGACCTCCTTCAATTCAAATCCTCTGTTCATTCTCGTCATACCCGTTTTCGGCCTTCTGATTTATATACAGCGGCCCACCGATCCGCAGCTTTCGACAGATCTTTTCTTGTCCGATCCTCATCCTTATGGAATTCCATTCCTCCTTCCATTCGTCGCTCCAATACTCTTATCACCTTCAAATCCCGCTTATTCAATCACTTATTTTCCATCCAGTTCCAAAAAACATTGTAAATAGATTTTCTCTTATTTCAAACAACATTTGTAAATATGTTCCTTCATTTGTCATATCTTATTAACATACGAAGTTCGTGTGGTTTTTGTTATAAGACGTAATCAATTAGACTATTAATACCTATTTCATATGCTAGAAGTTATTTCATTATGACTTGTTATAATTTTCATTTGTATTTATTTATTGACTTTTCTTTTTTTCTTTTTTAATCATCTGTTAACGCATATATTCCTATATCATCTACTCTAAGGCTCTGAAGCCCACCTATCATTGTCTATAATTGTTATTCTAAAGGGACTTGTCCCAGTATAAATAAAGAGCATATTATTATTATTATATATATATATATATACACATAATTAAGATTAAATTGTATAATTTATTGCTATTGTTGTGGAATTTTTTATATTTCATAAATTCTCATGAGTTTATATTAATGTGTAAATTACATGTTTATAAAATAAAATACGTGTTATGCGTGAGTATGAATCACTACTGACGGTAAAAAGAGGAACGATGAAGAGAGTGATCGTCTGTGGGAACCTTGAAATCTTATACACTCCGGTCGCTCCATTGTACCGTTCCATTTGGTGTGATCGCCAGCGTAGCGACCACATGAAGGTCGAATAATTTTTTGAAATACTGTTTCTAAAAACGTAAAATGACTGATTAATATCACAACCATTTTCTTTATTGCAAATATATTAATAATAACTATACATTCGTAAAAACTTCAATCGTCCGACAAAAATCATTTGTCACATCGATTCCTGAGATTGCATAATTCGGTATTAATGATTTTATAACAAATGCCAGAATATTTGTTTGTTCCTTTATTTAGGTTTTAAGGCGAAAAACCCTAGAGAGTCGTCAACACCTGTTTTACATAGAGATGAGAAACATAATAAAATTTAATATATTAATCCACACATGTCAAAATATAAATTGAAAATCAGATGATTTTCACTGGTTGAGTAGTCTGGGACAATATTCTACATCATAATGGCATGTCAAGGATGAGAAAAAACTCAACCCAGTATCTTCCTAGTGTGATAATTTCGACATTACGTGAATAGATCTTTCATCCACGTCCTTTTCAATCTCCTCCTAGTCTTCTCAGTCATACATGTAGTGGACATTGTTTCTATTAGTGAGTATGTGTGCGCCAACTGTAAACATATGTAGCTCACAATCAGTATGTAAAGTTATGTTATTAATGTACTAAGGAGTTTATATAATAATTTCAAGAGTTTTGGATTAAATAGTCTGAAGTCTTTGTATATATCATTTTTTGCAGCACCGAAAATCTGAGAAGCATAAGTCCAAACAGATGTAAGTTTAAGTACAGTAGGATCTCACCTATACCGGGATTGGTAGTGCCGGATTATTAGAGGTATATTAAAAAAACAAAAAATTCAAACTTAGTAGGTTGTTCAAGAAAATGAGATAATAATTATCGGAAATATTACAATAAATTTCGTAAATGTTTCGCAAGATCGCGCTTTAACGCCTACCGAAAATCAAAGTCACGGTTCTGTGCAGTAGGTCTAGAGTTCAAATATAGTGCAATCTCACAAAAACGAAAATATGCCGCATTAGCATATAATAATGATTTTTATTACCCTTTTCATCACAAATTACTATAATTTATTTAATGAAAACATTATAAATAGCTTTCCTAGGTAATTATGTGAGATTTTCACGTTAGTTTGTTTTGTTTTTTTAATATACCTCTAATAATCCGGCACTACCAATCCCGGTATAGGTGAGATCCTACTGTACTTAAACTTACATCTGTTTGGACTTATGCTTCTCAGATTTTCGGTGCTGCAAAAAATGATATATACAAAGACTTCAGACTATTTAATCCAAAACTCTTGAAATTATTATATAAACTCCTTAGTACATTAATAACATAACTTTACATACTGATTGTGAGCTACATATGTTTACAGTTGGCGCACACATACTCACTAATAGAAACAATGTCCACTACATGTATGACTGAGAAGACTAGGAGGAGATTGAAAAGGACGTGGATGAAAGATCTATTCACGTAATGTCGAAATTATCACACTAGGAAGATACTGGGTTGAGTTTTTTCTCATCCTTGACATGCCATTATGATGTAGAATATTGTCCCAGACTACTCAACCAGTGAAAATCATCTGATTTTCAATTTATATTTTGACATGTGTGGATTAATATATTAAATTTTATTATGTTTCTCATCTCTATGTAAAACAGGTGTTGACGACTCTCTAGGGTTTTTCGCCTTAAAACCTAAATAAAGGAACAAACAAATATTCTGGCATTTGTTATAAAATCATTAATACCGAATATTGCAATCTCAGGAATCGATGTGACAAATGATTTTTGTCGGACGATTGAAGTTTTTACGAATGTATAGTTATTATTAATATATTTGCAATAAAGAAAATGGTTGTGATATTAATCAGTCATTTTACGTTTTTAGAAACAGTATTTCAAAAAATTATTCGACCTTCATGTTGTCGCTACGCTGGCGATCACACCAAATGGAACGGTACAATGGAGCGACCGGAGTGTATAAGATTTCAAGGTTCCCACAGACGATCACTCTCTTCATCGTTCCTCTTTTTCCCGTCAGTAGTGATTCATACTCACGTATTTTATTTTATAAACATGTAATTTACACATTAATATAAACTCATGAGAATTTATGAAATATAAAAAATTCCACAACAATAGCAATAAATTATACAATTTAATCTTAATTATGTGTGTATATATATAATAATAATAATAAGCTCTTTATTTATACTGGAACAAGTCCCTTTAGAATAACAATTATAGACAATGATAGGTGGGCTTCAGAGCCTTAGAGTAGATGATATAGGAATATATGCGTTAACAGATGATTAAAAAAGAAAAAAGAAAAGTCAATAAATAATGAAATAACTTCTAGCATATGAAATAGGTATTAATAGTCTAATTGATTACGTCTTATAACAAAAACCACACGAACTTCGTATGTTAATAAGATATGACAAAATTATAAATGAAGGAACATATTTACAAATGTTGATTGAAATAAGAGAAAATCTATTTACAATGTTTTTTGGAACTGGATGGAAAATAAGTGATTGAATAAGCGGGATTTGAAGGTGATAAGAGTATTGGAGCGACGAATGGAAGGAGGAATAGAATTCCATAAGGATGAGGATCGGACAAGAAAAGATCTGTCGAAAGCTGCGGATCGGTGGGCCGCTGTATATAAATCAGAAGGCCGAAAACGAGTATGACGAGAATGAACAGAGGATTTGAATTGAAGGAGGTCGAAAATATGGGATGGATGGCGGGATTGGATAACTTGGTAGAGTAAGGATGCAAGGATATACTTACGATGGTAGGAAGGGTATAGCCACTTCAACTCTTCGTAATATCGGGAGACAGAGGTGTCCCTCGGGATCCCGAAGATGAATCGTACAAAGCAATTTATCAAACGTTTTATTTTTGCCTCGAGGTCCCCAGAGACGCCCCCGTACACCGCACAACAGTAATCAAAGTGGGGGGAATATTAAGGAAGTAACTAGGAGTCTACGGGTCTCAAGTAGAAATAGGTGACGGAGGTAATTTAGTCGCTTTAAAGTATAAAAGGTACGACGGAAAATATCGGAAACATGATTTTTCTAGGAAAGAGTTTGGTCATTGGTGATTCCAAGTTTTTTTTATGGTTGGATAGAATTTAATGGGATTATTATTTAAGAAAAAGGTTGGGATATGAGGAACAATTTTAAGGAGGTGATGGGAACCTATTACAAGTGCCTTTGTCTTCTCTGCATTCAACTTCAGTTTGTTAGCAACAGCCCAGTGACTTATTCGATTCAAGTCCTCTTGGAGTCTTTTGGTGGCTAGTAATAGGTCTGAAGGCAGGAAGGATAGGTATATTTGGAAATCGTCAGCATAGATATGGTATTGGGAGTGATGGATACGAAGGGGAAGGTCATTAATATAAATAGCAAATAGAGTTGGAGACAAAGAGGAGCCTTGAGGGACACCAGAGGAGAGGGATCGTGTCTTGGATGCAAGTTGTCCTGGAACGTCTACATATTGCGACCGATCTGAGAGAAAGGATTGGAACCAGGGCAAAACACTGATGGATAAAGGAAGACTTTGTAATTTGTTAAGGAGGATGTTATAGTCAACTGTGTGGTCATCTTTGGAAAAATCTAAAAGGATGAGGATAGTTAGGTTTTGGTGTTCAATGGCGGTTTGTAGGTCGTGGGTTATTTTCAGGAAAGCAGACTGTGTTGAGTAACAGAGTCGAAAGCAAGATTGGAGAGGGTTAGTGAGGGAACGTTCTTCTAGGAAGTTTGAAAGTAAAAAACAAACTAACGTGGTAAATCTCACATAATTACCTAGGAAAGCTATTTATAATGTTTTCATTAAAATTATTATAGTAATTTGTGATGAAAAGGATAATAAAATCATTATTATATGCTAATGCGGCATATTTTCGTTTTTGTGAGATTGCACTATATTTGAACTCTAGACCTACTGCACAGAACCGTGACTTTGATTTTCGGTAGGCGTTAAAGCGCGATCTTGCGAAACATTTACGAAATTTATTGTAATATTTCCGATAATTATTATCTCATCTTCTTGAACAACCTACTAAGTTTGAATTTTACATACTAGTATTCTTTGTCTATAAATAATGATTATATTTTAAAAGTTTCAGAACGTAAATAATACGTAATAAAATATTATATATTTTACAATATTTTGCAGCGAAACGCGCCAAGTGGATTGTTACGAATAGAATTTTGGGTTCGCCAATGGAAAATCTCGATGTAAGTGTATGATGATACAGTAAATGATGGTTAAAATCTGAATTTTGACTGACGTCAAAAAGAATAGGTTGGACCGATCCACCGTTTGCCGGATTACTAGAGGCGCCGAATTTGCAAATGGCCGGATCATAGAGACTGTGCTGTAGCAAATTTCTTTTTAATTTATAAGGTTCACTTCTCGCCTGAGTAATGGGTACATTTATTTAAGGTCTAACGTTTTTTCTTTAAGTGTGGATCCAAGTTCATTCTCCTATCAAATTTTAATCCAAGGTAATTTACTTTGTTTGTCAGTGGTAACGGACTCGGAAAATTTTAATTTTTATATTTTAATTTCATTATCATCAAGAATTTTTGAAATTCTATGTGTGAGTAAGGATACTAATAGGTATTCTAAACCGGGCGAGGGTGACTTTTTCTCAGTGATTGCATCGATTTTACGTAGCCCATGGCTTTACTGGCATTTTAATAATTTTCAAGTGATGCAATAGTGGAATAATTTCTTACTTATATCTCTATATTCCTTTATTTATTAGACTTATGTTCAATATCGTTATCTAAATAATTCTGATAGTTATAATTGTTGTATGATATTTGTAGAAAAAAACTCCTTGGGAATGGGTTAGTATCCCGAAACGTTGGTGGAATTATGTATATATACCAATAAAAGAATATAGAGATATAAAGAAGAAATTATTCCACTGGTACATCACTAGAATTTTCCTTCTTCCCATTATTAGTATTAAATACTTAGAATTTAATCATTTTCAATTTACTTTGAATTGAGCCCTCGTCCTATATGGATTTTCATTCATTTTTGAGTGGTAAACACAGTTCTGAAGGGTGTTCAGGATGAAAATGTTTCGGTCTGAGAGTGCAACTACTTGTTTGGCCTCCAAGTTTGCGAGCTTGTTGTATGATTTTTTTTAGCATTGTTAGATATGAGAGACCTTTAAGCTAACTTCGAATACGTAACCCGAAATGGAGGAAGTGGTTCCCCGAAAAGATCTTTTGACACCAATTAAGTTTACCTTTGTAGAGCATTATAGTAACCAAGGAACTGATGCACAGTTCTAAGGCTCGCATCTAGTTCTTTTAGCAAGATCCCTTTTAAATTTTAGGTATAGTTTGTAGCTGTACTGAAGATAACTGTCCATTCCCCTGTTTACTTCTCTCCAATACCTTACCTTGCCAGCCCGCATCCTCCTGACCGTCTTCTTACTTTGTCAAGATATAAAAGGGAGAGAGCCTATAGAGTTCAGATAGTCGGTAAGTCTGTGAATTAGTAAGTTAGTCGTAAGACAGAAGTCGGATAATAGGAAAAAGGTAGTTAGGTGTAGTCAACGTGGTCCAGGAAACGAAGCAAAAAAAAATCGAGAACAGCACCAAAAGTTCGGGTATTTCTAATTTTTCGATATGTTGTTTGGGTTTGAAATGGCATTCCAATTCCAAATTCCCGACCCCCAAATTTTTTTTTTTTGTGCGAGCAGGTCAGCTAAGGACCAAGCAAATATTATTTCTTCAATAAATTTTTTAGCGGTATGTTTACTTATCTAACAACCTTTACTGTTTTGATGCGTTTTCTAAATTCTGTGTTTAAGCAATCTGTATTGTTAATTTTAAATGTTTGAGTTTCTTCTTTGATTTGTTTAGTGCAACTTCCCAGGCTTTCTATGTTAAATAATTTTTGCAAAACTGTCTTTGTTGATTCTGAAAGGATTCATTCAGATCATGCAACCATAAAATTTCAGTTTTCTTTTTCGTGAAATATTATTTTTTTTTATTAAAAAAATAAAATAAAATGTTCTTTTATTTTTCATTTATTGCGAAATATCATGTAAACTACTTACTACAAAAAAAAAAGTTATAAATACCATTTGTAAGGCAGAGTAAATCTGGTAAATGCTGAACCATAGCTCTGTACGTTATATAGTATCCAAGATACAGTTTTTTTATAAACGATAAATCATTTTGTGACTATTTCATAAAATACGATGAAAACTAATATTTCTACGAAGAAGATAATTATAAAATAATTTTAAGGTGAGTTTAATTTAAAATAACTCTATAAAAGTAATAAATAAATAACAGACCTTTTTTTTGTCTACCTCAGCTAAATCAACTACTATCCTAAGCTATTATTTTCCGATTTTCTGTATGCATCTCTGCGGTTTCTATATTTACACACACGGTTGAGATAATAAAACAGATGGATTTATTTAGCAAACGAAGACGCCACGTGGCTTGTGTTCATTCATTCAGTGAATATATAATATATAAACTTTAATATGGATACGCGAATATATACATATAAATCTTTCATTTGAATTTGCAGATGCAGCTCTATTCTCTATTAAATAAACAGCTTGTGACTGGGTGGCATAAACATGTAAATCGAATAAACAAATCCTAACTCATTTCTTTAGCACATTTTATATTCAGATTTCTTTCTCTTTCATAAATAAATTAATTTCATTCGATAAACAATATTTATGTAACCCTATTAAATTCATTTATTAAATCATTATTTAAAAAAATATATATATATATTTTCAAATTATAATTAATATGTGAACTATTTAAAATATAAATCTCCTTCATTTATTCATTGTCTTATTATACAATCACCTTCAACGTTTTAAGGTGTTTTTTCCTCATCTTCAGGATCTTCTAATTAATGCACTATACATTAAAAACTATTGCTGCTGTATAAATATTGTCGAGTAATTTGCTCCTACAATTCATCATTATTCTTTCTAATGACTTTGTAAATTTAATTTTGTTTTAAAAAGTAAATAGTCCTTCTAAAGAGTTTAATTTATAAATATTAAATAAACTAATTTGAAAATATAGTTTTTTGGGGATGAAAAAAATAAATTGAGAAACAGCTAAAAAAATGAAATTAAAATATTTTTTTAGCTTGGTAAACTAACATCATTCTTAGTTTAAAAATCTGGTAGGGTGCGCGTATCACATAACTTTCTCTTCCCGTCCTACAATAATTATCTTTTTAATATACTTTTTAAGACTTTACTTAGGCAATACTTGAAATAAACTCAGCAGTATTCACTTCTTCACATCTTCTCCCACCTAAGTACAATAAAACAGTTTTTTAAACAATTTTAGTACAACAATTCTGTACACTACCTATATATTTTAAGTTTGTCAAGTTGAAAATATATTTCAAGTTTCGGTTTTGCTTACATTAAATAATATAAAAGTAGAAATTATTAAGTTAATTTCTAATTTTGTATTCTTACATTACATTATTACAAAGCTTATTATTGACAATAGCTTGGCGGATTGATGGGAGGAGGTTCGGTCGCATCCGTCTCCTTTCGGATACGCTCGGTTATCCATTTAGGGTCTTGTTGTCCTCATAAGATACGCTGGGTCTTATCTGTTTCCAAGCCTCCGGTTACTATTATGATATCGGTTACTCATTATGATGAAACTGTTACTAAAAGCAACAGCTGGGGAAGATATAACCATGCCGAAAGTAACTATAATAACCAAAACAAAATATATTTTATTAAAAAATAAAATGATAAGATACGCTGTATCTTTGCTAATTCCGGTCCGATTTCGATGATTCCTTTTTATATTTTAGAGAATTTAATCACCTTCCATATGATTTCCCATAAAATACTTACTTATTGAAATATGAGCAAATAAAATTTTCTTTTCGCTATACCTTTTCCTCCTGCATTTTCTCATTGATATACTACATACATGAAAATTTAAAGGCCTTTAAGGAGAAGACATTAGGCAAGTTTCATCAAAATCGTTAGAGCCGTTTACCAGAAAATTGTAAAATCCAAGATCTAATTGGCACTTCAGGTTAGTCCGATGCGCAATATCTTAGCTAATACTGGTCCGATTTTGATGATTCTTTCTTTGTTGTTTAGATAATTTAATTATCTTTTATACAATTCTATTCAAAATTTACCATAAAATGCATGCTGTTTAAATTATGAGCAAATAAAATTTTCTTTTCGCAATAGTAAACTTTTTTCCCTGCATTTCCTCGGTGATGCACTACGTATATGAAAAGTTAAAGGCCTTTATGAAGAATAATATAGGAAAGTTTCATAAAAATCGTTAAAGCCATTTTCGAGAAAATTGTAAAAAAGTGTAAAATCGATCGTATAAAGTGGCACTTCCGGTCAGTCGAGTTTGACGGAAAGATTGCTGAACATACCTTAAATACGTAATATCAGTATCGTGCAACCTTTCGTTTTTGAGCTAGGCTGTTCCGTTGAAAACTCGAATTCGAAAATTTTCACTATCGCAATACTTCTCCTTACTTTATATTTCATACATTGGTAAGGGAAAGTAAAAAAGTTTTAATAGTTAATAGTTACTTATGGGGCTGTAAAAAAATAATTCCTGTATCTACTAGAGCTAAAGGACTGTAGAGAATTGTTTCAAATTTTTAATCTTGAAAACTTTGATTAAGCATTTTCATCACGCTAATAAAATATAGTTATATTTTTAAATAATTCATATGTCGCTCCTTCGTTTAATTAGGATAGACACCGTGCCTGTTATAACTGTAACTATACAGTTTTTAATTTATGTTTTAATATTATATTTAAGAATCTAATACCGGAACAAATTTTGTACGAAATAAATAAAATATATATAGTTACACAAACTTAATAAATAAGTCCTCATTTTGTCTGAAAAAGTAGATCTGTAAAATACATTCACATAAATATATACATATTTGGCATATCTATTAATTTTATTAAAATTGTTATGTTCGAAAAGTGTTTGGATATTTTTTTTTTAGTGCGTTAATACATTTTTTTGTAATACATTATAGAATGTCAATATCCTATGTTGGAGGAGACCAAAAAAAAAATCAAACCTTTCTAATAAACGAATTTTTTAAAATAATTTTGAACTTATAACAAAAGAAACCATTGTTTTAATTTTGAGTGAAAAAAACAACAACGAATTATCGTGATTTCTTTAATTATTAGTTGTGGTAAGCATCTATAGAATGTATAATTATATTATTCTGGCTGCCTGTCCCTATATTAAGTCACTTGGAATTCACAAAATTAAATTTTCTAAATTCCTTAGGGGCCTCATATACTTAAAGAAAATGTTTTCACAATTAGTGCAACTTTTAGAGATTGGAATATTGCCAGTTTTTTTTTTTCTTTTCCTTTTTTTAAGAAAAACAATTCGGTATGCAACTTATTATTTCTCAAATAAGATTTCGATTTGAAACCGATATTTGTGTTCCATGTCTGAAGAATGCACATTCGAGGATTCATTTTTCAGATAAAAAAACTTTTCTTTTTTTTATATCTGTTTATTTATTGCTATATTTAATCAATAAAAGTGAAGGCTCTATGATAGCTATTAACCTTATCGAACATTTTAAGGAAATAAATTCCTAACGCAAAAATAGTGCAATCTTCAAACGGAGAATAATAGTTGACAGAGAACAGTAAAGCAATCTAAGGGTATAAATGTAACAAAAAAGAAATACATAGTTTCTTAAAGTAATTATGAGATAATACATTTATGCACGTAACAATATATAATATACAGGCTGTATAAGGTTTGTTGGAACATAGGCCAGGTGATTTCAGATCTCATTTGCAACAAAAAAGTTAATTTGGGCTAAGGTCTAATTCCGAACAGGAAAGCAGTAAATTTAAATTTTGTATTATTTTAATTTTGTATTATTTTAAACGGCCTTTCGAACGGCTAAATTGGGCTTAACGTTCTTAAAACCATGGATTATTCTTTTTTTTTTTTTATCAGCCACCTATTGGACTACAGATTCCCCAACTTTTAGAAAAACTTCCTTACTTAATAAGCTTTAAGTAAATGTTAATTGAGTTAAAGTCTGTCACAGAATTCGCCTCCAGTTTTGTAAAGCAATTATGTGATGTGGAATTCTCTCTCCCCAAATTACTAGTGATTTCAACAAAAATAATTACAACAAAACATTTCAAAGCTTTTATTTATTTATTTCCTTTGACCTGAGATGTAATGCAATAAAGTAATTACTACAATAAAATTTTATTTATAAAATATAGTATAAAATAGAATATTTAATGTGGGTAGAACAGATAAAATTCTTCTATAATAAAATTTAATAATGATAATATAAACGATAATAAAAAATAATGATTATGATAATATAAAATATATGTTATGAAAATGTGCCCTCTATCCTGGATCTATCACGGATCAGGGCCTCTGCCTCATTTTATTGCATTTTTAAATTGTTTTTTCAAATAGCTGGTATTTAAATGCATTTTATATTATCATTACCAGGAATATTATTAAGTTTTATTAAAATAGAATTTCATTTGTCATACTCACATTAAATATTTTATTTAAATATTTTATGTAAATAAAATTATATTTTAGTAATTAATTTATGACAATACATCCCAGGTTACAGAGCGAAAAGAAATATAAACTTTGTAATAATCTATTGTAATTATTCTTGCTGAAAACACCGGTAGTTTGAAGAGTTATAATTTCACATCTCATGATATTTTACAAAACCGGAGGCGAATTCCAGCGTATTCTGTAACAGACTTTAACATAATTCCAATGTTAATTAGTTAAAGCTTATTAAGCAAGGAAGTTTTTCCAATAGTGAAGAATCTTTATTAGTAATTTAGCCGCTCGAAAGCCCCCTTTAGATGGTTTTAACAAAGAATAAATCTACTTATTTTTAAAGAACATTTCGTTTCGTTTATGATGCCGCAGTTTGGAATTATCTAATTTAAATAGTTTTTTAGTTATCGCTTCATATTCAAGATAAAACATGATAACTTAAAAATATCACCAAATTTTAATTTACTCCTTCCCTGTTCGGAATTAGACCATAGCTCAAATGAACTCTTTTGTTGCAAATCAGGTGAGAAAACATCCCTGGCCTATGGTCCACTACGAGTTTTTACGGAAATATACGTTTCAAGACCGAGTCCAAATAACCAAGTCTCGCAAAGGGGTTTGTGTATATGTGAACAGCCTAGCTCAAAAACGAAAATTTTTGCGAAGATAAAAGTACATTTTTAAGGTAGGTACTAGTATATGCCTGGGATGCTAAGGAAACTTATCATCAAAATCGGCTAAAAGTTATGATGAAAAGAATACTTTATTTGCGCATAACTTAAAAAGTATGTATTTTATGGTAAATTATGTACAGAATTGTATGCAAGGGAAATTAAATTATCTAAAAAACAAAAAAAGAATCATGAAAATTGGATCAGTACATACTTACATAAAGATACAGCGCATCGGACTAATAGGATGTGGCAATTATATCATGGATTTTACAATTTTCTCATAAACGGCTCAAACGATTTTTATGAAACTTGCCTAATGTCTTCTCCTTAAAGCCCTTTAACTTTTTTTGCATGTAGTATATCAACGAGAAAATGCAGGAGAAACAGCTATAGCGAAAAGAAAATTTTATTTGCGCATAATTTAAAAAGCATGCATTTTATGCATTTGTATAGAATTTTATGAAAGGTAATTTAATTATCTAAAAAAACAAAAAAAGAATCATCGAAATCGGACAGGAATTAGCAAAGATACAGCGTATTGGTCTTTTCTGTTTCCAGGCTTCCGGTTACTATTATGATATCGGTTACCCAATTCAGATAACTGTTGTTATTAATGATAAATAAAAACACATGTTATTTTATATGAAAATTCTCGGTTCATATGAGTTCAGCGATTATTGTTATGAATTACGAGCAAACTTGTCAAAAATTCAAGACAGAAGAGGACTGTCTTTTTTTTTTTGCAGGAAATATATTCTCATTTTATTTTTTAATAAAATATATTTTTTTTGTTATTATAGTTACTTTCCCCAGCTGTTGCTTTTAGTAACAGTTTCATCATAATGAGTAACCGATATCATAATAGTAACCGGAGGCTTGGAAACAGAAAAGAGCCAGCGTATCCTATGAGGACAACAAGACCCTAGATGGATAACCGAGCGCAACCGAAAGTAGACTGATGCGACCGAACCTCCTCCCATCAATTCGCCAATCTGTTGTCAACAATACGCTCTGTAATAGTGTAATGTAAGAATACAAAAGTAGAAATTTACTTCATAAGTTCTACTTTTATATAATTTAATGGAAACAAAATGTTTCCATAGAAACTAAACTGAAACTTTTAAAATATATTTTCAACTTGACAAACTTAAAATATATAGGTAGTGTACAGAATACTTGTACTAAAATTGTTTAAAAAAATGTTTTATTGTACTTATGTGGGAGAATATGTGAATGCTGCTGAGTTTAATTAAAGTATTGTTTTTGCAAACTCTTTAAAATTATATTAAAAAGATAATTATTATAGGACGGTAAGGCAAAGTTTTGTGATGCGCGCACCGCACCAGATTTTTCATATATGTAGTACATCACCGAGAAAAAGAAGTGAAAAAAGTACTGACGAAAAGAAAATTTTATTTGCGCAATTCTCAAAAAGTATGCATTTTATAGTAAATTATAGTAAAAATTCTCTAAAAAACAAAAATAAAATCTAAATCGGACCAGTTTTAGCAAAGATACAATGTATCGGATTTATCGGAAGTACATCTGGATATCATCGATTTTCAACTCTTTTACTATTTTCGCGAAAACGGTTCCAACGATTTTGATTAAATATCAATATACAATAAAATGGTCTTTAATATCACCCAGGTCTTGTCCTCATTGAAATAATCTGACAGGGTTTAAATGCCGAATTTTCAAGATGGCTTCATCTAAATTATTTTTTGTTTATTTGAAATAATTAACCCTCTCTCAGTGTTAGTAGTAATAAAAAATGGTTGAATATAAAGTATGAAAGAATTTAATAAACAGAAAAAAAAAGGAGAAATATTTTCGCAGATTGAGAACAAATTTCAGTAAATAAGAGTACTAATATATAAATATAAAAGATCAAAAACTCAAAATGAGGCATAAATTAATTGATAGAAAACAATTGGAAGATTCCATAACACAAGTCAAGTCTCTAAATTACCGGTAAAAATCTAACTAGTCAACGTTTTGCCAATTCAGGCATTTACATACACCAAAAAATCACATCTATGAAGATCAAATACAGCACATCTCACAACAATCGCCAAGAAAGACGCATCATCCTCTGGAGCACATCACTCCAAGACATCCAATCACATACTATGCTCGCAATATTGGCGAAACGTTAACTGGCTATTTTTTTACCGGTATTTTAGAGACCTGAGGCTTTGTGTTTTGGAATCTTCCAACCGCTTTCTAGTACTAATATAGATGTATAATATACCGTTTGGAAAGCTAATGATTTTAGAAAAATTAATATCACAGATATAAATTCGTAGGAGTCACGAAAAACGCATGAACTTAAGTGATTTTTGTAGTTAATAACTTCTAATTTTATACATAAATGAAAAATAAATGAAAACTTTTAAAATTTATTTCAAGTACAGAGATAAGTGAAAGTTATGTATGATGCAACAGATTTTTAATCATTATTATTAAAAAAGAGTAATACATTAAATCATTTCGTTCAATTATAAGGGTTAATAAATGAAGGAAATATTAGGACAATGATAATCTTTTATAAAACCATTGAGCAACTACAACAATTAGCAATTAATTAACAGCAAAAAATCAGCAACGACGAGAACCTTTTACGTAGACTAAAGAAAAATGATAAATTATTAACTAATGTCATAAATAATTTAACACAACTTATTAATGCTGCGATCAAACGAAAGGGAGAAACAGGCTAAAGATTTACATTAATAGATAAAATATTATATAATAGCTTAAAAAAATATCTCTATAATGTATCAGAGCGGCTGGTACCCAGGCACATCAGGGGAAAACCGGTCTTGGGCCTAGCGTATCGGCCCTCAGCTTCATAATAGGAACACTGCCTGGGTCTTAAATATATCTAGGAAAGTTGTTTAAACAATATATTTTTAACAGATTAGATTTTTTTTTTTTGGGGGGGGAGACGAATTACTTTATTAAAAAGCAATATAAATAAAATACTTATTTTATTGATAATACATTAGAACCCTGCTCATCCGTATCAGCCATATCCGAAACCCGGATTATCGGAACGGTTTTTTTACATGTAATTTTTTTATATTTTATTTTTTGGTGTTCCTTTAGGTGTTTTTATTTTTGTTTACAATAAACTGATACGAAATAATATCATATAATGTGATACAGAAATTCGTAATTTAAACGTAGAAAAATTTAATTTATTTGAATACATATTCATGTAAATTAGCTTGTATCTTGCATCCAATATTATTTTTTTAAAACATGTACATAATTCCTTTTTAATGAATCTATGTGAAATCCTTAAAAGTGAAGCATATGTTTTTGTTAACAAAATGAGCCCTATTAGGCTAATTAAAGTTTTTTTGAAAACAGATTGAAATTTCATGTTGAAGACCTCCCTCCACTCTGTTATATTTAAACAATGAATTCATCATCATCATCATCATCAATTGGCACTGCAACCCATCACTGGGTCCTGGCATCCTCAAGTAGCTTTCGCAAGTATATTCGGTTAAGTGCAGCTGTCTTCTAGCTTCGAACACCAAGCAGGTTCCTCGAATCTTCTTTTACACCATCAGGCCATCGTAATTTGAGATGGCCTCTCAAACACATTGTTCCTCATCGAGGAGTTTCTTTGTAATCTCATGGGCATCCATCCTGGCTACATGGCCCGCCCATCGAAGCCTACCTTTATCATTTTAACATCTGGTTCCTTTAATTCAGAATACAGTTCGTTGTTTGTTCGTCTTCTCCATGTCTCTCAAATATACATAGGTCTCGCTCATCACTTTTAGAAAAAGCCCATGTTTCAGATTCGTAAGTAAGTATTGGCCTGATTAGTATCTTATATAGTCTTATTTTTGTTGCTCATGAAAGCAAACTGGTCCCCAGTCTTCGACGAAGTCCAAAATAGCATCTATTAGCCGATGCTATTCTTCTTCTAATTTCAACTGAAATATCATTATTTTCGTTAACTTGAGAACCGAGATAGACAAATTCACTTACACCTTTAAATTTGTAACGCCCAAATTGAACGGTGAATTCATCATGATTCTTCACTTCTTTAGCGACCGTGTTCTTAGAGTTTACAAGGCCCATTTGTCTGGCCAATGATTCAAGGGCAAGAAAAGCCTCTTCTACAGCAGTTCTCGATCTTCCAATCATGATATCTAAATCATCTGCGTAGCCAAGAATTTGGATTGTCTGATTGAAGATTGAACGTCTTGTCTGGATCCCAGATTCTCTGACTGCTTTCTCCAGATATAAATTAAACAACAATCATGCACGGGAGTCTCAGCGAAATAACTAGGTAGTAAAGTTATCAAGTAAAAACAATCAAGCCAACTTCGTTTCTTATGTAGAATTGTCTTATTCCAAGCTTTTGGCACCGCTTCATCAGCCCATATTAAGATGAGGAGATTATGTAACACCTTCAGAAGTTCCTCTCCATCTTCTTTGAAAAATTCAGAAGACAGTGCGTCAAAGCCTGTGGCTTTGTTATTCCTAAGTATATCTATTGCTTCTCGGTCTTCTTCGTCAGGGGGCTCTTACTCATCCTCTGGTGTTCGGGTTAAGTCTGTTACTTCCAGCAGGTCCTCCTGTTGGTAGTTTTAATTGAGTATGTGATCAAAGTGGATGTTCCATCTTTTTAGTATTTGGTTATTGTCACTATATAATGATCCATCAACATCTCTACATAAGGGCAATAATTTCTTGAATGGCTTTCGGCCATTATTCACCCTTTGGTAGAATTTTCGGCATTCGTTCGCATTTCTTAAGGTCTCGATATCTTCTAGTTCTTTATTTTTTTTCATGCTCTTTTTCTACATCGGAGTATACTCTTTTCTTCTCTCCTTTTTTTGTCGATATGCGTCAAATGAGGTTCGAGTATGTCATAGCATATTTTTATATGCTACATTTTTCAAGAATTCAGTTCATTATTATTACCTATTGTGTTAACTCCCAAGTTTTTAATTTTTTTTTATTTTAATATAATACAACAAAGTGTATTTTGTGGAGGTTTTCTCTAGACAAAAGGAATCGAGTGTTTATCTCTATCCAACAAATAATTTATCAGCATATCACTTTATTACATGCCATTAATACCAAGAATTTTTATCGACTATTCATATCATTCCATATCAGGGATTGCGCTATATCCAGAATAACCCAGGCCACATTATTCCGGACAAACGGGGTTCTACTGTAAATTCAATATGTCTTATGAATAATAAATAGTTATAAATCGAATCTCAATCATAACTATAATATATTAACCTAGAGTCTAACATTAATATGAAATACGATATATATATATATATATGACTTATTTACAATATCGAGCCTACATTGATGCTCGGTTTTTTAAAATAATTTTTAAAAACCATAAATAGGTGAATCTTAACACAACTATTCTACAATGAACGTTCATGTTAATAATTGACATGAATGTTCATTGGAGATATCGTTAATTTTCTTATTAAAATATTTATTTTTAAAAAAGGTAGGAGGTAAAAAAATTACTAACTGTTATACAACAATTTAATAAATATTTTAATAATAAAATTTATTGAAAATTCACAACAGTATTTTTATACAGATCATTATGGAACGAAAATTGTGGAGAAAGTATCCGTTGGAAGCATTAGAATAATTATTTTATATTAAATGCCTCGTAGGATTACCACGAATATGTCTGTTTATAAACAAGTGAGTAAGGATATATCAGTGGCGTAGGAGAGCGTGGCGATGGGGGCAACTTGCCCCGAACTCCGAGATTCAAGAAGCCTCTGATTCTCCAGGTTCGATTTTTTTTTCTCTACTAGCAATACTCATGATAATTCAAAGAGTAATAAGAAAGACAATAATTTTGTAATAAAAAAGAAGAATAAGCAAACAATTGTATATTAAAAAACGGGACAGATATATTATTACGAGGAGAAATGTCTCGAAAGGAAAGTGACGTAAGAAAGACATTCAGTTTCAGGCTTTGTTCGTGTCGTGATTCACTCACGTGGGGATCAACCGCGCCTGTTGAAATATCCTAACGAGTTGTAACATCGAAAGTAAAACATCGATATTCGATATTTTGAGATATCGCAAAACCATATATCGATATCCATCGATAATTGCTAGAAAAATATCGATTTATTTACATATCGAAAGGAAATGGATGAAAAAGCAAATACAAGTGCATCAAATGAGTATAATGTTAAGCTGCGAAGAAGATTATGAAATAATATAATTATTATTTATAAAACAATATTTTTATTAGCCATCAATCGTTATAAATTAAAAAGATAGAAAAGAATTATACGTTGGCAGAAAAAAAAAAAACACATATTTATCTTGAAGACGTTTAGCCATATTTCATATATTATAGTCTTCTACAAGTTTTTTAATAATAAAACCTTAAAACTTCTAAACATTTTATTTACCTTATAACGTTTCCGACTACATTGTGTATTCTCAAAAAAATCATCTAAAAGCATATAATTAATTTGATATACATCTCAATACAATCACCATTTATATTATTATCTCTACATGGGATTAATTAACATTATTTATATATAATTCTTATCTCCTAATTATTGTTTAGTAATTAAATATTGTTTATTCTTATATTTACTGGTAAAACTCCAGAATCGTGACCCCCAACATCGCGGACGTCTAGATTTTTAAGTCCTGACTGTACTTTGAGCAGCGCATGTCAACAACAAATACTCACAATCAAAATAACGGATCCTTATCATTTGAGATCGGGGCCTTACTCCCTGCGCTCGCTCAAGAGACAAGCAAACCACCAATGATATATTCACAGATACTAAAAGAATTAACAAAAATCTGGTGCGGTGCGCGCATCACACAACTTTCCCTTACCATCCTATAATAATTATCTTTTTAGTACAATTTTAAAGAGTTCACATAAACACTGCTTCTAATAAGCTCAGCACCATACAAATCTTCTCCCACTTAAGTACAATAAAAAAAAATTTAAACAATTTTAGTATAACAATCCTGTACACTACCTATATATTTTAACCTTGTCAAGTTGCAAATATATATTAAAAGTTTCTGGTTTAGTTTCCATGGAAACATTTTCTTTCCACTAAATAATGTGAAAGTAGAAATTATTAAGTAAATTTTCGCCTTTGTATTCTTAAATTACTTTATTACAGAGCGTATTGTTTACAACAGATTGGCGGATTGGTGGGAGGAGGATCGGTCGCATCCGTCTCCTTTCAGATGCGCTCAGTTATCCATCTAGGATCTTGTGATCCTCATAAAATACACTGTATCTTTGCTAATACTGGTCCGATTTTGATGATTCTTTTATTATTTTTTAGATAATTTAATTACCTTTCATACAATTCTACACATAATTTACATTAGAATGCATACTTTTTAAGCTATACGCAAATAAAGTATTCTTTTCATCAAAATTTTCTTCCCTGCAATTCCTCGATAATTTACTAAATAAATGAAAAGTTAAAGGCCTTTATGAAGAAAAATTTAGCCAAGTTTCATCAAAATCGTTAGAGCCGTTTTCGAGAAAATTGTAAAAAAGTGTAAAATCCATGATATAATAGCTATTTCCGGTTAGTCCGATGCGCTGTATCTTTGCTAATACTGGTCCGATTTTGATGATTCTTTTATTATTTTTTAGATAATTTAATTACCTTTCATAAAATTCTATACATATTTTACATTAGAATACATACTTTTTAAGCTATACGCAAATAAAGTATTCTTTTCATCATACATTTTTTCTCTACAATTCTTCGGTGATTTACTAAATAAACGAAAAGTTAAAGGCCTTTATGAAGAATAATTTAGGCAAGTTTCATCAAAATCGTTAGAGCCGTTTTCGAGAAAAATGTAAAAAAGTGTAAAATCCATGATATAATCGCTATTTCCGGTTAGTCCGATGCACTGTATCTTTGCTAATACTGGTCCTATTTTCATGATTATTTTATTGTTTTTTAGATAATTTAATTACCTTTCATAAAATTCTATACATATTTTACATTAGAATACATACTTTTTAAGCTATACGCAAATAAAGTATTCTTTTCATCATACATTTTTTCTCTACAATTCTTCGGTGATTTACTAAATAAACGAAAAGTTAAAGGCCTTTATGAAGAATAATTTAGGCAAGTTTCATCAAAATCGTTAGAGCCGTTTTCGAGAAAATTGTAAAAAAGTGTAAAATCCATGATATAATAGCTATTTCCGGTTAGTCCGATGCGCTATATCTTTGCTAATACTGGTCCGATTTTGATGATTCTTTTATTATTTTTTCGATAATTTAATTACCTTTCATAAAATTCTATACATATTTTACATTAGAATACATACTTTTTAAGCTGTACGCAAATAAAGTATTCTTTTCATCATACATTTTTTCTCTACAATTCTTCGGTGATTTACTAAATAAACGAAAAGTTAAAGGCCTTTATGAAGAATAATTTAGGCAAGTTTCATCAAAATCGTTAGAGCCGTTTTCGAGAAAATTGTAAAAAAGTGTAAAATCCATGATATAATAGCTATTTCCGGTTAGTCCGATGCGCTATATCTTTGCTAATACTGGTCCGATTTTGATGATTCTTTTATTATTTTTTCGATAATTTAATTACCTTTCATAAAATTCTATACATATTTTACATTAGAATACATACTTTTTAAGCTGTACGCAAATAAAGTATTCTTTTCATCATACATTTTTTCTCTACAATTCTTCGGTGATTTACTAAATAAACGAAAAGTTAAAGGCCTTTATGAAGAATAATTTAGGCAAGTTTCATCAAAATCGTTAGAGCCGTTTTCGAGAAAAATGTAAAAAAGTGTAAAATCCATGATATAATCGCTATTTCCGGTTAGTCCGATGCACTGTATCTTTGCTAATACTGGTCCTATTTTCATGATTATTTTATTGTTTTTTAGGTAATTTAATTACATTTCATACAATTCTACACGTAATTTACCGTAAAATGCATACTTTTTAAGCTATAGGCAAATAAATTATTCTTTTCATCAAAATTTTCTTTCCTGCAATTTCTCGATAATTTACTAAATAAATGAAAAGTTAAAGGCCTTTATGAAGAAAAATTTAGCCAAGTTTCATCAAAATCGTTAGAGCCGTTTTCGAGAAAATTGTAAAAAAGTGTAAAATCGATTATATAAAGTAGCACTTCCGGTTTGTCGATTTTGACGAAAAAGTTGCCGTAACATCACAGCCATATACCTACTTTAAATATGAAATTTGATTATCGTACGACTTTTTGTTTTTGAGCTAGGCTGTTCACATACACACATACACACAGACACACACACATACACACAGGCACACACACAGACACACAAACCATTTTGCGAGGCTTGGTCAGTGGACCTTAAAATGTGTATTTCCATTGAAAACTTGAATTCGAAAATTTTTACGATCGCAATACTTCCGCTTACTATATACTTCGTATATAGGTAAGGGAAAGTAAAAAGATAACCCACAATAAATATAACCATGCTGAATTATAGACAAAAAAATCTACTACACAAATCGCGGAAGTTGATTTATTGAGTAAATATTTATTTGAGTATTTGTTGTGGGGCATGCGCAGCTCGAAGTATTGTCAGGTCTTAAAAATCTAGACCTCCCCATGTTAAGGTTACGATTCTGGAGTTTTACCGAATAAAGGAAATTGTTAATTAAAACACGTTTTAGATGTATTATTACACCGTTTTAGAACTAAGCTTCGGCACATTAATTTATTCTTTACACCCTTTTCAAATGTAGTCAAAATTTCTTTATCAGTTAGGATTCTTGCTACCAATAAACCTTCGTGAAAATTGGCGAAATCTCGGAAAGCTATGAGTTTCTTCATATTGAGGTAGGTGATTCCCATCCTCGATGCTGTCAAAGAATTACATCACTACTTCCTTGCGTTAAATGTCTTAAATCGTTTAATTATGGCCAAGTCTAGAGACTGCAGTTTTGAGATTGTGGTGGAAGGCAAAGAAAGAACATTAAGATCGCTGATTGATGGGGTACAATTATTACTGTTGTCCGTACAATTATCAATAAATAGATAAATCGAAAATAAAAGCTTAAAACGACCGAAATTCATAGAAGCATTCCCCTCACCCTCACTCTTCTCTCCTTTTAAAAAGATTAAGAGTTACCCAGATTTTTTATTTCGAAATTCGAATTATAAGACGTTTACAGTACTTGGAAGACGAAAATAAATATGAATTATCGAGGGGACCGGATTGCGGATACGCATTAAAGGGAGATTTTTAATGGACCAGAGAATCCATAAGAATCATCGGGAAATGAATAGTTGAGATTCTACTGTAATATGGTTTAAAATGTCGGTATCATCGATATATCGTTGTAAAATATCGATATCATCGATATATCGAATGTTAAGATATCGATAGAAAATATCGGTGTTTCAAATCCGATATATCGAGAAATCGCGTTTTGATATCCCAACCCTAATCTGGTAACCTTCCGCATAGCCACCGTTAGAAATTAGGAAACCAATGTTTAAAAAAAAAATAGTTAAGGAATTACTTTTTATCAGGCAAGATATATAATATTTTCAACTTTTACTTTGTGGTTTGGTCAGATATTCCATTTTGATTGTTTGTATTATAGGTCGCTTACATGAAAAATGATCAGTTTAACTAGCGTGCAAATTACATTTAACTTTTATAACTTGTAAATTTTGATTTATTATATATTTCACATTGACGGTTTATTGTATTGCTTCTAGTTGAAAAGTAATAAATTTATAATGTTTGAGAAATGCAAGAATCGTTTTTCTAACTGCAAACACCAATGAATTAGAATGAAAAGCTTAAATAGTAATACAGTAAAAACTAAGGTTTTGAGAATTGAATGAAACTTAAAATTTACCCTTTTTTTCTTCTTTTTTTTTTTTCGAAGAACTATTTATGATTTTTCATTATTGAATTTGTCTTGGGCATTGAAGGCAATTGGCGCATGAAGATATTTCTATATTTTGTGGCAGTATACTTCCAGCTGAGGCATGCATGTGTGCACGTGGAAACCACAACATAATTTGCAATAGATGGAGCTCACTAACTTGACCAAATTTGGATTGGGATTGCAATTAATAGTTTTACTTCAACCCACATACCAAAGAAAGGCAATAGAGGATTTCTCGGTGAGTTTGTTGATTCACTAATTGTATTTTATTAAATACTTGTTTAAACTTAAATTATTTATAAAAAAAAAAAAAAAAAGCATTGCGATGTGCACCCGGTAAATATAATCGACATTTGAAGTCGACCAAAACGTCGTTGGGAGGATCATATTTTGACCATCACGAAGATTTGAGTGTTTATGGCGTTTAGTGGAGGGAGATATATCGGAAAAGATTATTAGTATTATCGGCATCGAGTCTTCGGGTTCGTAATGTCTTATAAAAAAAAAAAAAAAAAAAAAAAAAAACCTGTACCACTACAACCCGTGAAGGGTCTTGGGCTCAGTACTTGGTAAGGACCGTACTGTTTCTAAGCCAACGGTTGTGTAAGGAGGTGATTTGGCCGAGACCACGCTCAACCGCCAGGTTTTTCCCCAATTAAGGGTACCCACTTTATAGAGGCTGGGTGAGCCCCAGCAGGGTCCCCCGATCCCACAGGGTCGATCCACGACTGAATACAGAATAAATAATTATCTGCCTCAGCCGGTCTCGAACCCGGGACCTTGAGATTAGTAGCGCAGTGCCTTACCCACTGAGCTACTCAGCTCCCCAATGTCTTATAATAATAATAATAATAATTAAAAAAAAGTATGCTAGAAAATGCAGATAAATATCGTATGTTGAAATATAATTTATCGATGGAATGTCAAGGATTTTTTTTTTCTGTTCGACTTTTCGTTCGACTATCGGTTCGACATGACAAACGCGGAAAGAAACGCTAGGCATGTGATGTCAAATAATTATTACATTTGATTATTGATTGAAAAATGATGAATACATTTATTCACCGAATAACAGAATAACGAATAAATGGGTTTTTCATTATTTATTATTCTTTTTCTAAATAATATTTGCCCAACACAATGCGCCTTACCAAAATCGAATCGAAAGTCGTACAGTGTGGGCATTGCTTTAGAGGTTTTAATTAAATTTTAACAAAAGCTTTATTAGAGAATGGGATTGGTTTAAATTATCATAGAAGAAGTTTGATAAATACATTTCCATTCATACAATATATTTTCTCTTTTGTTAACGAAAATATAACCTAGAAGAAATATCTGTGTAAATATGTGTATATGCATAATAGCACGTGTTTTCATTTTTAATGTAGTTAATTGTAAGTACTATTGATTTTTTTTTTTAAGACTCTTACTTATTAATATACTGTATACGATTATATATATATATATATATATATATATATATATATATAAAAGGGGTAGGGGGCGGGGGGCGGGTAGGGAGCGGGGTAGCTCAGTGGGTAAGGCACTGCGCTGCTAATCTCAAGGTCCCGGGTTCAAGACCGGCTGAGGCAGATAATTATTTATTCTTTATTCAGTCGTGGATCGACCCTGTGGGATCGGGGGACCCTCTTGGGGCTCACCCAGCCTCTATAAAGTGGGTATCCTTAATTGGGGGAAAACCTGGTGGTTGAGCTTGATCTCGGCCAAATCACCTCCTTACACAACCGTTGGCCTTGAAACAGTATGGTCCTTACCAAGTACTGAGCCCAAGACCCTTCACGGGTTGTAGTGGTACAGGTTTTATATATATATATATATATATATATATATATATATATATATATATATATATATATACATTTTCAATGAAATAAGCATTTTATTAGACTAGAAAGATATGGTTTGGTTGGCGGTCAAGAATAAAACATAAAATAGAAGCCAGTTGTCGTACGTTTGATAGTATAGAAGGATCAATATAATTAGGGATTGATGAATTATTTGCCACTTCTATAATTTTTTTTGTTATTGAGAGCTAGTTTTAAATGTTATACATTCATCTTCAGTTCTAAAAACATACAAAAATAGTTTATGATTTCATGAAAACACGCAAAGAAAGTTTATGATTACATAAACAAAAACTGTTTCCCTAATATAAAAATCCCGTGAATAAATTTTCCACCGAAGTATGCGAGTTGATAAAGAACAGCATATTAGTACCTGATAATAAAAAAATACAGTCTCATTGAGGTGAATCCGTTACCTCCCCGACTATGTGGCCTACCAAAAATACACGAACCGGAAATTCCTATAAGACCGGTCGTTGCTTAGATCAATAGCCCGATCTATAAACTTTCCCATTACTTGAACAACTTATTCAAAACAAAAATCTCATTTCCCCAACAAAACACGGTAAAGAACTCTATAGCATTATTGAACAAAATTAAAAACATACCAATCCCGGATAACGTGAAATTAATATCATTCGACGTGACAAATCTTTTCACAAATATCCCACCACCAGAAACAACAGAAATTTTAGAACAGTTAATCTACCACCCCTTGAAAAACTAGATTTTTATAATTTGATGTGCATCTGAACAAACCATAATAATTTTCAATTTGATGGAAAATTCTTCAAACAGAAAGAAGGCTTACCGATGGGCTCCCCCCCTCTCACGCTTTATGGTAGATTTATTTGTGGACAAATTAGAACAAAAAATTCTTGTTCGAAACAATGCTCAATTAGCTCAACATATCATATACTGGTATCGGCATTATATGCATATGGTCTAGGACAACAAGACAAATAAATAGTTTCTTAAACGAAATAAACGAAATTCACCCCTCGATTAAATTTACAGTAGAACTGGAAAAAAAAAAACTATAAACTTGTTAGATTTAGAAATCAATAAAAAACCACTGTCGTGAATTTGGAATTTACCGGAAACCCATCCACACGAATGTCGTCATAAACAACGAAGCTAGGAAACCGATAGCACATAAACTCGCAGCCTTTAACAGCATGATTTAACGACCGATAACTAGGATTAAACCCTGCATTTAAAGTAGAAAAGAGTCTATCCTCGTATTTTCCTTCTCCTAAAGACAAAATAAACCCTTTCCAAAAAAGCGGAGTATACGAACTAAATAGTAATTATTGTGCAGCCAATTACACGGGAAAAACTGGGAGATCGCTAAATCAGAGATTAAAGTAACATGTACGTGCATATAATAATAAGACAGAGAATTAAAACTTTGTAATTCATTTAAATGAAAAAAAACAAACAAATTCATCAAAGACTCAGGAGTTAAATTAATACATCAAGTTGAAAACAGTCACAAATTAAATATATATGAAGCACTTGAAATAATAAAATCCTTCAAATCCAATCCAGATTTTTGCTTAAATGACCAAATAAATATCTCCAATAGTCCAATCTTAAATTTATTCCCATCCATAACATAAAAAAAGCAATTACTCACCGGAATTACTGGGAAAACCCAGACTCTCTAACCGTATCATTTACCTATAAACACCTCTCCTTTCTTCCATTACTAGTTTAGTGCGAGAACAAACTAATGTAACCTTTTCTGTTTGATATAATCTACTTAAACTTTGGGGAGTACCAAAATGTATTTGATCTCTTGTATTACTTAAATTCATAATTCAAAAACGTTTTATAATACTAATTTATATTAAATTAAATTTAATATGTATAATAATACCAAACTGTATTTTAAATTGCTTATTTTTGAATTTTTGAAGATGAATTCATAATATTTGAAACTAGTTTAAAATAAAAACAAAATTATGGAAGAGGCAAATAATTTATCAATCCCTAATTAAAATAGTAACTATTTATTAAATTCCGACGTTTCTACCCACATTGTTGCTCTTCAACAGAGCAAAATTGAAAAATACAAAGGAGTTTTTTAGGAGTAAAAAAAAGACATTTATAAAAACATATAAATATGAACACAGAGAAAAATAGAAATATTATGAATGTTAAAGAGGAATACAATGATAACCGATATAGTAATAAGTTGAAAACAGATCAACAATATACTAAAAAAATAATAACTGATAAATTTAAAACGATAGATAATTAAAATAATAACGATAAACAACTGATAAAATAATTATACTGGAAAAGTAATAACTCATAAAGTAATGAATGGTAAATAGTAAGAGTAATTATTTTTGACCGCCATACGGGCATCTTGATTTACCATACGGTCAATTATTAATGCTTAATAATATTATCAGACAATTTAATATTTTATTTACTATATTCTTATTATTCCTATGAAGAAACAAATAACCATTAGTTGAATGGCATAGGGCTTCTAATGGCAATTAAATCGGATTCCTAAATTAATCAATGCCTTAAATAGACAGTTCATGGTTAAATAATGGAGGTATGCCTAATTATATTTTGTTGTTTGTATGCAATTAAACTTAATTATTTGTGCTTAACTATAATTAATATTCCAGTCGATTAATATTTCAAAAATAAATTAAATAAATCGAATAAACTATCTATTTAAAAGTATTTAAAAATAAATGTGTTGAATATAAATTTAAATATCTGAAATGTTTTCAATTTTTGGATTTAATATTTCATTAGTAATATTAGGATAAGGAGTGTTATAGACTTATAGACTCAATTTTATATATGAATTGATTTTTTTCATATAATACCGACGAACAATTTAAATTTGTACCTAATGGATTCTAAATGCGCATTGTTAAAAACAGGTTTAAAAGATTGCAAAGTCCTCTGAATATAAAAGTGTTAAATAAACTCACAACTCCTCAGAAGTAAGAATGCTTTTAGACGATAAGCTGAGATTTCGCCACCAGTGCCAGATGGCGATCTCCGGGGAAGAAACTGGGGTTACGAACTACTTTAACACTTTCTCAAAAAGCTCCATAAAACTCCCTATTTATTAAAAACTAATTGCATAATGCTCTAACTAAAAATAATTATGATCAATCCTGATTATGAATATACCCTTAACTAAGGTCAAAAATGACTATTTGATAAATACTTACTGGACAGCGCTACAGCCCGGGGAGGGCCTTGGCTTCCCTTACATCAGACCACTCCTCTCTGCACAATGCCTTTCTCTTCCAATTTACTTCTCCCAGAGTACGCAAATCTCCTTTTACATCATTCAACCATCGTCGTCTCGGGCGAACTCTACCTCTTGTGGCTTGCATAGAGGTGAACAAGATCTTCTTTAGCACTATCATTATATGGCCTAACCATTCTATTCGCCTCGCCTTTACGAAGTTAACGATGTCACATTCGCCATACAGCTCAATATTTTTTCCTATTCGCCATTCCCCCTCGTCAAGAACAGGTCCATAAATTTTTCTGATCGCTTTTCTTTCAAATATCTTCGACATTTTAATAGTGGTACTTCATAGGGTCCATGTTTCCGAAGTGTACGTCACAATCGGTCTCACTAACGGTTTTTACAAATCTGTTTTTGTTTTTCGTGACAATAAGGAAGAACGGAAAAGTTTAATATTGGCGTAATAGGCGCGGTTATCTGCCATAATTCTTTTATCGATCTCTGCAGTTATTTTATTTTCTTTATTAATCTCCGCCCCTAGATAAATGAAAGTTTTCACTCTTTCGAAGCAATAGTCTTCCATTTCTATGTTTCTGTCTGTCGTTTAATTGCCATTTGGACTGAAATATATGTATTTGGTCTAACATTCATTGACAGGGAGGCTAATTTTCTCTCCTTCGGCTTTTAACGCTTGAAATGTCTGTCGCAGTGAGAGAATATTTCTTGCTACCAGACATTTATCGTCTCTATAAGCGCAGATTTGATTCGAGGAGTGAATTATGATGCCTCTAACATTGAGCTTGTTCACTGTACTGTGGAAGGGTCATGTTAAAAAGTGTGGCAGATAATGCATCTCCCTGTCTTACCCCAATTGAGATAGGAAAGGCATCACTGACAAAACCATTGAAGAGAACTTTCACGTTGCTGTTATTCAGAGTCACTTTTATCAATATTATTAATTTTTTTGGAATGTGAAAATCCCGCAACGTACTGATCAATTTTTCTCTAATCGCGCTATCAAACGGTCGGCAATAGTCAATAAATAGTAGATGGATGTCATTTCTGTACTCCCAGCATTTTTCCAAAGTTTGCCTCATTACAAAAACTTGATCAGAGGTACTTCATTCTTGTCTAAATCCACACTGGTATTCTCCAAGTATATTTTCGGTGAAGTCGCCAAGTCTTTTAGCTATTATATTTGAGAAAATTTTATATGCAGCACCCAGAAGAGATATCCCTCTATAATTCTGGCACAGCTGTTTATCTCCTTTTTTATAAATTGGGCATATAAGGCTGGCGCTCCAGTCACTAGACATACTTTCTTTTTCTCATATTTCCTCTATTAGCTGATACAACTGATTAAATAGTTCCTCTCCACTAAGCTTAAAGAATTCCGTGCTAAGGCCATCTTCACCCGGAGGTTTCCCGTTCTTCAATTTTTCAAGCGAATCGATTAATTCTTCTATAGATAGTGGTTCCAAATCATCAACAGCTTCTTCATCAGGATTAATCACTTCAGATTCACGTTCCACATTAGTCTCATCTTTCTGTCCCATGGATCCACTGTAATACTTTCCCTACCTTATCCTTACACGTGTCTATTTTTTATTGAAAGCTTCTGTTCATGTATCTTATTACACCATAGAATTTTCTAATTTCATTGCTTAAGCATAATAAATAAATTTGATGAATAATAGCCAAAAAAAAAAAACAACAGAAAAACTGTTTTTAGTAGATTTTTTTAAAACTTTATGAGTACAATTTTTTTTTTTTTTTCATCAACCAAACCAACTTCAAACATGTATAAGGACTAGTTATTTTATTAAAAGAATTTAACATTCCGCTGAAGCAAAGACCCGTAGCGCTCACGAAATTTTTGACGGTTCCCATTGACACTGTCCAATTTACTGTTGAAATCCTGGCAAAATAGCCGACTAATGTTTGATAATTCTCGTCGGTATTGTCCATTAGACTTCTCCACATGCAAAAAGCGAACATAGTTTATCAAATAATATTCGATCGCACGTTTCGTGAAGGAAAAATATTTCCGGAAAAATATTAGTTGGAAAAAATCATTTAACTATGAAAGTCTCAATCAGATGCAGAAAAACTATACTGCAAATTAAAGCTAATATTTTTTTTTTTTTAAAGCTTTTTCAAAGTTAGAACTTTAAATTAAACTGATCGATCGGATTTTAGAGGCGTGCAATGTTCTCTAACGGTTGAATCTTCCTAATTCAAGTATACTATTTTAAGTTACGTGCATTGGCCAGTAAATTCCATGAATGGCGAAGCTTTTTTCCATAGAGAAGAGATAAATAAATTGTAACTTATGAAACGATTACCTCAAAAGGAATTAATTTTTTAAGTCTGTCTATTATATTAATTCACAAAGAAATGTAAACAATGTGATGATGTTAGGAATCAATGGTTTAAAGGATTAGTTTGAAATACTCGGTAATAGATTAATCTTTAGAAAATATTTTGATTTTTGTCCACTAACGACGAACTGTGCACAGGCCTAAAAACATCGATTTTTCATTAAAACTATCGATACTTTGGATAGTTTTAATGAAAAAAATCGATGTCTGTTTGCCATCATCCCTAATCCAAGCAATTAAACAAAAAGAGGTTAAGAAAAGAAATACAAAAAAAAAAATAATAATAATAAATCGATAAATAAACAAAGCATGAAGAATGTTTACGTTTGTTGCATATCGTACCAAAGTCAAAATCGGTATATGATTATAGTATTCAGATGTTCTTCAGTAACACTGCAAACACGTAGCCGGTACTTATAACAATATAATCAGTAATTTTATATAGTATATACAATTTAAATACAAAATGAACTCAACGAAGTTGACGATTTTCTTCATTCGTAAAACTATTCCAACACGTGCTTCTAACATTAAAACAAACACCGCCATCATTCTACCTAATAATTTACAAACAAATAGATAACTTAAATAGTAAAAGTTTTCTTTGAAGAATATATTTAAACTTCCTGTGAATAATTTATTAAAAGCGTCTATTCCCTACTGAATTAGAGCTCTACCTTATAATTCCTTTGGTGAAAATTAATGTTTTGTTATACCAAAACATCTAGAAACAAATTTATTTTTATGAACTGGTAGTAATCTAATAATAACCGAATAATTAGGATATTCGTGGAAATTTACATTAATAGCCTAAAGTATCTCAAGTCTCTCGTCAATTCAAGTACAATCGGAACCGTAACTTAAGCTTATATTAGCTATTAATTCATATCTTAAACAGCATTAAGAAATTAATAAGTTAGTTGCCACCATATACCAGGATTTAATAAGAAGTCAAATAATTACGAAAATGTCTATAATCACCAAATTGGGCGTAAGTTTTAAAGTTAAGCATGAAAATTGGTTAAAAAATAATTATTAATAATTACCAAAAATATTACTCAAAATACAAACCTTATGTCGGTGGGCATGAAATTCATGTTTTCGTAAATTTCGGAAGGGGGGGGGGGATATATCCCTCGATTTTCCAAACTACAGGTATGGTAATCAATTTTTTTTTAATTTTCTAGGCCTTATTTTATTTTCAAGTTTTAGATTTTCATGGGAATTAGAAAATTACAGAGCATTAAAATTTCATGCTAAACATTAAACTTCCATGCTACCGATAAATCATCATGAAAGCACCTCTTTTTTCGGGAACATCGATTTTTTATTTTTTATTTCCTATCAAATTAATTCAGAAACTTTTTATAATGGACTTTTTTTTAAATATAACTTATTTTTGGTTCTTCCAGTAGTCTTTTTTTTTTTTTTACATCCAACCAATTGATCTTGCTTTATAACCTTCATTAAAAAGTTCTGTAAAAACAAATTAAAAAAAAAAATCTCATTAAAACCACTTTATTTCAATCAATTAGAGTAGAATTCTGATAATTCGTATATCGTATAAAAAAAAACCTTTTAGCTCGTATAAAAACAATGTAATCTGGTCCCTTCAACAATTCGTATTTATTTTCGTCCTCCAAATTACCAAACATGTAAAGGTCTTATAATTTGTATTTACATAAAACATAAAAATTATGTTTTTAAGAGAGGGAGAGAGGAAAACCAGTGAGAGGGAATCATTTCTATGAATTTTAGTTTGCTTAGATGTTTTGCTTTCGTTCTAGCCCTTGTTTCTTTCCATCAAGGAAAAAAATCATTAAAGCCCTAACCAATATTGATAAACGAACTGACGAGTCTAGGACATTTTTACATAACTCCATTGACGATAACACCCATTTTGAAGAATAAGCCAAAAAATTGTCTTCCAGGAGTCGAACAGCAAATTAAAGTTAAAACTGGTGGGTACTCATAACTGGAAAAGCATTTATACCCTCTATTTAGATTATTTCTATAAATAACCACATATTATTCTATTTACTTAAGAAAATTATTTTAGATGATACAATAATTTTATAAACACTTCTTCTATTATTTAATTTTTTTTTTTTTTTAAGTTTATAAAGGAGATGAAACATTTCACGTATTTCTATGATGTAAATTTTATAATTTTATAAAAAACATTATTTGACGCATTTATTTCTAAAATTGATCAAGAAACAATTAAAGAATCTGGTGTCACCAGCACACGACCTTCCACCAATTCAATATTAAAAAGCAGTTTGGAATTTCAAATAAAGTACCACTTCCGGTCACTGTATATTATTCCCAATGAAATAAAAGTCACTAATAATAAATTTGAAACAGTTTTATATCATAGGAAATAACATATTAAATATTAGATATAGATAGATAGATAGATAGATAGATAGATAAAAGAACTTTATTCTGGGACTAGGTCCCTTAAGAATAACATGAAGGAACCAATAAAACAGTAACATTATCTGGCCATAAGACTATAGAATACAGACCAATTAATTTTTACAATATTTTCTGTAAAATAAATAAGCAAATAAATAGGATTTTTATCGAAAAAATATAATTAATTTGAGCAAAACAAAGACAGAGAAAATGAAAAATACAAAAATAATGAGTTGATTAGCAAAGTTTGTACATTAAAATCTATTATCCACTTCTGATCCAGATGTTAATCCTAAATTGAAATTTCGCAATTAGAGAGCATCATTTTGGAGAGAAAGAAGGTGTTGGAAAAGGAGGGATTTGAATGAGGATAGAGAAGAAGCATGCCGGATATTAGAAGGAAAGGAATTCCAAAGGATAGAGGAGCGGGCGAGGAAGGAGCGTTCGAATGTTTTGGTTCTGTGGGAGGGAGTATGGAGGTCAGAAAGGCGAGATCTTGTTTCCAGTGCGTGGACCGAGGATTTGAATTGTAGGTGGCTGTAGATGTAGGAAGGATGGTGGGTGGTGATGGTTTGGTATAGAAAAGATCCGAGGAAATATTGTCTACGGTTGCAGGGGAAGAGCCACTCCAACTCGCCGTATAGGTGGGACACATGGGCCCGTCTCGAGGTGTCGAAGACAAATCTTAAAAAGCAGTTCATGATCCGCTTCAATCTGTCCTCGAGCACATTCGAGAGGCCCCCGTATACCACACATCCGTAGTCAAAGTGGGGAAAGATAATAGAGGACACAAGGAGTTTGCGGGTAGGTTGTGGGAGAAGATGTCGAGAACGATGGAATAATTTAAGGGTACTTATTGACCGTCGGGAAATTTGGGCAATGTGGGGTTTCCAGGAAAGGGTTTGGTCGATAGTAAAGCCCAAGTTTTTGATTGAGGAGCTGAACGTGATGGGGTGATCATTTAGGATTAAAGTAGGAAAGGTGTCAAGGGATCTGAGGAGGGAATTGGAACCTATGACAATGGCCTGAGTTTTCATAGCGTTTAAACTTAATCTGTTCAGGTTTGCCCAGGCACTGATTCTATCTAGGTCTTCCTGGGTACTGGCAAACGCTACTAATAGCTCAGAAGGAGGAAAGTATAAATAGATTTGGAAGTCGTCGGCGTATAAGTGGTGGGAACAGTGGTGGATTGAATTAGGAAGATCATTTATATAGGTATTGAAAAGCGGTGGGGAAATACTTGAACCTTGGGCTACTCCTGAGGACAAGGTAAGGAAGGAAGATAGGGGTTGATTAGGAATGGTAACTGCTTGAGTCCGATCGGAAAGGAAAGATTTGAACCATTGGATAGAGCTGTTGGAAAAGGATAGTGATTTTAATTTGGCAAAAAGGATAGAATGGTCCAGGGAATCTTTAGAAAAGTCAAGGAGTATTAATACAGTTAATTTTTTTCGGTCCATAGCGGTGTGTATGGTTGATAAAGTTGATAAACAAGAAGTAATACTTTATTTGATACTCTAAACTAGGATTGGGATATCGAAACGCGATTTATCGATATATCGGATTTGAAAAACAGATATTTTCTATGGATATCTTAACATCCGATGTATCGATGATATCGATATTTTAAACTATATTACAGTAAAGTCTCGATTATTCATATTCCGGAATTCGCAAATCCCGATAATTCGTTTGGATTCTCTGGCTCCTTGAAAATCTCACTTTGACTAGTTTAAAAACAATGTAATCCGGTCCCCTCGATAGTTCGTATTTATTTTCGTCTTCCAAGTGATTTAAACGTCTTATAATTCGAATTTTCAAATAAAAATCTGGTTAACTCTTAATTTTTTTAATAGGAGTGGAGAGTGAGTGAGAGGGAAATCGTTTCTGTGAATTTCGGTCGGTTTACCTCTTTTTTTCTATTCATCTCTCTTTATAAAAAATTGTAACCATATTGTTAGCCGCCAACATCGATCTGAAAAATTAAGTTCGTTCATGACTGGAGAGTCCGTGAAACCAAGGTGTTTTAAGAACAAAAACGTTACCGATAGCCTATCATGAAAACACAAAAGCATGGACCACAAGCGAAATATTCAACGAATGGGTACAATTAGATATGAAATAATAAACGACAAAAATTTTAAACTGTGTATTGATAATTGCACGTCCCACAGCAGTACCCCATCACTCAGCGATGTTAATTTTCTCTTTCTGCCTCCCAGCACAACCTCAAAGTTTTAGTCTCTAAATTTGGCCATAATTAAACTATTTAAGACATTTAATGCAAGGAAGTAGTGAGGCAACTCATTGACAGCATCGAGGATGGGAATCATCCACCTCAAAATGAAGAAATTCCCATAACTTTCCGAGATTTCGCCTATTTTGACGTAGGTTTAGCGGTAGATCCTAGCTAACGAGGACATTTTGACTTCGTTTGAAAAGGAGATAAAGAATAAATTTATGTGCCGACGGCTAGTTCTAAAATGGCAAAATAATACATCTACAACGTGCGTCATTTCTTAACAAAATCGGATATTGGTGTAAACGTATTTTCCTTTCTAAGCTTGCTTAAAGAAGCCGTCAACGATACCCATCTTCAAGGACTGCACCAAGAGAAAATAACCAATTTCTTTTCTAAATATTTTAAGGTTCTTTTTATCTAACTATATCGTTAGTATGAGCATTCATATTACTACAATTTTATATTCATTTTGTTATTTAGTATTTTTTATTTTTTACTACCGATTATTGGAAATCTCGATAATTTGAATATTCGATAATTCCTATTTAACTTTTGGACCCTTGACCTTACGAATTATCGAGATTCTACTGTATTTTATTTTAATTAACAATTTTCTTTATTCGGTAAAACTACAGAATCGAGACCTCAATACGGTGGAGGATTTTTAAGACCTGACTATACTTCGAGCTGCGCATGCCCCACAACAAATACTCAAATAAATGTTTGCTCAATAAATCGACTTCAGCGATTTGTGTTACAGAATTTGTTTTCTATAATTCAGCATGGTTATATTTATTTTCGGTTATCTTTTTTTTAATTCTTTTAGAATTTGTGAATATATCATTGATGGTTTATTTATCTCCCTTGAGCGAGCGCAGTGAGCGACAACTATAATGTAATCAAAGGAGTAATAATTTAAATTACTGTAAGGCCCCGACCTCAACTGATAAGGATCCGTATGTTTAAGTATTTGTTGTGGGCATGCGCAGTTTGAAGTAGAGTCAAATCTTAAATATCTAGACGTCCGCCATGATGGGGTCACGATTCTGGAGTTTTACCAATTCATATAAGAATAAACAATATTTAATTACCATACAATAATTAGTAGATAAGATTTATATATAAAAAATGTTTATTAATCCTATGTAAAGACAAATAGATATGTAAAAATATAAATAGTGATTGTACTGAGATGTATATCAAATCAATTACATGTGTTTAGATTAATGTTTTGAGAATGCACAATGTAGTGGAAAACGTTATAAGATAAATACATTTTTTAGAAGTTTGAAATTTTTATTACTGAAAAACTTGTAGAAGAATATAATATATGAAATATGGCTAAAAGTCTTCAAGATAAAAATGTGTTATAACATTTTTTTGGCCAAGAATAATTCCTCTCTATCTTTTTTTTTTTTATAATCATTCATGGTTAATAAAAATATTGTTTTATAAATAATAATTATATTATTTCATAACTATATTCATAGTTTAACATTATGTTCATTTGAGGCAATTTTGTTTGCTTTTTCATACATTTCCTTTCGACATATCGATATATCGTTAATTTCTAGCGATTATCGGTGGATATCGATATATGGCTTCACGGTATCGCAAAATATTGAATATCGATATTTTACTTTCGATATTCCAACCCTACTCTAAACTTATTTTTAATAGGAATCGTGTTAAAAATCGCCTATCGGGATTTTTTCATTAGTAATCGTACCTATTATGTTTTATATATTTTGCTGTAATTAGTAATAATTGCTAATTTAATAATAATTGATGCGGTACACGCAGAATTTAATTTTCTAAAACTATTATTTTAAGTATTTATTCCTAAAATTAAAAAAAGACACCATTTCAAAAAATAAATAACTGTAAACATTTTCCGGTAAAGTACCACTTCCGGTTGGCCAAATTTAACCAAATCTAGTATGTTATTTGCATTGGCATAAAAATCTTAAGCTACCTATTCACGGTCAAACTTAGTAGGACTGCGTTGAAGGGCTACAATTGGATTCATTTGTACACTCACGGTCCTACAAGGGATCCCATCAGCTATTCTAACCTGTGCTCATCACTTATCAATGTTTTAAAAAATAGTAATATGTCGGTAATTGGTCTTGCTATGGCGTTATTGGAAAAAAAAAAAGGAAAAAGAAAGTATGGGAGAAAACAATCTTTATTAAACGAATAAATTACAGTGATTTGAAAATGTTAAATGAAACAAATATGAAGGATTATAAAAATTACTTAAGAATGGATAACAAAATCATCCCTCTAGTATAAGGTAAGAATAAATGATAAAAAATGTATTTAAGGTTTATATTTGTATTATACGTTTTCATTTACAAGGTTTATACATATTCATATTACATGAATTCAGTATAATTTAAAGTAGTTTTACTAGTTGAAAGTTCGGGTCAAATTAATGATTACAAGCAAACTTAAAACAAGATAAGTTAGAGATGAACATTTAATTAACAAAAACAGAATCTAAAATTTATAGTTCAAAATTGTCTCCATTCAGGTTGAATCACATAATTTATTTAATATTTTAATTCAGTCCCAACAATAGAACTTCACAGTGACGCTATAATAAGAGATTTTGGATATGAGAACATATTTTCATTATTTTATCACACAGCATGTTTGAAAATACGTGTAAAATAAAGCAATAAAAAAAAAAAAAAAAACCGAAGATGTGTTTTCTAACCAATTTTTGTCTAATCATTCTAAGTATTAGTCTCTAATTAGATAAAAATGATTAACGTATTTAGTACTAGATAAAAAAAAAAAAATTCCAACCATGACCAAAAAAAAGAGTAAAAAAATCAATCTAGGAAGAAAACCCCCAACCTGGCAGTTCTTGACTAATAGTCAACAAATATTGATAACAATTAATGACGTAGTGGTAAACAAGTGTAGTTCGTAGCACGACAACCCTACTCACGATCCAACGCCAAGGGATTCCGCAATACAAGGGCTTGTAGGACGATCGGAGAAGCCTACAAACATCCTACACGCTCTATGTAGTCCGACACCCCCAATCACAGTCCAACGGCAGTCCGATATCTAGTGTGATCCTACAAAGTAGTCTTGCATGTAGGACCGTGAATGGCTGGCTTTACATATCAAATTTTAGAAGTTTAAGTCTAATAGGAACTTCAAGTAAAGTGCAACTTCCAGTTATCCAATTTTAACAAAAATTTAGTAAGTTATTTATATTGACATAACTGTAATTTAAATATATGTAACTGAAGCCGTTGGGAGGACGAAGTAAGAAAGGATGCCGGAGTGCTTGGAGTTAGAAACTGGAAAGAGGCTTCCGAGGATAGAGGAACATAGGCTTATCTTATTCTGCAGGCTAAGGGTCACTTCGACCTGTAACGCCGTCGAGTAAGTAAGTATATATACAATTATCTAAAGGTCCCTTACAAAACATGAAGAAAAGAATAATTCAATTTAGTCGAAAAAGTTTCTATGGGGAATACAAAAATTTTAAATTCACAATATTAGATACCTTCATGCTCCAGTAGTGTATAATAAATTATCCAAAATATATTGATTTTTGTTTAATTTTTAATTCAAAATAGTACCGATCATCAATATAAAGAGGTTGCGTGCTAATAATATGGAATAAAAAAATTCAACAAGAAATAGTCCTTCATAATTTTATGAGTAATAGGCATTATCTTAAAAAAATTACATGGAAATTCGTCTTATTCATCTCAGTAAATTTGTATGTTTAAACATTATATTTATTACGTATACTTTAAAGTAACAAAAGTTAAAGTCTTGTAAGCCTTTTGCAGAACGATTTATAATTGGTATCTCTTTTATGATGGAACTCTGGCTGTCCTATGGGTTCGGTTACTTTTTTTTTACTACTTCTTTTTTTGTTAGGTTAATTTATTATTATTATTTTCAATCGATAATAAACTCTTAATATATAAGATATCATGAAAATACCTCCTAATATTTGTTTTTGAAAAGAAGTTCATAATATTATAGAATACTACTGCTGAAAAATCACTATCTGAAAGTAAAAAACCCAAGCAACGCAGACCAACATTAGGTTTTAGATTGATGAATATTATCGTATATATTAAAATATATCTTAAATAATATATGGTATATATTAAAATATTATGTACATAAGCACATATGCACAGAGAGAGAAAGAGAAAGAGAAAGAATATCGTGGGCAAAATTCGATAAAACATCCAGCTGGAATGTTCATCAACTTCATTTCATTCAGTCAAAACTCCACTATCAAATCTGAATAGGAATTTTAACTTCATTAGGAATCGATCGCATATTCAAAACGCCTTCAGATTCAATAAAGTTGATACCTGTTCATTCAGTGGTTGAGGATATATCTCGAGCGTGAATTCGGAGTATTTAGCAATTCCATCCTCTATAACCCGTACGGTTCCTATTAACTGAATTCGTATCATTTTGTCAATAAGGAGTATTCAAGTTATTTAGTTGTAAAAGGAATTTAGAATAAATTTATATATATATTCTAAATTCCTTTTACAACTAAATAATATGAATACTCGCATTGCTTAATAATTGAAAAGATAATCAACGCTGATCGACGAGTAAGCGTCATAGGTGTTACTGGCGGTTAAAAATAGATAATTTTCTTTCTATGATATAATATATTTCATTCAATGTTCATAATTTAGTTTCATCATAAATTCTAAACAATATTCCGCATTTGAAAAGATAATGGTCCAGCGAGCTCTTGAGATTGCAAACAGTGGTTAGACTGTCAACAAGTCATTTCTATGTGATACATTTTATACTAATCGTATCTATAATATATACTTATCGTGTTACCTGAATCTGAAAAACGATAAATATATTTTTATATATACATATATATACATATATATATATATATATATATATATATATATATATATATATATATATATATATATATATATATATATACACAATCACATTACCATTTTTCAAATTCTAGTAATACTATAAGTAAATATGATCAGTACGAAATTTATTACATAGAAATAACTTTTTGACAGTCTGACCATTAATAACAATTCCAAGAGCTTGGAATACCATTATCTTTTCAAATGTGGAGTATTATTAAGAATTTATGATGAAACTAAATTACGATCATTGAGTTAAAGTTATTATAGTAAATTCTTATAACTTTAAACAATGCATTATGTTTGAAAATGTTTAAATATATTTAATAAATTTTCATCATCAATTATTACATTTATCAATAGTCTTTAAGAGTAAAAAAGAAATATATAGCTAACAATTTGGTACTCCGGAATGATTTCCTAAAGAAGGAATCAGTTGGCCTTGAGTACCACAACATTCCTTGTCCTTTAGACTCGTTTTTAAGCAGAAATTCAAGTCTCTTATAGGTCACTTGTAGACCCAAAAAGCACAAGGAACATCCGAAAACCGCTGCCTATAAAATATCAAACATGCCACGTGTGGACGGGACAAAATTCAGTCTGGCCAATAATTGAACGTAATATTTGTTATTTGTTAGCGGGATTTGAACCACTATTCAAGATACCAAAGATTTAATAATTTTGTGATTTTTTTTTTTCGTAGAATGAGATTAAAAGCGTGACAAATAATCGATTTCATAGGGAACAATATTTGTAACAATATTGACGCGTGCGATATATATCCCACGTTAAATAATATTGCTTCAATAATATTGACTCAATAACATTGACTGTGTAAGCGAGGCTTTATAAATCGCTCATTTATTTTGTCGGAGTCAACTAATTTATTAATATTATGTTATTTATTTATTTACTTTAATATTAATTCTTCTTTTTTTTATTATTTTAATTTTTTTTGTATATTTTATTCCTATACTTTTTTGTTATTTTCAAAAATATTGATATTGAAATTATCTTTATAAATGTAAAGACGCTTCCAAGTGTGTCCGAAAGTTGAATGGAGCCGACCATGGCACAGACCTTTCTTAGAAATATAGTTATAACTTCAATACAGAACAGTATGGATTGCTGTAAAGTTGAGCACGATATATCTCAACAAATTAATATCCACAAATATTTATATATATATATATATATATATATATATATATATATATATATATATATATATATATATATATATATATATATATATATATATATATATGATCTATTTTTAATAGTGAGTAGAAATCAGTATAATGAGATTTTAGAATCTCTCAATAGCTATAATAACAGAATAATATCCATAGTTGAAAAAGTTGTTAATAATAAACTTAGGTTCCCGGATATAGAAATTTCTATGGAAAATAACGAATTACATACCAAATGGAAAAAAAAAAAAAAAAAAAAAAGGCTATGTATAGTAATAGATAGCTAGACTTTTTTTCCAACCACCCCAAAATTCAGTTAATTGATACTGCATAAAACTTGAAAGAAGTATTAAACTAACAGATAAATAAATTATAAAAACTTCAAAAATTCTGTTTCTATCCCATGAATTTTCTGAGTCATGGCCGCAACTGAAGTAATGCTTAGTTATTGCTCTGTACTAATTCAGTAATAGTAGTGATATTAGCGCGTGTATTGATCAGCAACTTTGTAAACATCGATTTTATACAAAGGTGAACATTGATTGTTTTAATAACTTGAGTGAGGTGAGTGCTCCTTAATTAACTTTAATAGTGAGAAGTTGTGCTCGTAGACCAGAGAGATCACCCATGTGGCAGAGCTGTCTGTTCCTGCTCGCTACTGGTCTCTGGCTATCATCGCCTGGAACAGTCTGTTATCAGATCTCAGGTAGGTCAGTGATCTAGGCGTCGTAGTATACCTGATCTCGTCGACTGGACGTCACGAGTTCGAATTCATAGACTTATTACTCTTTTTTTTTCTTTTTTTCTTTTCCGTAAATCCATATGTTTTATTTTGTATTATTTTTTTTATGTATTTTTAGAAGTTAAATTTTAATTTTATATTTCTACAGTTTATTTATATTAATTAAAATGGATAAGTCCTCGAATATGGACACGGATGAAGAGACGGCTTTTTCCGAAATAAGCGAGACTGACTCGCAATATTTGAAGAGACGAACCCTCCAGAAGCGTCAACGAAACGCTGCACCTGGCTCTGCTGGGAATTTTGACAAATAAAAAAATAAATAAAAAAGTAAAATCAAAACAAATTTCACCACCTAACACCCGCAGTAAATCTGCAGCAACTAATGAAATAGAATCTGCATCAACAATTCCTACTATACCAACAAGCAACAAGTTTGCAGCCCTAAATAATACAACGGAATCTACCACTCACCGGCAGTTCTCTGAACCAGAGCCACCTCCAATATTTGTAAGCAATATTCAAGACTTTATGGCGTTTGGCCATGAAATTGCAAATTTAATTGGACAAACCAATTTCAAATGTTTTTCTCGATTAAAAGACATCAGAATAAACACTACGAATAAAGATAATTATAAAAAATTAGTCAATCATTTGACAGAAAAGAAGTACGATTTTCATTGTTTTCAACTAAAAGGAGAAAAAGCCTACAGAGTCGTCTTGAGGGGTCTTCACACCACCACCCCCACTACCGCTATCAAGAAGGATATAGAAGAGTTAGGGCACAATGTGAGAAGCATCTCCAACGTGTTCCACCCTACTGAAAGATATCCACTCCCATTGTTTTTTGTCGACCTTGAGCCAGGACCAAACAATACTGAAATATTTCTGGTTAATAGGCTAGTATACTCGTGTATACGTTTCGAAGAGCCGAGGCAGAGATTGTTCAGTGCACTAAATGCCAAATTTTAGGTCATACCAAATCCTACTGTCATCTTCAGGCCTTTTTTTAAAAATTCCGTTAAAAACTAAACAACAGATCGATTACGCTATTGAGGAATTCACAAGAGCAATAGGAACCACTATTTACGGCAACACATCACGCCACAAAATTAGAAATATCCGAGAAATCAATTTACCACATCATCTCCGCATTTTATTAACTGAAAAGCGCCGAGCAAGAGCGAGGTGGCATAGAACAAAATACCCATCAGACAAAACTCATTATACAAAACTGACCAACAAATTAAAAATAGAAATAAGAAAATTCAAAATTTCCAGAACTTTTCAGAGAGCCTAACTACTAACGATAAATCATTATGGATAACTACAGCAAAGCTACTAAAATTCAAAACCTTTAACCATCCGCTTCTCACTGAATCTCAGACCTGGTCAAGATCAGATGAGGAAAAATCCCAAATATTCGGTGAACACCTATTCAAAACTTTTAATCCTCATTCTGAAATCCTTAACCCAGCCCATCTTGAACATGTTGAGGCAGAACTAACTGTTCCACTTCAGATGTTCCTTCCTCCTAAAGCGTTTTATCCTTCCGAAATAATTAACATCATTCAGAAATTGCCTTCCAAAAAAGCTCCTGGCAATGATCTCAACACACCACATATCCTAAAACAGCTCCCTCGAAAAGCTGTCCTATTCCTAACCTATATATACAATGCTTCACTCAGATCCACCTATTTCCCTGACTCTTGGAAACTGTCGATTATAAAAATGATACCGAAACCAAAAAACCACCTGAATGTCCATCCTCCTATCGTCCTATTTCCCTCTTGCCCGTTATGGGCAAAATCCTAGAAAAACTCATATTAAAACGACGGTACCCAATCCTAGATTTAAATCAAGTGATTCCTGACCACCAGTTTGGATTTCGAACATCCCATTCTACTATTCAGCAGTGTCATCGTGTGGTGGATGTGATATCCTCCACATTGGAGCGCGGAATGTACTGCACGGGAGCCTTTCTCGATGTAGAACAAGCTTTTGACCGAGTCTGGCACCCGGGACTGCTTTACAAACTCCGTCAATTCCTTCTCCCAACATCTATTCTATTCTATTAATCCGTTCCTACCTCACCGATAGAACCTTCAAAGTAAATCATAATCTTGCCTACTCATCACTATTCTCTCAGTCCGCCGGTGTACCTCAAGGTAGTATCCTTGGCCCCATCCTTTACACAGTGTATACAGCTGATATCCCAAACCATCCTAACACCATCCTCACTACTTACGCTGATGACACATGTGTATTATCTGTGAACAATGACCCATTTGCCGCATCTCAAACCCTGCAGTCACACATCACAGCCATTGAAGAATGGTGTCAAAACTGGAGAATGAAAATAAATCCCAACAAATCCCATCAAATCACCTTTACCCTACGTCGTAAACCCACTACACCCTGTCCTACAGTATCCTTTAATAATATACCATTTATCCCTGTCGAACAGATCCGCTACCTAGGACTCCATCTTGATAAACGCCTTACATGGAACCCTCATACAAGACTGAAACGACAAGAAACTGCTCGTAGATTCCGATTACTACAACACTTACTTGACAAACGCTCCAAATTGCCAATTTTCTACAAAAAACTCATTTACATCACCATTATCAGGCCTATTGGACACTAAACCATCAAATTCCTCCCGCATCCAATCCTTGCAATCCAAAATCCTTCGAAAAATCCTTAATGCTCCTTATTTTGTCACAAATAAAATTATTCACAAAGAGCTCAATATCCCATTTGTTGCAGATGTAGCCCGAAATAGATATATCTCCTTTAATTCCAAACTCCTTGCCCATACCAACCCTCTTGTTCGTAGCCTTTTATCCCCATATATTCCTGATAATCCTCTGAGGTGTCTGAAAAGAAGATGGCCACGGGACCTTCTAACTTAAAATAGTTATTGAAGTGCTACCAATGGGTGGTTCCTTCACAAGTCATTCTCATGTCTTGTACTCTAACTTCACATTTGTTGTATTATGTAATACAGTTGTAAATTTCAATAAATAAATAATAATAAAAAAAAAAAAAAGAATTTTCTGAAACAATCACCGTTCCATCTATAGTGTGGCTCTTTGCTCATTTGCCTATCCGCCACGTTTAGTGACACTTATGAACTAGTACCTGATTTCTGATGACGATTTTTTAAGAGAGGATCAAGAAGATTTTTTCAGAAGGGATCAAATCTAAAACGCGGAGAAATCTCCTGAGGGCAACTCAGTAGGTACTAGATATATCATTTCTAGATTAACTACTATTTATACCACCTATAAGGATGCGAGGAATCGAATGGAATAGGTGCAACTAGAGATGAGCAACAACGCTTTTTTCGGTGTCATTTGTCTATAACAAAAAAAAATGATGGCCGAAGCGGCTGGTGGGGATCGTTATTCATTAAAAGTGATCGCTCAGTCCAGTGATTTGATTCCCCCATCAGTTGTACCGTGTGATTTTTTTTTTATTCACTAGAAAGCGAACCCAACAGCAACACTATGCATCATTATACCGCAGATAAAGTCAATACTCCGATAAATTTATATCAATAGAGTGATATTTTTTAGCGTTTTGACAGAATACAAATAAGTTCTATCAATCAGAAAAAAAATACAGTTGGCAGAATCTAATACAGGCGTTTAAATTGTTTTTAAAAAAATAATATTTTCACCAATTTAGGTTCTCCAATTCTGCTAGGCTTTGTTATATCAAATATCTGAATAGTCACATAACTAAAAATAGCACTTAACCCAATAAACAGAAACGATCTGCGCAATGTCTGTACGTGGTAAAACAAATGTAACTTAAAGATAGAACTTTCACCAGGGAGTATCAACATTCATATTTGAATTTTAATCCCATTATAATATTTTAATTATTGTTATTGTTATTTCTGTTTATTTATCATTTTATTTATTTATATTTTTATTGTAGAGGGAGGTAACTGCGATTGTCTGGGAATATGTGTAAAAAAATTTGAATTATTAATACTAACATCAAGTCTGACGAGAATAGACTGTAACTGAAATATCTATCCCAGTACTTGGGGTCTAGGTTTCTTTTTAAATTTAAAATAATAAAAAAAAAAAAAAATGGTGATTGATGTTGACCATTTTATTAATAAACCTACTAAAAATAATTATACTCTCACAAAACTGTAATTATCCAACAGAAATCTTTCAACGGGAAGCGTGTACGATGGATCAAAATCATAAAATTGCTTTTTGAAATTCAAATATTGCATGTTCTCATGAAATTCATGATTGCATAGAAAATTGAAGCTTTTTTAAAACAATAGACAGGAAAAAAAATAGTTTTTTTCTACGCTTATATAATATATATATATATATATATATATATATATATATATATATATATATATATATATATATATACACACACATATAATCGTATACACTATATTAATAACTAAGAAACTTAAAAATGGCCAAAACATTTAAAAAAAACTTCCAAAATAATTCCAATGAATACTAATCTTACAATTGAATACAAAGCAGTTATTTAGCACAAATAGCGCTAAAGAGTGCTCGTGCAGCGATCTTCGGCTAAGTTCGGGGGCAGACACTGGTAATGCGACGGATTCTTTCCATTTAAGGTCGGGGCCTTACCGTAATTTCAATTATTACTACTTTAATTGGACCTCAGCTGTCGACTTCCGCTCGCTAAAGAGATATACAAACCCACAAAAGATCTTTTTCAGTTGAGGTTGGGTCCTTACCGTAATTTAAGTTGTTACTGGTTAATCCAGGCCACCGGAAGTCGACAGCACTAATAATTTTAAATAATATCCAATTAAAGCAGTAATAATTTTAATAATTCCAATGAATACGAATCTTACAATTGAATACTGAAAAAATATCGATATATAGCGTATCGATAGTTATAGTTAATATATCGAAATAATAGTTCGATATATCGAAAAAATATCTTGAAATTTCGATATATCGGGCCTCGATATTTTTAATCTTTTAAAGGGATACACATTTATCGTTATGTCTCTTCGGATATAATTAAGATATTGTTTTAATAATATCGATATTTCTCTACCGATATAATTAAAATAATGTTTTTATAATATCGATATTTCTGTACCGATATAATTAAGATATTTTTTTTATATGCGGGGTTCTATAATTCTATGGTAAGTCACATGAATAAATAAAAATTATATTAGCAACAATATCATAAGCAGTCTATATAATGTTGTAATGGGTCGTATACCGCACAACAAATAAAATACGATTAGCTTAAAATATACCTACTAGTACCAATACTCGTGAGCAACTGATAAATTATCATTTATTAGACAGGGAGGAAATTAACCTTGGCTCACCTTGTTAGAAATCGGTCGTCGAAATTTTTAAATGTGATTCATTTTTTATCAATTTAAATAAAATAAGTTTGTTAAACTTCTATCGTTTCATTATTTTTAAAACATAATGAAAACTCAAAATTATTTATATGGCCGTGTGGTTAAGTCGCTGGACTCGTATGAATGGAATCTGGTACAATTTTTGCGGTCGCATTACCAGTGTCTGCCCACGAACTTAGCCGAAGATCGCTGCACGAGCACTCTTTAGCGCTATTTGTGCTAAATAACTGCTTTGTATTCAATTGTAAGATTCGTATTCATTGGAATCATTAAAATTATTACTGCTTTAATTGGATATTATTTAAAATTATTAGTGCTGTCGACTTCCGGTGGCCTGGATTAACCAGTAACAACTTAAATTACGGTAAGGACCCAACCTCAACTGAAAAAGATCTTTTGTGGGTTTGTATATCTCTTTAGCGAGCGGAAGTCGACAGCTGAGGTCCAATTAAAGTAGTAATAATTGAAATTACGGTAAGACCCCGAACTCAAATGGAAAGCATCCGTTGAAGTTTTGTTCATCTCTTCAGCGAACGTAGTGAGTGGAAGTAGACAGCACTAATAATTTTAAATAATATCTAATTAAAGCAGTTAGTTAGCATAAATGGCGTTAGAGAGTGCTAGTATGGCGACCTCCGGCTAAGTTCGTGCAGACACTGATATTGCGACCGCATTGTAAAGTTGTATCATGAGATATCCACCCTGACACAGGATTAAGCAACACAATCACATAATTCTACATATCATCCTTCCCATATTCCCTCATAAATATGCTTTGTGAATTAAAAATAGTTGTTGTTTCAAAAGAGTAATACATACAAACATTAAAATAAAAATGGAAATATGATATAATTCCGGTTGGTTCAACGAGTATCCCTAATTATATCGTCACCCTGATACAGATTCGGAACTAGAGGGGGGGGGGTCAAAGGGGGCACTTTTGAATTTAGATTTTTACCGGGCCTCAGAATTTAGAGGGCGGCAAATTTGGAGCGAAATCTAATTTTTGTTTCTGCTTTTTGATTGTACTGACCTTAATTCAGTCAATGTTAACGTTAGGATATGATGTTATTTATTTTGAAATATACTATCTGCAATACTGTTATAAAACTGTTGAATTTTATTGGTGGAGGGGAGGATGAAAGAAGGGGCGGCATAATTGAGCTTGCCTCCCCCTAGCAAAATCCTAGTTCCACCCTGCCGTGAAAGCCCCCTCCTCCTCCCCCCCTTAAAAACTACCTCTGGATCCGTCCCTGATCGATGATGTGGATGAAGCTGTTCCATCCACTAGGGGTATCACTGATGGAAGAGAAGGAAAAGGCAGAATAGGAAATGATGGGGTCATATAATAAAATTAATTTATGATTTATAACCATTGTTCTATATTGATTTTCCTTGCAAAAAATAAATAAAAACGAGATATAAAATTTAAAAAAAAAAAAAAAAAAGGGGGGGGGTTCCATATTACCCGCACCTCAAGTCTGAGGAACTATTTTTACTTTTTTGATAAAATGGAATATTGCTCAAATGAGCAATGGTTGGAGAAGAGCAAATGAGGTGGTTGGAGAAGAGCAACTTTGAAATTGATAGTGTATAAGTAATATATAAAGCTTATAATTATCATAAGGGACAATACAATTTTTTGAAATTTCTAGCAATGGTAAGTCAAAAATAAAGTAGTGAGTTTCCACCCCTTCATATACTAAAATGAGCTAAATTAAAATTGAAAAAAAGTTTGCTTTTTTTGTTATATTAAATTTGAAGTCATTTATTACCTTTTTTTTCTAAAAACACGTTATATTAAATTTAATATTTAGAATGAGCTGCATTGCAACCGAAAACTCGCCCGTTTTTTTTAAATACTAAATTTTATTGAGCAGTTACAAATATACATTTGTATCAATGCGTCTTTCCAATAAAGTAGAAATATTTTGCTGACAAAAAAGAAATGTCCTGTGGCTGTCCTAAGGCTGAAACGTTATTGAGGAGTATATATATGTTATGTTTTACTTAAGATGCACCCCAACAAAACAGCTTCCAAACAGTTTCCAAGGAGAGGGGGCAAGAGAAAAAGCTTCCACGTTCCGGCGAATTCTTATGCTGGGGCAATGATATCAGCCAAGATCAAAGCCTCCAACCCCCGCTGCCTACCTGTACCGGTACCAAGACCACTTTGCAATGGAGCCTTTTGAAAAGGTGGCGGACGTATTCTCCAACCCTCGTCAAGAAAAAATCAGCAAATCTAAGAGCCTTTGACAAATATATTATTGTCAAAAAAAATAAAAATTATTAAGCCAAACATTTTAATAGGTCTAATTAAATTATAAAAGGACAAGTACTTTTTATTCTAGTAAACTATTTCATTATTCTTTATTTAGATGGCGTTTAGGTTATTTTCAAATCAAATACATAGATTTTCCTAATTTTAATGAAATAAATTATAAAATATTTGAACCAAATATGATATAACTAAATGTCTTGAATTATATAAAATATTATATAATCATTGTCTAAATCATTTATGTATTGAGTAGGGATCGAAACAAACTGTTAACTTTTATTATTAAAAGAAAAAAACTTTTATTTTTATTTTGGCAGATTAAAATTTCTTTATAAAATAAAACTTTTTTATTTCAAATTTTTTTTTCTTCAAATTGTTATTTTCAAACTGTGAGGGAAAAGGTTTTAATTAAAAAAAAGTAAATTTTTCAAATAGCATTCATTTCAAATATAGTAATGGGCAATGGAACCATTCCGCATATTAGTGCATTTTTTTTTTTTTTTTTTACACCAATTTAATTTAATAATATTTCCCGTAGAATGTCGCTTTCCAAATTTAACCTAAGCCAGTAGATTTATCCTAGAGCCAGCAGCCTTCCGTCATTTTTCTTATTATATATTTAAAATAAACAGTGGATGTCAGGAACTGAAATAATCTTAACTATCCTGATACATTTGCACATTGATAAATAATATAAACAAATAACTACAACAAAACAAGCTGTACATTATCCTCAAACTAAGCAAGTTAATTAAGTTATTTATTAATTTATTAATTAAGTTATTTATTTGCATTGCAGTAGACATCATGGAAAGGACATAAACTTTTTATCCTTGAAACTTTTTAATACATCCCGATAAAATAAAAATCGAGATAAAGCTTAAAAGAGCAACAACTTTTTGTAGAAAGCTCTCCAATAAAATGTTTTTTAAAAAAAAGAAGGTTATTTTGCAATTAAAAAGAAAAAAGTTTTGGTGAAACTGTTAAAATGAAACTAATTGCGAAGGGTGAATAACTCTTTCGGTCCCAGGCATTGAGGCCTCGCTGGCCGAGCATGTTGGTGCAGATAATATAAATAAGAGCGATAAACCCAATAAACAACAAAGCATTTAAGTTATTCAGATCTGGTGCTGGTGGGAGAACTAGTCCGCCACGAAACAAATGCTGACCCAGGAACTCTGTGACACACGTCCTAACGTTCTTCTCGGCCATAACGGCGACTGTTATTGAGTAAAGTTATATTTATTTTTTTTCAATTTACCTTAGTAGTGTTATACTAGACCAGGAACTTAGGCCAAACAACGTGTCTGATTTCAAGAAAATTTTTGAGTATTTAGGCCGAAAGTACTCTCACCATAGGCTTGAAATCTGAGCGTCTGCCATCCATTGAAATTTGATCAGTTGCTATCAAATTTTATACGTCAACGAATTCGACATTTTTGTCACTTTTTTCAGATTTTCCTCTTTAACTCGCTTCCAGTACATTTTAGGTAAAACTTGGGCATCACAAATTTTAAAGAACGTTAAATTCCTGCAGGTTTGATAAGCAATAGTTTTTAACATTCGGAACAGCTACTGAGATACCGCGAGCCGTAAACATCTGCAAAAGTCAGGAAAATGCAAAAAGTTAGATATTCAGTGGTTTCGCCTAATTAACAATTTTTTAGTGCAATTTAGTCCAAAATTTATAAGAGCCAATCTTGTAGAGGATTAAATCTCCTACAAGATTCATACAAAATATTTTTAATTACTCTCAACAGACGGTAAGAAATATTGTAATAACAATTTTAGAGAAAGTGGACTTTATTCAGACTTTCCTCAGTAACGACAGTAAAATTTCACCTAGAGTGCTTTGAAGGCGGGTTACTGAGGAAAATCTGAACAAGACCTCTTCCTCTAAAATGGTAACTTCAATATTTCTTGGCGTTTGTTGAGAGTAATTACAAATATTTGTATTAATCTTGTAAGAAATTTCATCCTCTGCAAGATTGGTCATTTTGAATTTTTCTCTAAATTGCACTAAAAAATAGTTATTGAGGCGACATCACAAAACCACAAAATATCAAACTGTTTGCGTTGTCTTGACATTTCATAGATGTTTACGGTCCCGCATCTCAGTAACTATTCTGAATATGAAAAAATATTATGTATCAAACTTGTAGGAAATTTTACATTATTTAAAATTGCTGATGTCCAAGTTTTACCTAAAATGTACTGGAAGCGAGTAGCTGAGGAATGTCTGAAAAAAGTAACGAAATTGACTAATTCTTTGACTTATAAAATTTAATAGCAACCGATCTTGGGTGGCAGACGTTCATATTTCCAATCTATAGTGAGATTACTTTCGGCCTATACGATCAAAAATTTTCTTGAAATCAGACACGTTTTATGGCCTCAGCTCCCGGTCTATACATTTTATATTTGGTAAATATCCTGTGCGTAAAAGAATTTATGTTGTAAATCGGTCTGCGGTGGAAATTGAAATACTCGATGACAGAATCTCAAAGAGTCAGAATGTCTAAATCCTTCACTCATTATCCGTAATGGTTCCAATAGAGCATAATAAATGTTTTGTTGGTTAAAAATAATTCTAAGAGTCGGTAATTATGATTTTTTAATTCTAACGCAGGCTTTCCAAATTTGTCTCTTATCCAGCTAAAGTCTCAGAAGAGTCATTATTCAAGTATATCTAAGGGCGAGATCCATGATTCAGTGTTGAGACAATCCATACACTCTTGGTTTCATTCATTTTTATTTTCTACCTAGTAACCAACAATATCGCCAATGTGATTTTGTGGAATGATTGTTGCTTGTAGAGGGTTTTGTGAGGTGTAAGGAGGGCTGTGCCATTAGCGAATGTAGCCAATAAAGTCTGGTCGTGCTGGGGAAAGCCGAAGATATTGTAAAGTAATGGCACCCTCGTTGGTACGAGTAAGTAAGAGCACAGCCTCGTATCACTCCTGTTTCAACACATTTTATACCAAATAGTTCAGTAACCATTTTTATAGTAAAGTATCTGTATTTATTAATTAACTCAATATTAAACAGTAGAGCGGAAGCAAATTTTCATGATCAATATCTTTATTAAAAATTCAATAATAATTAATATACAAGAGCTGAAACCCAGACTATGCAAGATATCCTGTTATAAATACTATTATTATTTTATCAGAATATACATTAGTAATTGATAAATTATTAAAATAAATAAATTAAAATTAAAAAAACAAAGAAAATGAAATAAGAAATAATAATAGTAATAGAAATAAAAATAATAATTATTATTGTTTTTATTACTATTAATATTAGGGTAAAGGCACCAGTAGTTGACACTAGTGTCAATTACTGGAAGAAAATGCTTTTTGGTGAACCAGTAGTTTGTTATATCAGTACTAACCTCTTTGTCAACCAAATGTTACCTATGTTTTATTCGATTATTCAATCTATATTTTTTCATTACCAATTTGTATTATTTATGTTAATATAACTATTTCAATTGTAATTGTTGTTGAATTATAAACCTAACAAATGGCGACGAAGATGGTGAAGAAGACCAAGTTACGTTATTGAGAACATTTTCAGTAAAATTTCAGTTAATTTATTTAATTCATAAAACAAGTCATGGTGGCATTGTTAGTGGAAGCTCTCCAGCGTCTCCAGCCAAACTCCAGAGAGTGGATTAGATCAATGAACATCTTCTGAACTGAAAACAGGTGTACTAGAGCTTGCCTGGGGGAAAAGAAGACGCGCCATCTCGACAAATTCCTCAAGGGACATTTTCTAAGTTGACGTGAGCAACATACCAGGTTTTCAATGTTCGCTTAAACTGAAAGAAAATACACAACAGATTTTCAAAAGACTTAGATCCGTGCCCTAAGCTCTGTTGGAGCGAGTGGAGGATGAAATAAGAGGAATTATCGAAAGGTAACCCATTCGGACAGGGGGACACCCATAGTTCCTGTTGTGAAACTAAACAAGTCTATCAGGCTGTGTGCGTGCTACAAGTCTACATTAAACCCTTATCTAACAGACAACCAATACCTCGTGCATGCATAAGCATACATAAAGACATAATTGCCAGTATGAGTGGAGGTAGGTATTTCTGCATTCTCGATGTACGTCAAGCCTATCTGCATATAACCATGGACGAGATAAGACTTCAAGCCATAAACACATATTTAGGTATACTTAAAGTCAATAGACTTATGTTCGGTGAAAAGTGACTCCTAGTACTTGGCAAAAGACAATAGATCAAGTCCTTGCAGGATTAGACGGTGTATCCTGTTCCTACGATGACATAAAGGCATAAGGAAGTACCTACGAAGAAACTTTGTAACGGTTAAAGGCAGTTTTTGACAAGTTACGGATGTGTAATATTGTGTTAAAATTGTGTTACACCATCAAAAGTGTAATTTTTTCAAGAAATCAATAAAGTATCTAGGTCACATCATAAATGAAAATGGACTCCACAAAGACCCTGATAAGGTAAGGGCTATTTTAGAAGCACCTCATACCTAAAGATGTGCCGAACCTTTCTCGGCCTAGCCAACTATTACAACAAATTTATTCCTGGCTCAGCACATATTTTGCACCCCCTTAATCAATTTTTACATAAAAACAATAAATTCATTTTCCTCGCACGTTTGTATCGTCAATGGCTGATTTTTGTCCCAAAAAAGTCCGGATTGAAGCACTGTCCGCTTTATGCGCTGTCTCTAGTTGATGTGAGAAGTACTGCCTTTTGTCTACTTTTAGGTGAACTTATCTTTTTCTGTCCTGATGACTGATTTTTTCTGTCCAAACAATTGGCGGGACGTTGACTGGTTAGTTATTCAACGGTATTTTAAAGACTAAATCCTTCGTTTTAGGAATCTTCTAATTGAATTCTTCAATAATAATCTTAATCATTTAACATGCGATTTATTTGTTACAATGTAACTTCCAATCTTGTTCCAACTTGAACTTCCAGAGAGTATGTCCTGAAGTATAACCAATACGAATTCTAAAATATTCGATATATTTCTTGAAGTGATTCCGACCAATTTGACTTATAGTAACCAAGAAGAAGCCATAATAATAAACAAGATCTATTCCAAGTGGCCATTAATAGTGACTGACACCCGGACATCCTGCAGGTAACTGAGGTTCTGTGACCAAACTAGCGCCTATGTCAAAGCGTCCCATAAAAAAAAAGTACGAAACTGGTTATGTTAATAGGCATTTTGCTGTCCATAAAAGACTCCTCGCTGCCAAATGATCATAAACAGATCCGAGTTGAGTTTTGATACGGCTGACATGGTCGTAAATTTTGGAGCCTCAAGTTAACCGGACGTTAAGAAGCTATGATGACGTGGATGGGAGCATACATATAGAATATAGACATTCTGCTCTCGCATAAAGAAGTATTGAATTCGGCCAAAAAAAAAAAGAAAACACATTCGTATGATAAAGTGTCATTATCGTTTGGAAAGTTGTGGCAGACAACTACTGATGGACTTTTATTACATTAAAAAAAAAGGAAAGAAAAAGTTTCTAAAAAGGTGACTTATATTCATAACTTAATTAATATAGATGGTTAGATGTTTGACACCTCTATCAATAGGAAAAGGGACAGACTCTGTTCCGTTGATCCTCACGACTCCTTTTGAATTATTATATACAGACTGTATAGCAGTGATGAGATCCCTAGGGAAATTTTTAGCTGCAAGAGTGGTTTGGCCACGTTTGTCGAATGGGTCAGGACCGGGAACCCAGAAAAGTGATGGAAGCTCGACCCAACGGCAAGAGGCCACACGGAAGGCCTAGGGTTTTGTACCAGGAATATATCCAGAGAATTGGAAGGAAAAAGGAAAAAACACTCCAACAAATGAAGCAGCTCTGTGAGAGCCGTGACGTCTGGTAGCGTTGCATTGAGACCCCACCACGCTAAAAATAGCACGGGAAGAAAGAAAAAGAAGAAGTAATTTTTGGGGGTATTTTCTCCTACATTCTATTGAAACCGTTCGAAATACACCAGGAGAAAATTATATGGCATCCTGAAAGAATTAAGAGGGATGATAATAGGTTATCAAGCTTGAAGAATGGTAGGTTTAATGGATTTTTTTTACAAACTCGATTCGTCCGATTTTAAGGCTCAAATACTCCTATTTGCGTCGTTTTTGACCGAATATAGATGCCTGGACCGACTTTATGATGTTAGGTACTCATTCGACGTATAATGTAATATTCTTTAATTCTTGAAATAATAAAGTTTTCACTAGGAAGTACGGTATGGGAATTATAAATAAAAAGTTGAAAAAGTCCGAGCATTTGCCCTAGATCGAAAAATCTAGCTCCATCTAATTTAGAACCGGCAAAGATGCAACAAGTCTTTGGAGCAATGTCATATACCTGTTTGACTTCGATAGGCCTACCAATTTTGAGACTGTCTGTGTCCATTAAGTGTGAAAAAAGTACAAAATTTTTTCTAGACATAAAATATAGCTCTAAGATAAACTGAATAAAGAGAAATAAAAACATCAATAGGACCAAAATTGTATATCTCGCAAAATAAGTAGCTGCTGGTGCAATCCGTTTGTTTTTTGTATTACCGTATAGTTATGCCTTCAAAAATAGGTCTGACCGATTTTAAAGTTGGATCCACCATTTTGATTCTCATTGGGGTTTAAGCATTAAAGATTTTGCTTTTTGGAGTTTTCCGGTCGATTACAGGCTAAAAGAAATAAGTTTTCAAGTTTATAGCTCATCTGGAAGTAGATCAGAATTTTAACAGATGGGTGAATGAGGGAAGCTGGTCGTGAGTGAGTCATACAAGTGGTTGTGTAGTAATTAGATTCGAAATAAGAGATACTCTCTTAACACAAAATTTGATGTTCTAAAATTTTTATTCGAAAGATTTTTAATTTAGAACAGGTTAAAAATATTCGAAAGTCACTATATTGAATTTGTTGGCAAAAATGATCGTTTCTCAATCGTCGACTTCGATAATTTATTATTTAGGTAATCATTCGACGCAGAATTTCATGTTCTTTAATTATTTAAATAGAAAAGTACGCTTGGAAGCACCATTTTGAAGTTATATATCCGAAAGAAGTCCAAAAATTGAGTAGTTTTTTTTTTATATTGTAATTGCGCCCGCTTTGAAGGACCAAAAAAGGCGATGGGTCAAACCAAGCAATCGAAACGATCTCCTGCTTTCCAACATTTATTTCTAACAACTGTCCTCCATAGGGTCTTATTTTGCTGGGAAACTTTACAGTTTGGCAAAAAAAAGTTATGTAATGTATCTAAAATAAAATAACTTTTGTACTTGTTGTTTTTTTATTATAATTCGTCTTGATTTATCCTCAACAAATTTATTTATCTTGAAAACAGTTAACAACTAAACATTTTAATTTATTTTCGTAAATTTTCAAATCCCCGATTTATCCGGGATACGAAGACGTCCTTCGATAATATTTATTCGTTTTTATAAAAATTTGAATAAGATTATCACGTTTTTATTAAGTCAGGTCTTATTTGATTTCCTGGCCTGCTAGATTTCATCAATAGTTGGCACGATAAAAATCTTAAAAATTTACACTGCTTTTTTCTTTCGCAAAAATATATTTTTTTCATAACCTGACAGTAATATTATATTTCTAATATTTCTGATAGACAGAATACATTCTTCTTCTTTGGCATCTCGTCAAAAGTCGAGCCGTTCGACACATTATATGATCACTGAATTGGCTTTTCTGATCTTCGAAAATTAATCCATTTCAATGATGTATCAAACCCGCCTTGGTTTCCGAATTATGTATTTTTTTCTATATGAGTGTGCCCCAAGTCAGCCTTCTATCAAATTTCAGTCCTAGATAGTTTACATTGCGCATTAGTATTATTGATACATTCTCGAACCTCGAGACTCGAGGTATACAGGAATGCACGTTTCATGTCTTATGTAAATTTTATACGTTGGCAGTTGTCATAGTTGAACTGTTTCCACAGCTTCCTCCAATCGTCGAGTTTTAGTAAGTGAAATAAAGTTATTGAGGCCTGTGTAGAATGTTGGTGCCTTATTGTGATTGCAGTGTCGTCTGCGTATATTGCTGTCTGCGTGTTGGGACGGTCTGGTATGCTGTGCGTGTATATAATATATAGATAGCAATAGTGCAAGTATAAATACTTGAATTACTCCTCCTGGCGCTGGACGAATCGACGAAATTTCTAAACCCTTTCGGAAGTAGAAAAACCTGTTGGAGAGGAAATATTGAAGGATGACGAAGTACGTGAGTGATAATATCATCTGGAGTTTGAAGAGAGGACCCAGGGCCAGACTTTATCAACTGCTTGAGCGACATCCATAAATACACATGTTTCATACAAATGTTGTTCTAGGTGCCGTCGAAATGTAATCTGTCACTGTTTACCTGATACGTTGTTGAGTGAAATTTCTTAAATCCAAATTGATGGTTAGATATTATCATCTTATCTGCCAGTATGCCAAGTAGTTATTTGTATATTAATGTTTTAGATATTTTGGAACAAATAGAAAGCAAACTGATTGGACGGTACGATGAAGGATTTTGGTCTTTATTGGATTGGTTTATCAAGGAGAGCTAAGTATACTTCCACTATATCGGAAATTTATTAGTCCTGTGTAAAGCATTGTAAAAATTATATATTTTTTTTCTTATTGTGTTATGCACTGATGAGTCATAATAAGTAATTAATCTAAGATATGTAAATTCTTCACAATTTGTTCTTTTGAATACTCAAGATACTTCATAATGATTACAAAAGTATGTGTCTTTACGATTTTAAAGTCTAAGCCTTCGTCGTAAACCTACAACCTTTCTGTCCTTCAGTAACCTTTAGTAATACTCCACTTACCTCTGTTAAACAAATCTGCTATCAACTTCTTCTGGACAACAGACTTACGAGGAATTCTCAAAGAAAATAATATCAAATAAATATGAACAACAAGATATTGCTTGTAGTTTCCGACTTTTTCAATATTTATTAGACAAATTCTAAACTGCCAAGTTTTTATAAAAATCTCATCTTCATGATTTCCACAAAACTATCAAATCCTCCCAATATAAAGTCCTTACAATCAAAAATACTTCGTAAAATCCTTAATGCCCTTTTCACATATAAAATTATCCTTAATAACTTAAATGTCCCAACATTTGCAGATTTAGCCTAAACTACATATCTTTTCTTCCATTGTAAACAATAACCTCACTAGAGGTTTTACCCATTGTAAAGCTTGCTTCTCAATTGATCCTGGACAATGCTTCTGAAAAGAAGATGGTCTCGGGAAAGATTGAACTGTTATTGGAGTGCTACCAATTCGAAGTTTCTTCACAAGTCATTTTATTAAAACTGTACATTTAGTTGTTGTGTTTTAGCAATTCTTTTTTAAATTTCAATAAATATAAAAAAAAAAACTGACCACCAGAAATTTATTAAAATTATTTTGTTTCGTTTTTATATTAAACTATTTCTACCCTGACGATTTTTGAAAGACATAGATAGCTGAAAATTATAATAAAAAAAAACAGATCTCATTTCAGACTATAATCAGTGATTAAAATACTAGAGTCAGACTTCACGCCAAGCTAAAAAATAAGGGCGAAAAACTTGCTCATTTTATTTCCTTATGAAACTGAGTAGTTAACTGGGCTTGAAAGTAGCAATACCGCAAATCCAATGTGGAATTTTGACTGTTGAGAGGTTCTCTTCTTCGCCTTCGTTATAATTCCATTGTTTTTGTCCAAACTGCTTCATAGGTAGTCTAATCATCACCGAAGCCCACTATTTCTTTTAACTAAATATGCTATAATATTAATGGTATGAAACTTAAAAAAGTAAATAAATATAATAAATATAGGGATATATTCAGGATATAGGATAGCAGCCTGTTGGCTGTTATAGATTATCTGTTATAAACAGATACCTATCTGCATATTGGCTGTCTAGCAAGTAGCAAGTAAATTTAGGTTACAGATATATATATATATATATATATATATATATATATATATATATATATATATATGATTTAAATAGTTTATTGCATCAAGGCTCAATGCATCGATGTAAGGTATTGCGGAATAAGTGCGGACTAAATTTTACGAATTTCGACTTTAAATGACTGTAAAATCTTTATTTTTGAAGATAGATTTTTCCTCTGTTTTATTTATCAAAAATGTTTTATAGACGATTATGTTTAAATATTTCATTCAAGACCATGTTTCAATTCAAGACCATGTTTCAATCACGTCCATTTCTATGAGATTGATAATTCAATTAATACTTCCTAGTACGCACTTGCCCCATGCCTCAAGCGTTAAATGTGTACGGTGTATCTGGAAGACTCATTATTCAAGTAGGAGCGGTTTAGGAGCAAGTTCAAAATAATTCAGTTTCCGGAGAATTATTATACTGATGTAATCATCGAAAAAAAGTTAAAGCTTGTCTGAGATTCACATTTTACAATATTCATTGAGCTATGAAAGTGGGATGTGGAATATAATTGAATAAATGTATTGAAAAAAAAAAAATTTTGTTTTAATTTCCTAGTCTGTGATAGTAAGGGCAAAAATAAATAGTGGTAAATGTCTACCACGCACACTTGTCGCACAATCGAGGTCTGCACTTGCCCCTACTGTCATGTTTTGCTGGGTGACTGCGGACAAGTGTTTAAAAAATAGAAAACTGTCAAGGAGAAATATAAATCACAAAGTATTTTGAAGAACAGTTTCTGCAGGTTCTGCTTACTGCAAATAGAACGGAAAATAAAAGGTCTACTGGTAGATAAACACCGAAACAGTACTGTACAGTTAATGTTGAAAGACACAACTTTATTAATAGGTTGGGACTAATATCTTTAAAACTCGTTATACTTCGCCTTAGTGAACTTTCTGATACATCAGCGTTTAGGCTTCTTGCTCCGTAAAGGGCAGCTCTTACCAGTTGAGGGTTTGGAATTAAGGAGGAAATTACGCATTTACACCGAAAACGCACTAACCCCAGATATCCCTGCCCTTCTTATTCAGAATTTTCAAATGAAATGGTGAAAATTAACGTTTTTACAAAACGTATATGGGCGATTCTGAAACAGCGAGGAATTTAGGCGACTTAAGTTTTTGAAAAATTTAAGTCGGCTAAATTAAAAAAAAATAACAGTCTGTTCAGGTGTGATCTCTAGTAATAAAACAGTGCACGGTGGAGTTCGGACCAGATTTTCCTATTTTTAAATTATATGATTAAAATAACAAATGAAAATTGTGATACGCCAGAGTTTTACTTTGTTTACTGCTTTTCACGAGAAAATGGTTGAACCGATTTCGCCTTGAAACAAAATGGCAGTGGATCAAAAATCTAGTTATTTTTCCGGGTTTTTTTTTTCATAAAAACGGCTTAACTAATTTAGACCAAACTTCATATTGTTGTTATTAGAAGTCGTGAAAATGTTTGTAGCAAAATTAAACTGTTATCCGCAATCTTCAAACAAAATGGCGGACGTTCTAAAATTTGATTTTATATTTATTTTATTTATCAAAATATCATATCAGTAAGCCAAAATATCAATCAGAGGTCTATCGTTAAATAGTTGCCTTATTAAGCCTGCTGCAGCCGTTAATCGGATGAATATAGATTGCATAAGGGAAACTAGCTTTAAACTACTGGATAAGTATCCTTAGGATATAAATAGTATATTTTAGGATAAGAACCCTATTAGCTTCCAGACTTTTTTATTTAAAACTTAGCAGGCTTAGAATTGAGCAATATTTGCTTAGCCTATACAAAATTTATGTATGGAGGATTCTGCCCTCAATACTCAATACATAGCTCTAAATTATTCAATAGGGTATATCAAATATATTACAGCAGATGTATATAACTCCTGCGATAAAATTTATAACTTCTATGAAAAAATAACTTCTGCGACGGAAGTTACATTCGCCAACAAAAGTCAGTATCATAGAAATGAAAAAAATGGTTTACCTGTTCTCAATATTTTTACTTTATGAAGGCCTATAAACACTTCAATAACAAGTGGTTTTGAAGGTAGTAAAAAAAAACAACAGCGAAATGATTACCTACTCGGAAGTTCCAATGGCAGTGGGTCGAGAACTCGAGGGACGGATGGGGAGGAGGAAAGATCTAATAGTTCGAGGAGTGTTGTCTCAACTTTAGTATACAATTTGTCACGAAATTTCGCTTTACTCATTCTTCTACCGCGAACTTTCATTATCGGCTACGGAAATTACACAAAACTGTGAGACTAAAATACACACGAAGGTGTAAAGTGTGATTAATTTTAATTGTACGATTTTTATAACTTACTCTCTACCAAGATCCAACTTTCGTTAGAAAAAAGTTTTCTGCATCTAAGGCCCACTAATTTTTTCCTATAATGAACAGTGTTGACAAACTGAAGGTGGGACAGTCACGGAAGTTACGATTTCGGGTTTGACAATTTTTTTTTCTATAAAAAAAACTGAAAATTTGATTTTTTCAAAATAGCCTAATGCAGAGCATTACTGTCAATTGAATAAAAAGAAAAAGATGAACTGAAAGACAATATTTTGAAGTTAAATATCTGGGACAGCAACTTTTGGCATGCTCATAGTTTCAGAATCATCCATATTAGTAGTAGGGCCAGACCCCCCAACCGTGCATCCCCCTCCCCATATCCCTATAAATTGCACATCATTGTGTTCCATGTGACAATTGATTAAAAAAAAAGCCAATGCTGCAGCACCTTGCTAAAATGGTGTCCAAAGATGGCGGACTACCGAATTTGACGTGATTTAGTTTTTTGGTCCTTAGTTCTCCAGGTAATGTTTTTTTGTTTTTTTTAAAACACATTTCTTTTTCTTTCAAAGAAGCAAGAAATCACTGTTTTGTTAATATATTTTGTCAAATATCGCGAACACGGCTCTTTCTATGAAGATTATCATTATAAACTATTTTATATTCCATTCAACCAGCTCTAATTTGAGTGATAATGGATATCATTATTTCTAATAGTTCCCGAGATAATTAAATAAAGTCTTTCAAAAAATAATTATTTTTTTTTTTGAAAAATGAGACATCGCCATTGTCTAACTTAATTCTGCTGAATATCATGGAAGCCATTCTTCCATCGAAGTTAATGATCATAAACTACTTTATGGTGCATTTAACTATCTCTAATTTGAGTGGTAATAGACACCTATACGTCAAAAAGTTCTCGAGATATCTAACTTTACTTAAGATATGACTCGGTCAAAATCGTGTACCATGTCTTTTTTTGGAAAACTTCATCTCGAGAACTATTTGAAGTACAGGTGTCTATTACCACTCAAATTAGAGATAGTTAAATGCACCATAAAGTAGTTCATAATAATTATCTTCGTAGGAAGAACAGTTTCTATGATATTTGCCAAAATAAATTCACAAAATGTGACTTTTAATGCTGATATTTTATTCGTTGATTTAGTACATGTTATAAGGAATGAAATTTGTCAAAGTCTGATTATATGTACAGTCTAATACATGTATGCTATAATAAAATATTAAACCAATTTTTATTTTAATAGTGTCACTCCTCAACTAGGAATATGCATACGCGGTTTCAAATACAGGGAACCATGAGAAATTAAAAAAAAAAAAAATATATTTTTAAACAATCAAAGATAAAAGTTCGGGACAATCATATAGATAATGAACAAGCCGATTTCAAAAGTTATAGAAACAAACTTCGTTATGGAATAAAAATTAGCATATTCTATTATAAAATTACGAACAAATTGAAAGGCATTTAAAAAAAAAAAATTCATGAAAAGGAAGACTATGAATAAACATTGAAATTAAACTTCACTAGCTCGAAGCGTCGTTGAATAAATGCAAATAAAATGAAGTTTGAACGGTTGATAGATTTTCTTGATATTACAATTAATACAATTTAAAAATGGGTTTAGGTTTGGAAAGGGTTTAATCAGCTTCGTGAGAATAAATAAGTATCAACTTTAAAAAAGAAGAACTGACCTATAGTAAAAAACCGAGGTTAGGTTTGTGAGGGCTTACGTATTTTTATTATATTTCTTCTAAATATGTTAATGCCTGTATAATATGTGAAAGAAATCCACAAAGATTCTTTTTATAAAGATATCAGATTTTCATCTTAGGTATATTTTCAACGGAATGATCTAAATAAATAAAAAAATAGTGCTGTAGATAATTGACGAGAAATAAAGCAAGACAGAAACAATTGGCTGAATGAAATAAATGAAAAATCTAGGATGTTTCTCGTCGAAATTAAACAAAAAAAATTGATACTTGAATATCAAAATGATAAGATCTGTTTTATTTATTGGTTTCTCTAAAAAACAAGAATCAATCTACCAATCCGGAATCTAATATTCCTTCCTGTTTAAACCATTCTTTCTCCAAACACATGCAGTCAATCTAATGATGAAAGAAGACCAAAGAACAAAATTGTGAAGAATTTTTATCAAATTTACAGTTTTATTCCATATATATTTTTTTTCAATAATACCTCTTTTTACATTTTGACAAAATTTTAACACGAATTAAACACAATTATCCTGTGTCACATATTTTGACAACTACATAGCTAAAAAAGGAATACTTGATTGAAAATCGAATCCCAAATAGTTGAATTTGTATTTTATTTAGTTTAGAATAAACCTAAATTAATTAGCTACCTCAGAATCCCAATTTAAATATCTGCAGCTTTACGTTTTTCGTCTTTAACGTGTTGGAGTGTTAACAGTTACGCAACTAAGGACAACAATCGAAAGTGCATAATTAAAAAAACAAATATGGCACTTCCATTTAACATACCTCAAATATGATAATAATTTCAATAACCGATTCGTAAAAAAAAAAAAGAAGATAAAAACACAGAATTTGTTAGCGATTAAATATTATTACGTTTCAGGTGCTGGACCAATCAAATAAGATTATTTAATACCTTGTTTATTATAACTAAATATTATGATATGAAAAAGCATTGCCTTTAGTACGAGTGAAAAAAAAATGTAAAAGAAAGCTTCTGGAAATTAAATCGTCCATTTATAATTCTTATAAGATTTGTATGCAATCTTTACCTTCATTGAGAAAATAATTACTATATTTGATGAATTGTAAAAGAACAACACACTTGCCAGATTTGGAAGATTTATTTCAGGGTTCCACCAAAACATAAGTCAATTCACCTGTTCGGGATGGAACATGCCACAGGGTAACGACTATATAGGACAGTGACGTAAGGGAGGGGAGGAGAGTCAGGGGGACATATCCCCCCTCAGGAAACGTAAGAAAAAAATTCATTTTAATACCCACCAACACAAGATTTTGATTAATATTTTTGGTAATTTTAACTATATTTTTTTATCCAATTTTCATGCATAACCTTAAATCTTACATCAAATTTGGCGATTATAGACATTTAGGTGATTATTTACCTTCTTCATATTGAATCCCCACTCCGAAAAGAAAATTCTGCATACGCCCCTGATGTAGGATATAAGGAAAAAACCATAACTCACTTGCGAAGCAATGCAACGGAGACAAACTAAACATGAGTAACACTCAGAAAAAAAGTCAAAAACCGTGTCCCTCAGGTGATGAAAGTCAGGTTTTTATTTTTTATCACATTATATTAATTTTGCTTTCCGACTCAATAAAAAATAAAAAATGATGAGCTTTCAGTAAATTATTAATATTTTTGTTGAATCAAACTTCTCAATTTTGTCTCAATACGTGTCCCTGAACACGATTTTTCGGGTTAAAACACAATTGCAAATATATAATTATTCCATTTTTGCCTGAATATAAGTTCTATCAACTTTTGGTGATGGAACATACTGTTCAGAACTAAATTTTTTTGAGTTTTATTTTAATTTTTTTGATTCTAGAATAATCCTAACTTTGTCTCTGGTGTTTGTTATCATTACCGCCACACTATTGATTTCTTCCCAAGAACGAAAGTATAATGTATTTTTCGAAGGATTTTCTCCTAAGATGACAAGTCGCAGTCTTGTAAAGATCCCCCTTGCCTTATGGTCCACCATTGCCAACAGCATAGTTCAGCTACAGCAGTCTCATGAAATGAGATGTGTATTCTGTGAATATTTCTATTCTTATCATTACCGCTCCTTAACGTTTCTCCTAGCGTACTGCTTTGAAGTTTCTTAAAATTAATAATTCATTTTCTCTATAAGCGTCCTAACAGGACGACATTTTGGTTTTTGACAAAGCTCACTTTGTTAGGCTCTCAAAGTTCAAATTATTATTGATAATCCAAAAATCCTCTCATTACCAACACAATTTCATTTTGAGGCGGTATTGAGATAACGGCAATGAAGGTTTTATAAATTTTATCTCTTCAACAATTATTTCTTTCACAAATTCTTCATCTATTTGACAAGAGTAATCACAGTGTGAAAAACAAAAAGTGTTCAATTGCGTACCTACCTGCTCACTCTAACAACTCGCTACTTAAGTTTGACAAGGTTGCAACTGACATTTTTGGCTAAAATAAGATTATTGCTGATTCTCACTCTTCTATAGAATATCTTCTAACGCACAAATGAAACAACTCTATCCGCGATCTCTTGAGAAATAGCCGTTTTTTTTTTGTTTGTTTTTTTAAAGACTATTATCCGACATATTTTATATAAAATCAGAGATATCGTATTTTTTTTATTAAACCAAATTCAAAAAATAAATTAAAACTATGTAAAACAATGAGGAGAAAATTCATAAATTTTATTTATAACGATAAACGTTTTAGCACTCTTTCTAAATTTTCAAAATCTTTTTTCTTAAAATTAAGCTTAGAGTAGCAAGAATCTTGTCAAACCAAGGTAGCTTATTGTTACAAGTAAGGGCAAATATATTTATATAAGCAAAGATAAAGCTTGAATTATGGTCCTCACTAAAAGCTGGTCAATAAAAGTTTAGATAGGTTCTTCATTAAAGCCCTCAAATCTCATTACCACCAAAAAAAAATATTTATCATCATTACCACTACTTCAAAAAATTGAAAATTGACTGGCGCAAAATTTGGAGCTCAGCTCAAAAAATTTCTGAAAACCATTAATTGGGATCTCTAGATCACTGGTCAATTATTTCACATTTTTTGGAATGGGATCACCGACTCACTTGTTTGGATGGTTGACCTCTGTGAAGTTGGCCCATCAAAGTCAAATTTATTTTATTTGTTTAGAGTTCTGAAAGCTCCCATAAGAGTTCTAGTGTTCTCAATAATTTTTAGAAATAGTTCTGTTATTTAAACCACAAAAAATAACAACTAATGATACGGGGAAGCAACTTCACACATCTCGCAACTTTGAAACTCTATAACTTTTTTTCTATCAACTGTAGCACTTTGGTTAACAAGGATAATAGATAAAACTCTTAGGGGACCTACCAGAACTATAAAAAAAAATACTTGAAACCAACAAAAAATTTGCTAACAAATAAGGTTGGCCCCCAAAGTGATAAATTTTGAATTTTCATTAGAGTTCTGAAAGCTCCCATAAGAGTTCTCTACAATTTTTAGAATAATTCTGTTGTTAAAACCAAAAGGAATAGCGACTAAAAATACGAGAGACCAGCCCATGCTTCTCCCAACTTTGTAGCCTTATAACTCCTTTATTATCAACATTAGAGTTTAAGTTAATACGAATAACTTTTAGAACTCTTAGGGGGGCCAACAGAACTCTCAACAATAAAAGTGGTTACAACTGAAAATTTTGACTGAAAATAATACAAGTACAAAAGGGTGAAAAATTTTCACGGAAATAGGTTTTTTTTAGAGTTCTGGTAGCTCCCCGTAAGAGTTTATCAATTATCCTTATATCAATTATTAAAAAGTGTTACAGTTTATAGCAAAAAAGTTATAGGGCTTCAAAGTTGCGAGAAGTGTGAAGTTGGCCCTCAGCATCTTTAGTTGTTATTTCTTGTGGTTTAAACAACAGAACTATTCCTAGAAATTATTGAGAACCCCAGAACTCTTAGGAGGGCTATCAGAACTCTAACAAAATTTAAAAAATTTAATTTTGATGGACCAACTGCAGAGAGGTCTATTCTTGAGCTTTTTCTTAGAATCACCCACATGTAAAATAACTCATTTGATTGAAAACTTCACTGATTTCTTTATTCATATACTTCAGATTAAAAATATGTCTGCAATACATTTGTGTTTAATTTGCTGCAGCAAAAAGCAGTTCTTGAAGAGCATGATTCTATATAAGACTAAATAGGTTTTCCTTAGGTCTTCCTCCTGAGAAAAATCTGAGACCAGATAGCTTAAGAGGTGGCCAATTGGAACCTATTGCACCGTATGCTAACAATGATTTCACAGATAAACTAGTTTTTATACTATACATGCATATCTGCTTTATGATAGTAGAGACCGGATTTCCGTGCAGTAAAAAATTCAAAATACACAAAATCGTGCGTAAGGATGCATAACTAGGCATTTAGGGACCCCAGGGCAAGGATATAAATTAGGTCCTTAGGTAAATAATGAAATATATTTTTCTGGAGCCTGTTTTCCCACGCAAAAATTTGTTTCCAATAAAACAGTAAGAGATTCGATTAATGCATTATATTCACTGTATACTAAAATTACCATTAATAATAAAGTAAATTTTACATTATCCAAACAAGATATTTTATATGCATTCGATATGACTACTAATATACTTGGAATATTAAATTGAAATATGGATTCGAAATTGAAAATATTAGAAGCACGATCTTATGCCTAATAAGGTCATGGAAATTATAAGGATAATGAAAGAAACCGAAATTTAATAGTTATTTTATATAACTCAAAACGTTAAAAACTTAGGCCATTATCATTGACCAAACCCTCTCCTGGAACAACCAGACTGCCCATATCTGCCGACGGTCAATTTCTACCCTCATAGACTCCTTGTATCCTCTCTCATCTTCCCCCACTTTGATTACAGTAGCGTGGTGCATGGAGGCCTGTAAATAGACCTCGGGTACAGACTAAAGAGAATCATGAATAGCTTCGTAAGATTTGTTGATGGTATCCCGAGATGTTCTCGTACCATTATGCTGAATTAGAGTGGCTCTTCCCCTCCTTCCATAGTCAATATTTCCTAGGTACATTCCTTTACCAACATTCATCAACAACCATCGCCCTTCTTATGTCTACTATCTCTACCAATTAAAGTCCTCCATCCACTTCCTTACCACTAGATCTTGACCTTCTAACCTCTATACCCCTTTCTACAGATCTGCCTCACTTCAACATTCCTTGATTGCCCGCTCCACCACTTTCTGGAATTCCCTCCTTATGCACATTCAAAACCATAGTCCCTGTTCACTATACAACGATGGCTAATCATGTATGTATTATGTTATAAGAATCTGTTTCCCAATAAACTCGTTTTTGGTTGTTGTTTTTTTTAATATGAATATATATTTCATATCACTCTTATGTTTTTTTTGGCATTTATGGTTTTGTATATAGATTTCAATTTTTTTTAAATATTTTCTTTTTATGCTATATGATTATTGTATATATATATATATATATATATATATATATATATATATATATATATATATATATATATACACATATATACATATATATACTTTGATTACTGTTGTACGGTGTACGGGGGCGTCTCTGGGGACCTCGAGGAAAAAATAAAACGATTGATAAACTGCTTTGTAAGATTTATCTTCGGAGTCCCGAGGGGCGCCTCTGTCTCCCGATTCTATGAAGAGCTGAAGTGGCTGTACCCTTCCTACCGTCGTAAATACTTCCTGGCATCCTTCCTCTACCAAGTCATCCAATCACGCCGTCCATCATACATCTTCGATCTCCTTCAATTCAAATCCTCTGTTCATTCCCGCCATACTCGTTCTCGGTCCTCAGATTTATACATAACGGCCCACCGATCCGCAGGTTTTGACAGATCTTTTCTTATCCTATCCTCATCCTTATGGAATCCCATTCCTTATTCCATCCGTAGCTCCAATACTCTTCCCACCTTTAAATCCCGTCTATTCAGTCACTTCATGTCCATGCAGTTCCAAAAGATTTGTAAATAGGTACTCCTTATTTTCAAGTAAAATTTGCATCCATTTATGTATTAATGCCTTCTTTTTACTTTTATTATCAATATAAATTCATTCTCTTTCACTGTATCTTTTTTTTTCTGGCTTTATTTTTTAATGTATTAATATTGCCAGTTTATTTTCCTTAAAGGTTTAAAAGTTATGTCATTATTATTTATTATAATTTCATTTTTTTTTCTTATTTCTTTATTTTTACTATTATTTACTCAATATCATATTCTTTTTTGTTCTACTCTAAGGCTCTAAAGCTCTACTGATTTTATTATTTTAATATTAGTAATATTATTCTAAAGGGATATGTACCGGAATAAATAAAGAATTTATTATTATTAATATTATTTATTATTATTATTATATATATATATATATATATATATATATATATATATATATATATATATATATATACACATTGCAATGTTTTTTTTATTTTTTTTCTATGTTCGTTTTTTTTTCTTTTTTTTTTTTGCTTATTAGATGAATTTATTATTTTTCCTTTTTATATATTTTTTGTCTTTTGATGCATATTCTTATGTTTTTTTTTATTTATTATTGAATATGTCTTATGGCCAAAAATAATCGTTATTTTTATTCTCACGAAGAATAAAAATTTTTTTTCTATTTTATTCTATTCAATTCTAACTACTTTAATTCTATAAATTTATAGAGACAATGTAAGCATGTATTGCATCTGAAAATACAGTACGAAAACTTGATTTAATTCATAATATTAATACATGGAAAGCTTATCTAACCTTGTATTAGAGTTACAGCCTCTGAAATAAAATTATGTGTAACGTACAATAATGAGAAAGAAAAAAATTCTAATACAACAATAAATTACGATTAAACTAAACCTAGATGAAACAGAAACCTCACTTATAAATTCAATACGGAAATAAATAATAAAATAAATAAATACTTACATACATACCTATATATATATATATATATATATATATATATATATATATATATATATATATATATATATATATAATATGGAAAATTTGGTTCAAACGTTCAATATAATGCTATTAAAATCAGAATGTAGAAGTTAGCTTAAAAAGAGCAAAACATGTAATAGTAAATTTTAATATATTATTCCATTTACCGTGAATCGGATAGATAATATATTTATAGGGTTGTTGAAAATTATATACATTAAATAAATAATAAGAAAAAAATAACTAATTAAAAAATGTATATGTTATGAATTTTTAAAAATATTATGATAGTATTTATTTTATGATTTCTAGCCATTCGACCTCTGGTGCTCATTAACTCGAATGGTGAGATCAATTCCATACAAATACATTTCTTTATCTATAAATTTCAAATAGAATCAGTGAAAAAAATTCATAATCGGATTTCATTGTCAGACAAAAATCTCATCCAAGTGATCTTAGAAGGCACCAAGTGATAATTGCCTCGTGCTAGATCTAGATGGAGTAGATAGGTGAGGCGAAACGTCCCATGTAAGACTTTATGAAGTTATTGTTTTATTTTGAAAATAAATTTTACCTATCCGGAAATTAGAACGTTTCGTTAGAATAATTTATGGGATAATGATATAATGTTGCAAATAAATCAGCCAGTACCAAATTAAAATAAACTTTCCATATTAAGAATAATAACAATCGTAATTCTCTTTACAGAGTAACTAATAAAAATATTTCTATTATTCTGAATTTTTTTCCAGCGTGTACATTGTCCTCATCCTTTTGCGTCGACACGTTCCAGAGAATTTCTTCAGAGGGACTGCTAGTCTTTATAGGCTCTATGAAGAAGTCAACAAGAACATGTGGACGAAATATAAGGAAGAAAATATATACCTACATAAAAATGCTAGAATAAGAGTGGGAACGTAACTTAGCTAAAGAATGGACGCGATATACAATGTATACATACCGCTACTTTAAAGCAGAACTATATCTCCAAATTTGTTTTTTTATGTTTTTTATCACTTGAGATAGTTCAGACTACTGAAGATCTGATACAGAAGTAGCCTATCTCTATCCATAACGCTTGACCCTAAACTTGTATCCACGCTTGAGACAGGTCTTTTATTCACTTATTCTTATGGTACAATTCTATTATTCAAATTGTCTGCGAAGTTTAGGGATATATATTTTTTTAAATATTTTTTTGTTGCCAAAAATATTAAATTTAAAAAAAAATCGGTTTATTCATGTCATGAACCGATAAAACAAAAGGTAAAAAAAAAAAAAGTTTTCCCTAAAATTAAATTTTTGGAGTTAAGTTACTTCTGCTCTGAAGCGACTATATATATTTAGTCATTAAAAGATTTGGAAAGATTTAAATCTACGATGGCAAAATCGTTTAGATAAATATCCGTGAAGCAACATTTGTTCTTTTGAAATATATAGGAAAATATAGTAACAATGCAAATAACACATCTATTGTGAACAATATTCTGTTTTTAAACAAAAAAAGGATCTCTGAAAATGTTGACATATAAATAGGATAAACAGCGTCGAAGGATATCAGGATTAAAACTTTATAGAACGATGTGACTGCGAAGGAAAAACAAATAACAGATAGGACTTATATCCCGTAAAGTAGAACGGAATAGTGGGTACATGCTAAAAATGGAATTGTCACCTCTAGCTAGATAACCTATTTTGAAAAGAATTCTCAATGTTTTTATTTGCTAATTAAAAAATAGGATCATCTCTATTACTTATTCCCCTTAAGTGAGAGATTGTAATATCTATAAATAAAAATATTACCTACAAAGAATAATAAGGATATATTTATGTGACCAATTAGATATAATTATAATGAAGTTGAACTTAATTAGTTAAGAATAAATATCTACATAAATTTTAATTTTTTTAAATAAAATAGTACAATGCATAATGTTATAAATACTTAATTTATTTCGTGCAGGATAGAAACCGGCTCACGAAAGCTGAAAGTAAAACATACACAACACGTGTCTAACAACTGTCATCAAGTCTTCTGAGCCGGCAGTTCAACGTTTCATTTTCAGGCTAACTAATTATTATTAAACGTGCAAAACAGCTTGAGATCGCGGAACAGATCACTGGCTCGATTAAAATGAATGTGAATTCAGTTTTAAAGATGTTTTTTTTATATTTTATGATTATTACTTTTTTTATTGTATCCCGTGGGATATCAACATTAAAATCTTCATTATAGTGTATTGGATTAGTAAATTATGGCAGGATGCGTAGGTTACAGATAATACTAAAATAATTAAAACGGAGACGAGCTGTGTTTAATTATAAGTGTTACCTGAGATACTAGAGTAAGGTGTGCAGCCTGCGTCCTACTGGCCTCCTTCTTCCCCCTCCTCTGCAGGAATGGAGTCGTCCTTGGAGCCCCACCTCAGCACCGGCTCCCATATGAAGGGAAAATCTTTTATTTTAAAAATATTTGTTTCAAGATATATATATATATATATATAAATAAAGAATCTTTGCGAAAGGGTGACTCCAGACACTAAGAGTTAAGGGCGGCTGGATTGCGGTGGAGCAGTGGCCTTGCGGGCTAGCTGGAAAACCTACTCGTCCAGGAGCCGCCGAGTGGAAAGTTAACTTATTCATCAAGCTGAAACTTTATGTAGTGTTTCGTAATAACATATCGTATCGATAGTTTTCGAATATATCGAAATAGTTCAATATATCGAGAAAAAAAAATGTCGATATTTCTATAAACCGGTCCTCGGTATTTTTAATTTTTTAAACCCACTTTAAGGATGTTTTGGAAAAATATCGATATTTTAAAAGAAGCATGTCTACATTTTTATCTGATAGTTTTAATTCGAAATATCATAATAACGATATTAAAATTTGAGTATCGGAAACCTGTATTTTTTCCAAAAAAGAATTAAATTGAAAAAAATATAGATAATAAAAATGTCTATAAGTTTGATTAGTTTCAGTCATTATTAATTCAATTGTGGTTTTCTTCATTTTTTTTTTTTTATTTATGTTGAGCAATTTAATTCGTTTTTTCTAGTTCTTCTGGCTCAAAAACAAAAAGTTGTACGAAACTAAAATCACGTCTTTAAGGTAGACGTATTCTTGGTATATTACAGCAACTTTTTCGTCAAAATACATTGACCGGGAGTTCCACTTTATATCAACGATTTTAAACTTTTTTTTACCATTTTGAACAAAAACGGCTCTAATGATTTTGATGAAACTTGCCTAAAGTCTTCTCCTTAAAGCCATTTAACTTTTTAAATATGTAGTACATCACCGAGGAAATGCAGGGAAAAAAATTATGACGAAAAGGATAATTTATTTGAGCATAACTCAAAAAGTATGTATATTATAGTAAATTATGGTATGTAACCAATCATATGAAATGTGATTAAAGTCTCTAAAAAAGAAAAAAGGAATTAACGAAATCTGACCAGTATTAGCAAAAATACAACGTATCGGACTAACCGTTTGTGCCAATTATATCATCAATTTTACACGTTTTTACAATTTTCTCGTAAACGGCTCTAACGATTTTTATTAAACTTGCCTTTCCTTAAAGCCCTTTAACTTTTCATGTATGTAGTATATCAACGATAAAACGCAGGAGAAAAATTTATATCGAAAAGAAAATTTTATTTGCGCATAACTCAAAAAGTAAGCATTTTATAGTAAATTATGAATGAAATCATATGAAAGTTAATTACATTTTCTAAAAAAAAAAGATTATCTAAATCTGACCTATATTATCAAAGTTTCAGCGTATCGTATAAGGACAGCGGATCCTAGATGGAAAGCCGAGCGTGTCCTAAAGGAGACGGATGCGACCGAACTTCCTTCCACCAAGCCGTCAATCTGTTGTCAGCAATACGCTCTGTAATAATATAAAAGTAGAAATTAACTTAATAATTTTTACTTTTATATTATTTCATGGACACAAAATGTTTCCATGGAAACTAAATGGAATTTCCACAAAAACTAAACCGAAAGTTTAAAAATATATTTTCAGCTTGATAAACTAAAAATATAGTGTATAGAATTGTATACTAAAATTCTTTAAAAAACTAATTTGTTGTACTTTTGTGAGAGACTTTTTGGAGTGCAGTCTGCTGAGTTTATAGCCCATTCAAATTTCACCTTGGGGTAGAAAGAATTAAGGGCAATCTGAATTTCATGTATGTTTTAAAAGTCAATAAAGCATTTATCTCCTACAAAGTCCCTAAAATCCGAGCAGCGGAACATGTTCAAAATGGCCTCTGAAGTAGCGGTGGAAAATAATTTTTAAAAACGCTATAACTTTGTTTTTCTTTCAGTCATAGAGATGTAAAACTACTTCTATTCGAAGCATAATTAAATTATCTACAAACTTTATTGGAACCATTTTTAGGCTCAAAAGCTCACTTAAGTGAAAAGTGAAAAATACCTGCGAGAAAAATTCTTCATGATTTTTAAATCAGTATTTTGAGTGGAATAAATAAATTTAATGCAAAATATTCCCAAATAAATGTTATAGCACGGTTCACGAAGTTACTATTTCACTGGTTATTTTTAACAAAACTCCCAAATTCGGGCTAAAAATCAGGATTCAAAGCGTGGCCACCGGGCCCACTTGCACTCTTATCATTTTCATTAAAATTTTATTATATATTCTTTTATAAATTCCCCAAATTTATATCTAATTTGATAAGACATTTTTTACAGGTGAGAATAAAGAAATAAAAATTAAAAAAGAATTTTTTCAGATAATTATTTTTGGTAAAAAAAGAAAACAAATTTTTTTATTGAATTGATAACAGTTCCACTAAACATTCTGGATTATACTGTTTTGTCAATTCAATTAATAATACAATTATATACGGCTTTTAAATATTTAGCGACTACGTTTAGAAAAGTAGTGGAATAATTTCAGTGGTTGAAAATGAAATTTCGCTTGTTTTTATTGACATTTTTTCCATTATCCTTGCCAAGATGGTATTGTGTTATACCAAATTTATGACTGTGTACATGGAAAGAGAACGCTCAAGCATTTAATTTTATGATGAATTCCGGCTCAGCAATGTCCAAAGTAAAACATATTTTCATTCGAATTTAATCCATACCTCTCCCGCTTAAAAGACTTTGGAGATATGAGCCCCAGCTGATCCTTACCTGGCAAATCAGAAGTAGGAATTCAAAGTTTGTCGTCTTCTATGTGCACTCTGAATTTTAGAGTGACAATCGTAATCCGTCCTAAGGTATGAAAAGTGTCTTCTCCGATAATAGTTCTAATATTAAAATCGGCGTTATCAGCAATAGTTAAAATACAATAAGAATCGTCCAGTCGTATTGTCTTAAAAGAGGTTAAGGCTAAATCTTCCAATTTAAGTACTCCAATATAAGAATCATAAAATCCTAACGAATTGATTAAATTGATGGTTTCACACGATTCTTATTTTCCATGTAAATGATTCGCTAATCCAAATATGAGAGGTGACATATACGAATTTGATAAGGTAATTGCTTATAGTTGAAACCTTTTGTTTTTTATCTTCTTATTTTTTGTGCCTGAAATATGTTTTTCGAGAGAAAGTTTTGCATAAAGTGGCTTAAAAAAATTAAGAGAATAAGTGTTAAAGTAAGGTTAGGGAAAGTGTCATGTAACTTTTAAATTAAATTTGAAGAAAATTATCAAACTATTAAATAACAAAATTGAATTGCATCCAGACCCCCCCCCCCCCTTCTGACTATGCCACAGATTTTATGTCTTGTGGTTGTTATATTTATATTCTAAATATATCGCCTGATTTTTTAATTAAAAAATCATCAGCGAAAACTTGTGAAAACAAATACAGTGTTATTTTTGTAGAGGAAATGCAGTTCAACTGAAATGCTCGGGCCTGTTTGCGAAATAGTTCGAATTTAGAAAAAATTCAAGCTTTATAGAGTGCAAATGTTAGTGACAATGATCAAGTTCTGGAAACCTCAGCGTCCAGGTAACAACATGTTTTCATTTTATTTTTATTAATGGTCTTTAATGAAAACAAAAAATGACTTTTATTCATTGTAGTCGGTTATTTCAACAACAAAAAAAATATAATTACTTGCAAATGGTGTAATTATTAATATATTTGGGTATAGATAAATGATAAATTATTTTAGTATAACAATTTATAACAAATATTAATGTAAAATCTACGCCTATTCTTGGAACATAAATATAGTGGTATCCATCTTCACTTTTTGGTTCAGCTAGTAATTCAAAAACATCAAGATTCCCGATTGAAAACATGACCTTTCCATAAGTCGAATTTTCTTTTAAATCCAAGAATCTTGTCACTTGAAGTTAGTTTATATTTTAGGCTAATCAAGCATAGACGAACAGCCAAAAACAGCTATTCAATTGCCAGATTTTAAAAAAGACGCACCCGCTTCCTCCACCAAGGTAAACCAAGTTTAGTACTGAAACAGAAATAAAATTGTTTTCTCTTTTTTGGCATACGTATTATTTTCCTAGTTCTTGCGGAACTCTAGTTGGGAAACACTGCTCTAGATTATCAAAAACCAGTCAGTAAAAAAAGCAAAAAAAAAAAAAAAACGTGTTCTTTTTTTTTTATGATACAAGTCAAAGTTTCGGCCTGAACATGTGGACCATCTTCAGGTCTAGAATAGATCAGAGATACAGGATCAGAGGGAATGCATACATAAAGGTTATAACCAAATTGACAACCAAATAATTAAATAAAAATAGAAATTTAAGAAACAAGAATTGAAAGTAACAAGAAAATTATAAGTGCCAAGAAAAAATATGAAAATAAATAATAGTAAAAATGGTAAGATGAGAGAAAGTAAATCTGTAGTAATGTATACATGAGGAAAATTAGGGAATTATAAAAACAAACTGAGGATACTATAGCCATGGTAGAAAAATAATAATTAATAAAGGAAAAAAATGAATTGATGAAACGATTATATAAATATACAGACAAAGAAAATTGAACTAAAATAAAACATGAAATGTCTCAGAAAACGAGATCATACCTCGGAGTATGTGACAGAATTTATATTTACTTTCTCTTATCTTGTTATTTTGACTATCATTTATTTCATAATGGATCATGTTTTTTATTACTTTCAATTCTCGTTTCTTATATTTTCAATTTATTTTTACTCATGTTTTTGTCAGTTTACTTTGTTTATACCTTTTTGTATACATTCTCTTTCACCCTGTATCCCTAATTTAATTTAGCCATGAGGATGGTCCACATGTTTGTGCCGAAACGACGGCTTGTATAATACAAATTTAACATAACGTTTGGTTTTTTGCCACTGAAAGATTTCCTGATAATCTAGTACAAAGATATACTTAATACAGATAATTATCTTTCATCACTAACTATTAAAGCCGATTTATTAAATACAAACTAAAACAGTTTAAAGAGCTACCTTATAGTAACAAGTCCTGCAAGAATAGTTTTTATTGTTTGTTTGGTAGTACATACATTACCAATGCATTTTGTGCACAAGTATATAAATGAACTTAAATTTAAGGAATATTCGGTGCTATAAATGGCACCTGAGTTCAATGTTCTGGGCAACTAGACCGGAAATGAAATTATTTTCCGTCCATAATACGTGATTAAAAAAAAAAAAAAAATTCTGAGAAATTCGATTTTAAAACAGGGCAATTCCTTTTCTCAAGTTTTATTTAATTTATCACTGGGAAACGTCATTGGAAAGTTAAGCCTAGTTCGGACGACGCGAGTACTTAGTTGAGTAGCGAGTAATTTAGTGCCTAAAATATTCGCTACTGTCCGCAAAAACAGTCCGCACTACGGTCGCGTACAGTGCACAGGTGAGTGGTGTTTTGCAAGATGAACAGGCTGCAACACAATAAAGTGAATAAGCTAATAAAGTTTATAATAATGGGTACTTCAGAAGAGGTGGAAGGAGAAATTTGTGTGATGAAGAAAAAAACAGCTATGGTCACGAAAATGAATTAACAGAAGAGATTAAGTAGGAGCTACAAACTCTCTTCTGAAGGCAATCCCGAAGAATACTTCGGAACTTTTAGAATGTCACAAAGTTGTTTTAATTTTCTGTTAATGAAATTGCAGTCGGAAATTCGACGTAAATATACCCAAATAAGAAGTGCAATTCCCGCATACCTGAAATTTATCAGGAAGAGCCATGTTCCTGGACTAACCAATCCTTTGTTTCAGACCTTGACACCAGCACCACACCTGGTGCAGTAGCAGAAAATTGGACCAAAATGAATACTAATCTGAACTGGACACTTCAAACATGGTACAATAGTGTACAAAATTAACAGATCACTTCGAAATTTATTTTTTTGAGCAATTTATTGCATTTTAATTCAATTTAGGGTTCCAGTAAAAATTTCATTAAAAATAATTTATTCATGGAAAATATTATTTAATATTTAATTACAGATATTATAATCATAAAATTTATTATGATTATAAAACTTGCAGAATTTACAAAAACAATAAGCACTACAATTTGAATTAAAATTAGCTTGTTCAGCTCGTACTACTGCCTCTGGTATGAATTACAATGATCAATCCATATGATCCTTACGGCCTGTATACATATAAAGCTATCATCCTGATGGCTAGTGGAACTCAGTCTTCTGATATTGTCTTCTAAGTGTTTGACTCCTAAAAGAATCGATGAACATGGAACCTCCAAGTAACTTCACACTTGCTGTGTACTTTCATACAGTATAACAGCTCTTACAGAAAAATAATAACTAGAAATCATGTTGTCATTGAAATATTTAAAAAAAAAAAATGCTATGAGAGAAAAGATTCCCTATGTTTTGAAGGCGAAATTAAGACGGGTAGTGAAGAAATCTTCTGGCACCAGCTTTGATATTATAGTGACTAAAAGGATTAATCAGAGATAAAAAGATAAACCAGTGATTATTCATATTCCCATTGAACTATACTTACACTCTGATTGGTTATAATCTTCCAATACACTGTTAAAAAACTATAGTTTTATTTTAACATAAATAAGTGACAAGATAATTTTATCCACCAGTGTATATTATGTATAAAGTTATATAATTTAATATAAACAATAATATGTATATAATTATAGTATAAGTTAGGTTAGTAATCAGTTCTCAAACATTGGTGTGTTCCATCATTTTTTAAATTGAACAAATGGATATCAAAATGACACTAAAATTCCTTGAAATGTAGCAATAGAAGTTAAAGTAAAACTAAAAACTTTGAGTAAAGATATACTAGTCTAATCAACATAAACATTTTTATTTTTAAATGGCTTTAAAAAATAAATAAATAAATCAGGTAGTTTTGAAGGCATAACTTTGTTGCGGTAGTTTTAACTGGCTCGCACCACTAGCATGAAAGCACTAAAATGTATTAAACAATTGTAAAATAAATTAATAAATATGACAACTAAATATGATTATTGCAGGCAAAAACCTAAAAAGTGGTATCTGAAATAAACACAGGTGGACGGACAAACTTCATTAAGAGAAAGATAAAAATAAATTGTTTTCAATAAACCAGGATGTAATATGTTGTATGCTGGTGATAAGGATGAAAAACTGACCTATGTTTAATTATTTTATAATTTCAAAAGTATTATTTTTAAGTCACAATGAACCTTTTAGTTCATTATATTACAATAATAAAATATATTTCTGAATAACATTGTTAGATTGTAAACCCACATTTTAGAACTTACATTTTTCATTGAGAAGTTTTATTGCTATAATTCCATTTATAGATTATTAATTATACGTAAATTAATTAAGCATTCACAAATAAAAAAATAAATAATGTAATATGAAAAGACAACTATTTACAAAAAACTTAAAAAATTGGTTTTAAAACTAAGTTGCCCAAAATAAGTATGAATCTAATCAGGTTAACAATAATCTATAAAATACGAATGTATAAATATGAAATTTTAAATGAGTTGGTAATCAACTCTGTAAATGGTTTTGACAAAAAAATTTCTATTAAATAATAGAATTTGCTGTTTTTAAAAAAACAATTTCTCCTCGAAACAAAATCTGTAGAATAAAGATAAAAAAAAAAGAAAAAGTAAAGCGTATATAAATAGTAAATAAAAGCAAAGCATCCCAATTCTGCTTATAAAGACCAGCAAACTTAAATTAGTTTACTAATATGTGATCAAGAACACTATCCAGTAAGCTGCTTTAGGGGAGAGAAGGAAAGATACAAAATGCATTAATGTTAACAAAATAAAATAACTGAAACATTGAACACTAAAATGAAAGCACATTATTTTCAATTATTATACTTTTTTATTATAGTATTTATCATCACAGCTCTGATGTATTAAATACAGCAGATATTTTTTTTGTTGGTAATGGAAAATCAGTGTTTTTTAAATTATATCCATACAGGCTATATAGTGGTATCATGATCAAAATATATTTTATTTAATTTCAATAAGGTCCCTAAATTACTAAAACAGAACCATAATATGATTTTTCTCAAACTTGATATTAAAAAAATAAAAATGTGATGTAAGAGGAATACTTTTCTACATATTTTGATAAAAATAAATATAACTTTTGTAAAATAAAATGTCACTAGACCTCTTGATAATAATTGTTGGTAAATTAGGTATATGGTTATCACCAATTACACACCCATTGAGTAAATTACTATAATTGGAACAACTATGAAACTAGATTAAGTTCTAGAGAAAAAAGTAAGATCAACATTCATTACAACAAAGATGTGTACTAAATGGTTTGTGTGGAAACTTTCATACAGAATGATTCAATTCCATGAAACATATATCCTATCCAGCTTTAATTAAGCTAATGAATAAAAGAAAAACAGGTCCAACAATAACACCCTACAAAAACCACTTTATTTTTTCAAGTACAGTTATTTTAGAAATACTAAACACTATTAAGTGTGAATTCCGATATTTGCTCGGAAAGTTTTTAGCAAGGTTTGATATCCTCAAGCAAATATACACTATTTAATTTAAAACTAACGAGTTTAAAATAAAGGCTGTATTAGTAAAACAGTCCAGTTATTAAGTAATTTTAATTTTGAATGGATGAACTGTAATAGTTCACTAGATGATAAGAAAGCTTAGACAAATTTACAGAGGTTGCAATGGTCAAGCACCCCATTTTTCATGATGCGGAGTCGATTCCCACCTGAGTCTGCTAAAAATTATTTTATGATAGTCCTAATTAATTTCAGCACTTCCACAATGGTTAGAAAAGGGTAACAACCTCTAGATAGCAGGAGTAAGAACAAATAGCCTATAAAAGGATGCAGTGCCCACTGAGTATAGAAATAACTAAATCTTCCTTAGAGAAGCAAAAGATGTACCTACTTCTCTCAACTCCAAGGTTGCATACTTCGCCTAGTCCAGGTCCTGTTTTTCTCCAATTTGTTGTTTACCCACTATCTTTAAATCTATTCTAGAATCTAAAATATATACAAGTAACTAAAATAATAAATTACAAGAGAATATAATAAAATTAAAAAACCTCAAAAAAAAAAAGAAATGCCAAAGAAAAAATACACATATATAAATAATTTATGGTACAGTGTGTTTGTCTCATAGATTTATAAACATTATGAGGTAAATCTACTTTAGAAAATTTGACATTATCTCTTATATTCATGTGTAGGTACAGATTTCACAAGAGTTGAAAAATTCTGTAGTTAATTTATAAATGAAAGTTGAGATACTATGCATATTTAGATCATAATATATTGATTTCCATCTTGGCTAACTACCAACTAGCCTCAAGCATTTGTTTTACAGCACTTACAATTTTCTATAATTTGTCATGCGTGTGTTCGGTCATACAGGTTAAGCATAGCATACAATAGGTCTGATTTACGAGTAATATAATAATTTTTTAAATAATATTAAGTTAAATGCACGCACTTGTAAGCTTTTTAATAAAGATAAATATTTGTTCATTTTATTTTTTGTAAATTGTGTTCACCTCACTACCTATATTATCCAACTTATTGGCTCATTCAGTAACTAACTTGAAAATTGATAAAAAAACAAGTCCAAGAGAAAGGCAAGAAGAGAGGTAGGAACCCAGGGGCAGAGAGACAGAGCACATTTCTGCCAGCCCTTTTCTATGGGGAAGGCTACTCTAGTTAATTCTATACTCAGTGACAATGCATACTGCAGCAATAAGAAGATTAGTTCAATACTCATTGTGATATAGAGCCATGAACCTAGATTATTGACATATAATAGAAACTTATCAGTTATTCTTAAATTTGGGAATTAGATTGCGTCAAAATATTAAATAGTAGAAGACAGTTCAAATTTCAATGGCTTATGCATTAAGTAACATTGCAGTAAAATGGGATTGAAATAATGCAAAAACTTGAATTGATTAAATTGATGAAAACTAATGACGAAGTACAAACCCAATAAATGGAACTCTTGATTTAAATAAATTTTAGTTGTCATTGGAAATGCATAAAAATTCATAACTAGAAGAGTTAGACCACAACAAAAGTTTATAAATAAAATATTTGCAATAATAAACACATTTTAATCAAGTTTCAAATAAATGTCTCAACAGACCTCTTCTAATAAAATTTGGAATCAAAGGTTAACAGAAAAAATAAGACAACAGAAAAAAATGCGATTTTTTTTTTAGAAACTGTATAAAATTTTATTTTGTTTACTTTTCAATATAAATATATTTTGGAATTGTTAAATTATATAATAGTTGGATATGCTTTTTAGAAGATATTTAATATCTTTAGTATAAAATAGCCTTAAATTTATTATGCAAAATCATTCAATGTAATTTTAACTTAATGACAAATCAGAATAATTTTTAAAGATACTCTGTAATATTTAAATTACATTGGTGGATTTATTTAGAACTCTCACACTAGCTAAAGAGGTTCTATAAAACATGAATATTAAATTTTAAATGAATTATTAGTGCAAATCATTATAACATGTTTCCAAACAAAAACAAGCAAAGTACTCTTTAAATTTTTCTATGTTCATAGTACTACAATATAAACTACAACTTTAAACAAAAGCCTAATTTGATTTATATTAAAAATTCATGGCTTCATTACCAAAATTAAATTAACATTTATTTATTTCATGATGAACAAAATAAATAATTTTACAACATACAAATTAAATTAAATTTCAGTCTACAATAATTAATGGAATGATAATCTTAAAAAATAAACATCTAATTTAAAATTTGAATATGTTTATCACATAACAATGCATGAAAATAAAATATGTTAATAACAAATTAAAATCAGACAAATGAAATATTTATTTTAAAACATTTCCATTTTTTTAAATATTTTTGTTACAGTTCATAAGAGATACAGTTACTCGAAATCTAACAATATAAAAGTTATTAAATCAAAATAAGTTTATAACATCTTTTATATAATGCAAAAAAAAATTTCAACTAAAAGCTTTCAAAATTGATAAAAGATTCATAAAATAACCCTATTACTTTTATAATCAGACAGATAAACAAAGAACTATTTAACTAGTGTTTTTGTTTTTTTTAGTTTTTTTTTATACACCTTATAACCATCTAATTTAGAAATTTTGAAAGATTAAAACACTTACCTTTTAATTACCTAAAACAATACCCATTTTTAGAAATTCATGGACTGTATATTTTAAATTATACGAAATATAGCTACAAGTACATATTTATATTGCCACTATATTCATAATGTACAGGTATATTGCACAGACCTAGAATTACTGAGAAAGAAATCTAACTAAAATTAATCATGTTAATTTTTTTTAAGGGAAGGGAGGGGGAGGGGGGTGAAATCTCAAAAGGCACAATGACTACATAGAACCATAATTGCTGTGTTATTTATCATTGTAATCTCAACAACACATTTCAACTAGTAGTTTCTCGTGTCATACATTATATGTTCACCGTATCTATACTTAAAAGTTTATGAAATACAATTAAAGCTTTATTTTAATGTTTCTTTGATTTGTTTTCTTTAGTGTTTATTTAATGACAGAAAAAAAAAATTTTAAGTTCAAAAGATACCATAAAAATGCTGACTACCGACTGCTGTAATAAATGTTGACAACATATACAAATATGAACTCATAGCATTACAAAATCTAGCACAGTGGCATAAGACAGCTTAAACACTATCTAAAATTAATTCAAATCAATCTTTTAGGATCGTATTAAATTTACGATTAAAATTAAGCTTTAGATTTACAGCTCATCTTTATCTGAGGTCTTGGGAGATCCATCTCTGTTGTATCCTTTTAATTCTGAAGAAGCTTCTTTAGCAATATATTTAATGAAGTCTTGCAACTCTCTGCCACTCTATAAAAAAAAAATAAAAAAAATTGTGAAAATATAATTTAAAACAGATATTACAAATACTGTATAATGTCTGACCAAAATATATTAATGAATTCAAGTACTAAAAATATTCTTGGTAAATATAATAGATAAATTTAAGAATAGACAATGATAAAGGAGTGTCAATATTATAGATATTAGAGACATATCTGTTAAAATAGTTTAAAATGTTTATTTAACAATGAATTGAAGTTAAATTGATGAATTAAACTGAAGTTCAATAAAGTCAATCTGTGTGCCAGTTTTAACTGGCTATTTAAGTAAAAAAATGCATAAAATAAATTAGATTTTTTTTTGGAGGTAAACTATTTTTATTTTTTTTTGTTTAAATAATACAACCTGCCACACTCGAAGAGTACCCACCCCCATCTTCATCACATACAGAGCTCTAACACATTTCTGACCTTAGATGCAATTTGTGTGGTACTTTTCCCCTATCTCTGATCTTTTTTTCCCTGAAATTTTATTATCATTTTATTTAAAAAATGGGTTAAAAAAGGAGTAATATCGCCTCATAGGATATGACAACCCCAGCGCTTTCCAATTTTGCCACACTTTTAGGAAAATAATAGTCCATAAGAAATTTCAAGAAGGTGGCGCAAATAGTAGTAATACCATCCCTCAGACAAAATCAACCTATTGGGGATTTACATTCGGGGACAAAAGAAGTTGTGAAGAAAAAATTAACATTTTGAAACAAAAAACTAGCATTATGGAATTATATGCATGCAATTCGGATTTTGATTTAGGTAGGTACATAATTAGTACATATTAATTAAAAATCTTTTTAAATTCCAATTTTACTTGGCTTAGTTGTTTTTACAGAAGACTCTGTTGAAAACTTCTAACAAATAGAGCCATTTTTTTCAACATGAATGCTGCACATAAGCGAATATATTGCCGGTATTGTGGATTATTTTATTACATATTATTTAACTTTTGACTTCTGTAGTATTTTAGTATAAATCTGATATATTGTAAGAAGACTCCAAACAACAATTAAATGCAAAGAGTATTTGATGGAAATTTCTGTCTGATGTGGTACACAGAATTTATGGAAAAGTTTGATATCAATAAAAAATCAAGGTCTAGTTCAACCAGCATTTGATGCTGTTATAATAAGTAAAATGTGCGATACATTATTCACTTGTCGATCTATATTTATTGTAATTACGAGCACATTTACAAAATATAAGTTTTTAGAATTTCAAAACCATTTTGTAGATGAGGTGGAAAATAATTCTAAGCAGCGGTTAATTGAAAGAGTAGGTAAAATTTACTTTTCTATAATAATAATAGCACCTCAGAGATTTAAATGAAAATACTTTTAAAAAAATTGTGACACATACAATTAACACACAATTAACCTAATAGAAAAATAAATTTTGGTTACCACCAGTAAGCATCCTTAGTTTATTTGATTTATCATCTAAGCCCCAATCAAAAATTGATTAATTTAATAATAATAGGTATTGCATATCAAATTAGTAGAAATAATAATCACAATAAAACAATTACTAATAATAATAAGGATGTCAATAAATTTGAAAACAACAGAGTAGTTTGTTGTATCACTTGTCACTAATACAGTTTAGATTTTTGTTTTTTAATTATAGCAGACAAAATATACAAAATCTACTTCATCTGCTTGAAAGCCGATCAAGTTGTTGACAATTTTTTTTTTTTTAGGGGCATTTGGAATATATAAGGCTATTTGATCCTATAGAGCCAAGTCAGGGTGTAGACGATGAGAGTGGGGGTAGTGGGCCCAACTCTTCCATTTATTTTATACTGAGAAGGCCTCTCTGTGTTGTTCTGTACCCTATGGCCACACTTAAGGGCAATAGTTGCTGGTGCTATATATACCATTCAAACCATATTTACAGGCAAATAAGAAGTTAGCTAAAATAAGTAAATGAAATTAATAAAACAACAAAGATTAGCACAGAAATATGAGAGTAAATTTGTTATTTCTTAGAAACAATGCAGAAACATTGAGCAAATTCATTGTAAATTACATACATTATAAGTAACAGGAGAAGATTTACGATCCTTAGGAGCCCAGAATATGGTAGGAAAACCTCGTACTTCATAAGGTGAGGGTACATCGTTACTAGTTGCGTCCATTTTAACAATAGCTACATCCTCATCTTTCAACTAAAATAAAAATAAAATTTTAAATTAACATGCGGTATCAAAAATAACACCTAGAATATCAAATCTTGTATAGTATATAGCAATTAAATTAACTTTAAAATAATGATTATACTTCAATACTTTTTCATTCATCACTTACATCAATTATTAAACATTAACATAACAATAACATTACTGTAGGGAGACTACCTTTTCACCAAGTTCATCATAAACTGGAGTGAGTTTTTTACAATGTCCACACCAAGGAGCATAAAATTCAATTAGTGTATCTTGGCCATTATTAGTGACAACTTCATCGAAATTCTTGGCAACGGCAACTTTAACTGGTTTATCATTATTCTGAGGAATAGGCTCAGATTTCAAGTAAGGTTCCAATGATCCAGCTTTGAGATCGTTTAAGAACTTTTCAAAATTTTCAACTCTGAAATAATAAAAGAAATAATTTTATCTTCCAAAATGCATCATTTATTAATATCAGTATGCTCCAGTAACAAGAAATAATAATAGTATTTAAAAAATTCAGATCTTCCAACCTTAAAATGAAAAATACAATTTAAAAAAAAAATTATGGATAATGCAATAAAAATTGTTAATGCTATTGATAGTTAAGAACTCATCTAAATACGTCAGTGGATGCCTTATACCTCTTATCCATTGAATCTTCAATCAAAGGTAAACCTGAGTGTATATAATGTGCCCTTAAGCCCCATTGTACACATACTCTGTTCCCAGGTACCCACCCAGCACCAGCTACCCGGTATTAGTTTTAGGCCCTTTGCACACACCCAGTTTTTGCCCAGCTGCCAGGTACCCGGTACTAATAACCAATAGTTTTTACAGGAATATAGTGTTCATGGCGGCTAGCTGGTAGCTGAGCAAAAACCGGTTACATGTTCTATGCTCCTATACTGGACTGGGTACATGGTTTTTGCCTGGTCTTGTTTTATCTGTAAATAGCCAGTTGATTCATAGAACCAATATATGTATTTATATAATTTTGTATTGAAAAAAAAAGAACCACATCAGCAATTAATGTTTTTTTGTTTTGTTTTTTTAATGTTTAAAGTTTCAGAATTGAAACAATTTAAATTAATGTTGCCAGTTTCATATTTTTAAAATCCATGGTTTGCAATGCTCATGACCGAAATTCACATTTTTTATTTGGAGGTATTAGAACAAACCCTGGTAATAATCCACAGTAAATAATGAATTTAAAATCTAATCTCCGTTAACATTGTTTACGAAAAATGTAGATGGCTAAAAATTAAATTTTTTCAGATGCATTCAGCGATTTATGTTTATATACAAACCGAAAATATTAGAAATGTGGTCAACTTCAAATGAGATATAAAAGGTGTAGTCAGCACTAAATTTACATCATTAATAAAATTAATATTTAATAATTATAGCATAATCCAAATAATAAATAAAAAATAACAACAGAGTAGAAATTATTATCTTAAAACCCCCATAGACAAATATCTAGTCGTAAGCACAGTCCAATTTCATGAAAGAAAGAAGATTGAAATAATAGACAAGGCATGTAAGTATCGATTTATTTCAACATTTTAGATATACTCGACATTGAGCTCCATCATAGGGTTATCGAAGGTGCTGATTATGAAAACACTATCGATTTTAAGATCATACACTCACATATCGATTTCATTTAACATTTTGAATATACTCGATATTGAGGTCCATCATTGGGTTATTGAAGGTGCTGATTATGAAAAAACTATCGATTTTAAGATCATGCGCTCAGATATCTTCGATATTGAGGTCCATCATTGGGTTATCAAAAATGCTGATTATGAAAATATAGATTTAAAAAAAGCAAATTAGTGCATGCTCACAATATCGAAAAAACTGCATCTCTGTTACCACAAACAACTTCATTATAGAAGAAATGTAAAAAGCCAAAATAAATCATAAGTGAGCACACAATTTTAAAATCGATAGCATTTTTATAAAAAGTGGCTTCGATAACCCAATAATGGACCTTAATATAAAGTATATCTGAAATGCTAAAATAAATCAGTGAGCACACGATTTAAAAATCGATAGTGTTTTCATATTTATAATAAAAGGTGTATAATAATATAATAGTAAATTCCAAAGTTATATAAATTAAGTTGTATTTAATTTGATATTTTAAATATGTTTTAAAAAAAATTAATGAAATTTGTAGATTGACACTTGAAAATGAACCCATTGATAAGAAATGTTGTCTATAATGTGGTGATAAACATGCAGTTTGAAGGATCTATTATATACCCTTGAATTTTAATTACTATAATAAATTTATTTTTTCAATAAATCATTACTAGTATTTAGTATTTATAAATTAATTTATCATGGTATAATTAAATATGGTACCTACTGCAATAGGTACAGTGGTTAAAAACAATTTAATCCACAATCTTAAATAAATTGCCCGGCTGGTTCAGTGGGAGCTTTCGGCGACTACCCGGCTGCTTATAGGCTTATTAAACGGCAACCTGGCAGCTGGGTATGTGTGCAAGCTCCCTCTATATCTCTATACTAACGACCGGGTGCCCGGCTTCTAGGTACTAAGCGCAACAGCCGGGTATGTGAGCAAGTTCCCACTGTTTTAATAACAACGACCGGGTATGTGTGCAATGTTCCTTAGCCCTTAGTGTCAGTGTATATCAATGGAATTCAGTTCATATAAGAGATAGCCAAATGCTGATATTGGGAAACTGGGGAAGTGTTTGCTCTCCCTAGTCTTGTACATCAATCAGGCTATGTAGAGCTTATATAACAATAAAACCAAAACAATAAAAACTAAATACATATAATTTGAAAATACAATTAAACATTTAACAATACTAAACTCTACAACTTGATAATTAAAAAAAAAACAATTTCAAAGGAAAAATGTCTACTCGTAACTACCAGCCCAAAACCCTGGTTATACCATTCATATTATATTTATATTAAAAAATATGGACCAATCGTGGAAATAAAGACAAATAAACAAAACTTACGAAAACTCATCTGACATGATGAACTTCTTGTTATCCTTAGAACGAGCGAATACAATAGGTTTTTCAGTAGGCACATAATCATAACCAAATTCATTTAATTCATGTTGGAAATCATCTTTGGCACTAATAGCAAAGTTAAAATCATTTGAAAATGATTGAGCAACCTTTATTATCCTATTTCGCCAATAATTGGTACCTGAAATATCAAATGAGATATTATTTTGGCAAAATAAATAATCAATAGAATAATTTTAAACACCTAAAAAAATGTTTATTCTCTTAATTAATTTATTTATTTTTTAAATTAAAAATACGGTTCAAATAATAGATAAATAGTTGGAACATATTAGTTATAAGTTTGATATAACATACTAAATACAATCCTAATAATTAAAATTAAATGGTCAAGATAAATAAAATATCTAGACATATTTATACTAAAGAACAGAGAATGATTGTGTTGTGATTGTAAATAGGAGAGATGGGCAAAAGCTCTTCAAATTCCAATTAGCAGATCAGGCTGCTACTGCTAATTCAAATTAATGGTTACAAATAATTATTACGGATTATTATTATTATTATTTAATAATCATTATTATTATTACAGACAAAATTATTTAATTTTTAAAAAAGTTGATGTTTTTTATGTTGTAGATTATATTTTATTATTAGAGATTATAGGAAAAAAGATGTCCCCCATATTAAGTTTATCTGGAAGAAAACAATTATTTTAATTAATTAATTAATTAAATTAAAATGCTGACAGAACTTGTTATATTTAAGCTAATTCATTATCAGATTTCCTCGACAAAGCGACCTTAACAGACTGGAAGCAGGGCAAATTGATTAACGAAGGTATTACTAACAACCCAAGGTATCCCTATATCCCAAAACAACAAAGAGGCAGATTCCTTTTAATATAATAATTATATCAAGATTTATCTTCATGACCTAGGCCGAAATCTCACACAAGGAATTTATATAATCAACATTCATTTTTGCCCTGTGTGTATGGGGGCAATAGAATAGGCCCACAGTATTTTACCGTTTGTCTTAAAAGGTGACTAATGGGCAACTTTCTAATGACCTTAACACCCTTTCCTTCCTACGGCATCAACCTTTTTCTGATCCTCTACTACCTCTTTTTCTCACCCATATTTATCCTCCACTGCCTAGCAGTCTAAAATGATGTTCAAAAGCTAAAGGAGTCAACGCCTACAGAAAATACTGGTCCTCCAAGGCTGGGGATGGTCGTAGAGCTAACAACCCTATACCACTAAAAAATCAATTGAAGTGAAACGGAAACAAGAAAATAGTCCAATGAAACTAAGATTACGAATATTGCAAGGAAAAGGACTACTAAAACTGGTAACTTGGAACATAAGAAGTTTATATCAACCTGGCGCTAGGTTGAGTACCAGAGAGAGAAAGCTGCTGAGGTATAAGATAGAAATTGCCGCTTTACAAAAGATTAGATAGAAAGCAAAAGGAATAGTCAATCTGAAGGATTATACAGTAATTAACAGTGGTTCTACAGTGAGAAGCAACGTGTTTGGGACAGGATTTACTATTAAAAACTCTATATTAAGTATGCCTTAATGCGGGTTAAAAACATAAGCCAATGTTAATTTATGCTTAGGTTAAGAGGGCAACTCAATAATATTTCTCTAGTCAGTGCACATCCTCAGACTAAAGATAAAGAGGAAAATGGTGTGTTGCATTAGATGATTTACCTAGGTATGACTCGAAATTGTAATGCGAATTTTAATGCCAAAATTGGAAAAGAAAGTGTTTTGATCCCTACTATTGGAAAATATAGCAACCGTGAAGTAACGAACGAAAATGGAATTAGACCAATCTATTTTGCAACAGCAAGAGGATTTACGAGTAAGTAGTATGTGTTTCCGAAGCAATAAAATTTTCTTTTCGCTATAAATTTTTCCTCATAACGAATCACAGGCATGTGCCTACCTTAAATACCTAATTTCAGTATCAAACAACTTTTCGTTTGTGAACTAGGCTGTTCACATACACACAAACTCACAGACCATTTTGTGGGACTTGGTTATTTGGACTCAGTATTTCAATTGAAAAAGATGGCCATATTGAAAATTCGAATTCGAAAATTTTCACGATCACAATACTTCCTCTTACTATATATTTCAAATATAGGTAAGAGAAAGTAAAAGGTTAGCGTCATAGGGAGAACAAATTTGTGGGGACTACCAATGTGGTTTCAAAAAATAGATCCACAGCTGGCATCTTTTCCCTCAGACAAATGTTGGAAAAAAGCATGCGAACATAACGTGGATCTGTACCATGTCTTTATATATAGATATAGACAGAAAGGAATTAAGGAAAACATTAAGAACTCTTGGAATTCCCAAAAAGTTAATTGCCTAGACAGAGATGACACAAAGAGCCATGAAATGTAAAATCAAGGACAAAATACTCTTGATGTAATGTCACTGTTAAAAGGTACGACTCATATGGTTAGGGCATGTAGAGAGGAGGGAGGAAGAGAGGTTGCCAAAGAGACTACTCTATAGCTGCTCAGGAGGAGAAAACCACGGTTGCAGTGGATCAACGACGTAGAAGACAATCTTAGCCATAGGATATAAGAAGATGGACAAGAACAGCTATGGATAGGGAGGCCTGGCGGAAGCTTGTTTCTAAGGTCCAGGTACATTAAGGACTGTTGCGCAAATTAATAATAATAATAACATAGATTTTGAACTTGTCGAAATAGTTCTTTGAAGAGGAAATTAAAGAAAATAATACTTTGGCATTTAAATAAGTTGATAATTACAAATAGGTACCAAAAAGCTTAATTTGCAAATAAACATGGAAATAAAATTAATCAATACATATGAGTAATTAATTAAACTTAAAACAATATTTAACATATATGATTCAGCAAAAGAAAATCTGAAATCATATTTCATTCAATATATTTCCGAACAATGCTGTATGATATATATTTAAAAAAAAATTCCATTTATAAATTAAGTCCAAAAAATTAAACAACGTATAAAATATATATTTTTGTTTAAGATTAAATATGTATATACAAACTAATATTACCTTTTGGATTTTTAATATAATCGACTTTGTAATAGGCAACAACAAGTGGATTGCTAAATTCTTCAGCATTGTCCCTTGTTCTATGATCTACCAATCCATGGCTAAAACAAATAAAATAAAATATGATAACCTCAAGCTATAATTAGAAATATTTACAGTAGCTCAAACAACACTTAACAATCATTAATAAAATATTCACTTATCCAAAATATTAAATACACAAATTATTTTCGTAAGTTCATAATTTTAAGAAGCACTATTTATTTATTATTACTGATGCTTCCTTAAGTCTACAATTTTTGTGTAGGTGATATAAAAAAATATAATTTCATAAATTAGAAATTAAGATATACACACATGTTCTTTTTCAGGAATGATTCTAGTCCATCACTTATTTCACCTTCAAATTCAACACTGGATGGTTCAAATTTGCTTTGTAAATGCTTAGGACGGAATAAAACCACTTTATTTCTGGAAAAAATAAAATAATAATAAGAAAATGTAAAGTAAGAATATATACCTAAATCTAATTTATCTGTTAGCATTTGCAGACGATATGGTAGTACTTGCAAATAATGATGTCGACCGACAATATAATATTAGATTCCTAGAGGACGAATTAAGCAAAATAAATATGATAATAAACCCAAGGAAAACAAAGGTCCTAGGATTAGGAAGAAGCCCCACAGAAACATGCCGTGACAAGGGCTGAAAATGGCAGGTTGGAGCAAGCGGACTGCTTCTAGTGGCCAACCTGAATGAAAATAGATATAGAAGTGACGGGGAGGACAAGTGCAGCCAAGAAGGGAGATTACTTAATAGAAGGGAAATAACTAAAAACACAAAAGTATCAGTCTATAAGTCAATCTTCCTTCCAACACTAATATATTCATCCAAGTCAAGGGCTTTAACAACCAAGAACAAGAAAAGATTGCAAGCTATAGAAATGAGATATCTAATCCAGTCTCTTCTGGTGCATCCTTCTAGGAAGGTAGAAGGATGCACCAGAAGAGACTGGATTAGAAATGCAGTTATATGAAGTAATAAGCAAGTGAAACCAGTGAAGAATATTATAGAGGAGCATAGCTAGAAATGGTATGGCCATCTTAAGCGACTGCCAGATAACAGAGTGGCCATACTAGCATATGAAGCCAGGGTCGATGGTGGGAGAGGCCGAGCAAGGCACACCTAGAAGGGCAGAGTCAGAGAGTTGACATCCGCATGATGGTGTAGAAGGATCAATCTAATTAGGGATAAATTATTTGCCACTTCTATAAATTTGTTTTATTGAAAACTAGTTTCGAATGTTATACATTCATCCTCAGTTCTAAAAACCCACAAAAAATTCAAAAATAAGCAATTCAAAATATAGTTTGGTATTATTATACTGTTAAAAGGTACCATGTGGAGTCAGAGAGACCTTTCAGAGAGAAAACATCAACTGGAATAAGCAGAGTGAGCTAGGGTTGGAACATCGAAAGGAAAATATCGATATTTTGTGATATCGCAAAACCATACATCAATATCCACCGATAATCACAAGAAAAATATAGATATATCGAAAGGAAATGGATGAAAAAGCAAAGACAAGTGCATCAAATGAGTATAATGTTAAACGGCAAAAAAGGTTATGAAATAATATAATTATTATTTTTAAAACAATATTTTTATTAGCCATGAATCATTATAAACTAAAAAGATAGAATAGAATTATACTTTGACAAAAAAAAAAAAATGTTATAGCATCACAAATTCTTTTATTTTGATGCTATGTTTCGGCCACTAAGCCATCCTCAGACATCTCTGAAAAAGCCCTTATTTAGTTTATTTACAACATAGCAAACTGTATAAATATCTTTAAAATTGTCTATATATATCCGACTTCAAAAACTATGTTAAAATGCATACATTAAATCCAATTTGGATCAAGTCCAATTATATGGTAATTACTAAAAATTAATAAATATAATAAAACCAACAATAAATAAAAAAATTAAGATTAAGATAAAATTGTATTGTATTAAATGTATTTAACATTTTTTCAATATATTTATACAGTTTGCTATGTTGTAAATAAACTAAATAAGGGATTTAGTTCAGAGATGCCTGAGGATGGCTTAAAGGTTAAATATAACCATGCTGAATTATAGACAAAAAATTCTATCACACAAATCATGGAAGTCGATTTATTGAGTAATTATTTATTACAGTATTTGTTGTGGGCATGCGCAGCTTTACGTATAGTCAGATCTTAAAAATCTAGACCTCCGCCATGTTGGAGATAAAATTCTGGGGTTTTACCGAATAAAAGATATTGCTAATTAAAATTAAGACACATGTTGTAGATGTATTATTTTGCCATTTTAAAACTAATCGTTGGCACATCAATTTCTTATTCATCTCCTTTTCAAATGGAGTAAATATTTTCTCCTCAGTTAGGCCACTAAACTTTCATCAAAATATGCAAAATCTCAGAAAGTTATGGTAGTTTCTTCATTTTGAGCTTGATGATTCCCATCCTCGATACTGTCGAGTTGCATCAATACTTCCTTGCATTAAATGTCTTAAATCGTTTAATTATTGCCATCTAGAGACTGCAGTTCAGAGGTTGTGTTGGGTGGCAAAAACAGAACATTAATATCGCTGAGTGATGGGGTACTGTTGAGGGTCGTACAATTAACAATAAGCAGTTGAAGATTTTCGCTGGTTTTTATTTCATATCTGATTGTACACATTCATTGAATATTTCCCTTGTGCTCCATGCTTTTGTGTTTGCATGATAAGACTTTTTTTAAATACGTAATTTTTCTGATCAATGCATGTATCAATCAATGCACGGCTAACAATATGGTTACAGGCTCTTTACAATTTTTTTTTTTAAAGAAATTTTAATGAATAGAAAATAAAAGCGTAAACCAACCGAAATTCATAGAAACGATTCCCCTTCTCACTCACTCTCTTCTCCTCTTAAAAAGATTAAGAGTTAACCAGATTTTTTATTTGGAAATTCAATTTATAAGATGTTTACAATACTTGGAAGACAAAAACAAAAACAAATTATTAAAGGGACCGGATTGCATTGTTTTTTTATAAGGATTACAGGGAGATTTTCAAGGACCAGAGAATCCATACGAATTATCGGGAAATGAATTATCGAGATTCTACTGTAATATAGTTTAAAATGTCAGTATCATCAATATATCATTGTGAAATATCGATATATCAGATGTTAAGATATCAATAGAAAATATCGGTTTTTCAAATCTAATATATCGCGTTTCGATATCCCAACACTGGAGTGAGCTGATAATGGACAGAACCACTTGGAAGCAGCTCTATAAAAAGTAACCTCACATTGCACAGTGGCAGAGAGGTCTGGAATATGTATTTATGTATCTAATTCATAACACAGAAATTTACTTGAAACTACTACTTGATACAAAGCAAACGAATGTGACTATTGCTTTGGTAACTAAGTGGTTCAAATAATGATATATTCATATAATAATTACTAATGTATGCACAGCATTATAGGATTCATTATTCGACAATTCACTACTCGAACAAAATTAAATATTTAAAAAATCATTAGATCTAATGAAAATACTACACGGCATACCATTGACAAATCAAAATTATATAAGACTAGAATGTGAAATTAATATTTCTTTCAATATTGTTCAAGAAATATCTACAATACTACAAAAGTGTCAAGCAATACCTTTATTTATAATAATCCAAAATCTATAAATTAATAATGAAAGCAATGAGTATAAAAACTTTATGAATATACACTATGAAGTACAACTTGCGACTTTGAATAGCTTACTGGTAAGTTTCTAAATTTTCTTGGCTAGAAGTAATTCCAAAGCGGTATTTTTCTCTAAGTTTATCAGCAACTTTTAAGAAAGCATCCTTTAATTTAGAGGACTCTTCAAAAAATCCAATAACTGCGAGGTCTGGTTCATCCAAAAATTTATTAACAGAATCCTTTGTGGGCAGATTTCGAGCACTAGGTCCAACTTGCCCTTTCATATACTTGGCAATTCCAGCTAAAACAGGGGAAATACTATTTAAAAACAGGTTAATAATAGTTTAATTTAGAAACTAGATTTTTAATAAAAAAATTACAATTATATTTAAATTAACTCAACTTATCAACTTATTTGAAGGAAAATTAATATTACCTGCTTCCCTGGGCCCATTGTATTCTTTTGATAAATCTCCATTCTTAAAGATTTTAAGAGTAGGGTACCCAGATACTGAAAATTTATTGCAAGTTTCTTTTCCTGCTTCTGTACAATCAACCTAAAATGAATATGCAAATATTTATTTTAAATTTAAGAGAATATCTATAATTATGTAAAAATTATACAGAAGTTACAATTTAAAGAAAATCGATATCACTCCACAAGAATCACAATTGTTATAGTAAGACCTGAATAATGGATATCTGTGTCATCAATAACTGTGCAGGAATAAAAACTGCTTGCAGCAAAATTTCAACATATGTATTTAAAAATTGAAAAAGTTAAGGTATAACAAATTAAAGAGCATTCAATTCTGCGTCGAATGAGTTCCAAAACAATAATTAGGTTAAGTGATGTGATCAAAAACCGCACTCATAAAACAGCTATTTTGTCCAACTTTCTCAAAAACTGAGACTGAATACAATATATGAGTCTGCTGCTTGGAAATGAGTTCTATATGAGAAAAACTCATTGGATAAAAGTTGTAGAGCACCAAACTCTGCAAACACTGAGTGTCAAGCTTTTAAATTTTGTCAAGTACACCTCTCGAAATTGGCAATCTCCCGATTTCCAGGATTGGAATATTAGCTCCATAGAGATATCATTTTGGATTGCAAAAAGTGGAGTTTGGTTTTCAGATATGTTGTATGTATTGCTCCTTTCGTGAAAAATCCAAGTTTTCAACCTCTTCCTTCTGGTGTGTTTTTCCACCATCTCGAAAAATTGCTAAGAAAAATTACTGATGCATTTATCATACATACATTCATTAGGTATGTGAAATCTACATGTATTTCATACATACATAACGAGTTTATGATGATATTACATTCAGGAATATTAATTTGAAGAGCAGATGATATTTTCAGTTTCCAGTCCACATTCTTTAAAATTGTTTTTTCAGTATCTTGGCATCTGTTTACTCTCACCAGATGCCAAGATATTTTATATGAATCCTGTCGGAAATTTAATCCTCTACAAAATTGGTCATTATACATATTTCACTAAATCTAACTTTTTCATTTTTTAGACATTTTGTAGATTTTCATGGTCCCATATCTCAGTAGCTATTCCGAATTTTAAAAAATATTACATACAAAACTTGCAGAAAATTTAACGTTCTTTAAATTAAAATAGGTAATGACACGCATTCATGTTAAATCCACTGAAAGTGAGTAACTAAAGAATAGCTGTAAAAAGTGTTTTTTTCTTAACAGTTTTTCGAGATGGCAGAAAAACACCAGAAGAAAACGATTGAAAACTTGGATTTTTCAAGAAAGCAGCAATACATACAACATACCAGAAAACAAAAATTAATCAACTTTTCGCATTCCAAAATGATATCTCTTAGGAGCAAATATGGCAATCACGGAGATCGGGAGATTGTCAATTTCGAGAGGTGTACCTGATCAAACTTAAAAGTTTGATACTCAGTGGACGCAGAATATGGTGCTCTACAACTTTTATCCAATGAGCTTTTCTCTTAGAGAACTCATTTCCAAGCTACAGACTCAAATATAGTACTCTGTCTCAGTTTTTTACCACACCATTTAACCCAATTATTGTGTTCTGGTACTCATTCGATGCAGAATTGAATGCTCGTTAATTTGTTGCACTATAACTTTTTCAATATAAAGTTAGGAATTACAGAAAAAAAAAAAGTTCAAATATGTTGAGGTTTTTTTGGCTGCCAACAATTCTCATGGGGTGACCTCATGTTAGGGTGTTACCTTTTTTGTTTTTTTACATGTTAGCAGCCCTATATACAATTTTTAAAAATAAAAGCTTCAACCCTACTTTTTGCATCATAGAAGCCCTCTATTGACTGGCCTAGTATAAGAATCAGCAATATATTTGGTATAAATTATAATACTATTACTACGATTTTAATAACAAAACTAACACATTTATTAAAAGTTATAATGATGAAGTAAAATTGCTTTCTATTTAAAAGCGGTTCTTGTTTAACCTAGCGACAGGCGCGCTTCCAAAAGTCACACTTCAGGGCATAAGTATCAAAATGATACAGCCGTTAGAAACTCACATTTTTTTTGTACTTTAATGATTAATATCAATTGTATGGGTAAGGGGCATTGCAGACAAGCTTTCATTTAAACAAAAAACTACCCAAAGGTTTACCAAGAGTTTCTTTATTTAACTAAAAGAAGATAACAATATAAAAAATCATTTTCTGAGAAACTCTTTAAAAAATAATCCATCCCTGAAAATATCTTTGAAAATGATTAGAGCAATTAGTTAGCCCAAAGAAATAGGAACTAATAAATTATTTAAATAAAAAAGAACAATTGTAAAAGTTCACAATATCAAAATAACTACTGCTACTAGAATTACATTAGGTCAGTTATCATCAAAGATTACTCAGGTATAATGATTTATTTTAAGAAACAATGAACTCTTACTTGTCTATATACATTTTTCTTCAACATTTTAATGAAATACTACAAAGAACTATGCAATTTCTACGCTACAATAAATACAAAAAATAATAAAATCTTAATCTAGTAGCATTATACATCATCTTGCCGATTTTCAGCTCTTACGCAATGAGTGCATATTTTCTTTGCATGTTGACCACATATAAGACTGGTACAAAGAATGCAAGTGCTTGCTGTAAGTCTTGTTTTTTTCTTTTGTTTTAGGCAAAGACATCTCTTTCTTCCAGTTGGGCCACAAACTGCGCCATCGTCGTTCATATTCTCTTCTTCCCTTCTTTTCGTGGCTAATTTTCTTAAATCTTCAGGATATTTCTTGCGCTGCTGAAGATATTCTTCAAAAAGTTCTCCTGCTAAGAACCTCAAAAATGTTCTCTTCTTTGCGATATTTCCATTACTCATATAAAGAATTTGGATTTTAATCCTGCTACGTTCAATATTGAGAAAAAAACAACCATAGGCCAACATTTAGTGCATCCACCTTTGGTCATATTATAAAAACATATAATGTCGGGTTTAAGATTGTCTTTCGTTTCTTCGTCGATTTTGGCATCATCGTGCAAACTCGATATGAGGATTACGTTCCTATTCTTTCGAGGAACATATGAAACAAGAGTAACTTGTTCTTGAAAAACAAAAAGGCTTGAATAGGCATTTCGATTTTTTAAGTTTTAAATTCTGCCAGAATTTTCTTTTTATTTTTTTTATGGTTCCAACGAAAGATATCTTCTTTTCTGTTAAATATTTCACCAAATTATAGCTGGAAAACCACTTTTCGGTCGTGATATTTCTTCATATTTCATTCTTCGTCGAGATATATTATATCGTGATACATGAGAAAATTTGACATTCATGAGAATATGTTACTTACTAATAAAATAGTAAAAGGCTGGGTCGAAAAGAAGTTGTAATCTTGAACTAGCGAAAAAACACGCTAACTGGCGCAAGTATCAATTTGATACAAACATATGTCTCCAGAGAAAACAAAACACAATTCAAAGTCTGGAACATAACTGGCAGGTTGACGATTAAAAGTCAAGAAGGTAGTGGGAAAGAGAGCCCCATTAACCAATCTCGTGCCTTCAAATTCACGGAAAACTGTTTCACATGTATCAAAATGATACTCGCGCCCGTCGCTGGGTTAACTTTTTAGTAGCAGTAGGTACCTCAACATTGAGTGGAAAATTAAGTTTTACTTCTTATGATATTATCTGGGACTGATTTCGCTACACTTAAAAGTAGCCAGACATGCAATTTTGAAATCAGGAAAATATTTGGAAGAAAATAAGTCCAGTCCCAGGTGTATGTTCGATGGGTGAATTTTGAGGATGTCTGAATGCACTCTGGCCTACACTTCGCTACAGTTACCATCAGCGAGACTTCCACATTTGATTTCAGCCGAGTACAAGGAACCAAATGATATGAAATCCATGGATATTTTCGATGGGTAATTTTTGCCAACAATTTTACAACTTTCAATTTAAATTTTTGGGATATTCGCTACACTTTACAACAGCCAAACCCGCAGTTCTATGTTGAGACAACAGATACCTATTTTTTAAAATTACTTCCAGCTGTATATTCGATGGGTGACCTCCTAAATCTGCCACTGGCTCCTGGACAATACAAGAAAATAGGAAAAGTAAAAAATCTCGATTTATGGGTAACACGGCAACCCAATGAGCGGCAGCAGTAAGTAAGCAGGTACATATTTTATTGATTGCTGGACAAAAAACTGAGCCTTTTCTCAGAAGAATTGTAACCATCGATGGGAAATGGCATCGGCGTTGGTCAAGTCCATAGGTGAATGTTGATCGTATGGTGGTCCATGGTTGGAGTCATTCACTATTCTTTTTTTCCTGGATGTGAAAACACCACCTCTACATCCTGCTGCAATGAAATTGGACAAATGGATCAAAAACGACTTGCACTTATAAATCGGTAGGGTCTTGAACTCCTACATGACAATGCCAGTTATTATAGAACGTTTTAAAACAACCTGTTAACAAATTAAAGGAACTATGCTACAAAGTTATCCCGTACCCACCTTATTCACTAGACTTGCTTTCAACAGATTTTCACCTATTTAAGAATTAGAGCATCTTTATTCATGAGAAAATTTTTGAAAATGAATTACAAGTCAAAACAACTTTTTCTGACTTTATATCTTCCCAAAACTCTGAATATTTCTGTTCAGGAATCCAAAAATTGGTTACTCATTGGGAAATGTGTATAGAAAAACAAGGTGGTCTACTTTGAATAAACTGGTTTTGATTTCGTAAAGTTTTTGAATCAAGCAACCTTTACCGCAAAACAGACAATTCATGTGGAACAATGCAGAAATAAAAATACTAGTACCCAAACAAGTTTCCTTTTTCGGCAATTTATGCATGGCATTCCAACAAAAGATTTTAGATTGCAATGAAAATATATAACTTTATTTAAATGTAAGACCTCAAATAAAAATCACGGTTTCTTATAAAGAAGCTATAATTAATTAAGATTCATCAGTGAAAGTAACAAATATAATTTGCTTTCTTAAGAAATTCGGAAAGCTAAAACAATTTTACTAATTTCTCGGCAGGTATATAATCTGATTTTCAAAATGAAAAGATTTTATCTCCATTATTAAGAATGAAAAAAAAAAGTATTCAAAAATTACTTGAATAACATTTTTCTTTTTGTTTAACACAAATGGAGCTGTGTCCTTGCAAATAAGTGATACAATGATCATCACATATACAACATATAAAATAAACAATGTATACAGACATGGTTAATTAACTGAGATCTCAAAAGAATAAAATTTTGCAAACTTTATGATAAATCAAAGGCCAGACAGCACTAAAATACTAATACACCGAGTGCTAAACAAATATGGATATAGTACTGGTGAGGAAAGATCAAACGCACAAGCAGACGCAAGTGACATGAAGACGGAATTTCTCCTTTCAGGTACTTGTAATGCGAAATATCTCTAGTGAAGGGAGCCAATTTTTTCCAATTTATTTAGCTCGTAATGCGAAATACTAGTTATGAGATGAACTCATTGAGAGATTCCACTGTACTGGATGAGCTTCTTTTAAAGCTTTCAATTATTTTTTCTAAATAACAAAATTATGGTGGATCCACAAAATATCACTTAATACATTTTACAAAATAAATAATATTACTTAGTTTAGTAGTTAATTATAAATACATTGAATACAATTATTTGCAACTAGGACTCTGATTTTTCCTTTATTTGGGTGTTTAAGGGAAACCAGAGTTCTCAACATATCTTTGCCAATCTTGAATACAAAGTTTAATTTACAAAATCCTATTCGATTTTTTTCTACCTATTTTACAATATCGCACTAAAATAGATCTATTTTGGGGTTTTCTTTCAGAATTTTATTCAATTGGTAAAATTAACAAATTCCTATTTATACTTTTATGATGGATTAAATATGTAATTAAATCCATTTAATTTAAAATTTTAAAAATATCAGCAAAATCCTTGTGATATTGGATATTTGGCTTGGAAACATCAGCTAGTAATATCCAAGAAAATAAAACACCTGAGTTTTGAGTGAGGGAGTCAACAATTACTTTAAATGATAGAAAGAATGATTGAATTATCCAGGGTCGGATTTAAAGTTTGGACTTTAAAGGCCTTCTTTGGAATATTTGAAGAAATATTTGATTATATCTCTAAGTAAATAAATATTATAGTTATTAATGTTAATTTTAAAAATTCTAACTTTATAAATATGATGGTATTAGCCCCACTTTTAATGAATGGCTAAGGATCTTTTTTAGATCTAAAAATTAATTTTTATAATCAATACATTAGAAAATTCAGAACTGTGATTTATTAATAGCTAATGCTTTAATTAATTTAGAATAGAAAATAATAGAAAAGAAAAATAAACTTTATTCTGGGACTAGGTCCCTTAAGAATAACAAGTATATGCCAGTAAAAAAAAATAAACAGAAAAAAAAATGTCTGGCCTAAACTCAATTGACAATTGATATTTATAATAATCTCAATTATAACATATGAGTAAAGAAAAAAAGAACATTCATCTAGAAAAAAATAATAAAATAAATATAATTGTACTGACAAAAAAAAAAGAAGGAAAAAACAAAGAAAATTAAAATATAAAAATAATGAAAAAATCCAGAGTTAAAACAACATCAAAAACAATTACTCACAACTGAACAGAATTTCATGATTGGAGGATATCAAAATAATGAAATGATTCACAGAGTTGAAACTTTGTATGATAATTGATACAAATATTTCCTACTAATTAAGATATTAAACTTGAATTAAAGTTTCATGATTGGACAGCATCTCTTTGGGATGTGAGATGTTGAAAAAAATGAAGGTACAACTACAAAGGAGCGGCGCACTATCAGAAGAGTCTAGAGACTGAATCGAGTGTCGTCTCACTAGCGATCTCTGGGTCCATTCTTGTTAACTACGTGCCTCCTTTTTCAGCACTTTCTTATAAATTGGTTTTATGCTCATCGCTTAAAGCTGTTTCACAGTTTGCAAATTGATTCTTATTTGGATATAACTGTTTGTTTGTTTTTTTTAAGAAAAAAGTTCTTTTTTATTTTAATGTACTTAACATCTTCCCCTATTTCACATAACAATATAAGTATTTCACTTATTTTTATACAATTAAATAATAATTAATCAAGTAATGTTTTTTTTTAAATGATCTTCATAATTCAAGGCCATGATTAATAAACATTTGTAATAATTAATTTCATTAATTTAATTATCTAATTATATATTAGTTATCTAAAAATAAGGTAAATGAATATGTTCATAATTAAAAACCATAAAATTACCACTTTACTATCACAATTGAATTTTTTAAATAATTAATTTAAGTTTCTACAAAAATAAATACTGTTAATATTATCCATTATGATTATAAATGATTAAGTTCATAATTAAAAAACATGAAATTACCCAGTAACTATCATAAATAGGTGCAAACTAGAATCTAACAAAATTAAATCACAATGGGTGTAGCAACTCCGAATAAAATTTGTGCGACGTAACAAAGCGGGGTAAAATATTTTTTTTTAGGGAGAGACAAAGTTGATATTCGTTTTTTGCACCCCCCAAAACTACTAAATACGAATTTTCATAGCAATCGAAAAATTGCTTGTAAAAAAAGAGCTTAAAGCGGTGAGCATAAAACCAAATTTATAAGAAAAAGGAGGCACGTAGTTAACAAGAATAGACCCAGAGATCGCTAGTGAGACGACACTCAATTCAGTCTCTAGACTCTTCAGATAGTGCGCCGCTACTCTGTAGTTGTACCAAAATGAAATATGAAAGAGAGGGAAGAAGAATGGTGGATATTAGTAGGGAGGGAATTCCAAAGGATAGTAGAGCGGGTAAGAAAGGAACGTTCGAATGTATTGGTTCTGTGGGAGGAAGTATAGAGATCAGAAAGGCGTGATCTTGTTTCCTGTGAGTGGACAGAGGATTTGAATTGAAGGAGGCTGTAGATGTATTAAATAATTATAAAATAATTTTTATTACATTTCAAGGTCAGCAAAAAAAAATCATCTAATAGCCGAGCTAATAGGTAAGTGTGGATGAGGATATCAGTTAGCACAGACTTAGGTATGAAATCATTAATTTTTCTTAAATAAATTGCAATAAAATTTTAAATTTAGAATGTAATGGCCTGGCACTTTATATACCAACTTTTTTCCAAGAATAATCTTCTGTTTTCATTACTTCTCTCCATGGGCATAATATTATAGATGAATATAAGGCAGTGAGAAGCAACAGGGGCTGAGACATAGGTATGAAGGATGATCTGAGATATAACGACTCTGTAGACACTGCTATATCCCCCTCCCTTCACAACTGCCAAGTGCCATGATTTACCAAGCCAATTTAAGATAAATATATTCAATAGAACTTGCATGATAACTATACGGCATGAGTAGGAATGAAATTTAAACCATTTCCTTTAAATTCTAACTTCTTAATTAAAACTATTAATTTGTCTCCTATTTTTTAAATTATTTAGACATTTTGGGAAGGAAATTTTAAATTAACAAAATTTATAAATTAGAAAAAATAAAAATTGCACAAATATGCATAACTCATCACAATTTATTTTTTTAATTCAGTATTCGTTAATAATCACCAATTTTAATTTATTTCTAGAATAAGACGGCATGTTAGCAAGACTCACATTTGGATTTTAGTCTTGAAACATCAAAGTAAAATGCAGAAAATGCTGTTTTATTAGAAATTAAATTAAGTATCGTCGTAGGTCTTAAGTCCACAGTACAGAAAACCAACCTTATACTTTTACCATTACTAGCCTATTAAAAACACATAAATAGAAATAACAGTTATGAATAAAATTCAATGAATATGCCATCACAAAATCGGGGAACAATCCAAAATATTGACACCTGTGAACTAATAACTAAATCATTAAAGGGAAGCATTTGCCTGAACCTGTTGCTTCACGATTAATCATGTACAGTAAAAGGGCATAATGAGATTCAGAATTTATGAAGTATTTCCATATAAATTGTCAAAAGGTATTGCTCTGTGGTTCATTGCAGTTTTTAGAATATTTCCTGTCGGTCAGTCATCTGAAGTTTAAAGCAGCCTCGATATTAAAAAACCAATGTTTATTGAAGACTTGGTTTCTTTCCATGTAAGTTTTGATTTATTCTATTTTTTAAAAATTAAATCATAAAAAGAACAAATATTTTACTGACATCTGTTTTTCAGGAATCTTATAAAACAAATTCCTTTTATAAATGCGCATTCCCGCAAAAATCAATGTATTTCTTAAGACAATTTAATAAATTGTCTGAAACGAATCTATTAAGAATAGATAACTTCAGCTTTACTAGAAGAATGTTGTTTAAACACATTAGCAGATAAAATAGTAGACACTAATAGGGCTATAGAACCTAAACTTAATGCAATCATTCACTTAGTTCCAGGAACAGCAAATTTAACTTGCCTTGGCTAAAGTAACAGGAGGATCATGTGCCAATAATAGTGATGCAGCTTTTTCAAACTCAGGCTTTAATTTTTTGCAATGTCCACACCTAGAACACAAAATCGGTTAATTCTTAAATGAGGAAATGGTTATAGGTTCGTGTTAAATTATAATCTGAGATAGAAATTGCATCAATCTCTTAATCAAATAACTTAACATACGGCGTAAATTCACCTTCTGAACCAAAAGCCAACAAGGAACATGGCTAAAATGGCCTTAGAACTACATTTAAACTGGCCAAAAATTAAAATTAACACATAGAAAAACTCAAAATATCACTAAATTTGCAAATTTAAATTAAGAGCAAACCAGAATTAATTCACGAATTAAAAAATATATTGTCTTACCAGGGGGCATAAAACATAATAAGCATTGAGTCATAATCTTTGACTCTAGTACTGAAATCACTATCTGATAATTCCAAAACATCGCCAGAACAATTTATTTCATGTGATATAAAGAATAATAGAAATGTTGAGAGAAAAATCCGAAAACGAAACATTGCTTAACATACGATGCCGGCAAATGAAGTTGTCTAATCAAGAAGGGATAAAGTATTCTAAGGTTACTAGTTGTCGCTATCTCATTGGTCCAGCAGCATAAGCCAACAATATACAAAAATGTGAACAAAATATTGTGCTTTTGAAGAAAATATTTTAAAAAATTAAATTTTTTTATTACTAAATAACCATTCTATAGTGATTTAAAATATATTTATTTATTAACTAAATAGTAAAATTATATACTAAATAAATTATATACTATAAACTAAATGGTAGATTCTCTTCATTCTTGTGAAGTTTTTGAAGCTTTCATAAGTTCGTATATCCCCATTTAATGAGTCATTGCCACCTCTCTCAGGATTCCTCATAAGTTAAGTACCACTGTATAGTTGCTGAGCTTGTAATGTAGGTGTCATGCAGTACCTTCGTTTATGATTTACTCGTTTACGATGAGTTGCCAAAATAACACAAGTAACTGCCGTAAGCATTAAATATTCCTCGCACCTCACTATTATGAGAACTGATCATATATCTATTGACTTACCCTTTTGTTGTAACTTTGTTATAAATTAAAATACTAGTTCCGCAGAGGTACTGGTGGGCGTGGCTTCTTAACAGGTGGGGGTACAACTTAAAAATGCGTCGTGTCATCAGAAGCGGTAGCCACAATTAGCCACTACCGCGTTATAATGCTAACTGCACACTTTTTTGCTAACTAACTGCTTTCAATTCAATTGTAAAATTCGTATTCAACAGAATAATTTTAAATAACATCTAATTAAAGCAGTAATAATTTGAATAATTCCAATGAATACGAATTTTACCATTGAATATAAAGCAGTAAACACAAATGGCGCTAGAGAGCAATAGTACGGCGACCACTGCATTCTTAAGTTTTCTCCAATATAAGGAACAAAAAGAAATGTGCAATAGAAATCTTACAGTCTGTGTTGTTACACAATACAGTATCGCTGTACTAAATAATCCATTAGAGTATATTTTTTCTTCTTCTTGGGATTTAAGAATTCATCTCTGAATCAAGACCTCTGTACTTCTCCTTTCCCCAATCTTCCACACGAAGCAAATTACTGGCATCATGAAAAACATCATCTCTCCTTCGTAGCTCAGTTTGCCAACCCGTCCTTTTCCAGGTAAAGCTTGAAGTGAGAATTTATTTTATGCTTCGTCTTCATTCATCCTTGCAGTGTGCGGTTCATCTTAGACTAGCAAGACGCATGGAAGCATCAGTTACTTTACTTAAGTCGAATAGTTCCAGGTACTTCGCCAATCCTGCCCATTCATTATTCCTCCATAAACACATAGAAGGTTCTTTCTTCCGTGGTCTATGAGTGCTTTTTCAACGGATTTAGCTATGGTTCATGACTCAGCTCCATAGGTCAAAATAATACAGACCAAAGTTTTGTATAGTAGGATCTTGGTAAACCTTGAAATAAGATTATCTCTGAAGTGCTTTCAGAATCCAAAGATACAGCCATTCGACTTCTTGTTCCTACTGCGTATTTTACTAGATATGATTCCTTACGCTTACACTGCATCCAAGATAAATTAATTTATTCACACTTTCGAAGATGAATAAGCCAATCCAGACCTCCTTGTCTTGTCCTTCCTGTCCAGTCAGGGGCGTACTCAGAATTTTTATTCGGTATAGGGGAGGATAGAAATTATTTTGGGGATGGGGGGATTTAATAAGAAGAAAGCAAATAATCACCTAAATATCAATAATTGGCAAATTGAGAGTAAGTTTTAAGAATAAGCATGAAAATTGGATCACAAATTATTGTTACAAATTACAAAAAATATTACTTAAAATACAAACTTCATTTTTTTTTTCCTCGTACGTTTCGGGAGGGGATATATCTCTTCTCCCTGCTTACGCCACAGTATCCCGTGACCATGTATTTTGTTTTCGCGTTGGTAACTGAGTATCCCTAACTTATGGTGTTTTCAACTTTTTCCAATGCCAAAAATGCCTCTAAGATAAAATATGAATTTTTTTTTTTAAATAGTTCATGGCGTCTGTGTTTTAGATTATTTAGACAGCTGTTTCCAGGTTTAAGTTAAATAATAGACAGACTAAGGCCTACTCCTGTCTTAAACCTCTTGCGAGTGCTAGTGGGTCACTCAGCTGGACTTTTATTCTAATGAAGCATATCACACCAAGTATTATTATTTGGTATATGCGGGTGTTTTTTTGGGATTCCCAGTTCATGCGTGGCAAGGTAAAGTTGCTTCTTGTCAACTGTGTCATATAGACTGTTGAAGTCGACCAATACATCAGAGTCAGAATCCATATGTCAGTGTCGATCAAACATTTTCAGTGTGCTGAAATATTGTACACAAGTCCTCTTTCTCATATCTGCCTTAAGAAAATATGAATGGTTTTTGTAGATTTTCCCTTCCAAAAACTGCACTGTTACAGGTTAAGTATTTTTTTCGCATCTGACTGTAATCTCTCAAACTACACATCTGAAAAAACTTCATGGAGCACAAAATATATTGCAATCTTTTGGTAGAAAACATAACCGTCACTAGAAGCTATTTTTAAAGAAATATTTCAAAAATATTATCAGGCATCATAATTGATATAATCATAAATCGTATTTTTATAAATTATAAATCCATACTGATTTTGGACAGAACCATGACCATGGGCGTAGATAGGTATCTCCAGGGGGGATTGGGTCTCCCTAGCAAACAAAAGCATTTGATTAGCTACACCTGTGGTGTACCTCCCAGCACACTAGCTTAGATAGGTAGGTGTCTCCGAGGGAGAGGAAGAGAATTGACCCTCCTAGGCATCTGCCGGGTCTCCCATGGTGCCAACCGCACTCATCACCTAGAAAATTTGGTTAGCTACGCTAATGGTCATGACCTAAACTGCACAATTGCTGTTAAGTACGTAGGCATACCATGGTTTTTAGAAGTAACGACTATAAACCTTGGCTTCAGCCAGCTCTTTATCCTATCATAGGCGAATATTGAGATTACCATCCTTTTTTAACCAGAATGATAATGCCGAGAATTATTTACAACCATCACTAAATAAATATCTATTGAATCAGGTAAGAATTGGGCTTACAAAAGCTTTGTGTGGGCGCCTTTCTACTCTTAAAGTTACATCATCCTTTCCGTGTTTTAGACTCAAGCTTCCAATTTTTTTAAAGGATTTGGCGACGATGAGAGGAAAATTCCATCACAGAATTTTTTTTGGAATTACAAAGATTCTCTCTCAATGTAAACCTTCTACAAATCTGCGAACTATCAAATAAAATATTTGTTTGTAGGAGAAGCTTGGTTGGGGGTACGGTCAATGAAAAACCACGCATATAAGAAAAAACTTATTATATTTTGTGCCGGCGTTTCGGCCTAAGTTTTAGGCCATCATCAGGGCGAAGAAAACACAAGATAACAATATTAGTTAATTCTATTTTTGAGCTATTCATAGATTATTTAAATATTTCAAGCATTCAAAACTTCCATTCCTAAACTATACCCAGGACCGGTTCTACCCGGGGGGAGAGGGGGGAAGGGCGATTGGGCAGGGTGGGTGCATTAGTGCAACAAAATGTTTTTGTCAAAAAATTCTTTACAACTTATTGTATTTTTGGTACTTGTCTGTTATGGTATCACCACTTTTATATAAAACATGCGTAATAATGAGCAACATATGTAAATTGCTAATTATTTATTTTCTTACATAAATAGTGATTTTCAATAATGTGTAAATATATACGTTAAAAACGATATTTCGCGAGGTTAACGAAGAAAAAGACGGCAATAAGATTCCATCAAAATAACGGACTTTTACCTAACATAAAGGAATGCACTAAAGGTCACCATACTAATCTATATTTCGGAGAAAAAATATATTGAAAATATTCTAAACGAAGCTGTAGAAAAAGTATGGGCCTAAAAACATACAGTTGGTTTACTGATTCTAAAATTAAGGTAGAAAACGCTGTACATTTTACATATTCTTGGTACAAAGACACATTCCCCCAAATTTTATTAGATATAAGAGATTGTTGGTTAGACATTAATAATAATTAAAATTATTTTTATACAAACATGTGTTTTTATTATTTCATTTTTAATATGTAAAACTAAATTCTAAATTAATGATACCATAACAGACAATTATCATATGTATATATATATATATATATATATATATAATAAATTGAGAGATTACAAAAAAATTGAAAGGGCACTCAGCAGAAAGTTGCATCGGGACCCTTAGAACTGGCACTGACTAGGCCTCTTGCAATTTGGATCTTTTGAAGATTATTTTTCATTGTACAGTTGACACATAGTTTGGATAACTATTTGTTTTAGATGACTTTGATTTCAGTTTTATAATTTATATCAAAATCAACCTAAAAGTTTTATAAAGGAATGAGATGGTCCAGGGAGGTCAAAAAAAGTGGATCACAAATTGTAAAAACTTTTTATTAGGAACCGACGTTTTGACCCACTTTGCAGGCCTCATCAGGGCTGAATAAACAATATACAAAAATGAAAATTAAACAATGATATATATACAGTGAGTGATATTAAAATTGACAAAGTAAATAATTAAAAGGGCATAATGAGAAAAATTATACCAGTAATGAATTTGTAAAATATTATAAGATGAAACTCATAGAGTAATGACAGCAAATAAAAATAAATTGGTTAATATTGATTGATTAAACTGATTATTAACAAAACTGACTATATGATAATAATAGATAAAGTGAAAGAGAAATAACAATAACTAAAAAAATTAATAACTGTATTAAATAAGTAAAAAGGGAAATAAATAGTTGAAATATAGTACCTTGAAGCTCAAAGAGAGGTGAAGGAGTGACTAAGTAAAATAGCAAAGTAATTAAATAGGCGGTGTAGGGGTAGTAATAAGAATGTCATTACTTTGTATATCATAGCTTAAGTGCCATCTGGATTTAATAAACAAAAGCCATGTGTATACAAAGGAATGGATAAGTAATACAGATAGAAAGTTTTCTTCAATGCCCTTGCATAACTGACTAACTTAAGACTGTAAATTATAGGTATGATATACAAGGATCATTCACAAGGATGAATACTTTAATGTAATGCAAATAATAAATTAAAATAAAAGTAAATACATAAGATTGGCAGAAGAGAAAATAAAAATTTATCTTAATTACTACACCTACACCACCTCCTTTATTACTTTGCTAATTATAAAAGCATTTTTTTTAAAGTATTCATCGTTGTTATCATACCTATAATACTCTTAAGTTAGTGAGTTATGCATGGGCATTGAAGAAAACTTTCTATCTGTATTACTTATCCATTCCTTTGTATACAAATGGCTTTTGTTCATTAAATCCCCTACAGATGGCACTTAAGCTCATAATTTTGCCATGAATTCTATCAATTTTCATTTTTTGCTCTAGGTATTTTATATATTTACTTTTATTTAAATTCATTATATACACTTGTTCCTTTTCTTTTCTTCTATTTTCAATTTTTTTTTATTCTTTTATATATGTTTATGAATAGCCCACATGTACAATTACAACCCCTCTCCACTGCCTTGTCTATATAACTACTATGACATTCTTAATTACTAACCCTACATCACCTCCTTAATTACTTTGCTATTTTACTTAGTCACTCCTTCACCTCTCTTTGAGCTTCAAGGTACTAAATTTTGTCTGTTTATTTCCTTTTTTACTTATTTAATAGAGTTATTAATTTTTTTAGTTATTGTTATTTCTCTTTCAGTTTATCTATTATTATGATATAGTCAGTTTTATTAATAATCAGTTTAATCTATTAATATTAACTAATTTATTTTTAGTTGTTATTAGTCTATCAGTTTCATCTTATAACATTTTACAAATTCATCACTGTTTTCGTTTTTCTTATTATGTCCTTTTAATTATTTACTTTGTCAATTTTAATATCACTCACTGTATATATATCATTGTTTAATTTTGATTTTTGTATCTTGTTTATTCAGCCCTAATGAAGACCTGCAAAGTGGGTCGAAACGTTGGTTCCTAATAAATAGTTTTTACTATTTGTGATCCACTTTTTTAGACCGCCTCCCATCCATCTCATTCCTTCATAAAACTATAATAGTTTTAACAATGTTTCATAAAGTCAACAAAGCTATTCGTTTTGATAGAGTGTTAACATTCTCTGCTCACGAGATGAACCTTTCAACATATCTTTGACTAATGCGTGTGATCGTACCTCAAGAAGAAGTAGTGAGTGGGAGAAGGGGACAGAGTGATTCCCCCTAATAATAAAAGAGAGGAGGCGAGTGTATCATTTCGCTCCCCCCCCCTAATGATTTGATGCACAACAATTTAAAAAAAGTAGAATAAAATCAATAACAAATAATCTACGTGAACTGATAAAATATGTAAACTGAAACCGATTAAGAAAATAGGAAAAGTCAGTTAGGCTAAGCCCTAGAAGTACAAATAAATTTGGAATAGAATTGAATTCTTAAATCCAGATCAGCCTGTGGTTCATAACTTCGTTTAAGCATTAAACAATTCCAAGAAGAAATAGGGCCTGGATGGACTAGCAGAGTGGGGAGTAAGCTCAACTCAACGGCTCCAGTTCACTACAGATGCTTACTAAGACTTGGGGCGGGGCGATCGTTGTCCATCCCTCCCCTCCAGTTAAAATGAAAAGTCTGTGCCAATGTTGTGAGTGGACAAGTTCAGAATCTATTGGGTGGAAGAGGAACAAGTTTTTCTGGGAAATGATTTTATTTTACAATTAAATTTTTATGGTACTATAGGAAAATTTATTTTTTCATCTTTGAAATCATATGTTTATGTATTAGTATATTTTGGTTGAAATAGGGTTAAAATTGAAAACAATTTACTACCATTATGGAAAACAGCTCATATTTCTAGATTACTTGGAAGAAAATAGGCTTTCAATAATGGATATATCATCCTATTCTTTGAATGACTACCTTAAGCCCCTGAGCATACCTCTTATCTAAAGGTTCACATCTCTTTGAAACTATCACACTTTCTTCCTCTTTGCAAGCCCTATGACTATAGAATAATGAGGGTAACCTGCAGTCTGGATCACCAGTCTTCTCTACTTTTTTGTGGCTGCATTCGAATTACCGATACTTGAAAGGGGTAGAGACATGGAGGAAAGATGTTACTACTGAAAGGAGGGAGCATGGTCTATTTGAATGGTAAAGTAAAAGTGTCTTCACTATTCATCATATTAGATGGACCTGAAATCCCACCAAATTTTATTTTTTTTTGTTTAACTATTACATATGTAGATAAGTCTGAAAAAACATTCAATTTTATTATTAAATATAAAATATCGGGTACCCATTTTATAGAGGCTGGGTGAAACCTTGGAGGGTCTCCCGATCCTCAGGGGTCCTCACTCTCACCAATCCTTTTCTCTGTCTATATTAACGATCTCCCCCATTTCATTCAGCGTTCACAATATCCCTTATATGGCTGATGACCTCCAAATTTACCAATCCTTCCATCCTACTGATATGCTTGAGGCTATCCAAAAGGTACAACAAGTTATAGATTGTATCAACGCATGGGCAGTACGCAATGATTTGAAGCTGAATGTGAAAAAAAACCAGGCCATCCTCATCGGTTCCAAACATCTTCTCATTCCCTTTCTTATTATCCCTTACTCTATTTCAACTCTATTTCCCTTACTCTATGTCAACCGCATACCTATCCACTTCCATACCACTTTCAGAAATCTAGGAATAATTTTTGATCAACAAGTATCCTGGAATAATCAAATTTCCCGAATCACCCGAAAGTCCATTGCTATCCTTAAACAGCTCCTGAAATTTCGAGATTCTATACCTCCTAAAACCCGTCATCTCCTAGTATCCTCCCTCATTTTCTCCCACTTTGACTATGGCTTATGTATGGTGGATTGTCTGGTAGGCCTGAGATGAGGCTGAAGAGACTAAGGAGTTGCTTCATTAGATTCATATTCGGAATCCCCTGGTGCTCCCATGTCTTCAGTTGGGATGCCGAGTTAAAGTGGCTTCACCCAGTTTTCCGATGGCTATACTTCCTAGGTGTCTATCTTTTCCGAACCTTCAAAACCAAAAAGCTTCCTTATATTCTTAATTTGTACGCCCTGTGTTCCTCTGTACACCAGATCCCAACCTACAAACTTGTATATACCCCTTCGTAGAACTGCCTCCTTCAAAAAATCCTTTACCTTTTGTGCTACTTCATTTTGGAATTCCTTACCCAACTCCATTCGCAAATCCTCATCCTTCAACACCTTCAAGCATCAATTATTTCTCCACCTCCTTAACTATCAATCTTCCACATTTATGTAAGTATCAAAGCTATATATATGTTCATTTTAACTGTTTATTGTATCATGTTTATAATTTTTATAGCTTGTTAGTGTAAATAGGTGTACATAGATATCTAATTATGATTTAAATGTCTGCAGCAATTATTACACACTCCTGTATTTCATTTTATTTTTATATAATTTAACTTTTTCTTAATTATTCACTGTAAATTAGATAAATTGCACAAGTAGTGAAAATTTCTATTATTCTAAGAGGACTGAAACTGTCAGAATAAAATTTATTTTCATTCATTCAAGAACAACAGCGTTTTATAAGGGAATTTTTTGAGCAAAATAAATTTGTTTTCAACAGTCCCTGTGAGTCATACATTACTAGGTTGTTACAAAAGTTCTTGTTCATTAGGATAGCTTTATTTCAGATTGCATACTTTAAACATTATTGAATACTACTCTTCAAAGTTAAGTGCATTGTTTTCAACTACTTTCACCCATCTTCCTGCCAGTAATTGGATTTGAAGCTGGTACCACTCCTTTGGTTTTGAGGCAAAGAACTCTTCACATCCAATTTTTATATCCTCGTAATTATCAAAGATACAACCTTTCAAAAAATGAGCCTTTGATCTAAAAAAAAACACAATCTGATGGTGCAATGTCTGGGCTATTTGCAGGATGAGACAAAACATTTACTCCTTGCAGTTCCGATACTTTTTCTTTGGTCAAACAACAACAATGTGCAGGGGCATTGTTGTGTTGCAAAATGGCTTGGTTCCTGTTGACCAAAACGGAGTACTTTCCAATCAAACCTGCATAAACTCTGTCTAGCTGTTCATAATAAAGATTTGAGTCCACTGCCCGACCATCAGGAACAAGCTCAAAATGCAAAACGCCTTCGAAGTTCCACCAAACACAAAGCATCACTTTTTTCCCTACCTATCTTGGCAAACCTCCGGTTGTGCATCTTCACCTGGCCATAACCACTGCTTATGTTTGCTAGGATTTTTTAAAAATATCCACATTTCGTTACTTGTGATAATTTTTTTTCCAGAACCTGTCATCTTTCGGATTTTGAAGCAAAATTTTGCACATAACATCTCGCTGCTGGACTTGGGCCTCTGTCAAGTAATTGTGGTCGGACCTTGGTCTTAAATTCTGTAAGGCCAGGTTTTTAAGAGGATGAGCCACTGTGGCTTTACAAGCCCCTACTACGGTCGATAAATCACGAGTAATTGCATGTGGGTCCTGGTTCACACATTCAAGAACGTCATCATCAACGGTCGATGGGCGACCTGATCTGGGTTGTGTGGCAGTATTTCGATGAATAATTGACTCTCCTTCTATATCACAAATTTCTTTGGCGGCTGCCTTTGCACTTAAACTCTTTTCCACTAATGCCTCAAAAGACTGCGAATCATAATTTTTTTTTTTATGACATTCCATGTGCATTTTAAAAATGTAAATGAACTCATAAAGCCAACTCAAGCCACAAGGAATTAAAAGATTAGTCAAAGTAAGCATTGACATAAATAGTAGGAATAAAAATCTTCTCATAGGATTAATTATGAGAGTTGGAATTAAGGGTTATGTACATGCACAAGGACTTTTGTAACAACTTAGTATTTCCTGTTACTCCTGAATTCCAAATCCTGATTAATCAAGAATTTAAGATGGCCATAATACCACACAAGAAGGATGAGGGCAAGGAGTAGTAACTTTAAGGGCACTTTGATTTATCGATGAAAAATAGTTTTTCAGAACTTTCTATATTAAAACATGCATATATAATAAGCAAAATAAAAATATTAGGGTGTGCAAAAAAAAATGACTGTTTCAAGGGTTAAAATGAAGTTTATTTTTTTCTTCCATAAATTTTTTTCTAACTTTCGAAATATAGTCCATTATGTTCTATGATTAGTTGCCAACTAGAAGCCAGTTGTTCAATTCTCTACCGGTAGCACTCTTTGGGTTTCGGCTGGAAAAAGTCTTTGAATCCAATTTTTATCTCCTCCAATGTTTGAAATGTTTTTCCCTTAAGAAAGTGAGCGATTGCTCAGAAAATATAAAAGTCCGAAGACGCAAGGGCTATCAGGCCATCAGGGCTATAGGGTGAGTGCGGTAGAAGTTCGATGGCATCCATTTCAGCAAGTTTTTGGCGACATATTTCTAGGCAAAATTCGGCTTGCAGCAAGGTGAGCTCACGTGAAACTTCTCTACATGCTCTCTTCTCTTTACCTAGTTGGTGTAAGTGACGATTCACACTTAAATTGTGACAAACCAAGTTCGGAGGATAGCTGCCAAGTACTTTTTGTTGGATCATCTTCTATAGCAAATCATAGAACCTCGCTGTCCACAAAAAATGGTCGCCCTGAGCACGGCTGCCTTTCCAAGTTTGTATCGCCACTTTCAAATTTGGCAAACCACATCTTCAAAGTCCATTCATTGAGGTTAGATTCCCTCTTCAACTTCCCGTATCAAACACGTGGTTTTCAACGCAGAATTACTTGAATTTCATACCTCAGCATCACTTTGATTGAAAAAATGCCAAAAAAGTACTGAGGCCTCACAGAGAGACATTATGTTTATTAAATGATTCAGTATAGTATTGGGATTAAAAAGATACCAATAACAACAACATTAGAATTAGCAAAGATATAAGAAAAAATAAACTTCATTTTAACCCGTGAAACGGTCATTTTTTTTTTTACTCACCCCAATATATACATATATGCAATATATAAACTATAGGTATTAAATATGAACTAAGTTAAAATATCAATTTAAATAAAATTAAAAAGTTCTCTTTCAGCCTTCAGAGTGTACAAATCGCGGATTGCCCCTTTGATTTGTGAGAACAATAGGCTTATTGTTGTTTGACTTCTCTGTGAAAGTCGGTTTATTCTTTTTCCAATTTTAAAATTCAATTTGGATACAGTACTATTTGTAAAGTTTTAAGTTATTAAAAACTGTGTTACATAAATAATTATTAGTTAATATGTGAAGTGACGTTATTATGCCCGTGACTTCAACAGGCACAGATACTCCTGTCATAAATAATTCTTCTGGTGCCGACGATTGTGACCCATGGGAAATTGTCACCGGATGGAAGAGACCAGCAGCTGCAGCTGATCCTAGATTGCAAAACAAATAGATATACTTAGAAATAAATATGGATTTCTAACCACATCAGAAAATCAAGGTGCATGTGAACAACCACCCACAAATGTAAGTATTGTAGCCTCCTCCAATTTACTTCCAAGGTATTGAGAATTACCTACAAATTTTTTCTGTCAGCTTACAGATCTCAACATGTTTTGATGGAGTAGTCAAATAACCCTGAAACTTCCTTTCTATCAGAGATTCTGGTTCTGGTAGCTTATCTGTTATACACTGGAAGCACTCCTCACGAAGTATTTTCTTCTTCAGCTGTTTAGAAACAAAACTAGCCATGGAAGATACAATGTGCTCTGAAACCTTGAAACGGTTCAGATTAAAAGGATAAGCAGTGTAACTGGGCTCGGTGCCATGCATTAACTTGATGCCTTCATCAGCAGCCCTCCCTTTCGGTGTAGAAATGTTAATTACATTAACATGGTGACTAGAACTAGGTTCTGATGGCCAAATGACAAGAAAAGGTACGCTGTATAGTGCACTGCAGTTGCCATTTTTGTTTTCAATGTCTGAAATATGTTTTTGAACAACATTTTTTTTCCTTGTTGTTCCAACCACCCATTGACCTCACCACGCCAAAGTTGATGGAGCTCAAAGTGGTTTTGGCTTGCTATATAAATTTGAGATACTTTATTTATTTATTTTTTTAAACAGCAAATGCCTCGAACATCTCGATGCAGCTCAATATATTGGTTAGTTTGAGTTATATTAAATGAATCGTCCATTTTTTTAATGAATAAAATGGTTTCCTTGCTGCCATCAAACTCTTCCTAATGGTGAATTGCATCAAACTCAATAGCAATGGCTACAGACTCACTTAGGAGTGTGATTAACTAATTTTACTTTCATATTTTGTTTGGTAAAATTAATGTGATTTTCTGTCAATTTATTACATAAATAAAGACCTTCCTTCTCCTGTAGCTTATGCAAGTTTTCTATATATCACCATTGGATTGGATCCTCTTTAAATTTGAGAACTTTTTTTGCCCTAAAGCTGAACTTATTAATTTAATCATTTGCGTTAGATCCAAAAAGACAAACACCTTTTTTTTTGACGATGGATTCTCAAAATAATTTGTCAGTGGTTCATCTTTTTTATTCCCCATATTACATCCTAGTTTTTCAGCCATTGAAATATCATTGAGGGCACCACCAAAAGTTAAAGAAGACACAGTGGTTCCAGATTCATGTAATAATTGGAGGCACTGGTTCACAAGACCGGTAAGTTGCTCACCATTGATTCCATTGGTAAAAAAATGGCTAATTGCAATTTTCCATGACTCATTAATGGCAACAAAAAGAAAAGTCAAAGCTTCTGTAGCTACTGAAACACTTTGGTCATCTATATCCAGACCATAGTCTATGTAGCCATATTGCTTTTTGCCGTACCATTCAATCTTACGATGGATTGACATTAAGTCCAACAGCAAAGCAACTGGCAACTGACCAGCTTCCTCTTTTCATTGTTGCGTAATGTTTTTACAGTTCTTAATGCCTTCGTGGAAAAGTCTGTGGATCCGTTAATTGATGAATACCATCTTGATAATGTTTTCACATGCGGCAAACATGTGTCAAATATTTTTGTAACATAGTCCTATGACATTTATGATATGTAGTGCTGTGCTATAGTAAACGCTCTCAATCTTTGGTCATATAGTTTTATTAACCTTTTGTTTTTTTTACCAAGCTGTCTTTTCAGCAGAAATGTTTTCGTAATGCCATATAGCACAGAAAGATTATTATCCCTTTCATTGTTGCAATATTTTTTTTATATCTCAACTTACCCAGTTGAAGTTTTCTATTTTTTTTTTTTTGTGTTGTGAGGTAACCTCTTCTTTGTATTGTTGTAGCTATGCTTCAACTGCAGGATTATCATCGGTGTTACCATCGTCTTGACTAATTGGAAGTACACTTTCTTGATGATCTCGTAGAATAAAATTCTTCTTAGTGGGAGGAATTGATCTAGGAAATGGCGCTTTCCTTTTCTAAAACATAAAAACTATAGTAGAACACTTATGAAATTTTAGTTAACTAATTATGAGGTAGGTACTTAAAACAGGGTGACACTAGCAATAAAAAAATATTAAAATATCTAGAATTTCAAGCATATTGAGTTTGATAACCTAAGGGATATTTTTTTCTTCGAAAGCTACAGAGTTAAAATTCAACTGAGAGCCAATTTTAAGCTTTGAGTTTGATACCCTAAGAGATGTTTTTTCTCTTCTAAAGGCTCCTGAGCTAGAATTCGATTGAAAGCGAATTTTAAGAATTTCGAGTTTGATAATCTAATAGGGATGTTTTTTCTTTGTGAACAGTTTTTTCTTTAGTAACAGATACAGAGCTAGAATTAAATCGAGAGACAATTTCAAGCATTTTGAGTTTATTAACTTTAGGTTTTTTCTAAATGCTACAAAGCTAGAATTGTTTTTGTTTTTTTTCAATTTTAGACATTGACTATTTTTCATTATAGCTAAAATTTATTGCTATCACCACCCTGGTCAAGCTATTTGACTATTTTTAAATTCAACATACCCATTCCGGTTTTGTAAATATGATGGGAAGGCTGAACACTTGGATGGAACTGCATTATCTTACACAAACAAGAGAAGTTCTGTTGATCTGCAATTCTTCAAAGTGGGGAGAATGCAATTTGCTATGCAAGCTGGGTGTCCAATTTTCCCTTCTTACAGCCTGGACCCATGTTTCTTATAGGATAGCATCTTTAGGAAACCTAAAATCATAGGTAAAATTATTAATTAGTTATCCATCTACTTATGAAGGATTTATATTTTTTGATAACAAGAAGTTTGAAACTTATTGAGAAAAACCCTCTCATTATGCATTTATAATCTCTAAAGAAGAAATCTCTGTTAAATTACATTCCTTAAAACGATCCTCAAATCTTAGTTGAACATGGCTCAGGTAATGTTTATGTTTTCTTCATGTGAAAAAAGTGTATACACGATCGAAGGAATGTATTTAACAGATTTACATTTTTATACAATGGCGTATTTATAAACTTTGGTCTATGTAATAAGCTCAAAGTTATAATAATCAAATAAATAAATTAATTGACATGATTATATGATAAAATTTGGTTTATTATTACAAAACTTTCATACTTACTTGTGAAATGTTAGTCCATCAATTCTATCATTGCTTCGATTTTTACAGCCAAATGCTGAACAGTCGACAATTTTTTAAATAAAAACTTCAAAAAACAATAAAAATAAAACAAAACAAGTAAATAAAATTTTTAAAACAGCTATAAAATAATGCTAAGCAAGAAAGCAAATTTGAACTGACAAGAAAGTCAGGGTAAAGTTAGTTCCATGGGTAAGGTTCAGCCAATATGGCCGACCACACAAACCTTGAAGGAGACAACTCCTGGCAAGGCAGTGCTTCCTCCTCTTTCTTATTACCTTCCTTTCTCCACGAGTGGAGCATCACCTACCCCACTATCTACCCATTACAGTCCCAACCAACCAAATTATTTTGAAATAGACAGTGGTTTGTCAAGATGATTTTGTAATATTTCTTCAGAGCATATCCTATCGACATGCCCCACCCATTTGTCACCCTACTTTAATGAGAATTACACATTCACCTCGGCATAGAGTTTTATAATTTCTAAATATAACCTCCAGGCCCTTCAGTGAAGACCAGCCTAAACATTTTTCATAGACAGTTGACATCCGCATGATGTTATAGAAGGATCAATCTAATTAGGGATTTAATCAATCTAATTCTTTACCACTTCTATAATTTTATTTTTATTGAAAACTAGTTTTGAATATTATACATTCATCTTCAGTTCTAAAAACACACAAAAATTAAAAAATAAGCAATTCAAAATACAGTTTGGTATTATTATACATATTAAATTAAATGTAATATAAATTAGTATTATAAAACATTTATGAATAATGAATTTAATTAAGACAAGAAATCAAATACATGTTGGTACTCACCAAGATTTCAGTAGATTATATCAAACAGAAAAGTTTGTATTGGTTTGTTCTCGCACTAAACTAGGAATGAACGAAAGGTGGGGTATTTATAGGTAAACGGTTTAAAGGGTCAGGATTTTTCCAGTAATTCCGGGGAGTAATTGTTTTTTCTGTTATAGATGGGAATAAATTTAAGATTGGACTATTGGAGATATTTATTTGGTCATTTAAGCAAAAATCTGGATTGGATTTGAAGGATTTTATTATTTCATATATATATATATATATATATATATATATATATATATATATATATATATATATATATATATATATAATTTGAGGCTGTTTCGAACGTGATGTATTAATTTAACTCCTGAGTCTTAAATTAAATTTAAATGAATTGCAAAGTTGGAATCCTCTGTCTTATTGTTATATACATGTATATGTTCCTTTAATCTCTGATTTAGTGATCTTCCAGTTTTTCCTGTGTATTAGGCTGCACAATCATTACAATTTAGTTTGTATACTCCGCTTTTTTGGAAAGGGTCTATTTTGTCTTTAGGAGAAGGGAAATATGAGGATAGGGTTTTTCTATTTTAAATTCAGAGTTTAATCCTAGTTTTTTCAATTCATTTCCGACTTTGGTGGATATAGGGCCGCAATATGGAATCAAGACATAATGTTTCAGGATGCGCCTGTCTTCGGGGGTTTGTTGAATAGATATCATTAATTGTCTTTTTTTGTATTTGTTTTTTATAAATGTATCGGAATTACTCGAAAAACCCCGACTTAAACCGTTTACCTATAAACACCCCACCTTTCTTTCATTGCTACTTAAGTGCGAGGACAAACCAATACAAACTTTTCTGTTTGATATAATCTACTGAAACCTTGGTGAGTACCAACATGTATTTGATTTCATGTCTTAATTAAATTAATTATTCCTAAATGTCTTATAATACTAATTTATACTACATTTAATTTAATATGTATAATAATACCAAACTGTATTTTGAATTGCTTATTTTTTTATTTTTGCGTGTTTTTAGAACTGAAGATGAATGTATAACATTCGAAACTAGTTTTCAATAAAAACAAAATTATAGAAGTGGCAAATAATTTATCAATCCCTAATTTTTCATAGAGTTATCCTTTTGAAGCATTGTAGAGCTCTTAAACCTTTGGGATTGTCCAACATTCCACACTGAGGATCAGAATCTGAGTGGAAAAGAATGCCTCCTGTTTGGATTCCAGAACTCCTCACAGCACCTAACAGGGATTTCAAGTTTAACAGCAGGCTTACACAGCAATCCTCCTGTCTCAGAATCTTGTGTCTGAAGAAACTGGACATGTCAACCTGCACACTGACTTTAGGGAATATGCCCATTTCAATTAGCTCTTGTTACAGTACATGTCTGTGGTACACTGCCATATGCAGCCTGTGACTGTATGAAGAGGTGGTGTGTTTGAATTCAGTATTCTCTTGCTTTTTCTAACTGAAAATATTTGGTCCATTGCTGAAATACCTTGGTGAAACTAACACACCTCTTTCCCGAGCTGTATGCACAATAAGCTTCTGGAAGAGGATATGTGAGAAAATCTTGTACCCTCATGGAAAAAAAGGATAAACAACTGTGATTATAACACTCCAGCACATCTTCTATCCTTTGGATAGGAAATATTAGAGAGTTCTGTCATTTATATGGTATTTCCTTAAGCTGCCATATGTCCAGATATAGGTATCTAAGCAACTGCCCCCCTCTACATTTGAAGATATCAGCAGAAAGTCCAGCAGGTTCAGGCGCTTTATTGTTATTCAGGGACAAGGGAGCCTCCAGGGCCTTTTCAATATCAAGTGGTTATAACTTTCCTGAGGGAATTTCTGTAAGAACTTCATTATTCATGAGATTATGCTGATAGCCCAGGTTACCATAAAAATTTAAAGGAGATCATGACATCAAAGACTTTTTCATAGTCGTGATAATTCTCTTGCATCCAATTTTATGAAGTTAAACTGCCTGTCCAGGAGCTCTTTAAAATTGGTTTGATTCTATTCTTTACTGTGATTTTCATAGCATAATCTAGTGTGAGCAGGCCTTGGGTATGCCTCACCCAAACTCGTTAGAGAGATTGCCTTTATTGCCTTTATACTTCACTGTTGGAATTTTAAAAGTCAGGCACTGGCTTGTGATGATGCTTATTCAGCAGAGTGTACCAACAAAAATTGTAGTGGGTACTTTTTCTTTTCAGCACTATTTGTCATGCAAAGATAAAATTTCCAGAACAATTTTATTTAATTACTTATGATGCACCATTGTATCAGAAGAACTACTGAATAATAAAACAAGCCAAATCAAAAAGCTAGGATTGAAAAAAATACAGTCCATACAAATAAACATTGAGAGAATAAAAGCACACAGGAAGGATTGGGGTCACCTAATGGATAACACTCAGGGTATGCTCAGAACAAGAAGGTCAGCCGATCCAGTCACATCAAATCCATCTAGCTGACTGAATTTTAGTGTTAACTAGACGGATTAAATGTGACTGGATAGGCTGACGTCCTTGGTCTGAGCGTAACCTTAGTTACCGGGCTCAGATTCAGGTCCACCAATAGGCAGTAATTTCTTTCCCATTATATCAGCCATGGATTGACTCTGGGGTCAGGAAACCCTTCTGAATCACACCCAGCCTCTAAAATGGGGACCTGGCCCTCAATATGTTTGAGAGCAAAACTGACAGCTGTGTGTGATGCTAGTACCAGCAACTCCTTGTATAAATATCGATAAAGAATCAATGCTTTCCTATAATGTACCAAGATAACCATTAAGGTTATTAATGGTAAAGGAAAAAAAAGGGTATTAAGAGTATCATGGTTGTCTAGAAGTATTATCGGAACATCATGATCATAGGAGCAAAACTTTCAAACTTGGTTCGACTTTCAACTAATGGTAGATTTATCGAATGATGGCACTCTAGTTAACAAAAGAAGGTAAACTCTTAGACAGATAGAGTGTATATTTCACTAACTTTCTTGAGAAACATGATAACAGTCTATTTTAAAAAGATGAACTTGCTGAACTCTCGCGATTCACGCTGGATAATGAAACTATGGAAATAAAGAATACATAATGAAGCCTAGCCAATATTTTTATGGTCTTATAGTATAACCATACAATAAACTACTGTCCAAATCTACTAAGGTGCTGATTTACAAGAACTTCATTCAATCTAACCTTATGGTTCAGAGACTTGATTGATTTTCTTATCAGATGAGGTTATTATCATAATTTACTAAAGGAAAGTTTTGTGATCCGTACATTGAGAGAATCTGCATTGACCATTTTTGAGGAAGCAGAAAAACAAGGTAATATACTACTGTGATCAAAAAGTAAGGTGAATTTGTTTATAAAATGTAAATTCTTTATTTATTCTTCCAAATCAATTTCATCCCCTTCAAAGTAATCCCCGTCCGATAAAACGCACTTTTGCCAACGCTCGAAACAGTCGGAATAGTCTTATAGCCTTCAAGACCTTCTTCGATTCGGTTTTTATCTCCTCAATTGTGTCAAAACGGCGTCCCCACATTGGCCTTTTGAGTTTACTGAATAGCCAGAAGTCCCATGGAGCCAAATCAGGCGAATACGGTGGTTGCGGAACGATATGAATTGAGCTTTTGGCAAAAAAGTTGCGAAGAACCAATGCAGTGTGAACCGGTCCTCTAGGTTGAATGCTTTGAATTAATCAAAAAACTATATAAATAAAATTTTAAAAACTGAAAGATATTGAATTATTAATGGGCAAAAGGGTCTATTCTAGTCATATGAAGAATAGAGTGAAAATTAATGAAGATTTCTAGAGGGTAATAATGAATCAAGAATTAAAAGTGGATGATACAGTGTCACACTAAGGCTTGTAAACAAGGATATCAAGCATTTATCATTGTGGAAGGAATTTAAATAAGCACTAAATAAGAGACCACAAAAACATTTCCACATTAGGCAGTTTAATTATATCACATAAATAATTCGGAAAACTGGTTAAGATATAAAAATATCTACAGTCATAAAGTATCTCTTTTTTACTAACAACTCATTACATTATTTAATATCATGCGAAACAGAACAACAAATTAGCTGCAAACTTCCAAAATTCAACATTGATTTGACTAATACAACTAATGTCATAAAAAGGAACTTGTATTTAACATGTATACCAGGCAATGCACATTAATTAAATATAATAATAATAAAATGAAGCTAAAGGTATATATAAAAGTTAAGACTGAAATACATAAATTACATTAACAAACTTTCTTTTTTTTATTGACAATTTACATTATTAATACATCTAATTTACAAAAATGTACAATTTAATTTTAGTCTGTACAATAAAATACAAAAAATATAACTTTACATAACTGTTAGCACAATTATCGCATTGATTGTCATATTAAATAATATAATTTTAATAAATTACACAAGTTTAATTCAAAGTCCATCAATAACATGCAGAGTGAAATAAAATATTTCATTTTATTTTAAAACACTAGCTTCAGTAAGAGCATTAACCCACCTAAAAAAATCAACAAGATTTTTCATTAAATATCAATACATATTTAATAAATAATTAAAAGATATAGTTTTAAAACTAAACAAAATAAGCAATATTTATTTTAAATCATGCAACACTAAGGCCCATTTCACATGAGGTGATTGGAATGAGAGATGCGTATGTCATACAAAAAGTAGCCTTTAGATAGTCTCCTGCAATTTCCCCTTTCGGCCATTTGTTTACCCATGATTTAATAAACACCAGCCAGTTGTCGTTCTGCCTTGTAAAGGAAGAGACATTTTAGTGTTCAAGTATATTAGTTCATCCAAATTATCAATATAATAAGGATGAAGTTTAAGTGCTAGTTTTTAATTTTTGAGTAAAAAAAAGAAAAATGTGGAAAGAAACCTTGGGGTGAAAGGAATTAATGAAAACCGTGTGCTCAAAGGAACATATTACATAATATAATTTAAATATTACATATTATAATATTAAATAAGACCTAATATACATACTATTATATATTAGAACATATATTCCATATTAGTACATATTACATCATATAATTTAAATGTCACATGGCAATATTTAAAAATATACCTAATTCAAAATAATAAATTCATAATGATGGGAGTAATAACAGTCGTGCAAGTATTTTGACCTTTACCTTGAGTTGAATTTAATTTATTGATTTGAATTTACTGTAAACAAAAATAAAAATGTACTCAATATTTACCTACAGAATTTTTTTCCCTCTCGATCCCAGCCTCCTATTTCCTCATCACAAAACATAAAAATAAAAACTTCTTTCTATGAATTGTCCTTTTTAATTTTGTCAGAGTAATTTGGTTCACTCTTATCCCAGAATAGAGGCTGCATTTGCAAAGGAGTAATTAATTTGTCGTTATCAATATGTATATCTATTTTATTCAAAATTAATGATTTTTTAAAATAAAACTTTTAAAAAGAACCACACACTTCTAAAGCACAGAAGTGACTCGGCGAAGTCGCCATGGTACAATACTACGCACTGTTTTATTTCTCCCCAAATTCCGAAAAAAATCTCCAGGAGACAGTCTCTCATACCAATCTCTTGCAAGTCTCTCTATGTGTGAATGGGTCCTATTTCTACATCGGTCTCCTTGATACCAATCTCTCATACCGATCTCTTCCATATGATAGGGAACTAAGTGATGCTAAAAATACTTATAATACCAAATTATTCAATTTTCACAACTTCATTTTCTGTATCTACCCAGTTGCACACAAGAAATTATAGTTTTAATTCAAAATATTAAATTATTTATATTCATTTATAAATTTAATTCATAATTTAGTTATTATTAACATTGTCAAGATTTTTTATAATGCGTTTAACCCATTCCTAACGGCGAGTGCACCAGTGCACACTTCAAGTAAGTCTCTTCTCAATGACTGGAAGTGCAACAATGCTCTCATTCCCTTCAGTACTTATACTGTTTCTGTGATCTCCAGTCATTCAGAGAAGCTTTCCTCGCAATTTCAGAAAGGAATTGAAAGCCTGGATCAGGTGACCGTTTTGGAATACCTTTCACCGTTGATAAGTTAAAATTTAATTAGTAAAAAGATTAATAAATTTAATTTTAGTGAAAAAACACTAAAGAAATTTTTTAAATATTTTTAACTTAAATTTAACAAAAAAGGAAAGTAGTTAATGTTAAAAGGCAATAACAGTACAGTGATAGCAGAAAGTTTTTCTTTTATTGTGTAGGATGCTCAGTAAGTTCAGCAATATGGCTGCCGCATTGAATGGGTTAATAGCTGAGCAATCCTTTAAAAAAATTATAGGAAAATACTGAAAGTGAGGGCTAATAATATGCTTTATCTTAGACCAGATTACATCTTTTTCATTTTCAAGATAAATACATAGACAAATTTGGCCTAGTCTAATAGTATATGCTATCCTCTTTTCAAGGTTCTAGAATTGGTATTATTATAATAATTGATATATCATTAGAAGCTATTGATGTAATACTTCACAGAAGTGTAAAGGCTATGATAAGGTTACCAGCCAGCTCTTGCTCAGCTATGTTGTATGCGCTGTGCCGTTATAGAGGCCTGGGCCATTTGCATTGTCAATGGGCACTTCAATACTGGTTTATTTCCCAAAAATTAGTCAATGTAGTGGACGCCCTATTCCAAACAATTTTTGATTTCAGGGATGAGACTCATGAGTGCACTGATCTGTTGAAAATTGATGGCAATGGCATGGAAGCTACACTAACTGTTAGGAAAGTTACAGAGTTCCTAAGGGAAAAATCTTTTGAGTTGAAACTGCTCACCGTAGCAGCCAACTCACCTCACACTAAACATCCTAATTTAAATTTTTGGTAAATAAAACTGTTAGGCTTAAATCTAATGGTTTTTATTTGTATCGCAAGGCCAGAAATACATACAGTGGCGGTATTATGATCTTATTTAATCAACAAACGGCTTTGTTTTACCTGGTTCAATAATAAGGCAATTCTATGTCTGTATACAATTTTAACCTTTATGTACCTAACCTATAAACTACTTTTTAATGCCCAACTTCTACACAGTGGTGGCTTCTTGTAATGTGAATAGAAAAATTGAAGACATATCTAAAATATAGTAATGCAGTAATTCGTACGATCATTTCAGTAATAAATATCCTATACGTATTTGTAATAAAATCACGAGAGGTAAGGTTTTATCATCATTCTGCTTAGTAAATCAGTACTTTAATTAAAAAAGACATTTTGATTTTTCAATGTTTAAATTTGAGTATTTATTTAAGAAGAAAATTCCTTTCATTATTTAATGTTAATTATTTATAATTGAATCCCTTTACAAAGAGAAATTTTTTAATTAGTATGAGATCTAAAATGGAATGAATGCTGTTGTTACTTCAATCCTGCAAAATTGATAGGCCTTAGTTTTGTTTAAATGTTTAACAATTTATCATCTAATTTTGTCTTACATGACTAAAAAAAAATAAAGGTAACAGGAACTGTTGGAATGTTAGCATAATCATCCAAATTCCTCTTCGGCATGATAACCTAACCTTGAACCGTCGTACTGCCAGCCATCAGACTCCTTCTGGAGTGGTCAAGATGAAGCAGTATGGATATGACATCACACCTGGACTGTTGAACAGTGCAAACAAAATATGCCCTCTCCTAGTAGCAGTAGTCAACAACCAGCAGTCTTTACCAGCTGCATCGGTGGGCAGTACCAGCAAAGGTTTACCTTTAGACAGCATATTCTTTATACATTTTCCAGGGGAGTAAAGAATATCCCCGGACCCTCGGTCCGATAGGGCGGTATGGTAGGGCTTCCCGATACTATGGTTTGTGCACCCTCTAATGAAGGATGTTGCACAAACTTATGACTATGTCATTACAAAGGTGATATGTACCAAATCTGAGTCGTAAAATATCCGTCCTTGGGTTTGTAGATGATTTGAAACGGTGCGGTCAAAGACTAAGACACTAATAATTATGACTTATTTATTTTGTTCCAAAGTTATATAAATTTTAGGCCATCATCAGGGCAGAGAGGCATATAGCCGAGCGCCAACTCAATAATAGGAAGTTTTTACAGTTGGCGCTCGACTGTACGACTCTCTGCCCTGATGATGGCTTAAAACTTAGGCCGAAACATTGGCAAAAAATAAATAAGCCATACTTATTAGTGTCTTAGTCTTTGACCGCACCTCCCGACCAACTTCTTCCTTAATTATATCTACAGTCAACCAAAGTTACTCCAATATAAATACAACAATGCTGATAAAAGCAGGTTAAGAAGTAGAGCTCAAAATAAATACAGATAATATGAAATAAATGATTAGCAGCAGTAACTCAGTGAGCTTAGTAACGGCGGCGATTTTGGTGGTATAGATATAAGAAGGAATACTTTTGAACTTGTTGAGAAATTTAAGTATTTGGTGTCTACGATAGCTAGAAAAAACGAAATTCAAGAGGAAATAAAGGTGGAAAATGCTTGTTATTTTTCAATCTCGACATTACTTAGCTCACACCTTGTGTCCAGAAACTTAAAAGTTGGAATTTACAAAACTTCCTATTGCTCTGTACTGGTGTGAAACATGGCCACTAACTTTGAAGGAAGAGCAACCTTAAGGTCTTCGAGAATAAGGTATTGCCAAGAATATTTGGTCCGAAAAAGGATGAGTCTACTGGAAAATTTAGAAGGTTACACAATGCAGAATTACGGAGCATGTACTCTGCTAATATAATTGAAGTGATAGCATCACAACAGTTGAGATGGGCTTAGTAACAAAGGTATCCCTAAAAAGTTAATTAATGCTGAGCCGGCTGGTAAACAACCGAGGAGTAGACCGAAACGTAGGTGAGAGGATTGCGTTAAGGGTCATTTTACAGATTTGGGTGTAGACGGTAGTCAGTAGATAGAGGTTGGTAAACAGCGATTGGTGGTATCAGCATCGAACCTTCAGGTTCGCAAAGCCTTTTATTATTTAAGCCCAGAACTCATCAAGGCATATAACCATTTCTATTTCTCTTGATTTTTCCTCCATAATGATTTATTATATCATTGATATTCTAGTGGTCTGTACCAGTTCTCACCTAGACAAGGAGGATAAAGAAAACAAGACTTTCTGAAGGGAAGTAAAAAGATTGTAGGGCAACAGAGGCAAACCAATTAAAAATATCAAAAATAAAAGTGGTCAAAAAAGGAGTCAAACCATGACAGATGAAAATATTAGTTATTTTAATACAAAACATACATGTCAGCAAACTGCTTGTTTGGAGCTGAAAATACCACAGGGGTCTGGCCAGCATGAGTCAATCTAAAAACCAAATTACAATCCATATCTTCAACCTAAAATATTTAAAATAAGAATATTAAAAATATCATAATTAAAAAATATATAGTAGTATCATTCACAACATTACCTCAACTGGGCTTTCAACAGCATAACCTAAAACTGGTAGACTATCGTGAGCAACAACATCATGAGATGCTTTATACATGTAAAGCACTTGATCCTTAAGAACAAACCACATCCGTTTCCAGTCTTTTTTATGTTTTCGACACAACCAGCCACTCATTGATGAGCCACTGTCATTGGCCATAACCTTAGAGAAATAAAAATAGATAAATTAGACACAGCAATGATAAATCAGAAATTTGGTGCCAATTGGGTTGATCAGATAGTAATGTCTTTTGTTTAATTTATTTTTTTAATAAATCATTATTATAATACTAGAAACAATTAAAATATGATACATTGCCCTATTTGTTTTATATTCTATGCCAGGTAATTTCATAATACTATCCTCCCAAAAGGTTTTCTAGTTTTGATTTATTTCCATATTTTTCCTCAGATAGATCATTCATTCCATAACCAGCTGTAACATTTATTGGTGTCAACAATCTAATAAACTTCGTGAGCATGTTACATAGTCTGTCTGAACCGGAATCAGATTTCAGTATTGGTCTAGGTGTTCTCTAACATATTTTCCTAAACTTTATCCGTGCCTATAATGAATAGAAGCAGACTTAAACTATCACCTTGTTTCATTCACATACAAAACCTGAATAGCTCTGATTTATACCCTTTCAGCCACACTATTCCTCTGGAGGTGATATGTACTTATTTAATGGCACTGATGAGATAGTAAGGCACCTGTTTTTCCTTAACAGTTTTCTAAATCTCTTTTCTGAGAACAGATTCAAACACAGCTTTAAGGATAAAGATAGCCAAGTATAGTTTTTATCCTTTGTCCAATGCTTTATGAACTATCTACTAACAGTGAGTAATTATGGTCAGATGATTGTCTTCCTTAGGAAATATGTGAAAAAGCTGTGTGAGTAGAAGAGGTTCCACAAATGAAAGAAGGAAGAGAGAATGGGAGAAAAAGAATATTGAGGAACATATGAGAGCTAATGAAAACAGATATATTTCCTGAAGAAAGATAACATCTGGACCCTGCTTAAGCCAAGACTCGAATCTTGCAAAAAAAGAAGATAACACTCTACTGACTAATAAAAATGATGTACTTCACTGATGTTTTTTCTAAAATAAGGAAGTACAATTTACTCAATAAAGAACCAACAAACCCTGAAGAAGAATAAGAGAATACTCAAGGGCTAAGAAATGAGAAAGATGTAGAGCCACCAGACTTTGAGGAGGTTGAAGAGATGATCCAAAGTATGATCAACAACAAGGCCCTGTTAGGAAATGGACAACTGGCTGAACTTTTCAAATAAGGTGGTGTAGATTTTCATGATAATTTCATAATTTTACTTTAAAATATGATAGGAGAAAATGATGCCACAGCAATGGAACAATGCAGTCATTTGCCCAATACACAAGGAAGGATAGGAAAACAACTTCAGAGAGATAGCTATTAAGGTATTTCGTTACTTTGATTATAAATAGTAACGTCAAATATCCTCTTTAATTGACTCTCACCATAAGTGGAATGCAAAATAGTAAGACATCACGCAGGCTTTCGGAGAGACAGATCAACTGCAGATCAAATTTTTGTACCCTCAACCATTCTCGAAAAAGGGCATGAGTACTAAGTCACTACCGACTCTCCACTTATTCATCGACTTCAAATGCACACATCATAGTATCCAGCGTCATAAGCTGTATGAGGCAAAAGAGGAATTGCCACCACAAAGATATGTTGCTAAAGCATAAGCGGTGCAGACTCATCATGAGGCACACTAAAATATGACTTTATAAAACTTACATCATATGAGGCCAATCTTAATGTTACATTACAGACCTGGACCCTATCAAACAATAACAAGAAGTATCTTCTTATCTTCAGAAGAAATGTCCTGCATAGAATTTTTGGTGTAGTAAAAGATGGAGAATTTTGGAGAAACTGAAAGAATAGGGGGCTCTGTGAACTTTTTAATAAAGCAGATATTGTCAGAGTCATTGATGTAGGAAGGCAGAGCTGGGCAGTTCATTTGAAGAGAATGGGAGATAAAGAGATTCCGAAGAAAATATAGGCAGAACTACACTGTAATACAATTGTAACTCTTCCCAATTCAATTGTAATAATCTTTTCCATTTCAATTGTAACCCTTTCCAATTCAAATGTAACAATCTTTCCCAATTCAATTATAATCTTTTCCATTTGAAATGTAACTTTTTCCATTTCAACTTTAACCATCCTAACTTGAATTAAAATTCTAAATTAGCAGGCTTTAAAACCTAACAAATGGTTCTTCTACAGAAGAAACCATGAATAGAATATTAATTCAAAATGCACATTCACAATCAAAAATCCTATAATAATATTATTATATAGTATTATATTGCTTGAGAACTAACAAAATTTTGATTGTAAATTTTAAATCAGCAACTTCATATGATCACTAAATCCATGAAATCCAAATCTTACTCTCTCCAAAAAATAAAAAAATTAATAATAAATAATTAAAAATAAAAAATTTATTGTTGAAAATCTAATAACAAGTATATAGTATTTCCACGTCAATTGTAACCTTTTCCAAATCAATTGTCACCTTTTCCATTTCAATTTTAACTTTTTCCCTTTCCATTTCAAATGTAACTTTTTCCATTTCAATTGTAACCCAACCGGACATGAATTAATTCAATATTATTTATTTATTATTGAAAAATAATTATTTTATTTGCATTAATGACTTTTGAAATAATTTCGGCACATTCTTTCGACATTCTTTTCATTTATTAGATAATTGATATTAAGTGCTAATTTCAAGTAGCTAGTTTAAATTTTATTAAATAAAATTGTTGTTTATTTATTTTTAAATATTTATTATTTCTTATTTATTTAGTGGAGAAGTGTTCAATTCATCGATTTGGTGATCGTTCATCAGGTTTTCCAAGTTGTTAATGTCAAATTTACAACCAAAATTTTGTTCGGCCACGAATATTTCTACTTAATTATTAGTTTTGAAAATTCTTCAGTATAGGTATTGTTTACTAGGTTTTCAAGGGCACTATTTCCGAATTCACTATCGGTATTTCCGATCGCGCATGCACATTTCGCTTTTCCGTTGCTATTGAAGATTTTTATGATAAAGGGATCGTTTATTAGGTTTTTGAGGGTTCTGATTCCATTTTTTTTGTTGGGTTTTGGATCACGGATGCGCGTTTTGCATTTCTGTTACTGTTGGGGTTTTCTATGATATAGGGATCGCTAATAAGGTTTTCGAAGGCTCTGATTCCATTTCTTGAATTGGATTTAGGATCGCGCATTCGCATATCGCTTGTCCGTTACTGTTGAAGATTTCTATGATAAAGGGATCGTTTATTAGATTTTCGAGTGTTCTGATTACATTTTTTTAATTGGGTTTTGGACATGCGCATTTTGCATTTCCGTTCCTGTTGGAGTTTTTAATGATAAAGGTATCCTTTATAAGGTTTTTGAGAGTTCTGATTCCATATTTTTAATTGTATTTTTTAATCGCGCATGCGCATTTTGCACTTCTGTTACTGTTGGAGTTTACTATGATATAGGGATCGTTAGTAAGGTTTTCTAAGGTTCTGATTCCGTTATTTGAATTGAATTTTTTATTGAGCATGCGCAATTCGCTTTTCCGTTGAATGATTTATTAGTTTTTAGAAGGTTATAATTCCTTATTTTAAATTGGATTTTCGATTGCTTGTCCGTTACTGTTGAAGATTTCTATGATAAAGGGATCGTTTATTAGGTTTTCAAGTGTTCTGATTCCATTTTATTAGTTGGGTTTTGGACATACACCTTTTACTTTTCCGTTACTATTGGAGTTTTCTATGAAATAGGTATCATTCATAAGGTTTTCGAAGGATATGATTCCGTTATTTGAATTGAATTTTTTATTGAGCATGCGCAATTTGCTTTTCCGTTACTGATGAAGATTTCTATGATAAAGTTTATCATTTATACATATTATTTATAGTTTATCGTTAATTAGGTTTTCGAAGGTACTTATCGAGCATACGTATTTCGAATTACTATTAATGTTGACATCTCTTTGGTACAAGTATCGTTTATGAAGTTATCAATCATCATATTTTCGAATTTACAATAGGAGTTTTGACCCTGCCAGTGCACTTCGGTTTACTGTTGTTATTGAACTTTTCTTCGTTTACAAGGGCCGTTTATTAGATTTTCAAAGGTTCTGATTTATTTTTTGGAATTGGATATTTTATCGAACATGCTCATTACGGATAACCGTTACCATTGACCTTTTTTTTCGGTAAAGTTATTGTTTATTAGGTTATATACGACGATATACTCAAAAAACTGTCGCATGCTTAATAAAAAATTCAATTCAAATAACGGAATCAGAACCTTGGAAAACCTTACTAACGATCCCTATATCATAGAAAACTCCAACAGTAATGGAAGTGCAAAATACGCATGCGCGATTAAAAATCCAATTAAAAATATGGAATCAGAACCCTCAAAAACCTTAATACGATACCTTAATAAAAAAAACTCCAACAGTAACGGAAATTCAAAACGTGCATCCACGATCCAAAACCCAACAAAAAAAATGGAATCAGAACCCTCGAAAACCTAATAAACGATCCCTTTATCATAAAAATCTTCAATAGCAAACGGAAAAGTGAAATGCGCATGCGCGATCGGAAATACCGACAGTGAATTCGGAAATAGTGCCCTTGAAAACCTAGTAAACAATACCTATACTAAAGAATTTCCAAAACTAATAATTAAGTAGAAATATTCGTGGCCGAATAAAATTTTGGTAGTAAATTTGACATTAACAACTTCGAAAACCTAATGAATGATCACCAAATCGATGATTCCACCCTTCCCCCACTAAATAAATAAAAAATAATAAATATTTAAAAATAAACAACAATTTTATTTCAAAAATTTAAACTAGCTACTTGAAATTAGCACCTAATATCAATTATCTAATAAACGAAAAAAATGTCGAAAGAATATGCAAAAATTATTTCAAAAGTCATTAATGCAAATAAAATAATTATTTTTCAATAATAAATAAATAATATTGAATTAATTCATGTCCGGTTGGGTTACAATTGAAATGGAAAAAGTTACATTTGAAATGGAAAAGGTTACAATTGACTTGGAATTGCTATAAATTAGCACTTACCAACAATGATCTGAAAAAATATTGAAAGAATATGCTGTAATTATTTCAAAAGTCAATATTGAGATAAAAATAATTACTTTTTAATAAAAAATAAATTATATATATTATTTTTTAATTAATTCAAGTGAGGCTGGGTACAATTGAAATGGTAAAGGTTACAATTGAAATGGAAAAAAGTTACAATTGGATTGGAAAAGGTTACAATTGACTTGGAAAAGATTTCACTTGACTTGGAAATGCTATATATGAAATTTATCAATGAAAATTTTCTTTTTATGCACGACAATATTCAACTGCATATTATAATAGAGAATAGAGGTCTTGAGATTAACCTTATTGAACATGCTTAAGATGAGCATCGAAGTCTACAAAACTATCAGATGATTGGGATGATATTGATCAAGAAAACATATCCATTTAAAAATCATTGAAAAACAAAACAAGAAAAATTAAATTTTTTTGTTGCAGAATATTATTTTATTTTCGTTAACCTTTTTTGGACCAATCATTTAGCTATGACAGTTAATTTACATAAATTGCCAAAAGGTTAGCCATTCATATAAGATCACATAAATTGGCAGTCATATTATAATACTTGAGGAAGTAAACTTTTTTATCTCATTAAATAATGATATAATTAAAATACTCAGATATTAACCAATTAAAAATTTATTGGATACAGACTATAATGAACAAATATAAAACTAAAGTAAGTTTATAAATGTATTTATACAATTAAATGTAATATAATTACCTCTTTTAATCGTTGAGGAACAAATTTTTTAACTTTCTTAACAATAACCATTTTTTTAAATGAAGACCGCAAATTTTCGACTTCCTCATCTGATATTTTTAATTCTTGTTTTATAAGCTCGTTCATTTTATTTCCAGGGTCTTCAAATTCTAAAAGATTTAAAGAAACATTAACTTTAAAAAAAACTGGAATATTATTCTTATTTTATTATGTGTTTTCAAGTTCACACTATTAACCTATAAAATAACATGGATTGGGTTGTTAACGAGAAAATTGTACTTCTTGTTTATCCTGATGCCACCCAAAATTTTAAATGATCTTGTATATAAACGTAGTAATAATAACAATAAAAAAGCTTAGCAAACATGAAGGTTTGATGGCGATACCATCAACAATCCTAGCCTATAAACCTCCTTCCACTGACCTCCTTCAAAACCCAAATCTGCAAGGTCAGCCTGAACATAATTCCTACCACCTATGTTTCTGTACACTCCCTGGATGTTTGCTTGTTGGTTCAAACCGCATTAATGTGCAAACATAAATCAAGTAAATGTGATTAGGAAAAATTAATACAAAACAGCCTACTAAACACAAAAAATACAGAAATACAAAATAGCTTACTAATCAATCCTATTGGACAAAAATATTATACAGCACAGGCAATATTAAAACATATACATATTTCTAAAACTTATTTTACGTTGAATTATGCATTACTATAAAGAGATAATTTATGTGAAAACTTCTTCATTGAAATAATTAATCTGAAGTTTTTTTTAAATTTAATAATTTTATATCTCTTCCAATGTTGAAGGAGTGTAGAATTATATTTTCGGCCAACATCGTCTCACTGTTCCCGAAAGTCTCGCAGTATTTCTCTTTTGTTGGGAAAGAGATATACTTTTCACATAAGTCCTTTTTTTTTCTTTTCCACTCTATCCCCTGGATAGAGCTCATTATTAATGAAATGATGATATCAGCGTACCTAGTCCCAGGAAAAAATACTGGTCGACAAGGTTGAGCTTTTATTCTTGTTTGAGCAAGAAAGAGAACACTAATTCATCCTGATAGCTGTTCAATTTAGTTTAGGCTCTTCATTAATCACCAGCTCTCCCAAAAATGAACATTAAATTAAATAATTAATGGTATTTCCATTTGGATGACACCTCAATTCTAAGGGAAAGCCTCGTTGATTGAAGCACTCCTTTGTTTAATAAGACACTGTCACATTTATGTTGTTTTATAGCCAGATCAATTTCTACTAGTATCCTCTGAACACCATTTATTACTCTTTCTGCACTACTCTTGTCACTTACTGAAAAAGTATGGTAGTCAGGATCACACCTTGGTCACTTCTTAACCAAAAAGTTAGGTGAAATCTTGATCGCACAGGTAGTGGTATAAATGATCAATGGCCAGGTTGCAGTCCTCACATTTTCAGGAATTCTCGCTCTCCAAGAAGTGTTTGATATATTGATATCAGAATATCCTCAATATCAGCTACCTTCAATGGCCATTGCTTAGGAGTGTCGGTATTCAAGATATTTAGTATCACTTTCTTTCTTTTGTTATAGTAGTTATATTGAGCAAGCTTGTATTGGTATCACTCTTTCCAACGGTTCCTATAGGCTTGGTTAGCTCCCTGCTGATTCGATACTTTTCCAGTACCCTTGCCAGCCATATTAGGTTTACTATTTTTTCTCATGTTATGGAATTTATAAAATTAATTGCAATGTGCCCAATTTTAAACTAGGGCCAGGAAATTCTGCATTAAAATTTTTAAGAAAATCTTTCCCACCACCTTGTCATAATCCACAGTATTAAAATTATTTCCCTTTAGAAAGTCCAGGAAAGGAAAAAAAGTTCAAGCTTTTTTTCAGATGGAACATATGGAAACACAAAACTATAGATAAAATAACTGAAAGCTTTGACCACATTTTAAATGATAAAAGTTAAAAAAAAAATTCTCAACTATGCTAATTTTATCAAATTTTATTATAAATATTATAAAATCAAATATTATTATAAATCTAATTTTATTTTTTTATTTAATTCTTTTAATAGAAAATAAAAATGGCAGTAGATGTAAGTTGCCTAAGTTAAATACAGTTTTTACCTTTCAATAAATAGTTGAAACATTCTTCACAAACACGGGCAGATTGAAATTTTAAATATTGAAGAGGAGCTTTATTGTTTGAGCAATCACCACAAACTACCTGCAAATAAAACTATTGGTTATTTTCTAGATATAATGAAGATCCTAATATATTTTTTCATGGAGGAAAGCAAATGAGAGTGCCCTAAACGAGCCTTATTTTTGGAGCTCATGTCACTCTTTCTGAAGTTTTTAAACCAAACCTGTTCACCAGCCGATGTAAAAACTGTGTTCCCCCTCAACTTCATCAAGAGCCCGAATGGCTTAGTAGCCTTCTTTTTTTTTAATATAAAAAAAATGTAAGAATTTCAAAACTTTTCCAAAAATTGCTCAGACCTTTTATTAAACTTTAACATGCATAAACTGGATTTTAAAAATATATATAATCCATGGAATCCATGAGGGTTGAGAAAGATTTAATAAAGAAGTTAGTTTTGTTTACAAAGAACGTCTAGGTATTAAAAGGGAAAAATGCACTGACTATTTTTATAACTTAGTATAAATAAAATTAAAAAAATTATCATACCTTACCACAACACCTACAGTGATGCCGCCTAAATGTAACTGTAAACTCAGCAGTACAAATTTGACACATTGTGGTGCTCTTGTCCTGAATCCAAATTGGTGCCTAAAAAGAAAAAATATAAATTTTAAATCTCTATTTACGCATCAAAAATATCAGTGTGAGTATCTATTTTTAATAAGTATTTTTGCTATTATCTACAGAACATTAAAAAGTCCTAAAAATATCTCTATTGTAATAATTTGGTTTAATGTGTAAATAAAGACATAAAAATGTATGAAGATTCTTCGAGACATAGATTGAATATAATTTATTTGGACAGTTAACTTATTTCAGACCATATATAATCATAATCTAAATTACTCTTTTCTCTCCTCCATTGCTCTAGGCCAACAAAAACATTTAACGACTGTACAAGTTGCTTCTATTGTGTTCGCTCTTTTTGTTTTGGTTCCTATTACCTTATTCTTACTTACTTTTATAACTCTAAAAATGAAATTAATTTTGCTCATAGAGGGATTAGTTATCAACTTCCAGCATATTTTAATTTCAGTATTCATTCATGGAACTAGAATCTTCTTTCTATGACCATGGTCAGTATATGGCATTCAAATCTGCAGATCAATACAGGAATCACTATTACCTTGCGTAAGTTGGTTCTTAGTAACAAGTATAAAAGTTAGAACTTAAAACAGTTCAGCAAGTCCAAAGGATGCCCTATTAATCTTTACATACATCTAATAAAAATTCAGTTACACCATGAATAACTATAATTTTCATAAAACCCAGTGCCACTTACTAGTTTCATTTTCAAGTCATGTTTTGAATTTTTGCATTCAATGGTCTGTGGTGAGCCTTTCTCTCTACTGAAACTCATTCAGCCATTCTCACTTTACATCGAGAAAAGCTATCAGTTTGTAGCATCGTGAAAAAATTAAGGATTTGTGCTTTGACGGTGCATCATACGCTATCATGCTACAGAGAGACAAAAGTGACCATACTTCCATGAACAGTAGTGTATCTCCGGTCTACTTTTTAACCCAGATCATTAATATATGTCACCATTGATTCAGGATTATTGAAGTAATCCACTTTGCCATATATAGTTTTTATGCCAGCCCTTAAGGCCCGCTTCAAACCAAAAGAATCCCAAATATTTGAAGCCCAATTTCGAAGAAAAGACAATGGGATGGGCTTGGAGCCACTTATATTGGTTAAATCCAGATTAAGATATTAAAATCAAACTAATTCAGTGATTTAGCATGTTCAATTTTCACAAATCATTATTCATGACCCAAATAGCATGGATGTTGAATATTTTAATCTAGGAATTAAACTATATATATATATATATATATATATATATATATATATATATATATATATATATATATATATATATATATATAAATATATATATTATATATTATATATTATATATATACATATATATAAATATATATATAAATATATATATATATATATATATATATATATATATATACATATATATATATAAATATATATATATATATATATATATATATATATATATATATATATATATATATATATATATATATATATAAATATATATATATATATATATATATATATATATATATATATATATATATATATATATATATATATATATATATATATATATATAACAGCAATAAAAACATAGAAACAGGAATTTCGTTTCTTCTTTAATGAGAAAAATTGCAGAAAAACTGAATTTAATCAAGATAACATAAAATGTCTATTGAAATTAGGTACTAAATGATTATATTACAATAAACTTTCTGACTCAAAAGACTGAGACCAGAGAGAATCTGGTAAGGAACAAACTCAACAAATTTAAAACTTATCTTTCCCCCCAGACAAAGAAGAGAACTTTGCTATCATCTACAATTCAACAATTGGTGAGTAAAGTTGGAATCTGGTTCAAAAGGAAAAGAAAAGTGCTAAAGTGTTTTCATGTTTGCTTTATTTTATGAATCTGCAATCTATGTGTTTTAGTTTCCACCATTGTTTTCTACACAAAGCGATTATATTAATCATCAAAATGTCATTTATGTAATCCAATAAGCAACTGGCAGAATATTATATAAATGAATAAGTGCCATTTTTTAATGATTCAGAATGTGGACAGTATGAAAAAATTAAGAACCTGAATAAGATAAATGTAATCCAGACAGGCAGGATTGGATAAATTTGGATTCTCTCAATATCAGTATGTGAGGTGATCCTAAGAAGCCCTCTAAATGGAACCGTATACTCAACGATATATTGCAATAGGTCATCTTATCATAACTGGAGCCAAACATCTTTAGTCATCTTTACTAGAACCTCTCTTCTGTTCACTAGCTGGCAAAGATACTTAATTAGTAAAAACATTGACCTTATTTATACACATTATAGTGCCTTAGCAACCTAAATTATTCAACCTAAGGACTTGATTGAATAAAATTTAAAAAACATATTGTTTCAAATATTTATTCACCATACATAAATGTGAGAACTTATTGTCCATTTACACTCTGATTCTGTATATTGGTTAGGTGAACTAATTCCAAATTCATGCAGGCACTGACAATAGAATTTTCCACTCAATAGTCATATTTAGCACCATAGTCCACAAACAAGTGTACATCGTTGTCAAGCTAAAATGTCTTTTTCTGTGGTTTTACTCACAATAAAGAGTGAGCCTACAGCCTGTTTGGTTGGCATTTATTAAATTTTTTTTGTAAGTACTGTTAAACAGGAAAAAAAATAATGATGGCTCTTTAACTTATTTCCTTTGCTTTAATTTATAAATTCCATAAATAAACATAAAACCTGAACCTCTACAAGCCATGAAGAGGTGATGTCAGCACTATTCACATAACTGACATGTTTTCCTCACAACCCATAAAGAGCAAGTCCCTGATTTTAGAAGAATGTTTAATCCAATGAAATATATAAATTAAAATTTTACCTGTTTTTATAAATTGATTTGATTTATAACAGTAAAATACAGAGATTAAAACATGATTAGAAAGTGTTTACAGTAAAGCATATAAACAAAGAAAACATGCAACAAATTGGCTTGGGTTAAGTTTTTTATTTTAATATATCAATATTTATATTTCATATAAAGCATTACAGTAAAATATTTAAAATTTATTGGATTAATAGGATTAAGAATAACAGTGAGCAACTTAAACAAATAGCTCAAGTATATAAATATTTTCTCTATAGCATCAATTATAACCATAGCAAGTAAATATCTTCAATATATTACCTGTCTTCCAAGCTTCAGAGAATCAAAATTTTCACTACCCACACTACAGGTTTTATTGAGAAATGAAAGCTGTCTTGAATTATTCTCCTTAATTGCTGTTGTTAAAGCATTTACCCATTCTTCACCTTCCATACTATTTCTAAAATTACAACAAAGCAATAATTAACAATAAAAAAATGTAATTATTAAAAAAAATTATTTTAATAACTTAAAATTAAAAGCATATCTCCCTCTGTGAGTGTATATATTGGGTTGATGCAAAAATAATGCATGATTCTGATATTTATTGAAAACATGCCATATATTTACTTCAACAATATATATTTAGTCAATATAATTTCCATCAGAATCTATACACTTTTTCCAACATACAACAAGCTTATTTATTAGAGCAGGAAAGAAATTTGGATCCTTGAAAAAAATTAACTTCTGAAAAGTATTTTCAATATTATCCTGGATTTGAAAGTCTTTCTCTCGCAAAAAGTTGTCCTGGTATGAAAAAGTGGAAGTCAGTAGGGTTAATACTAACAAAGTAAACTTTTTATTTATCATCTAGTTCATCACTTAATATTTCAATGCTTTGTCATTTATTCCTGATAAGATCTAAAGGATACATTTTAGGGATAATTCAAAGAATCATATGTTTAATAGCTTCAATATTGAAAACAATTTTAAGATTACTGACTGTAAAATTAATAAATGCTGCAATGAACAGTCATTATATGAGGTCATAAGAATTTAAAAACTTATTTCTAAAATGAGGTTATGACTTTAAGAGATTAACAAGATTTTCAAAAAAGTAAAAACTACTTACTACTATTATAAACTGACGCTTTAGACGCTCTATCAAAAAATAGAGGTGGTGAAGAGTTTCAAATACCTAGGAGAATGGATTGAATGGAACAACCTTGAAGGGAAAGCAATGGAAGCAAGAAGGACCAAAATGTAACTAGCTTTCCAGAAAACCAAAAACACATACAATAAGAGAGCCTTCTCTTGGAACACCAAAATAAGGCATTATAACTCAGTAATTAAGCCGGAAGCACTTTATGCAGCAAAGACCCTAGGTCAAGGGGAGGAAAGGGCAAATGGAGAAATTGGAAATCAAGGAGAGAAAAATTTTGAGGAAGATCATGGGTCCCAAATACCAAAATAACAAACAAGTTTTCTATAGAAACGAATCCATCTACGTAAAGTTGGAGAGAATCTCGGATCCCATGAGGAAAAGGAGTTTGATTTCTATGGACACATATTCCGAATGAATCCTGATTAACTAAGCAGATCTTTGACTTCTTTTACAAAAAGAAGACTAAACCCAATTGGTTTAAGGAAGTGGAAAAAGATCTGAGAGAACTTCAGATTACCGAAGTCATGTTAAAGAATGGTACAGCCAAGACCTTGACCAAAGACAAAACTAAGAGGTTCCAAGTTAAGATCAACATCAGTAAATCGATTCAAATATCAGAGGAGGAAAGGAGGAGGAGATCAGATATAATGAAGAACTATTGGGAGAAAAAGAGAGTACAAGCATCTAAGAAGTGATTGATCTGACGCACCTCAAAGACAGGTGATTCAAAGTTTAAAAAAAAAAAAAACCGACGCTTTAGGTTCATGGTTTTAGATTTATCTGTATCACTTTATATTAGTATTGCCCTGATAAGTTAAAATGCTGTAATTACAAATTATTTTTCTAAATATCTATTTGTTGTGTACTCGAATTGGTCTAAAAAATACACCTTTTTCTGACATAAGAAAGTTCTAGAACAAATTATTTGGATTTAACTATTGGATTTGGAGTTTTCATGTCATAAAAAGTTGTAATTTTTAGACCTATTTGGGTAAAATATTAAAATATATTCAGAAAAATTATTTGGAGATAGGGACTTATCACTTATCAGGGAAGAGTAGGGGTCTACTAATAGCCTCTAATATAAATGCGTTATCTACTTATTAGTTTGTCTGCAAAGAGGACCTTGGTGGCCAGAAAAACGCCAAAATCATGATTATTACAATGCTAAAGCTACCACATGTTTTCTTTCCCCCTTTCCAGATTTTTAGTTGATTTCTTCATTTTTAAACAAATACTTCCTTTGCTTTTAAAGAGCTGCTTCAATAAAATCCATCTTATTATTCTCTTTTAAGTAATGTAAACCGCAAAACTTCAGCTTCCCCATTAAATATTGTTACATAATTTTCAGTAAGGAAGGATAAGTCCACTGGAGAATTTAGGAGGCTACACAATGAGGAATTGCAGAGCATGCACCCTCTTAATATAATTGAAGTAATAGGATTGAGGGATGGTTGAAATGGGCTGAACCGACAGGTAAACTTCCAAGGTGTAGACCTTTGGCAGATTTTTTGTACTGCCGCTCCCATCCAAAACAATCTTTCTTTATAGTTAAAAAGTAAGTGGAGATAATTTTTATATTTATGTATATTTATTTAAATATAGGATTATATTTATCACCATAACGTGACTAAAGACCATGTCTTTTTCATATTTGCTTTGCTTAATTAAGCTGTTTTTAATAATTACAAATTCTTTTGAATCGAAAAATATAGTTTCACACATATTTTTCCGCTCCCCAAAACTTCTCCAGTAAGTTCAAAGAATAAACTTTTATTTGTTATTCTTTAATTTATAATTCCAAATTATTTAAAAATTGACTCCTATTTTTTTTTTTTTTTTATGAGTCGATACATTTTTTGACTAGACTAGCACATACATTTTCTGTGACACATGCTCTTGAACTATTCATGAAGATATGTAACCAATCTTGTACTTGGCAACTTATTTCAGATAAATCTCACAAAATACTTTGTAGTTCCATTTTTTTCATTATACTCTCAGTTAAAACGTTTCCAGCACAGGAAAACATTGTACTCCGGCAATACACTAATTCAAACAATACTTCAAATTAATCGAGTTCTGCTTGTGTGACAGACCTTCCTTCTTTTTATAATAGTTTACCACAACTAATAATCTACATATTAAGAAGAGTAACTATGGTTTAATGATCCTTTTAAATATTCACTTGGGCCTTTTAGATCATTTCATCAAAAATTATATTTGCTTTCTCCGATAATATCTTACTTATTTGGGCTCAGTATTAGTTGAGAGCATTACAAATATAGGAAGCAGTTCAGAACTGATAAATATAAGCCCGAGGCCATAGTTTTGGGTTTCCTCTCCAGTGTTTTTTACATTTATCACCAAAACATGATTAAAGTACGTTTTTTTTTTCTTTTTTGAGCCGGGTGTTCGATTTTAATTTTATTCTCACGTTTACAATCTGTCCTGAAATGTTGGAATCTTTACTCCACTGCACATGGGGCAGGCAAATCATACATTTTGAAGCGCAAAACTCTTAAATGTCACTATAATGAAAAAAATTACTATTGTATACTGATACAAAAACTTACTAAATTGTATTATGAAATAGGACAAAGGCTGAAAGGATGGTGGAATAAATACAACTATAACAACTAAGAAAAACAAATATAAAATAAAATATTGTACACAATATAAGTACCTACTAAAACACTATGTCTTTAATAGTACTTCTTTTTATTAATATGCACCACAACAACAAATAAATATTACTTGAATAATATGTAATAATAAAAATACATCATGTTTCAATTTAAGATCTTATTTAATAGGTATTTGAGTTATAATTAAATACAAAAATTATTTTTACCAGCAAAAAATTACATGTTCTATTAATCAATTTATAAAAAAAAATAATTTATTCTATGAGAAAGACCAAAAACCTATTGCATAGATAATTACATCCCTCTGTGTATATGAAATTATAATTAAAATGAATAATTATAAGATGGATAATAAAATAAACACATAAATATGTCATGTATATAAAACAAAAGCATACTTTGCTCTAAGTGTGAAACTTCTTGTGTTTGTGATGATACTAAATTCTTTGAGATCTGCTTGGGTATCATTGTGAGTCTGAACTTTCATGCCTGATAAAGGAAGCTCATATTTGAGTTTGAGTCCAGTAACTGAAGTAGTATAAATCGTATACAGCAAACAATCACTTAACTGAAAGAAATACTAAAATGTAACAAATATTAACTCATGATAATTTAAAATAAAATCAATGGAAGGTGGTAACTACAACCCACCAACTTCCCAGACCTTAAATAAAACGGTGGTCAATAGTTTCTGATTCTTGAAAAGCCCAGACAAACAATAACTTATAAAAAAGAAAAACAATTTATAGAATGGTGGTAACTTAAATAGAATTTAAGAAACAAGAATAGTAAAGCAATAAAGCCACCATAGTCTCAAGAATATATATTAATTTTAATTCATTAATTCATATATCATCCAAATTTTCGTCCATTTAGGCATCATCAAGGATTAGTACATTTTTCAGCAATGGTGTACATCTGAAACATATAATAATCATGAAAAGGACTTACCAGCCAGAAACAAAGGGAATGTAAAAACCTTGAAATAATCTATCCTAACAGCACAAACCTCGATAGTCCTGTCAAGACAGCTCTTCTAGGAGACGGGAGCTCTGAATATAAATCCCCTGGTCCTCCAGGTTGGGGGTTGGGAGTAGGGTTAACGGCCCACCTCGTAAAAAAACAATAGTTACGAAACCAGAAGAAAATAACAAAGCCGGACGGATTACTGGAAAAGATTTTATCAAATGAGGCTCTCAAATATAAATTGGATATTTTGGCTTTACAGGAGATGAGATAGACAGATAGTGGGATTATGGATCGGAGGGACTGTTCGGTCTTCTATAGCTGTCACAACCGAGAGCACACATTTGGTACTGGCTTCCTTGTGAACCAGAAAATCAAACAGAGAATAATTGATTTTAGACCAGTTACTCCCGGGATTTGCAAAATAAGAGTGAGAGATACATTCTTTAACCACACCATAATCAATGTGCATGCTCCAACTGATGATAAACCAGAGGAAGAGAAAGACGAGTTCTACGACATAATGGAAAGGATATGCTCTGAAAGCCCAAGACATGATGTTAAAATGATTTTAGGGGATCTAAATGCCAAAGTAGGAAAGAACCATTTATGTAGTAATGTCGGGAAGTATGGATTGCATTCAGACTATTCAGACAATGGTTTCTGACTGCTGAATTTTGCTGTTAGCCAGAATCTAGTTATAGGGGGAACATTGTTTAATCACAAAGAAGTACACAAAGGTACGTGGACCTCTCCGGATGGCAACACAGTAAATCAGATAGATCATATCCTAATTGAGGGACGCCATAGATCAGACCTACAGGATGTTCGAGTGTTCAGAAGTGCCAATATCGACAGTAATCACTTCCTTTTGGTGGCTAAATTAAGAGCTAGGATATCTAACAGTAGAAATGAGAGAGGCACGCGGATTACAAGGTACAATACAGAGAGGCTCAAAGAAGAGGTTGTAATGAAGCAATTTGAGGAATGTACCAATCAGAAAACTATGGCTTGGAGACGGACTGATGGCATGGGACAAGAGGTGCAGAGTCACTGGAATGGTCTCAGGAGTGTGTTGACTGCCACTGCGGAGGAAACTGTTGGTCTGAAGCGTGACGACCCAAGGAGTGAATGGTTTGATGAGGAGTGCAGGGAAGTTACGGATAATAAGAACAAGACCTATCAATTGATGATTCAAAGGAAATGCAAGAGGGCCTCCCATGAAGAATATAAAGGAGCAAGGAAGATGGAAAAGAGGGTGCACCGGGAGAAAAAGAGAAGGCACATGATGAAGCATCTGCGAAGCATAGAGGAATACAAAAGTAAGAAATTAAGCTGGGATATGTATAAAAAAGTAAACAATATGAGGCAAGAGTTCCAACCTCGATCTATTGTGTGCAGAGATAAAAGTGGAAACCTCCTTAATGACACTGCCAGCGTGGTCAGTAGATGGACAGAGAACTTTAGTGAACTGTTAGGTATGAACGAGGAGTATAGTGCTGGAGAGGGTGGCAATGATCAGAGGGAGGAAATGACGGAAGATGACAGAGAAGAGCTGCTCCCATCCTATGATGAGGTAAGTGAGGCAATAGAGAAGCTCAATAATAACAAATCTGCGGGCTTAGATGGTTTACCAGGGGAGTTTTTTAAGAATGCTGGTCAGGACTTCGTCAAGGAGCTTACCCATTTAATGGAACGCATCTGGATAGAGGAAGAAATGCCTGATGATTGGAATAATGGAGTGATCTGCCTGATACACAAGAAAGGTGACCCGCATGTATGTAAAAACTACAGAGGCATTTCTTTGCTGAATACAGCATACAAGATATTGTCCAACATAATATTTGGTCGACTTCTTCCTTATGCAGAGGATATTATCAAGAACTACCAGTGTGGGTTCAGGCGAGGTAGATCAACGACTGACCAGATCTTCACGTTAAGGTTAATCCTGGAAAAGACGCTGGAATATGGAATTGGTACGCACCATCTGTTTGTGGACTTTCAGGCCGCGTATGATTCTATAAATCGAGAGATGCTCTATAAGGCAATGAGGGAGATGAATGTACCGTCCAAGCTGGTCTGAATGGTAAGAGTGGCCATATCCAACTCTAAATGTCAAATTAAGATCCAGTCCCATCTATCAGATTCCCTACAAACAACGAATGGATTGAAGCAGAGTGACGCCCTGGCATGCCTTCTATTCAACTTAGGTCTGGAGAAAGTGATTAGAGATTCGCAGATACAAATAGGCGGGCATATCTTCAATAAGGGCGTACAGCTTCTGGCCTATGCCGATGACATAGATATAATCAGTAGATCGGAATCAGGCATGAAAGAAGCCTTTAAAGCTTTGGAGCAATCTGCTTAAGCAATGGGGCTAGTAATAAACGAAGCCAAAACAAAGTATATGGTTGCAGGGACTGAGGTACGTGATTGACACATAAAAATAGGTGGATACAAGTTCGAAACAGTTCGGGGATTTGTGTACCTTGGGTCATTTGTAGATACTGACAATAACTTCTCCAAAGAAATAGAAAAGAGAATCATAGCCGCCACGAGGGGTTATTACGGTATAATCAAGCTCTTTAAAACAAAAGCAATAAATAAAGACACAAAGGCTACACTTTACAAGACCCTCATCAAACCCATACTGACATACGGTTATGAATGCTGGGTGCTAAAGAAAGTCGATGAACAGAAGATCGCAGTTTTCGAAAGAAGAATTCTCAGAAGGATTAATGGGCTCATCAAAGAAAATGGCACCTGGAGAATAAGGCACAACCGGGAACTGTACGAAAAGTATAAGGATGTCCCAGCAGTAAAATTTATCTGGATCAGCAGGCTTCGTTGGGCTGGTCATGTACAAAGGATGGCTGAAGATAGTATTCCCAAGAGGATAATGAGCCATGCACCAGTAGGAAAAAGAAAAGTAGGAAGACCTCGGACAAGATGGTTGGACCAGGTTGGAAGGGATGCGATGCGGCTGGGGGCGTCAAGCTGGTGAACGATGGCCAGGGACAGAGACCGGTGGGGACAGTTTCTTCTGGAGGCCAGGGCCCGGACTGGGCTGTAGAGCCGAAGATGTATGTATGTATGTAACAGCACAAACACAAAAATCAAAAGCAAGAAGAGCTGAAATTAATAATTACATAAAAATCGCTGTCGAGCGTTAACATCTCGTCCAAGATAAGCAAATGCATAACCTCCCTAAGAAGGAGAGGAGTTGCCAACCTTAAAATTATTTCAACAATAACAAGTTCAAAAAATTAATGAAGATCAGAACAATTTTCCACTGAACCACTAAAAAACAACAATTCATTAAAACATTGCAACAAAATCAATATACATTTAAGAAGATTTAACATTACTCTTGTCTAAATTTTTTTTATAAAACTGAAACAATCCAGAGCAGGTAACAAGTGAAAAAACACCTTACTCAAACTCATCACATTAGATTTAGAATACCTATAGTTTCGGAAAAAAAATTATTTAAATCTTTAGCGCCTGTTTTAAAATTTACTACATAATTTGTTTTCAGAAATATATAAAGCTTCTAAGTATTTTAATTTTTGATCTGAGTTTTCTCTATGTAAAATGACAGAGTTCTCAAATTCAAAACTATGCTTGAGTTCAAAAACATATTTTGCCAGAGCGGTTTTTGGTTCTATTGTTCCTTTATTTTTATTTTTGTAGTCAGTTCAAATTTGGGCAATATAGACAAGTAATTTTATAAATTAAATTAGAGTTTAAATTTGTATCTATTTTATCTTTGAGTGGAGTTAATACTTGGTATAGTTTATTTGAAGGTTTGTAAGCGATTTTTATTTTATGTATTTTGTACTCAATAAAGGTTTTCTTAATTGATTCAGATAAATGTTTTACATAAGAAAGAGGTCTGTATCTTGGGTATAATGGGTAATTAGGCATTTGGTTATTTGAGATTCTGGGTTTATCTGCATTAACTAAGATTTTAAACCACGTGGAAGTAATTAATATGTTGGGATATAGATTTGCTTTGAGAATGTTAAAAATTAGTCTTTTATCTCTTTTAAATAATCCTTATCGTTTAGTTTTATAGATTTGTCCAGTTTTTGATCAAATGGGTAGTTTGACTGAGCTATTGAGATGGGTATGCAATAAATTATATTTAAAGCCGAAATTGCGAATAAAATATGTACATGATATATTAATGATTTTGAATAAAAACCAATTAAATAGCGTTTTAGATACTTTTAATAGATTTCATAGTAATCTACAATTTACTTTGAGAGGGAGATAAATAATTGTATTAGATTTTTAGATGTTTTAATTATTAATAGCAATCGTCAACTCAAATTTAAACGGATGAAGAAAGAAGAATGTAGTAATAGAATTTCAAACTACTAGTCAAACCACCCATTAAATCTAAAACTGAATGTTATTAATAACTTAATTAACAAAGCTATAAAACTAACCGATAAGGATTATTTAAAAGAGGTAAAAGTACTAATTTTTAACATTCTCAAAGCTAATCTATATCCCAACATATTAATTACTTCCAAGAGGTTTAAAATCTTAGGTAATGCAGATAAACCCAGAATCCCAAATAACCAAATGCTTAATTACCCATTAAACCCAAAATATAGACCTCTTTTTTATGTAAAACTTATATTGACATGACCACTCAAAATCTAAATAACAGACTTTACCAGCATAAAAATTCTTGCACCGACAAAAATAAAAATAAAGGAACAAAAGAACTAAAAACGGCCCTGGTAAAACATGTTTTTGAGCTCAAGCATAGTTTTGAATTTGAGTCCCTGCCATTTTACATAGAGAAAACTCAGATCAAAAATTAAAATACTTAGAAGTTTTATATATTTCTGAAAACAAATTATGTGGTAAATTTTAAAACAGACGCTAAAGATTTAAATAATTTTTTCTCCGAAACTATAGGTATTCTAAATCTAATGTGATGAGTTTGAGTAAGGCATTTTTTTTTCACCAGTTACCTATTGGTGAATTGTTCGTTTTATAAAAAAAATTAGTTAAGAGTAATTTTAAATCTTCTTAAATGAATATTGATTTAGTTGCAATATTTTAATGAATTGTTATTTTATAGTGGTTCAGTGGAAAATTGTCTGATCTTCATTAATTTTTTGAATTTATTGTTGAAATACTTTTAAGGTTGGCAACTCCTCTCATTCTCAGGGAGGTTATGAATTTGGTTATCCTGGATGAGGTGTTAGCGCTGTCCAGCGGTTTTTAAGTAATTATTAATTTCAGCCCTTTTCGCTTTTGATTTTTGTGTTTGCACTGTTATGATAAATTATTTCAAGGTTTTTATGTTCCCGGAGTCTGGCTGGTAAGTCTACACAAAGATGTACACCATCACTGAAAAATGTACTAATCCCTGATGATACCTGAATGGGCGAAAATTTGGATGATATATGAATTAATGTATTAAAATTAATATATATTTTTGAGACTATGGTGGCCTTATTGTCTTACTATAGTATAAAGATAGATAGTCTCTTTCCTAGAATCCTGAGAAACGTAAGACAAAATTTTTAATTCTACTTTACGACAATCCAGATAACTAAATCAAATATTTTTTATCAGTTTGAAGTAGGTACTTAAAAATATTCTTTACAAAATTTAGCTAATTTTTGATGATTAATAAGCTAATGAGAAAAATACTGTTCACTTCAATGGCACGAAGTAATACATTTTATAAATAGTTTCAATGCAAGCAAAAGTTGATATTATATGTATTATATAGTATATGTTAATAGCATGTATATAGTATATTTAATATATATATATATATATATATATATATATATATATATATATATATATATATATATATATATATATATATATATATATAATGAAAATAAAATAAGTTTTAACACTGAAGCTGTTAAATGGTAGGCAAAAATTTAAAAAAAGTTAGTTAGAGCCTAATCATAAAAAGTTCTCATGAAAATATAATTATTCCAGGCATTAAAACTTAGTTGGCAAAACAAGAAGAATTATTACTGAATAAATCTAATATTTATGATATAACAGGTTATCAAAATAGCCAAAGACAGATAATTTTCAGAAGCGATTAAAGCTATAAGTTTAATACAGTACACACCTGCTAATAATGTAACAAGTAATTTTTTACAAAATGCATAAAATGACTATTCTATTCATTTTGAAATAGCATTCATCTGTTCCAATTGTCAACCTGAAGATCTATCACAAGTTGGGTATAAAAACTCAGCAATGTAAAGCAGGGATCACATTACCTACAATATAAGACTTGCTTAACTAACCAGAAACTAGTTTCCAACATTAAACAAAAGTAGACTCCAAAGACTCAATTATCACTATCCTATTACTTATTTCTTGAAAAAAAAATAAAAATAAATAACAACAACGTTTTTTCATACAAAACAGAAACACACATATGATGTTATGATTTTTTATTTGAAATGATTAATGTAACCATTAATAACATAATTTAACTGTTAATTGGCATAACAGTGAGTCACCCAGCAGGATTCACCACATGATAGATGAAATTTAGAGAGTAATTAATACATGTGTTACATTATTATTAACCAAATAAAACCCTATCAACACTGAAATTGAAGCTTCTTCAAAATTAATTAACTTAAATTATAATCAAATTTTCACTATTCATCAGAAAAAAAATTATCACTGAACAGCAGCACATAAAATATTACAAAGAGATATAAATTTACTTTCTATATCTCAACAGACATGTACGCACAAACTTAAAGACAAAAACTACTAAAGTAGACCAGAATAACCATAGGTTGGAAAGCCTAGAAGATGGATAACATTAATCTGTAGCAATTAGATAAACTACTTAGATAAATATGAATATTAGGTTTTATATGTAGAAACGCATTATAACACTGCAAAGCAGTTCAATTTTTTAACCCATTCAAGTAAAATAAAATGAGGGGTAACAAAGGTATTTTATAAGAAAAACAATACTAATATTGCTTTAAACTCACCAGAATAATAAAACGTCCTTGTGTTTCTTTTCTGCTCAGTTTTTTTAGTTCTCCTTCTTTTATAAAAAGCCTTCCTGGTTTTATTATTTCATAATTGCCAAGAGCTGTCTGGATTTGGTACAATTTATAAAAATTTTCCTAAATATAAGTTAAATAAAAGTTAATGAACATAAAATAAATTAAAAATATAATCTTCAAGGATACTTATAAGGTTAATAAAGAAAAGTTTGGGCCTTTTTTTTTTTAAGAGGTTAAGAATCATATTTCATTAAAAATAAAATAAAACATACAGATCATTCATAAGTCAAACTTAGTGATATAAAGTTCTCCAATGTTGGAGATTAAATAATTTAATGTCGATTAGGAATAGCTTATTAGAGTTTGATAAGCTCATAATGTATTCTGGAACTATGACCTGCAGTTTTAATCTTATTTTCTAATGTTTTACAAAATTATGATTGAACAGAAACACATAAAAATATTGTCGAATATTTCTTTGGTCTGCTCTACAGCAGACTAATTATGTTTTTATGACAGAATCACTGAAGCTGCAAAGTAGGTCATTTAGGCATCCTTTTGATCAGAGGCAGATCCAAGAGTAGTGAAAGGGAGGACCACTCAGGGCCCCATGCCATAGATAAATTAAATAAATGACTAATACGTTATAGAAAAATTTATAAATTTAGACAAATTTGGGGGAAGGGGGTATTCCATACTTTACAATCCTCCGAGAAAGGGGGGCCTCTCAATATTGTACAACCCAAGGCCCCACAAGGTCTAGGTCCGCTTCTGCTTTTGATAAGCAGTGAGGTTTGTTTAAAGAAATGACACAACTATGAAATATAAAATTTTCTGAACAGTTTTTTGTCAATGTATGCTTATTCACTGACCGATCTTACACTAAAACAACAATTTTCTCAATTAATCCTACCAACTATTGATTTTTTCCATCACATTTTGCAGTTCATGTCTGAAAAATCATAGAACAGGATTCATTACCATATACTACTTGAACAAGTTATAATTTCTGGAGATTTTCTAAGTTTATCAAAAATACTATGAATTTTTCATGCCAAGAGGAAATTATTTTTTTCTATTAAAAACCAGGGAAAATCACCAAATTGGCACCGTAGGCAGAGGGTTTATTCAAGGTTAACTTCTGACTATTATTGAACATAGGGAATACATACAGAGGTATATGAAATTCGAAGATAATTGTGTTCGTGACAAAGCATGTAAGAGCATTAACCCTACCTACTAAGGATAGGTGGCATAGCAAAATGATCATGACCACTGGCCTCTAGCCAATAAAAAGGTAGAAAATAAGAAGAGTTTACCTCTTCTAGAACCTCATAGAAATGTAATTTTTAAATTTTCAATGGGGAGAATGCCAGAAATCAAGTTGTTTTGAGTTCAATTACATAATGAATAGTTTACATAATTCATTAAATTGTTTGCCAAATGTCTGTTAAGTCTTTAAGTATATAATAATTTAACTAAAATCATTTCTCATAAAAGATAAGACCTTTGGATCTTGAGATAAATCAGGTATCATTAAGGGAGATTCATAGACTGCCAAGCTATTAAGAACAAGACTTTGTGATAATTTATAGCATGCATTTAATGTAGGTTTCGAATTTTAATGATAACAAGTCTTACTTTGAACTCCTGAAACACCTATCATTTATTTATATATTCATGCCTAAATGTATATCATAAGAAAATACATTCATACAAACACATATTCTGTTGATCATACAATTCTCCTCTCCACGCTAAAAATCATTTCCCAATCAAACAGTGCTTTAGGCCGGTCCCACTCCTTCATGTCTCTCCACTCCCAAACTGTGATTATTCCAGTCAATCAAAAATCCAAAAATCAATAAACAAACCTCGGAGTTACCTTTGACCAATATCTAACTTGGAATAACCAAATTTCCCAAATCACCCGAAAATACACCTCAATCCTCAAGCAGATCCTACGATTTCATGATTGTTTGCCACAAAATAACCGTCATCTCGTTCATTCTCCCCCACTTTGATTACGGATGCTTAGTGTATAGAGGACTATACAAATGAGGCCATATCTCACACTGTATTCCAAACAAAGGTGTCTTTATTCTAATTTCCGATGACTAATGAATACCTTCTTAGTGCCTTCTTATTCCACACCTTAAGAATCAAAAACCTTACTATATTCTTGACCTCCTCACCATGCGTTCTTCCATCCACCTCTTAAATACAAGATCTCAATCTACCAATTTAACCCTTATCATAACCCTTATTATAAACCTTCTCATAGAACTACTTCCTTTGAAAAATCCTTTATCATTTGTACTACTGTTTTCTGGAATTTCCTACCCATCTCCATTTGTACAGCTTCCTCTTTAACCTCATTTAAACACCATTTATTTATCCTTCTCTTCGATGATCGATCTTCCACATAAATGTAAAAGAATAATGTCTGTGTAGGTTTGTACAAACATTTTTATTTTATTTATAAAATTATTTTTTGTCTTTCAGTTTATAATGTTACTGATTGTGAATAAAGCAGCCAGACTAATGTTGCTTATGTTATGTATTTTTGTTATTCTTAGGGGACTTATTGTCCCAGAATAAAGACGAATTTTTCATTTCATTTCATATATTCACACAATGTCAATGTTATCATTTCCAATAAAAATCATTTTGATCTCATATATCAGACAAGAATAGGAGCCATTCAAGCTAAGTGGGCTAGCAAGTATACAAGAGATATTTGAATATACAGTCACATGAGGTAAGCATTTGGATGAGTAAACAAAAATGAATGCCTTCTCACCATAGAAGGACAAGTTGCCCATTATTCTCAAGTAATTAATACCCCTCTAAGTGAATCCTCTTAGACTATTGGAGGCAACTAACATTAACTAACCTTAATTATGAATCATAATGCAGATTTTCAGGATGTTGAGGTAGCCACCTGGAGGTTCGATATATAGGTGGTCTACCCCAGAGAAGAAAATGTAAGTCCTAGTCAGCATGCTGCCCTTGATAGCCATATTTCATGTATCTAAACCATTATGTCCTTATCTTTGAACCTGAGTTTTGGAATTTACGTCAGTGAGAAAACAACACCCAGATTCGCTCCAAAGGCTATCAAAGCTACAAGCGATAATATAACTTAATTTTGGCCATAATACATAAAAAAGTGAAAAATAGGCAATCTAAAAGATAAAAACTACTTTAAATATGGAGAAATCATTAACTTACCACCAATTTTAAACTGCTATTAGCATGATGAAGAACATCTCTAATGATGTTTAAAGCAGTTTCTGTATCTCGATATTCTGAACTTTCTTTATCAAGGTGTTTTAAATAGTCCTCTAACAACAGACGATAATGAGGAATCCTTTGAATTGGTTTCAGCATATAATGCTTTAAAGTTAATTTTTTACAAATAGGAGATTTTTCATATTCTTTCAAAGCATTAGAGAATTTAGGATACTTAATGCAGCATTCATCCATATAATTACACTGATTTTCAAAATCTTTCATGTAAGTGGTATAAAGTTTCAAAAAAGGTCCTTTACGAACGATAACCTCTGCTATACCTTTTCCTTCATTCCAGTTGTCTATTCTAAACACCAAATCATTTAATAAATCTTCATTTAAATGAAGAAGTTGAGGAAGGGTCGTAAATATTTTTTCTAGCTCATAATTTGGAATTATCACAGAATTGTTTCTCACATTACATTCATTTATATAATTTTTGAAATCAAAAACAATTAATTTTAAGGCATCAATGTATACTTGTTCAGATGTCATCAATTCTTTAGCTATTAAATAGGCCTTATTATCACTGATAACATTTTCAATTTTACTATCATTTCCTACTTCAATAAAAGAGAGTGAACTATCCGCTTCAGAGGTATCATCTTTAGAACTATCTGCCGTTGAATTTTTAAATGAACCATTTTTAGATTCTTCACTAATTCTTGTAATTGGAGGGATAAACTTAGGCTTTGGAAGTAAAGGTGGCTTTGGAGATAGTCCTGAAACACAAAATAAATCAATTCTAAATAGCCATTACTTAACATTTATGTCAAATCTAAAAGTAAAACAGAAAATTAAGAGTGATCATTAACCAATCATAGCACATTCTATAGAAGTTAAAAAAATTTACTTAGTTAAAAAAAATAGACAGAAAGCAAGGAGGCAATGATGTTATAGCTTCTTATTATTAAATGTTATATTATGTTTAATAATAATTAATGTTGTTAATTGTTATAACTTTCTGTTATAATTAAGTGATTTTTAAGGGATACATTAAAATTATGTTTTAACAAATACAGTGAAACCTCTCTACAACGGATAGTCATGGGTCCGACGACATTGTCTGTTGCAGAGGGATGTCTGCTGAGAATACAAGTTCTTATGAATGTATAAATGCATTTATCAAAACAAGATTATTAATTTGGATGAATACAGAGAGAGAGAAAGACTATTAATAAAGAGGTGCTGCCCAACTGTATAGGGTTGCTATACTCACAGGGTTGCTATTAACATCATATTGACAATTTGTAAAAGTTATTATAAATATATAACAATTAAAATATTCATAATATATAATAAAAGTATGTATATATATATATATATATATATATATATATATATATATATATATATATATATATATATATCTATATATATATATATACATTATTTTCTTTCTTTTTTAGCGGTTTTCATATAATTTTCTTCTTTTTCTTTTTTTCCCTTTTGCTAAATAGATTCTTTCAACTAACCCTTATAAACTCTTCCTTATACAATACAATTTTGAGTTCTATTTATACACATGATATTTTTATAATTCAATATTTATGCATAAACATATTTAAAGGAGTGATATTTTAAATTACGGTAAGGACCCGACCTCAACTGAAAAGGAACTTTTGGGATTTATTTATCTCTTGAGCGGAAGTCGACAGCTGTGATCTAATTAAAGCAGTAATAATTGAAGTTACGGTAAGGCCCCGACCTCAACTGACAAGGATCCGTTGATGTTTTGTTTAGTTCTTGGGCGAACGTAATGAGCGGAATTCGACAGCACCAGTAATTTTAAATAATATCTAATTAAAGTAGGAACAATTTTAATAATTCCAATGAATACGAATGTTACAATTGAATACAAAGCAGTTAGTTAGCACAAATGAAGCTAGAGTGTGCTAGTCCGGTCCGGAAACATTCGGGTGACCTTGGAATGAACAAGTGATAACATGCCCCTAGTCTATAGTTGTACCAAAAATAATTTAATAATGATAAAAATAAAAATATGTAACTAATAAATTAACTAAACTAAAAACAAATTACATAACTGATCTTAAAAACTGACAAATTAGACTTTAAAAAAAAAATTTGTTAAAACGAAGCTTTGTATTCATGCAGGAAGAGGGAACAACAAAATTTTTGTCCTCAGAATCGAAAATTTCCACAAGCGTTTTATGCTTTAAACATCCAGGAACAAATTTGATTTCATGTCTGTCTGCAGTCAAATCCATGTGACGAACATAACACCTACTACTGTTAATCTGTTTTTGATGATCCCATATCAATTTTATTAAATTCCATTTATTACTTTCACTTAAGCATACGCAAATATATTTACCTTGACATATTTGGATTTCGAAAACGATATGTCCAATTTGGCCCAAAGTTGAGGACAAGTGTTCAAATGGTCCAATAAAATTTTGATCAGATTCTATCCACTACTTTCGATTACACATTCACAAATGTATTTTCCATGACACGCCTTATTTCGAAAATGACATGTTCAATTAGGCCCAAAGTTAGAAAAAAGTTGGAGACTAGTATGCAAATGGAATCAAATGAAGTAAAAAAAAATAAAAATAATTTCTGTTTGCTTCTTTTTCTTTTAATTCACTATATCCTTTTTCATGATAAACCATCACTTTGAGGATGAAATTGTACCTTTCTTTCTGTTTTCTCGGCAGAGTCTTTTAATTTTTTGGTTGTGTGAAAGATAACAACTGTTTTATTAATTAAAAAAGAACAACTTAAAGATATGTACATATTTTTGTAAGATATGTATTTATATCAAAACATTAAACCATTATATATCGTCATTACTGCCGTGAAACCTCCTATGTGTCAAACACATAATTTTATAGGAAAAACAAAAAATTGATTTATAAACAATATTATAAAATATAATTTTATAAACATTCCAACATGGCAGGTAAATAACTGTGAAGCCTTCTATGTAAAGACTGGCTTGGAAGTTTCTCAAAGGTGATTTATAGTGAAAAATGTTTCAAATGCGATAAACACTAACAATAGGAGGATTCTTTTTTATTAATTTAAATCACGTAAAGATTTTTAAACACGAGTGCTTTTCGCAAGCATATAGGAGATAAGATATTGTTTCTGAAGGCAAATTTACACAGGAGATAACTTTTCTAATAAAATGCTACTAACATTTTTCAAAGATGTGCTCTGAAAAATGTCAATAGTGTTTGATAATAAAATTTTTGCTAGTAAAATTATTAGATTTCGTTTCTACCGAATTGTTGCGAATATTAATAACATTTCTCTGTTGACCGGTGCATATAGACATCAAAAGGACATTTTTATTAGAAACTTTTTAGTAGATAGAAATTTTAACAATTTTGTTAGTAACATTGTTACTTTTTTCAGTAACATGTCAATAACATAAATTTTGCAATCGCTCTGAGAGCGTTCCGGATCAAACATTGTTATTAACATTTTGATTCACAGATCCCTCGGTCGGGCCCTGGTATTAAATAAGAGGCTGGGCCCCCTTCCATTTATACATATATTAAATTATATTATAACATTACAACAAAATAATACCCAAATTTAAATTTATCTGACAACATAATTTCAATTATAGTTATTTTTTCAAGCAATGTTTAAATTGTTAGTTATAAATTTTTAATTTACTCATCATATTGAAATATTATAATAATAAACCACAAATTAGTGAAATATAGTAACAAAAAAACTGAAATTATTTCTCCATTACATATGCCGAATGGTTGAAAATGTTAATAACATTTTGCTATTGACTGGTGTAAAAGGTAGGCATTCAAATGCTATCAATATTGTTATTAGCAATGTTAATAGCATTTCGCTATTGACTGGTGTAAACGGTAGGCATTCAAATGTTAATAACAAAAATGTTATCAACATTTTGCTAATAATAATTTTAATGGTAACATTGCGGTATAAACACACCTTTATAAAATCAAAATCACATAACTGATTTTTGATCACACAGGAGGTTTCACAATGGCAATTACAATATGGTGTTCTTAATTTTTCAACATTTTGTAAGTGTCCATTGAAGAGGTCAGTTTATATTTTGGCAAAGAAAATATGGCTGTCCGCGTGCGTTAGAGGAGTATCCGTTCCAAAGAGGTCTAAATGTCTATATTTCCAGGCTGGGACATATAAAATTATCCATAGAGGAGTGTCCATTGGGAAAGGTTTCACTGTAGTTCTATTTAGTATGTACTATGTAGTTTTAAAATTGTTTGTTTTTGTTTTTTTAGAAAAAAAAAAAGAGAGGGAAAAGGAGTATATATCTAGTACTTGAAAACTCATATTTTTTATTCTAATCATTCATTAGTCTAACATAAATCGGAAATTCATTAAGTGGGTAAGTGCACTAAGTAGACAAGTATCCTAATGAACTGGAACATTAGTCTCTTTGCAGACACTATTTGTGATTGTATAATAATATGCAAGAAATTTGAGTTACTATTTATCTCCAGTTTACAGAAATATAAACCATTAAGCTACCAAAACTCAAATAGATTTACAAACCTTTTTTCTCCTTTTGATGATCACCCATCCTCATTGTCAAAAATAGTGATATCTACTACTGCTATCCATACTGATCTATAAACGCAATGGATTTGAGATAGGGCATATTCACAAAAAATTTATTACAATATAAGAAAATAGAAAGGAATAAATAAAAATATGTAGGTAGTAATTTATAATTTGAATATGTAATAAAGTACTATTTATTTATCCAAATGATCAAAAGTAAAGGTATCTCATTGTTAAGTAAATACAAAAGATAATATGCGGAAAAAAAAAATCTTTATATATATATTTTTGTTAAAACAATAAACTTACTAAACACAATTAATATTTAACACATAAAACAACCTTTCAGACAGCCTTGTCCATTTTCAAATATATTTTTTATGTTTATAACTGTTGATAATATTTTCACTATTTTCTTATATTCTATCATATGGCAATCTTTCCCATTTATAATTATAAAGTATTTTTCATACACACGGCTCATATTTTCTGTTGTATAATACATATGAATAATTGGATATAACCTTTGGAAAATATTAAATCATATATATGAAAAATACTTTATAATTATGGATGGAGAACATAACCATATGATAAAATATAATAAAATAGGGAAAATATTGTAAACAGTCATAAACAGAAAAATTAGATTTGAAAATGAACAAGGGTATCTAAAACGTCTTATGTTTTAGATAAAGGATAAGAAGCTTGAAAGGATTTATTTCTTCCTGAAATTGATCATATGAATATCAAAAATAATTGAACCATATACAATAAAAATATTAAAAAACTGCAATAATCCCAAAAAAATCTTTTGATCAGGAGCAAGTCTCACAAGTCAAATTGACAAAATTACATTCTATGATATTAATGATTGACAAAATTACATTCTATGATATTAATGATTACAAAATTAATTGTTGGCATTCATAAAGAAAATTGAAGCTCTTTTAAGGTGAATCGTTTGTCGGACAAATCAAGTGAAGCAAAATGCCTGTCTGACGCTGTTAACAAGAAGCGAATTATTGTTAATTATAAAAGTACATGATTTAGCCATAATCTATTCTGGCAGGACTTGGTATTAGGAATGTCTCCAAAACATTTTAACTAGATATTATTAAGTGGACTTTTAGAATGCAGACTCCTGGACTAATTGCTCTTACATAAAATATCAAAATAAATGATTTCTAGAAGGAAAGACCAGATGTTATTTCATATTACAGTATTAAAACACTATATACATTAAGTTGTATCATGATATTTTAATTATATTTAAAAAAATAAACACAAGCTTAATTTTACAAAATGACCATTATATCATGCAATATCCATAGCTTTCATTAATCACTTGAACATTCATTACCTGCAAATGACATCTGTCAACTATTCCATTTCCTTGGCAGCTGTACATAATACTGAATAGTATTCGTCTTTTCATAAGTGTATTTAATACCTGTTAGCATTCACAGCATTCATTAGCTGAAAGGAGAAAAATCAATAAGTTATAATATTTTAAAATCGTATTATCAGAAAAAATTACCCACAAAACAAAATTTAAATTATTCCATAGTAAATAATAGAAAAACAATTGTATCAAAATTGAGAAGACAAACAAATTAACGAATTTTTGTAGGATTTTCAATTAGAAAAAATGAATTATGCAGAGAAAATATCCGCAGAGAAAAGAGTAGCATAGGGAGGTGGCAGCCCAAACGCCCAGTCATTGTACCGCATTCAGCCAGTGGTCCTCCAGTTTGGGGAACAATTACAATGACACACACCCAGTACACTAGATACAGCACACTACACCCACCCCCACACTACATATACAAAGTCACTAACAGGACACATCCTTGGGCTGCCTTCCCTAGGAAGCCACCCAGGAAGCGGGACCCGGTCAGGAAGCTCAAAAAGGCACCCCCACCTAACTCGGGGGGGGGGGGGGGCAGTAAGCTGGTAACCTACTCTCCTTAAATACATACTTTCACAAATCTTGAAATAAGGGAAGCCGGACAGATTAAAAGGAAACAACCCAATGCCCGCCAAATGGAACTCAAATTGTTTTTAGTTTGTATAGACCCGGAGCTTTACATCAGCTCCTAACACAATTGAACTGTTATAATTTTGACATTGCTGCAATCCAAGAAATAAGATGGACGGGTCAAGAACTCTTCAACAAGAAGAGTCACACTATCTTTTATAGCTGCGATGACAAGAAACATACATCTTGGATTGATTTCATTCTGAGCAAGAAGATGAGCCTGCTAGTCATTAGTTTTGAACCAATAAGTCCTAGGATATGCTATCTCCGAATAAAGGGAAAATTCCATAATTACAGCATGATTAGTGTCTAGGCACTGACTGAATCATCAAGGGATGATGAAAAAGATGCATTTTATGACAGATTGGAACTGATGTTAAAATTATTCTGAGCGACAATAATGCGCAGGTAGGAAAGGAGAGAGAATATCAATCCACCATAGGTCAACACAGCATCCATGAACACACAAATGACAATGGGATGAGGATGATAAATTTTGCAGCTTCAAAAGGACCTGTTTCGTTTATTTCTCGTACCACTAAAGTAGAAATATATAAGACCCTAATAAGACCAGTCCTTATTTAGGCTCTTCTCCTAAGTTTGAAAAGAGAATTTACGGCTCCATTGGTGTAGAATGGGGCCATGCTGAAATATCAGGACTCTACACGAACCCAGATGTTGTAAGCATGATTAAAGTAGAACGTCTTCGATGGGTGGGGGACATAGATTGATCCCAGACTACATTCTTAGAAGGATTTATCGCACGAGAAGAGTGGGAAGACCTCAGCTCCGATGGAGTGGCAACGGATGCAAGGTTCATCTTTGGGATCCGCAACTGGAGAGCAGCAGCAAAACTAGAGAGGACTAGCAGACCAAACTGAAGGAGGCCTTGGTCTTCAAGAGCTGTAGCTCCACGAATGATGAATGTTTAGAAAAGAGGGCCATAAAAAATGTTACAATTAGGTTGACACAAAAGGTTTGTCGGTTTTTTGTAAAATACAATAAAATTGTATTTAAAAAATAACAACTTACAGCTCAATCCACAAAGTATAACCCCTCATGTTGGACTGTCTTGAGTCACTATCAGCCAACTCTTGAAGATCTCACAGGTATCAGTCTTTATCTTTTAATCTGAAGAACTCACGAACACTGTTTTCGACTTCCTCCTGATTATTGAACTGTCTTCCCCAAAGAAAATGAGCCATCGAGCGAAACAAGTAATAGTCAGATAGGGCGAGGTCAGGACAGTATGCAGGGTGTATTAGAAGTTCTAGACCATCAAGTTCTTCAATTTTATTCAGAGTTATTTTAGGGGTATGAGGACGAGCATTATCTTGTTGTAGGAGAACTATCTTTCCATTGACCAAGCAGGAAATTTTTGAACCCCAAGAATAATCAACAGTTGGTGGGTGCTGGTTGACGGATTTTCATTAACTGCCTTTTCTATTTCTGCCTCAATGTTCCACTCAGATGGGCGCCCAGAACGTGGTTCATTTTCAAGGATGGTGTCATCGCTGTTGAAACACCCAAACTAATGTTGCGCAGTTCTTTCATTCACAACACCCTCCCTCACCACTTCACATATTTTTCGAGCAGCAGCCGCTCCAGTAAATCTTTGTTTACAAAGTACAGTTAAAAGTACACAAATTTAAAAATTTTTAAATTCATATTAAAAGGTATAGAAAGAGATACGATAATTGAGTGAACAAGTTTTGTTTGAAAGGTTCTCTTTCTGATAAACATGGATAGTTAAGGATTAAAGACTGATACAGAACAGGACAGATGATTCCATTCAACAGCGACAAAACTTTTGTGTCATCCTAGTATTAATATAAACTAAAAGATGTTTTTTTCCAAGCCTGTTTGATTACAGGTAAATACTATCTGAGATTAATGCTAGATTAACATTTTATGAAAGTTCGAAAAGCAACTGAATTTCAAAAAGTTAATTACGCAACCAAGTTTCATGAAAGTTGTAAACAGTACCAATTTTCATGAAAGCTAGTAATTTGACTGTGTTTCAAGAAGTAAACTATTTTCAAGATTTTCATGAAATTTAGTTTACACAACTGAGATTTATGAAAGTTATTAACACAACTGAGTTGCTTTAAAGTTAGAAACTCAACTGAGTTTCATGAAAGTTATTAACAAATAATAACAGTAACCTAGAGATGAGGTATGGTCAACTTTTTAGTACATCAGGATTATAGAAAGTCAGGTAAGGTGACTTTAAAAAACTGATAACCTGAAAAATCTGTAATCTGAGTTTCATGAGTTATTTATGCAACTGGGTTTCACAGAAATTATTTATACATTATTGTCGGGAAAGTTATTTCAACAATTTAATTTGGAACCCAGTTTCTTAACTAAGTTTAAAGCATAACTGAATTTCATTCTATAAAATAAAACAAGACCTTGTAAAATGAGTCAAGATTAAATAGAGCACTCAGGGACTACCCAGAGGAATAAAAGTGTTCTAATTTTATAAAACTTTTTTGTTGGCTATTTAATCTGTTCAAATTTTGATTATTTTTTTTAAAAAACCTGTTTTTATGAATCTTTTACTTTGCGTAAAACTAATTTAAAACTTATGTCAAGAGCAGGCAAACAACTATAGTCCGGGAGGCTACCCTCAAGGAGGGGAAAGCCCCGTCCCTCTACATAACTTCAGACAGCTACCTTGTCAAATACAATATACTTACAATTTTATATACTTTCAATCGTGTGAACTAATCCGTACATTGGTTATTTGTAATAACCAAAGGTTATTGTTAGGCGCATGCGCACTAAAAGGTTCTTTCTTAAGTTGTTTAACTATACAGAGATAGTCCTTCGAAGCAACCATAAATAAGACACAGGAGAAAGATAAGGTGAAGGTATTGGGTGGGTTACTATGGCTGCTGTAATAGACCATTACCAAATTACTATGAAGATACACCATATTTACATAGTATGATATATCCGGAAACTATTTAAAAAATCAAGTTCATGACCTTAAAGATAATATAAAATGGCAACCTAACTATGCACTTAACTGGGTGCATTTATTTCAAAAGGTGAGTCAAACACTTCGAATAATCCATATGTATTGACCTTTAAAAAATAATATATAAAGAAATAACATGTTAGTTTTAATAAGGGTTTAACTGAATTTTATTAGGTTCCTGACAGGAAGATCGCTATGGGAGCGGTGTAAGGTCCACGCTTCAATCATGTCAATTTTTATGAGATTGATATTTTAATTTAGTAGTGCCTAGTACGCACTTGCCCCTGCCTTAAGGGGGAAGTGCATACAAGGTATCTGAAAGACTCGTCATTCAAGCAGTAGCGATTGTGGAGAAAGTGCAAAATAGTTCGTATCCGGAGAGATTATTATACTGATTTAATCTTTTAAAAAGTTAATTTCTGAGATTCACAATTTACAATCCTCAATAAGTCATGAACGCGAGATGTGGAACATAATTGAATAAATAAATTGAAAAAAAAAACTTTTGTCAGTGCGCTAGTCCATAGTTGCCCCAGCCAAACATGTTAAGTGTACACCACATGTATTAGTCCCACAACGGAGATCTGCACTTACCCCTACTACAATGTTTTGCCAGGGCAACTTAAAAAGTGGTTTAAAAACTAGAAAACTGTCAAGGAGAAATGTAAATCACAAAGTATTTTGAAGAACAACTTCTGTAGGTTCAACTAACCACAAAAATTAAAATAAAGAAAAACAGGTCTAATGCTGGATTAACACTGACACAGCTGTAAAGCAGAAGTTGAAGGATCCAACTTAATCAACAAGTTGGAACTGATATATTTACAACATGTAATACTTCACTTTAGCAAACTCTCGTGGCTGATTTGAGATACATCACTATTTAGAATTCATGCTCCGTAAAGGGAAGCTCTTACCAGTTCAAGATTTGGGTTTAAAGAGACGATTACGCATTTACCCCACATTACCTTATTTAAAGAGTTACTAAAATTTAAAACCAATATCACTCACTACGTTATAAGTTAAATAATTGGGATTTTATCTATACAATGATGTGTTTTAATAGAAAAGAAAATTATTCTTAGAAAATTTTAGATTTTGCCCCTCCCCCCTCCAATGAATTATTGTATCAACATCACTGGTTCCAAATAACACAGCAAACCTATTTATTTATTTTCCTATTTGTCTTTAGGGAAAGACCTCTTAAAGATACAGTTTGCCTCATCTCAACTTAATAATGAATAATTATCAAAAAAAAAATTGAAAAAGGATATTAATAAGTTATAATAAAAAAAGAAGCTTGATATACTCAAGTTTAAAAATAAATATTCAAAAACTATAAACAATTTTACACAAATGAATTACAATTCTGCATGAATATAGAAACAAAAAGAGAAAAAAAATTAATAAATAAATATTTTTGTTTACACAGGGAGAAAATATATACAAATTATACAAGATAAAATAAATATACCCCTTGCATATACACATGGCCAATTCATTTACCAATAATAAAAGTTTAATAGTAATAACAGCACGAAACCATAACATTTTTTTAAAAAAACTTTTAATTATAATGATAAAGTATTTGTGATCACATTATAATTGTATTATCGATTGAATACACAACACAGCTAACCTATGTGTCACAGGTAGACATGTTTATTTAATGATTATGTTAGCCCATTCCCCCAAAACACAAGATGAAAACAAATTAATATATTTACAGAATTCTTTTATAGAAATTTAAATAGGTTTAAAATTAATTCAAAAGAATTATTATCATCTCAGCAATATCTAATTATTTTTTAAACCTGTTTCAATTTGTACAGCAAAATCATGTACTGGCTTTAAGATATAATCACAATGAGATATAATATAATTTTTATTGTTTCACTTGAACAAAGCCACAATATAGTTCTTAAACTATATTTCTTTTTTTCCAAAAGCTGTCAACAATCTTCCTTTGAAAAATGGAATGCATATTTCATTATATTTATTTTTTATATTAATTTTAATGGCCTGATCTTCATATTAATTTGGTTTACAGCAGAATCTATGTTACTATCATTTTTGTTACTACTTTGAAATACTATTGTGTCAGTAGAAATGATCTAATCATCAGTTTTTGCATCATTTTTGCATCTAATCATCAGTTTTAACCTCCTCTATAAAGCACCAAAATCCTTCTTTAAAAGCAAAACAATAACATATTAGAATCCAACAGATTTATTGCAATGAATTTTCTGGCTCTCGGCTACATCTACAAGAGAGAATTCCAGCTGAGTTACTATCGAATCAAGAGTCCACCAAGATGGGCATAGTTCATAATCAACTTCAAGAGGTTACACTATTCAGAAGTCACATCGCAATGCTTTCTCAGAATCCATCTTTTCATGAACAAGAGATTTTGGTTTATTAATTTATATTTTCGCTTAACACATTTGATTGATCAACAATAAAAAGGATTAATTATCATTATTTATTGATTAATTACTTTGTATGATAGGTTCTGAAAGAACTCCCTATACTTGTTTTATGTAGTGTTGAATTGGCTCTATCTGTCACTGGCCAGTAATTTCTGGCATCTTTCCTCCAACAACTTACTGTCCTGGGAACAATCATGTATCTCCAGTCTTTTTCAGTCCAAACATTCTAGCCATTCCTGCTATACCCATTAGGATTATTTATCCTGCCTTGCAATATCCTTACCGCACTTCTCCAACACTGAACCTCTCAAATTCCATTTCTTTCTGCAACGTTCAAGTACTCTTCTCACTCCGTAATCCAGCCAATTTAACCATATCCTATCCATCCAGTTTTCTGAGAATTGTACATAGACTTTTTACAATCAATGTCCTAATTTATGTGTGTTTGTGGGTATGATGGCCCACCCTCCGAACAGCCATAATCCGTGGATCTTGACCGGTTTGTCACTGTCCTTGAACCCGAGTGAGACGGTGAAAAGGACACTGCCGAATTGGACCCAAAGGGACTGGTCATGGAGCTATGGGTAGCCTTTGTCTCATCCGACCTCGTCACTAATCAGTATCACAAAGACTCCTGACGTGATCACACCCTCACAATAGCACTGTGTTTGTCGAAAAATAAAAAAAATTAGGATTACTCTTAAAATATTGATGATCATCCAAAAGCCCTCACTAGAAAGAAAATGTATGAATATGTTAATAACACCATTATAAGCATGGCTCTGGCTACATCCATTTGAATATAATGAATGGCCGGTGTCCCATAGGCACTAGTTATTATTGTGATGCTCCAACGGTACAATAAAGTGTCCTCAACATTTTTACTGACAAAACAAAACAAAATGAAAAACTCTTTCAAGAACTTGCATTCCGTTGAAAAGAAAACAAACTAATAATTAGAACCAACACTCAACCGCACTACACACTATCCAACATGGGATGAAAGTGGAGGGGGTCTGTCCTAAGTTAGCTAGTCAGACAGGGAAGAAACTTCCTTCCCTAATCGGATTTCAACTTTTGTGTTAGGACAATCAATTTACACACTACATAATTTTCCCTTTTCATCCTACATTTAGGACAATGGATTGGAAGGTGTGTAGGGGCCTTTAAGTGTATCAGCCAGACCTCAACTGACAAGCAACCTATCAACATACCAAGTAAGTCACACATAGGTCATGGACTCGTTGGGATTTGGTTTATCTTTTAAGACAGCAAAGTAAGTGGAAATAGACAGCTATTGTCTACCTAAAGCTATAATAATATAATTTTTATAAAAATAATGATACAAAAAAAAATTATTTTGGCAGAATGTTTACATTGATATAGCTTCACAAGGATAACCATCAGCAAAATGTGAAATATACGCAGAACAGAGGAATGAAGGAATTTTCAGATTTTTTTTTTTTTTTTTTTTTTTTTTTACGATTTGATGTGGAGAAGTAAAGTGGAAGAAAGTGAGACCTCCTGCAGGATTTTTAAATTAATCAGGGCTGGAAATTAATAATAGAAATTAATCTTAAATTGAAAAAACCTATGTTTCTAAGTAAATTTTAGTAATATTTTAGTTAGTTTACAACTTACCATCCTTATCGACCGCAAATTATAATAAGGTATCAAGATAAAATAACAAATAAAGATAGTGTGAAGGTTGCTGAACAACCATAACCAAAGGAAAGATTGCCTGTAATCGAGACCTTGTTCTTATAAAAAAAATTGATCTAGCGCATTTATAAAGCAGTAAGATTCCCAAATATTTGATGTCTTACAATTTATATAATTGTTAAATAACAGCATATTTCTAAAAAAGATATCTGCAAGTGATTTTTAACTACAAAATAGGACTGATCAGTAATACTGTATTAATTATTTGGATTATCAATTTTATAGATAAAATGCGCTGTTAATATATAATATTACTAATCCATCCAACAATGTTATAAGAAATATTGAATCAATAATATTTGTTTGATATTAATTGTGAAATGTCAAAGATTCAACCTACATCTTTCCAACAAAAGAGAATGACATATAGGCACAATGCCGATAAAGTAGTAGGACAAATTGAATTGTTGTATTTATGAACAAAAATACCTAAAAAACAAGTGACAGTTTCAATCATTCACTATATTGAGACATGCTTATCAATCAATATAACCATAATTTTCACAAAGCAAAGGTCATATAATATTAATAAAATAAGAGTATATAGAGGAATAATAAAAAGGTCAAAAAGGATTATGTGTTTCAGCTTTATTAACAAAAGAAACTAATAATGTTAGCAAATTCCTATAGGCCAAGAATTACTTTTAAAAGTAATCCACAGGCAAAGAAATTGACAATTTCTAACTTACATAATTAAATTGATAGGATTTCCATCCCCAAACATAATTTGATTTCCAGTTCAAAAATCACTATTTTGAGTAGACAAAAAGTTAATCACACTAATAAAATTAAAAATATCAAATGAAATATTGAGGAAATATAAATTGATAGGAAGAACACTGATAATATTATGGATCAGGTTATTCTATTAGTCAACAACACAGGAAAACAAAGTAACCTTGACTCAACTCAAAGAGGTTCAGGGACAAAGAATCACTTCAGCAAAGTTTCGGTTGACAAAGCGATCGATCATCTATTAGTAACAGATTGTTGTGTTGTTGCTACGATAATTATCTACGTCAATATCTGATTAAAAGAGCAACGATACTGCATAATAATAAGTAATTAAAGAGTATGTCGAGTCAATTGGTTCTTGAAAACTTTTTATGAATAAGTAAATAAAACTCATCAGTTAAGGATCTGACATGCTATGTAGCACGGGACACTGTCGCGTGACAATTACATCGAAGCAGGATATAGTCGGGATACATACATTCATAAATCTTACACACAAGCATATGCATTACATTCTTCAGGCACAGAAAGTCGTCGTATACCACCTCACAGTTGAAACATTTTGAGATGAGCGATCTGCCCATAAAATGATTCAAAGAAATCGACATATCCTATCAATACTAATCTTATGCGCGGACTAGTCGTCTGCATGTCTGATTATGGGATTATTTTCTCTGAGGCTACATTAAAAGTAAACGGGCTAAATCATCTCCATTTCTCAACCGATAAATAAGTGTATGTAGTAACGAGGGTGAAATGTTTTGTCTGTCATATATTTAACTTTCCAAAAGCCTACCTAAATTCTGTCTGTCTCAAGAGGATACTCGACATTATATTTAAACATAAAACTGTAACGATATGCCAACTCATAGTTAGCATATTATACCTTCTTGCAATGGCAGTTCCGAATTGTGGCAATGCGGGTTCTGTGTGAACCCAGATAATCTTCATAGTAACCAACTCAGAAATACGATGCAAAATACACGTCATAAGTAGAGAAACCTTCAGTTTTGTGATTTCGATTCTCCAGTTGTCAGTGTAAAGCAGACAGTTTCCAAACTACTGGAGGACATTAAAAGGACTAATTGTATACAGCACCATTTTTCTTTGGGAAATAAAAAGTAATTTATTTATTTCAACAAGTTTATTTATACAGTGAAAAGAAATAAACAACACGTGAATTGAAAATGAAATTAACTAAATTAATTAAATTAGCTGTTTAAAAAAAATCGCCGAGCTGGTTTAGTCACAGATTTTGTGTGCTCATCTTACGGTCATAGCTGACTGTACCCCCTCTTATGCGGAACCGAGCTCCCTCTCCAGCTCCCAACCCAATCTAGGGGAATCACTGGAAAAGAAGTGCGGGTTGGGTCTGTCAGAATGAAGGCGCTCCGTTTCTGTTGACTTATTCAATCGTAAATAAATATTTTATATTTATTTTTACTACTATAAAGTAATTGTATATTTCTTATATAAAGTTAGGGGAATCACGTGCTCATGGGTACAAATGGAATAACCGCCAATGCCTTCTTGTGCATCTACTACATTCTTACTACAATAAATATACAAATATTCGTAGTTAATTCCTGGCTGGCTAATCATTTATTAGTCTTTTAATCGTAAGAAAGTGTTTAAAAGGTTTATTGAATAGTATTTGATCACTCATTCCATCCGGCACTACAACTCGTGATGATTCAGCTTTTCTTTCTTCTGAAGAAAAGCTATACGCCAAGAAGAGAAACGATGGAGTAGCAGAGGATGCGTTGTATATCTTGGGTAAAAGGAACTAGAAAGCAACAGGAATGCTTCGACAATGATAACTGGAGGTTGATAACGCAGGATTATTTAACCCTGCGTAATTATTTTCGGAAGCATTTGCTAGTTGATGATTAAACGTTGCTTCATTAGATTTTATTTTGATTAGGATTGACTAAACTTTATTGCTAGACAATTTCATCAAAACCTATCATGAAATATTTTGCAAGGAAATGTTAAAATATCTGTGTAAATAGCCATATAAACCTACTAGTAATCTGCCAAAAACATGAAGATGGACATTCAGCCCTCCGTATGTCTGCTACACTGAAAGATTTCCTTGTGGTCAAAAGGACTAAATTAACACCTATAAAAAAAAATAATAATAAAAAATAAATACATCGGAACAATTTTTCAAATATTCTTTTGATACATAACAATTTGATTAATACATCGATTGAGCTAACTTGCAAATATGTATTACTAAAATAGTACCACATTTGTACAGATTGTCTATTATATATATATATATATATATATATATATATATATATATATATATATATATATATATATATATATATATATAAAACTATTAATTATATATGCGATATAGTTTCCTAAAAATCACGTTTAAATGCCAATTTCCGCAATAAAATACAGTGAAACTTCCAGGAACGGACACCCAAGGGGAATGATATTTTTTCTGTCAGAAAGAAGTGTCCACTAAAGGGAAGTTTTGAAGGAAAAACAGATTTTTAAGCAAACAAGTAAATTATCATTTCGCATGTTTAATGATATTATGCAACAAAAATATAATACAAAATGTACATTCGTACTTACTTTATTCATTTCAAATAATAACAGAAAAAAATATCTGATGTGGACAACACATGACTTCCTTGTACGCCTATAAAACTATAAATTGGTGGTTCAAAAAGTGATCCTGAATTTGGTTACTAGTTTCCGAAGATTACAGTATCTCAAAAACGACACTCGGCGTCCCGACATCCATCTATTAACACACACACACAAATGGGGAGGAAAACCAGTATTTTACACTCAATTTTAACACTTAAAACAAGTAATAAAAATGTTTAATTGGATTGGAAACCAAATTGCGTTAATAGCCTTTATTACCGAAACATATGATTAATATATTTAATTTAAATATAATTTTTGATGTAAGCTTATTATGACCTTCAAGTAAAGTACCCTTTTCGGCTCATCAATTTTAACCAAAATATAGTAAATACATTCACATCGATATAAAAGTCCTATTTACCAAATTTGAGATGTTTTACATTATATTTTAATATAATTTTTGATGAAAGTCCAATATGACCTTCAAGTAAAGTACCACTTCCGTTGATCAAGCAGTGACCAAAAAGGGAGGTTCACAACTAGATTTTACAACAATCCTAAATACAAAATTTCAACTTTCTACGGCTAACCGTTTTTGAGTTATGCGAAATACGAACGTACGACCTTACGTACGTACAGACGCTACGACGAAACTAGTCAAAATGGATTCAGGGATGGTCAAAATGGATATTTCCGTTGAAATCTGAAAACCGAAGATTTTCGCGATTACAATACTTCCTTTACTTCGTACAAGGAAGTAATAGTATGTATGTACATACATTTGAATTTACATTAAAAAAACAAAAAATAAAAACCAAGAAAACATTAAACAAATTAATGTGATATTTTCTTCTGACTCTTCTTTTGTTGGACAATTTTCTTTTCAATGTTGGCCTAGAGAGAAGAAACCTGGGAAAACCCTTTGGTACTCTGCGTCGCTGAAGAATTTTCTAGTCTATTGATTTGCCTAAGCTCTTTTTGTATTTTCATAGGTGGTTCGTAGTCATCAGGCTGGCTCTCTATCTCTTCATGTTCATTCTCGATAGAAACATTGTAGTTTTCAGGAATAATGCTGCTGATATCCAGGGAATTATCTTCATTTGTGGCTTTGGAATTTATCTCAGCGTATGACGAATCACTTAAAGGATAATACATTTCCAATAGTTTAAGTAGTTCGAGCTCTTCATTTTGGCCTATGTTACTTTCAACAGCGTTGGAAGGCTTTGAAAATCCTGATTTGACTAAACAATTCTTGATTGTGTCTTCTCCGGATTTCGCGTATTGAAGAGGACGGTACACATCACGGCAAGTCTTTCTTTTGAAATTTTCTCATCTTGGCAGCTCTCATTTTTAAGACTCATTGTTTTGTCAGAAAGGGCCTTAAAAAATAAACCCGTTTCATCACAGTTGTAGAAGTTCTTCGGATCATAGGCACCGCAAAAATCTTCTAATTTGTTTGTCCATTCCCTTACAACCTCATTATCAATAGGCCCACCTTCCCCACTGACACTTTTCCAGGAAATATTCTGCCTCGATTTGAATTTATCGAGCCATCACACACACACACACACACACACACTTTGAAATCAAACCCCCAAACTCTTAGCAACTTCTATGGCTTTTTCCCTAATCAGAGATCCGGAAATGGAAATTTTTGCCGCACGAACTCGACAAAACCATTCGTACGTGGCATTGTCAATGTTGAGACCAATTGTATTTGGAAATGATTTTTGTGATTGGATATTTCCGTGTTGGGATTTTCCAATGTTGAATTGTGCAGAAACTACTGGAACACTACTCCTATTCCGCGCATTCACATTAATTAATTCAATTTTGTCCTTTAACGCTAAATGTACACGAAAGGACTTCATGATTGACCAACTACAGGTGTAATACTGAACTGAAAATAAAAACATTACTGGAAATCCTCTCATTATTAACATACCAAACTAAATATTTTTGGAAAACAATCGGGATTGTTATAGGTGACGTTCTGAGAAAAACGTAAGACAACAATGGTATTAGTCGTTCTTAGAAACTGAGCCATGTTTTGTCTCTACTGTCTGTTAAAGAGAGATCAAATACAGAAATATTGAGCTTAATACCTGTCCTTTACGTAGTTAAAAATACAATAAAATCATTAATAGCGTCTCGAGGAATGGAAACATGTACGTAACAGGAAGATGTCCGTTACAGAGAAGTGTCCGTTAGGAGAAGTTTCACTGTATATTATAGAATCAATATTCAACATTTTTTTAGTAAATTAAGGTTATATATTAAATTATTTGGACACTATATCCATAAATTCTGTGTGCCGCATAAAATAAGTAATCATCTGTGGCTTAAAAATGAATACTCTCTACTACTATTTAACTAGTGATGTTTTTAGTAAAAATAGCTTATGTCAATAATTGACAATCGCTGCCCATCAATTAATTTAAGTTACTCAATAAAATTAAAGACACGCTATCACCTTATTTTTTATTTTATTCATTATATACTTATAAATATGCCTCATATTTATGTAAATATATTTTGCTTTTGTTTGAAGCTGAAATAAATCTCAATCCTCCATCCGACCAGCAATGATAACTTATATAATTTTGGAAGCTATTGTTGTAATTTTTTTTATGACTGTTCATTTTAAATAATATATTTATTGTTAAATCTACAATAATTGTAGAAAAGATTAAATTTTATACATGTATCTAACCTTGTGGTAGAACTGCTTTACTATTTTCGATTGGAGACTTTGGGTTCTAGACTTTTACTCCCTTCTTCAGAGCCAAGTTGTCGTCTGTTCACGTTATTTTGTCGCAGATCTAATGGCTCTCCTATCGGCTAGATTATCTTCATCACTTTTGAAATATGTCCCATCTGTTTCTTCACAGGTGACTAAAATATTAATTCGATTAATATTACTTTTTGTATCCTAGAATTTTTACATCTTAGTGTTTTTTTTGCGGCTTGTAAGCAATTTGATATTTTCAAAGGTTCATCATGGACCCTTAGAGAAATTTATTATCAATAATTTGTATAGTTCTACATTTTGTTAAAAAAAATATTTTTTTTTAAAATTATATTTATGCCCTAGTTATTAGTGTGCATAATAGTATTATAATTGTTCTGTAAAGTAAATTATCAAATATTTTTGTTCTCAAGATATATTCTTATTCATAATTTTTCATATCAGCTATTGATCTTAGTATTCTGCAGTCTTATCAATAATCTGATTTAGTTTTTGATGTAATAGGGGTGTATTAGTTTATGAATAATAATAGTTAATTGCTAGAAGAAGGCAGTATTAGTGCCAAAATTTTATTTTGAACTGTCCACACTATTTTTTATTTATTTAATTCTGTGGAAAGTTTTTTAAATATTGATGCACATAGTGGTCATGTTTGATAGCTGGTAGAATATGGAGTCCTATTCTGGATTTTAATAAAATAGTTTATTAGATTGTGATAAAATAGTTCATGGTTTAACAGATAACATTATGATATATAGAAATAAGGCTACGAGAAATTGATTGGAAGAAAAAATAACATTTATACATATACGTATTAAATCCAATATAAGTTACTATAGTGTTATTTTAAATACAATTCTTGTTTTCAGTTCAATTGGTTTTCATGAACTTATCTTACGAGATTTTCACAGTGATGGAACTTTATTTTAATATCTAATGAATTACTTAATGTATAAATCATTTCCATATAAATTCCGTAATATTAGTATTTATTTTGTGTTCTAAATCAGTTTGTTTTAATTAGTATTAACTTTTAAGAAGAATTATAACGTGTTAGAATAAAGTTAATATGATACTTTCTTCCTTTGAAGAAAAAATGTGATCTTATCAATTATGAAATTCGTTAGTTTTTCTTTTTGAAGTTTAATATATTTTTCAAACTCATTTGAATCTATATTTATTCAATCATTTTTTTTTTTTTTTTTATTTAAATTGACACCTAATTTATTATAAATTTGCTAATAGTCATCTTGAAGTATGTATTTTCTGCATTGTTACTAAAACAGTATTCTGTGGATGAAAGTATTAGTATTAATATTTTTGTTTTACTGTATTTTACCTGAATTTCAATTCATTATACCTAGAACCCTCAATGTAATTACTTAATTTCTGTAGGAAATAATATTGACTTGCTTAATTTGGCAAGCCAGTGGGTTTATAAAGTGAATGCAGTTTTCACACAATGATTTATTTTCAACTTCTTTTCAAAAATCTCATTATGCCTTTCTTTTTCTTTAAACGTTTAGATTATACAATGTTGAACCCTTAAATATTAAAAAATAAAAATAAATAGGTATATTTTGATTCACTTATCAAACAAATGTTTTTTGGATTATTTTCATTCGTTTTTAATGTTTCAAATTATTGTTCATGGTGACTACGCCTATTTTGCTTAGACCTTTATTATCAACTGTTCATTTATTAGTTTTTTATTAATACAATAAAAAATGAAACATACGAGTTAGTTGAAAATATAAAAGCCAACATCTGAAATATCTTTACATGCAGGGTTTTTATAGGTTTATCAAGCGCACAGAATGTTAGATATTTAATGATTTACATCTTCTTGTCAACATACTTTTGGATATGATATTCCTAACCATTGCTGATAAGATTTCTTGTTTCTTAACTTTAAAAATTGATATAGTTTTTAAATTAATCCATCTGCACCTAATTCTATTGAAATATCAGTTTCATCATATGCTTTTTAACACTAGATTTGTCAGGGTACAACTTTATAATGCAGCCGCCTTATCAGTAGCGGTCGCCGCACTATCACTCTCTAGCACCATTTGTGCTAATTAACTACTTTCTATTCAATTTTGAAATTCCTATTCATTGGAATTATTAAAATGATTACTTCTGTAATTAGATATTATTTAAATTATTAGTGCTGTCGACAAACTTTAAAATGCGGTGTCCAAATCGTTGTGTTGAGAGTCTTATATATTTTTTTAACTTTATGGCATTTGTTGAATTGTTAAATTATGTTCTCTTTGTTTTTAAAAATTCCTTATATAATAGAATGAGAATGAATGATTTAACTTAAGAGACTATTCGAAGAATCTCCCGATTCAATTTGAGAAATTATCCCGTGTTTTTCCTCGACAGAAAATGACTGACTATTGTTATTTGATACCAAAGTCAAACAGTTTTATTTATTATAGAGAATTTGGTACCAATGTTTAAAATCACTTCCTGTTCACTATAACTAATAGCAAACAGCTCAAAGGATCCTGGAATATTTTCCTTATTACTAATTTGTACGTTATAAATGAGTTTCTTTGCATTTTACCTATAACTGTTTACAGAATCAGAGATTTTGTACATTACTACCAGTTGTTCCTCATACCCAGTGTCATTATAAACTTTTTGTACTGTATAATTTTTTTATATGAATATCTATTTTAATTAAGGTTTTTGTTATTATTTTGAATCTGTCAATAATATATTTCTCAGTAAAAAAGATTGTACATAATGGCTTTGATTCAAATGAACCTTTTCGATATTGGTTTTACATAGCAGATTTTTAAATGAGTCTGAAAACTAAACAATTTTTTTTCTATGTTCAGTTTCTGGCAATTTTGTGACAGTACCATGTTACAGAGAGTATAACTTTTATATCAAGGCTATTTTATTCTCTTATGATTATCAATACTCATTGTTTTTCTTTAGGTGTCTAACTTATCTCACCCATCAAAAGTACTAAACAGAAATGTTCACTACACACGCAGTCTTAGGACAGCAGAAATTTCATCTGTTCTGGAAGAACGAATTCTTGGATCTACCCCCAAGGTAGTAACATTTAAATATTGATACTGTTTTGTCTACTATCTTATTTGTAAGTTTTAATGAGGTAAATTAAAAGTTTTGTGTTATAATAAGTTTCAGTGGTTTAATCTACTTAAATATTAATATTAATGATTGTGTTAATTATTAAAATTATTACTTCAGGTGTATTAGTGTTATCTTATAAACTTATTTCTTGTGGTTTATTGCAGTAAATTTGCAATAGGTACAATTTTTGTATAAATATTTATCAAAATATGGCAAATCCTTTGTTTTTTAGGTACTTACAAATTTTATGGTCAGCCATGTAGTTTGTTGACAGTGATAACGTCCATCTTCATATTTATGTCACGGTGTCAAAAAATTAAATCTTGATTATATTTTATTAGGTACTAAAATGCTTGGGAAAAAAAAATAACAGAATAATCCCAAAGCTTTAAATTTATGTGGTGGCATTAGCAATTCATATCCATTGGGATTATTAAAATTATCACTGGTTTAATTAGATCACAGCTTTCGACTTCTGATTGCTACGCTCCCTCGAGAGATATATAAATCCCCTACAGATCCTTTTTAGTTGAGGTAATGGAAATATCATGCCCATTCTCTCAGACTTTCTTTGATGAAATAAACCCTTAACTTTGAATATACTTTACTGCATCTTCTTCCATAGAAGGCAATTCCTAAATTTTTATAAGTTTTCGTCCAATAAAGAAGATAAAAACGCAAATAAAATTAATAATCTTAAAAGAAACAGCACTTTTTACAAACAACTTATTAATACTTCACAAAGAAAGCTAATAAACCAAATAGAACTGATAAAAGAAACAACACTCATTAACAAACAACTTATTAATACTTTTCAATTAATGTTAATAAACAGAACAGAAGAGATAAAAAAGTTAGGTTATCAGGTAAACCAACAGACCATGTCGTCGACCGTACAATAGGTATCATTTTTTTTATTTCAATTAGTTGATATTTAGTTTATTACAAGTTTACTGTTTTCCAAACCTTTATAGTGCTCTCTCACCAAGGATTGTCGGGCCATCTAATCCATCCAGCTATATCATATTCTAAATCTAGCTGAACGGCTTATTCCCGACTCGATGGGTTGACATCCTTGGTATGAGAGCACCCTAACGGAGTTTTATCTAACCTTTCATACTTTACCACAAACAATGTACGTGATATCTGATAACCAGACCTGGTACAAAATATATAAAAATTAAAAACCTGTTCCACTGTAGCCCATGAAGGGTTCAATACTTAGTAAGAACTATACTGTTTCTTGGCCAACGGTTGTGCTAGGAGGTGATTTGGCCAAGATAATGTTCAACCACCAGGTTTTCCTCCTATTATGGGTACCCACTTTATAGAGGCTGGGTGAGCACCAGGAGAGTCTCCCGATCCCACAGGATCAATCCATGGCTGATAACAGAAAAAATTGTCTGTCACAGGCAGTCTCTAACCTGGGACCATAAGAATAGAAGCAGTGCATAATACTAAGCTACCCCGCTCCCTATAAAATATTTAGTGGATGAAAGTCTAGTTTATCTTTTTAAATTTTTCCTCTTGTGTTTTTTCTTTTCAATTCAATTTTATTTACAAAAATGTGTTTAAAAAAAAATTTTCTGCTTTATCATTGTTCTATGTATCAGATTTTGTTTAGAAAGTTTGTTTAGAAACTTAATTTTATCCCATTTTCTTTTTAAAATAATTTATTATGGCATTGGATCAATATGTTTATTATATTTATTTAATAGAGAAAGTTGCAGGAAATATTACCTTAAACCTTCCTTTTTAAGTGGGTTATAGTATACATAGAGTCAGGTTACAATAGAACTAAATATTTTTTTATCTTGAAATTACACAAACCACACAATCATAAATTTTTATGTAGTGATTAACTAATTGTTGTAATGCCTAGGCTTGTATTTGTAATTGTAAACATTTTATTACTATAATTAAGCTGGGGCTATGTTTTTATCTTTAAAATGAACTCAAATAGGTTTATTGTGATTTCAGATTGATTTAGAAGAAACCGGACGAGTACTCAGCATTGGTGATGGTATTGCTCGAGTTTATGGTCTTAAAAATATCCAAGCAGATGAGATGGTTGAGTTTTCTTCTGGTCTTAAGGTATAGTGTTAATGTATATTTACTTTTTTTTTAATTGTTATTAGGGATTATAATGTTTGTATATGACATTAAATGTAGTTATAATTATCTCTTATAATGGGGACATATGTTGTTGGCTGTTGATTAAAACAAATGTATGAAGGTTGAGGGTGTGGTCAGAAATTAAAAATGTTAATGACATTAAACAGAAAGTTTCATTGCTCTGTGTTTGAATGCCTTCCCTCTTCTCCCCCCTCCTCAACCATCATCTATTATTATTTCTATAGTATTACCTTAAAACGAGATTAAGCCATGTTATTGTCAAGATTTTAAATTTATGAAATTAAAGTTAAATCATGTTCGTTTAGTTTAATAGACTTCCTACTTGTCATTCCACAGCCTTTTAAGTATTAGTATTTCACTTGGAGATTGAAAGAAGTGTGATTGGCAGAAAATGATTATGGCAAATGGATCTATATTATTAAAAAAAAAAATCTGCTTTTATCACCATTTATTAATGCTTTTAAAAATGTTGAGTTTCAAAACCTTTTACTCATTTTATTAGATGTTACTTTATCAATTGATACAATTATAGAAATAATCATTTATTTTTAATTTGGTTTTTTCCTTCAACTAGGCTGTAACTAATTTGTAATGTATTTATTAAAGATTATTGTTCTTTTTTATAAAATATTTTTGAGAAATTTATCGTTATTTTATTTCAATTTAGGGTATGGCCTTGAATTTAGAACGAGACAATGTGGGTGTCGTAGTTTTTGGTAATGATAAATTGATTAAAGAAGGTGATGTAGTAAAGAGAACAGGAGCTATCGTTGATGTGCCAATTGGTGAAGATATCCTTGGGCGTGTTGTTGATGCTCTTGGCAACCCCATTGATGGAAAGGGTCCATTAAATACTAAGAAAAGGCAAGAAGTTCAGATTATTTTAGGTTAACGTATGTTATAAAAATTAGTATTGCAAAAAATTAGTATGGCACATTTAGCTTATTATTTATATCCTATCTTATTCTGCCATTTATCAACAATTGAAAGGTTTATAAAAAAAAAAAAGTTGAGTCAAAGTTACTATTTTTAAAAATAAAATAATCTTACCTTGCTTCTCTATTGATATTGAATTATTTGCTTGATGAAATTATTTCATGGGCCCACACTGTATTAAAAGTTAATTTATCAAATTATAATAAATTAATATTATTTCTTTAGGGCCCGTGTTGGAATCAAAGCTCCTGGTATAATTCCTAGGATATCTGTCCGGGAGCCTATGCAAACTGGTATCAAAGCTGTTGATTCATTGGTACCTATTGGAAGAGGACAGCGAGAACTCATTATTGGTGACAGGCAAACTGGGTAAATAGTGACCACCATTGTTATTATCAATATAACAATATATCTTTTTCTATTATTAGGTCTCATAACACAAACTAAGGAAGTTCTATATGCAATTCATATTGTTATTATCAATAACAATATATCTTTTTCTATTATTGGATCTCATACCACAAACTATGGAAATGTGCGTTAGATTTCTTGGACCTCATAGAATTGTTTCTGTTATATTTGTTCTCGGAATGAGTTATATATACTAAGAAAAACTTGATAGTAGTTATAAAAAAAAAATAATGTACGTGCATGGCTGATCACTCTACTTCCCACTGAACACCTCCCGATATGGTCAACTTAACATTTTTTAAAATTACTTGTTAATCCCTGAATTTATTTCTTAATTGAAATTGATCCATATTATTTTAGGTTCAAATGAAATACATACTAAAGCTTTTTTATATAGTTATTTTTTTTGAACCTTTAAAATAGAAGAGTAAACTATCCCAGCACATTAAAATATTTATCCGTTTTATTGTTTTCCTGTATGTATTGTTTTGTTATAGTGGAACCGATCTATACTAATGTTATGTAATGGGATCTTGTAAATATGTTTTGTTTTGGATTAAATTGTGTCCCGATTATTTATGATGATTGAACTGAAACATTTAAAGATTTGCCAACTGAAGGAAAATTTAGATCATTAGTGAATTTCTATTATATGAATTTTAATCTATTTATTTCCATCTATAATTTCTTAGTTATTAATTTAAATTGCAGAAAAACAGCTTTGGCCATTGATACCATTATTAATCAAAAGCGTTTCAATGATGCAGATGATGAAAAGAAAAAGTTGTATTGTATTTATGTTGCCATTGGCCAGAAACGATCCACAGTGGCTCAAATACTCAAGCGTCTCACCGATACTGGTAAGATTTATCTTCCTGTTATTACTTTAAACCTATATTATTTAAATAAGTTAAGAGCTACCTACTGTCATTTAAAATTTTTATGTTTAACTGAAAGGCATTTTTTTTTTATTTTTTTTTTCATCTAGTTCTAAACTATTCATTATTTAGGGATTGATAAATTATTTTCCACTTGTATATCCTTGATCCTTCTATACCATCATGCGGATGTCAACTGACTATACATTATTTTAAATGTGAAAGAAAATTGTTATTTATTTCTGCTATGATTTCAGCTAATTGTTTTCAGAATATTTTAGTTTATGGTAAATTTATTTTTCTCTCTTATCTTATATCCTTAAGTTTTTCTGAATTGGACAATGCTTTTGTAGGAGCTCATGGATAAACCATTTAATCGACTGTTGCCATTTTTTTTTCATTGTTATTAATTTTACAACAATTTTTTTTAAACTTATCCATGTGTTATCTTTGATGGTAACTGTAGATCATTTGCTGTTAAGAACGATTTACTTTGATGATATGTATGGGATAATGATATGAAATCAACTATGTAAATCCATCTTTATATTATATCAAGCATAATCCTTATAGATGTTGTGAATCTTTAGCTATACAATTAGTAAGTTTTACTTGTTGAGTTAGAGTTCTGCTTTATCTTTTTCAGGTGCTATGAAGTATACTATTATTGTATCAGCTACTGCCTCTGACGCCGCTCCTCTGCAATATCTAGCTCCATATTCTGGCTGTGCTATGGGAGAATTTTTCAGGGACAATGGAAAGCATGCCCTCATCATTTATGATGATTTATCCAAACAAGCTGTTGCATACAGACAGGTATGGTTATTATTTTTATCTAATTATCAGCTAAAATTTCACTTAATTCTTTTATTCATTAGTAAAACTGAGTTCAATCTATGCTTCTAGTTCTTCAAATGGCATGAAAGGCTATGAAATATTCAAAACAAATTTTTTACATTTTCTTGTATTCCACAGTTAGCTTGCTAAAATTCGGCTAACTAATTTCAAGCTAACTTTTTCATGAACTTCATATCAAACAAGTTCTACAAAAATAAATTATCACTGAAACATGTACTCCATTCATTATTTAGCAATAATTCACTATGATGTGTCATTTTTAGAGCATTGGATAGGTATTATTGCTCCACATAATTTGTTCAACAAATAGTTTCTTTTTAAACAGCTTCAATTTTCTTTTTGAATGCCAAAAATTAGTCTTATTAATTATGCAACAATTAATATTGCAGCATTTTTAGTCGTTATTCCATTTCAAAATTGTATTGAAACGCCTTTATTTATTCTTATGGGTCAAAAATAGCACAGTTATTTTATTGGGACTGTTATTTATTTACAAACCAAAATTATATTATTAAATAATCAACAATAAACAACTGTAAACAAACCACAATGACTTTACTTGCAATCACGAAATTATTCAAAATAATATTTACAGTCCCACTGTCTGTTTGTATCTCTTAAGTCTTCATCTCAGTTTTACCAAAATTACTGTTCTAATTATTACTGTTCTAATAAATACTGGAATGCTGTGCACTTAACTATAACTCTGCCTGAAGCACGACTCAACTATAACTCTGCCTGAAGCACAACTCGAATTGATTCTATCATCTGTTTCTATCTTTATATATTGTTATGGGACCTTCTCGAACTTACAATCTAGAACTTTCTCGAATAATCGATCTAGCTCTTTTTCGAATAATCGACCAGGACCAACTGTTTTATCATGTCCCTTATGTTCTTGATAATTCTATGTAATCATATCACAATATCATTGAAAGCAAAGGACTTGTAGGACTTGATATTATGAAGCTTTCCTAGCATTTTTAATTTCTAGTCAACGTTTTCCATGCCGGCTGCCGTGCAATTTTTATTTAGTATCGCTTTCAAATCAGATTCAAAGAATAAAGAGTGCATTTCATTAAATATAATTTATTTTTTAACTTCCTTTAAAATTTTTATATAAAAAAAAAATTATTTTCCTAATGATTACTTAAGTTTAAAATTAAAACTTGAGTAATATTGAATATTTATTACTTGACTACCTCTGAGTTCTCAGTCATTCAAAAAAAGCCTTCCTTGCCACTTCAATACCTCTGAAAAGGGTTCGAAAACCAGGTGTAGGTGATAGCTTTTTAGTATACCTTTCACTGTTTAGAAGTTGTACGCCTTCCAAGTTTAGGTAGGTGAACCACATTTTTAGTGAATAAACACTAAAGGAATTTTTTAAATATTTTTAACTTACATTTAACAATAAAAGAAAGTAGTTTATATTAAAAGGCAGTAACAATGACAGCCAAAGTTTTTCGTTTATTGTGCAGTATGCTCGGTAAGTTCAGCAATATGGCCACTGTATTGAATGGGTCAATGCTTGAATAGTTTAAAATATATTCCTGTTATTAATTGCAATCAGCTAAAGATTTTTTAAATCAAGCAGGTTAATAAGTTCACCAAATGCTCTGCTGTGTTGCAGTGAAGGTACAACCTTTAAGTGCTGATTCATATAAGCATCAATACCTATTTTTTCTTTTTCCATTTACTGAAATATTTCTGTATATAAGGAAGTAGCCAGCTAATTCTCTTTTTTCATCAGTTAACCTTTAATTTTAGGCAGAAAGTTTCCTATTTACATGTGTTGTTTAAGTATTGTTAGGTATTATAATTTCTGTTAAATAACCTTTTTTCAGTGTTTTTTTACTAGAAAACTTCGGTATAATTTTACTTCATATTGTCTCCTTTAGATTTGCATTATTTTCTGCATAATGAATTTATTTAGATTGTATAAGTGAAAATCATTAGTTTAATTTTATGCTTCTAAATAATTCTTATTAAAAATTCTTCAAATTTTTTTATTTAGATTTTTTGTTAATAAGATTATCATAAGGGCTAATATTATGTGAAGTTAATTAATTGCCTGTAACTTTATAGTTTGTCTTCTCTTAAGTTTAAAATGATTTGAAAAATATCATATTCTCTGGATTAGTAATTAGAAATACAAATTATATTTTATTTGTATGTTATATAACAATTAATGCTTCTTTTAAATTTTATTTATCAGCTGTACTAATATGTGTTGTTTCTTTATTTAGATGTCTTTGTTGCTGAGGAGACCCCCTGGTAGAGAAGCTTATCCTGGTGATGTATTTTATCTTCATTCTCGATTGCTGGAACGTGCTGCTAAAATGAATGACACCCACGGAGGTGGTTCTCTTACTGCCTTGCCCGTTATTGAAACTCAGGTTTGAATCTTATATTTATAGTTATAATACCTGTCAATTGGTAATAATATCCTTCAAAAAGTGTTTCAATCTACTAATTCTGAATTGCTAGCTTGATATAAATTTTTTTAGCAAACTTCAACATATGTAATATGGGATATCTTTAAGGATATTTGTTAGAACAGACATATTTTTTTTAATTACTTTTCAGATTTTCAGTAAATACCAATTATTTAAATAACTTCAATTTTAAAGTTTATAATAAAGATTTTATTATTATTACATGCTTGAATAATTCAATGCTAATATTTTGGGACTTATGATGATCTAATTAGTGGTATGATATTCTTTTCTTTTTCTTGTTTTTTACTACAAAATATAATGAAATGTTCACCTTTATGTTCAGTTCAATAATTTTAGACTAAGTTATTAGATTCAAGTAGATCAAGGGAACCATCCGTGATGTGAAAATTCGTAATAATCTCAAAAATGATGCCTTTATTTTTCATTCGAAATCAATTAAGCACAAAAATAATAAATTGTGGTTCTTTTTCATTACAACATTTGTGGAAATAAGTTGTTTATACTTTCTTAACACTTTCATTGTGGAATGTTTCTGTATTTTCCCAAAAACAGATTAAAAATTAAAAATTAATTCATATTATGAATTAATGAGGCATATAATTTTTGTTTATTTTCACGTGCTGTAATTTTTTTTTTCAGGCTGGTGACGTCTCTGCATACATTCCAACCAATGTAATTTCTATTACTGATGGACAAATCTTTCTTGAGACTGAGTTGTTTTACAAAGGTATTAGGCCTGCTATCAATGTAGGTTTATCTGTATCTCGTGTAGGATCTGCTGCCCAGACAAAAGCCATGAAACAGGTACCATATTTTTAAAAACTTATTTCTTCCAGATTTTATTCATACTAATTGCTGCATATATTTCGGGTGTATTTCAGTTTCTAACAAGCTAATATATTTTGTTTTTATTAAGGTTGCTGGTTCCATGAAGTTGGAACTTGCACAGTATCGTGAAGTTGCTGCTTTTGCCCAGTTTGGATCTGATTTGGATGCTGCCACCCAACAACTTCTCAACAGAGGTGTGAGGCTTACAGAACTACTGAAGCAGGGACAATATGGTACGAAACAATTAATTTTTATAATCTTATAATCAATTGTATGTTCATTACATTATGTTAAGATTTTCAGTTATTGGTTAGCACTGAATATTGTAGAACAATTGTGATTAAATTTTTAATGATTTAATCAATAGTTAACTATGTATTGAAGTTATATTTCTTATATTCTAGTGCCTATGGCCATTGAAGAACAAGTAGCTGTTATCTATTGTGGAGTAAGAGGTTATTTGGACAAACTTGACCCCGCAAAGATCACATCTTTTGAAAAAGACTTCCTTGCACACGTCAAGTAATACTCTTTTTTTTTTTTATATATATACACATTCAGCTGTTGGTAACTAAGTTATAGATGATAGCAATTCCCTTATCATCCCTGCCCCATTAGCCGCCCTCAAACTTTACTCTAACCTGTGACAAATAGAGGCAATGTTTTTAAAAAATTTGGCTTTCTTCGAGTCATTGAAGCAAACAGCTCATCCTTCTGACTTGTAGTGATAAAATTTCTTGTTAAATTATTTTGAGTTATGTCGAGAATTATTATAATTATTTTGTTATATTTTTCGACTGAACAAGGTTATCTCAAGGGATCAGGAAAAAATTTGTTTTGTCAAATAGTATGAGTTATAGAGTCGACTGTTTAAATTATTAATGCTTTAACACATTGACTGCCATTATACTTTTCAAGATTTCGGTATATAATATCAATCTATTTGATTATTATTTAATTTAATCTATTTTATTATTAAAGATTAATTATGATACATAGTAATCATCAAAAAGCTTATAGAATGTTTTTTTTTTGTCTTTTCGTAGTTGCGTCCTAGGCAATAATGCAAACTATGAGATGACTTGTAGTTGGCTGTCAGCGTGTTAAATTTCTTGCTGTTTTCAAAAGTAGTCTATCTGAAGTAAATTTTATTTTTATAAGTTTGTAAAAGTCACTACCAATATTATATTATACTACTCTGTTACTTGTGTTTAATATTTTTAACCTTTTATTGCTTCTTATTTTTATTGTATTTGATTTAATAATTTTTTAATGTGTTAAATCTGTGTTTGAGTTGATATGTTTGATTTCCCTAGCCAAAGCTGTTTCAATTTTTATTTGTCCACAATCATTTATTATTTTATTTTTTTCAGGACCTCCCACAAAGATCTCCTCGCAATTATTGCCAAGGAAGGAAAAATTAATGATGATGTCGATGCTAAGTTGAAAACTATTGTCACCACATTTTTGTCCTCTTTCTCAGGATAAATCCTTTATAACTTATCATTCTTCCTTAGTATTACATTGTTTACAAAACCTCAGCCATCTTTCTTACTTCTATATCATGATTTTTTTTTTTTATCTGCGTATCTTTAGCATATAATGTTCAAGGTGTAATAATGTAAATAAGAGAAATATTCAGTTTTGTCATGTATAGTGTAAACTGTTTAGTGAAAAAGAAAATTGTGCCCCTTCAATTTTTTTTTATTTATATATTTATAATGTTCATCTACCAATCTATTTGTTCTGTTCTGGATTTATTTTGTTATAAAAAGTAAAAACGACTTGTTTGTAAATATAATTATTAAAAACCATATAAAAATTGATTATTGTTTTAATTTTTTACCTTTTTCCTTAGATAAAGATTTACCTTTTACCTTCTTAAATGGTCTTAGATATGATATGAAAAAAAATTAGGTTTTTATTTATTTATTGTGTTCATTGCACTGTTGCACTGTCCTTACCAACAGGTGTTAGCTGGAAAAGTGGGCAATAATTAATTTTGAGATAGCTTTCAAAGTTTTTTCTTTTAAAGTGTACTAAGCTGTTCAGTGGAACCTCGTTTAAGGAGTAAAATAAAAAAAAAAAATGACTCTTAATGAGCTACATATTGCATGAGACAAAAAGAAGCCCCTTCTTCATGTCACTCACTTCTGTGTATGTACTGGAACTTTCCTCACCAGCACTACATCCGTCAGTTAGCACTTGAGCTATTAGTTTAGTGTTGTTTATGATTACATTGTATTTAATATTATGTATGTATGTATGTATATATGTATATATATATATATATATATATATATATATATATATATATATATATATAATGAGAAAAATGATTTTCATCAGTGAGAAAAATTGTTTCACATTACGAGTAAAATTTTGGAGCAAATTATGCTCATTATATGAGGTTTCACTATAGCCGCTTATTATAAAACTAATTAGATTGTACCCCTTGTGAAATGAAGGTGCTTAATCGAAATATATGATTGCTGAAGTTGATCCTTTTGAGCACTAATAGTAACTGTTAGGTGAGGTTCATGTGAACGTAGTTCTGTAATGTTTATTATCTCCTGTTTTGTTAGTTTTCTTCCAATTCACTTTCACTTGGTAAGTTAAAATTCTTTTCTTTTCAACAGTATTGGGTATTTGTAACATTTGAAAATTAAGTTCACAACGCACATTATACATTAAATATATAATAAATGGGTACAGGCATAAAACATTCACTATTTTGGTAACATTAAGATAGCTAATTGGAAATTTCAGTTTATACTATTTAGATGGAAATAATCATAAGACAGCGTTTTCTGCTAAAAGAAAAAGAACCATTTCCAGCTGCCTTAGTTAATATTTTCTTTCCCTTTTATTTTTAATTAAATGAGGTAGTGTGCATCTGCTTCTTTCGTTCAATGTATTTGGTTATTGCTTTTGGTTTATCATTGTTATTATTTTTGTATTATCTAATAGTGAAAATAGAAATCCTTAGATGATTTTTGAATGTAACAGATGGTTGCTGCAAGTTATTGATATTGGTAACAAATAATATAATTATGCAGTATTTTAATCTGGATTATTGGATAAAACATTTAACATTGTGGTTAGAGACTTGGAAACAGGGACATTAATTGAAATAAGGTTAAGTGAGGATTATCTAATATATTTTTATAATTTTTTTTTTTTTTGATTGGCTCTAAAGGATAATTTACAACACAGGAAGAGAAAAAAATGACTTTCACATTCATTTAAATCATCAAGATCGGTGGGATGTCCAAAACAAGTTGAATTTTAGAATATATTGTTTTTTCTCTAACTAATCCTTTTAATTTTACAATTTTTTCATTTTGGTTTTTGATACTCATCCCAAGTATTTTTTCAAGATTTGAATCCCCAGTATGTTTTATTTTTGTACAGCTGAGGGTAGAAGCATTTTTCACACTTTCTCCTACCTTAGCCTAATTAGGAATCAAAGGTACAATCATTTTCCCCATAGCATTTTGTATATCTACAGCATGCTCTTTTTCAAAATAGTATAACATATCAAATTTCTAACTTTAAAAAGTACTTTAATGTTATTTTTTTCACTTCAATCTGCATTTTCACAAGGTTTAAAACAGACTAAAAATAAGGGAAAACTGACTGCTATGAATAACTATTACCCCAGAAGTAATTACAAAAATGAAAAGTAAATGAACGTAGCAATAACGAAATACTCTGATGTTAAACGAGCAATAGTCCTTCCAGACTAAACAAGGTAAACCGTGAAGATGTTAATGGAGGATATTTTGTCGCCATGAATAGAAATCGATGATGGATACCGAACCTTAAATTCAGATCAGTGCCACATGAGTTTGCCCTCCGTCTTCCATATTCTTGAGCAATAACTCCTATGTTTGCTGGAATCTGACGATCGTTCCACACCAAATGGAACTGAAACGGCATTAAGTGTGAAAACGTTAATGGAATTTTTGGAGTGATGAGGGACACAACTTAAAAAATGTGTTTTTGGTGGAAAGAGCATTAGACACAGGTTAAGTTCCACATTGAAGCACCTAAGATGTTTCCTCTAGCACATGTTGCTGGTAAATCCCCTATTATATCGATTGTTTTGGTTTGATATTTGAAGACTGGCTGCTCTTCGGGATGATAGGGGTCCAATATATGGCGCAAGAAATTTTGAATTGTGCCTATTTCATTCTGGATGGGCGATATATATATATATAATCTGTATTGTGTTAGAGCATTTGCTCTAGCTTGTTTTAAAAAAAATTCGACATTCTTTTATATTTCACTTTTTTAGGAATTAGTATTTTCGTTGAAATTTGAAAAAAAATAAATAATAATTGTGAGTTAAATTCAACAAGTTTTCATTATTACTATTGTTAAAATTTAATTTATTTATTCTGTAGCTTCCTCACAACCGAAGGTAGGTATTATACATGGGATTTGCGTATGCCAGTGCTGCCTATTTATGAATTTCTTATTCCATATATTTTGGGGTTAGGTTTATTGTTGGGAACATAAGAGGAAAAAAAAAGTTTCTGAAGTGTAGTCAAATCAATTCAATCTATAATTTAGTCAAATCAAGATTGAAGGCAAAATTGGTTCTCCCTGGCTATTGGGTCTTGCAGATTCTGACTGGACACGAAGGATTCCGGGGGAAGCTATAAGCTCATGGAAAGAATATCGATTCTCGGTAACTCGTCTGTGGAGTCACTGAGACAGCGGAACACATCGTAGTATCTTGCATCGCCATGGAAGAAAACCGAAATCTTCGCCTTTGTCGGAAACTTCCCCCGTCAGATGGAATTATCCCTCATTCAAGGAGTTCATCGACGGGTGGAGGGAGATGGTGGGTCCTTCACTTTTAAACCTAGGAAGGGCTCTACCAATAAACATCGGCGAGCTACCATCCGCGCAAGAAGATAAAGTACACCGATAAGCCAGGAGAGGTAGACTGTACCTGACCAGAAAGGCCAGATCGGAGGTGAGGCCTGACGGATATAGAGTGGGAGGAAGACTCACGCAGATCGGCAGTGGATAAGGTACAGCCCCAGCACCAAGATACGGAAACGCGCACTGGACTGGATCAAAGAATACCTGATCCAAATAGTCTGTAAAAGAAAAAATAAATTAAATGAAGAACACATTTCTTGGCTGCAGTATCATAGGTATATCCACATGAAATACCCCACTGCTGCCAAAAAACCCGTATGACCGAAGAGTTAGGTAAGGAAAGAAAAAAAAAATATAAGGTTCCTTCCTCCCTGCAGTCAAATCCATGTGACTGGCAAAACATCTACTTCCGTTAATCCAATATCGATCCGAGTATCATACGCTCATAGCAAACATCGGCGACGAGAGGCGTCTTAACAGTACATTTCCCTCCAGTAGAGGTCCCTCCAGAACATTTCTGACCATGAAAATTTATTGATAATATATATAATTTTACAACATGATATACATATATATATATATATATATGTATGTGTATATATATATATATATATATATATATATATATATATATATATATATATATATATATATATATATATATAAAACAATGTATTTTTTTTTTTTTACAATCATAACATATTTACACTAAAAACATTTATCCTAGTACGATCGCCGAGGCTAGACCTCGTCCTTATTCACCAGCAGGCGCTAGCTATTTCGTACTAGCCATTGCGGTCACTACCCGGGGCACCGCTGCGGCCGTTACACCTTTACACACTTGACAGACTTTTTTTTGTATCCCATCCTTTGAAATATTATTGCGGTCTGTGGGTGCAGCTTATAATGAAAGACAAATTTTCATTGCCTGAATGATTTATTTGGTGGATCGGTAGGTGCTTTAAGCCCTATCAGGATTGAGGAGGGGGGGGAATTCGATATTTTTTATATTTGAAACTGTGCTATGCTATTGTACTCATTAAAATTATTAAGACATCAATTTATATTCGGTTAATCCTTCAGGCTCATTTTTAAAAAAATTGATAAAGTTTTCATTTATCATATAAAGTTTATTAAAAATTCTCAAAAAAAAAATAAAAATAAATCAATTTTTTAAAAATTTTAATTTACAAACAACTTATTTTTATCAAATATTTACAAAACCAAGCAAAGAAAACCATTTCGTACTATAACATGTGACCCTCAACTCCTCTATCAGGTAGTAGCAATAAATCAATAAAAAATTATCCAAACCAATCAATTAAAAAATATATGTAAATTGAATAGGAACAAGTTCAGACTGACTTTATTGGAAAAAATTATATCAAAATTGGTTTGGTTTTGTAAATACCTAATTGATAGAAACAAGGTGTTTGTAAAAAAAAAAAAAAAAAATCGTTTTTATAGAATTTTAAACTAAGATTCGGTATGATATAAAATGAAAATTTATTGGATTTAAAAAAAAAATGCTGGATAAACCAAATATAAGTTGGCTTTTAATTTTCAAAAATCAATTATAAAAAGTAACTTAATTAATTTGATTGGAAATATAGAAAAAACATTAATGCTTCAGAACTATCGATATTTTTATAACTATGTATCGGAACCATCGATTTTATAATCATTTGCTGTCACTAGGAATGATGGGACGCTCGTGAGTGTGGGGTGTTTGTTTTGGTTTAGAGCAGTCTACTGAAAGCAATTATTGGGAACGGAATGTGTTTCTCATTTTAAATAATGGCTTCAGGGCGACAATTTGTAACACAAGTAATTGAAATGTACAAAGAGTTTCCCTGTTTGTGGAAAAAGACAGACCCTGATTATCACAACAAAGTTAAGAGGAATGCTGCAATGGACCAACTACTCGACTTGTTTAAAGAACAGGACCCGGATGTAACCAAAGATTTCGTCCAGAAAAAAATCAGCTCTTTGCGTGGTGCTTTCAGAAAGGAGTTGAATAAGGTTAGTCATTCATTACTTTAGTATACGAATTTTATTAACAAGCGTAAAAATTCTACCTCATACACCCATACATTACGATATTTCTTTTGATTACGATTTATCTATTCTAAAAGTTGAAGTTTTTGAAAGATACTTGATCCAGGGTTTTCATATTTACATTATTAATTATCATTAAAAATTATGAATTGGTAAATAATGTAGAAGCATAATCAATAATTGAATTAATACTAAAATTATCAATTTAATTTATTGATTTCTTTATTTGCTGTACAATATAATATAAAATGTAAATAATTAACTGGAGAAAGCCAAAAAATAAAAATTCATAATTAAAAGTTCTAGGAGTAGGTAATACCTTAAAAGGGTTGTGAATCAGATTTTGGAAGAGTTAAATAAAACAAATTTAAATTCCAATATTAATTTAACAAAAAATTAAAATATTTAACAGCAATAATTTAAAATCTTAAAACATTCAAAAATGAATTATCAGGTCAGTATTAATTAAAAAGTATCCCATGATTAAAACCATATTACAATGATTGCACCAGATATTTTGTTGTAGGTCCGAATGTCTGAGCGTTATGGTACGAGTCCAGATAAAATTCATGTGCCTAAGCTGTGGTACTATGATTTAATGCTTTTCCTGGAAGATCAGCACGTTACTTGTCAGCCAAACACAGTATATTCCATCCTTGATGAGATGCCTTTTGGTGATGAAGAGGTAAAGCCATAGCAAAGAATATTTTATTGGTTTAATTAATTTATTTGTTAAAAAGCTGTTGCAGAAACAATTTTACAATAGATAATAATCTGAATCATGAATGCATTTTGAAAATTATTCAGTTTCATTATCCTCAACCAAGCGGTTTATCAGTCTACCAATCCCTCCATTGAAAAATTCAACATACTTTTCCCTCACTAACTTTGCTTATGCACTTGTATTATGAGAATTGCTTTCTGAAGAAACCAACAAGTTTTCAAAATGTGATTCTTCAATTCTATGTCCTTGCATTGCAATAATGAGAAAAGGTTTTACAATGCAATGCAAGTTGTGTGCACACAACTTAGTGTCACAATCTCTATTTGCATATTATAAACACATTTTCTATAATCTACCTTGCTCATAACAATATGTAGTTAAAAATTTGTCTTTTATTAGTTTACGTTTTCTTGTTGACAAGTTTGTCGTAAAATTGAGTACTTTTGAAAGCCCCACCATCTGTAATCTGGTCGTTTGTAGCAGTAGTTAGAAGAAGCAATCAAATCCAAACTGTGGAAATATTAGTAATACCAGAAGACAGAACCATTTCCTGCTGGTGGGATGATTCTTTTATACTTTCCATCCATTGCCCCAAAACAGTTTGTAAGGCTCCATTTGTTCTTAAAGCCTCTGGTTACAGTTAGCCATTCTTCTTTAGTCTTAGACAACTAAACCAATAAAGTACTCAGAAATAGATAGTGTGTTATTTTTGAATATATAAACCAAATAAATTGAAAAAAATATTATAGCTATTATAAATAGATATGTTTTTGATTTTAGGTTGGTGGTTATGAATCTGGGACAGGCACAGAAATTGACTCACTGTCTAGAGAATCAACCCCCGGACTTTATCGAGGAAGCTTCAAAAGGCCTAGATCAAAAGCAGATCAAGTTTTGGATAAGATTGCCAGGAAAATTGATCAGCCCCTTCAGAACCCAACTGTTCATATGGCACCAAAACAACAACATGACGCTTTTGGGGAACATGTTGCAGAGAAATTGCGCTCATTGCCATCAGGGCAACTATCAATTTGCCAAAAGTTGATAAATGATGCCATTTTTTATGCTGAGATAGGTGCTCTTAATTTATCATCTAAAATTGTTCCAAATGACTCTCTCCCACAAGAGACCTGATTCCGGCAGGCAACCTAAATCCTTTAATGAGTACGTACATAGATGCTATGGATAGCATTAATTGTACTTAATCTTTTATTTTTAAAAAAACAACCTGTTCCACCAAAACCCATGAAGGTTCTTGGGTTCAGTACTTAGTAAGGATGTACTGTTTCTAGGCCAACAGTTGTGCAAGGAGGTGATCTGGCCATGATCACAATCAACTGCCAGGTTTTTCCCCAACTAAGGGTTACCCACTTTATAGAGTATAGAGGCTGGATGAGCTTCAGGAGGGTCTCCCAAACGCCAATTCATGGCTGATAACAGAATAAATAATTATCTGCCATAGCCGGGCTCGAACCTGGGCCTGAGAGATAGGAACACAATGCCGTCTTACTCATTAAGCTACCACGCTGCTTATTTATGTATAAAAATTAATACTAATCAAGTTTTTCTACAAATAATATTAATTGTATGTTATTAGTATGTTTATATTGTTCTGCAATTAAAATATGTTAAAATCAACGACAAAATATTATGTTATACAAAAACTATGTTCTGCAGATATACACATAAGTGATTAAAACTTATGAAATCTTGAATGTAAATGTGGATTATTTACTTAATATAAATTCAAACACTCTAGAACTCATTATTATTTTGATAATAAGCTAGAGAAACACAACTGTAATTAATTATGACCTCACATCCATACATTGCAATAAACATCACATGGCAAAGAATAACTAACTAACAAAACTTGACACTAGCGAACTTTAATATTCTTTGCCACAGCGTTCTCCCCCACTTAATGAAAATCCATATTCTCACACTACATCACATAATCCCAAAAACGTATTGACATTTTGTTTCTTAGGATCAGGTCTTGCAGGTACCTCCTCAGCTGGTGGATTTAGAGTCAAATGGAATTCTTGATTATCCTGGGGTGGAGTCACTTGAACACAAGGTGCTTGAATTGGAACAAAGGGTGGCTTTGTCTGTATCTCTGGTATATTGAATGATTCTGTAGAACCAAATTTCACTGTTTTCTTTGGTTGGGACACTAGTGTTGATCTCAATTGATCCACATGCCTTTTCAGAGATCTCCCAGAGTAGAGGGTGACTATATAGTAGCATTGGCCAAATTTCTTCTGTATCTCACCAAACTTCCAAACATTTATTATTTATAAACATTTATGCCTCTATTCTCCTTCATTTAATATGTGTGCTTGTCCAAATGTAGCATTAGAGGATTGAGAGTGATATGGAAAAATCCCATCAAGATGGTTTCGTAATTTACATTATAGTTATTGTTAAGTAGGAGACTTTCCATTCGCCGATGGAGTAATCCGCTATTTAAAGAAGATTTTCTGAAGTTTGTCTCTGAGAGATGGTTGTTCATGTGAGGCAGCTCGTTATCGCTGTTTAAAGATTTTGAGTCAATGCGGATCAGAAAATAATGGTCGTCTATTGGACCTGAAATATGATTTATAATATGCACTCTCAATTACATTTTGGCTCATCCCAAGGGTGAACAGAAGCTTTGGCCGGATTATATGTAGTAAGAGCACAATTTTCACTCTTCCTAATTTTTCAATATTCTGGTCTATTTTGGACCAATGAATGTAAAGATATGCCAACTGCTTTATCTTCATAATTCCACTTTGTGAGTCATGGAGTTCACCTGGGACCTCGGACTTCCATTAAACAATAATGGAAGCAGCTAAAGAAGTACTAGGACCATAAGAGAAGGAACCTAGGGTGACCATGGTTGGATGATGAATGCAGAACAGCCAGGAGCAGGAAGAACAGTTTCATATCAAGCAATGATTAGAAAAGCTACAAGGAGGTCGGTTGATGAATACAGACATAGAAGGAAGGATGAGATATGGTTTCACCGCAAGAAGAAATGATAAATAGAGGGAGAAGATGGAACAACTCTGTTCAACAAAGAAAGAAAGCCCTACACAAGTAAATTAAAATCCTGTAAGGATAAAGAGGGTAACATGACCAACAAGTCTGAAGTTCTTGAAGAATGGAGGAATTACTTCAATAACCATCTCAACTATAGAGACAAAGGCACTAGTGAAGAAGTAAAAACCCAATATGAAGGAGAAGAAATCAATAGAAGGCAGCTGGAAGAACAAGAATTGAATCTTGAGGATGAGATCACTGAGATGCCATCAGCAACCTCAAGAATAATAAGGCCTCTGGTGTTAGTGCACTCCCTACTAAAGTATACTCCTAAAGTATGGAAGTGAGCTTGTCAAAGCACTATAAGACCTCCTTATGATATTCACAGATGAGGTGATTCCCACTGACTGGAATAGTTCAATTATAAGCCCTATACTTAAGGTGATAAGTTCGTATGCAGCAACTATTGAGGCATCGTTACTTTCCTGTGTCTATAAGATATTGTCTTACATTTTATTCACATGTCTTTTGCCATAGCCCTGAGCGTGAACTCTTTTTTTTTTGGAAAGGAAGATCCAACTCTGACCATTCTTGAAAGTGGTCTTGAATATAAAACCAAAACTCACCTTTTCATAGATTTCAAAGCAGCGTATGACAGCATAATACATGAAGAGCTGTACAGTGCCCTCAAAGAATTTAAAATGCCTGAGAAATTTATACATAGGAAAAGGACTCCGGCAAAGGGATGTACTGATCTGTATGTTGTTTAATCTGGAACTTGAGATGGTGGCTTATGTGGACGAGATAAAGGACAAGGAAGCATATTTACCAGGCTTGTGAAATTGTTGGCCTGTGCTGATGATTTAGACATTGTGGGGCACTCTCTTCAGGCCGTGACTTGAGGCTTTTCTGGCACTGGAGGGCCCAGCCAGCAGACAGACTTGAAGTTAACGAGTCCAAAACCAAGTACATGATAACAAGAGACTTATAAACTAGGTGAAACAGATACTGTTGGACCTCATAACTTTGAAAAAGTATTTGAGTTTACTTACATGAGATCTATGGCCACCCAGCATATTAATCCAGATATTGAGATAAGAAAGAGGATCACGAAGCCAACAAATGATACTTTGGGCCGGACAAACAGTTGAGCAGACGGATACTTTCAAGGCAGACCAAGCTCCACCTCTATAAAACCTTGGTCCACGTGCACCCCGTATTCCTTTATAGATTGGGGTATTGGACAACTTCTAAGGGTGCCGAAAAGGAGCTCCTTATTTTTGAAAGAAAAGTTCTCCGCCGTATTTTTGGAGGTGTAAAGGTTGAAGATGTTTGGAGACGACGCACGAACCAGGAGCTATACAACGCTTTTGGGGATTCTGGTGTCAGAGAAATGAAGTTGAGGCGCTTAAGATATGCAGGGCAGATGAAGAAATGCCCAAAATATTGCTGACACAGCAAAAGCTGAGGTGGTCAGATGGTATGGCGGGAGATGCTTAAAACATCCTAGGCGTCAGGAATAAGACCGTGGCGATTGGAGGAGGCCAAGACTTGTAAAGGGTTGTAGTGCCGTGAAATAATGATAATAATAAATGAAATGACAACACCCTAGAACACATCATTTTTTTAAAAATAAGCAAAAGAAATAACTGCGAGTAGTTATAACCTCACATGCATTCTATGCAATAGACAACATATGATAAAGAATAACTAATTAGCGAACTTTAAGATTCATTGCCACAACAAAAACACAAACTACTTTAAACATTGCCAAATAACTAACACAGGCAGTATATCATTTTATTTTCAAAATGATATAGTTTTTTCTATTTTTTTTTTTTTTTTACCAATAATTAAATTATACTTTTGCCAGTAAAACAGTAATAAATTGTATTGTAATCAATTATAAATATTGTTATGTACTGCTTTATATGAAATAAAAACACAGATATGTATGTGTGCATATAACTTATGTTCTCGCGGATTGTCGGGAGACGAAATGACACACATGAGTGCTGGAAAAAGACTGCTTTATTCTTTCTTATAATTCCCTATATTTAGTATTACGTTCTGTTTACATTCCTGATATAGGATTACAGGTGATATTGTCCTATCCGTTTAATTTTCTTAACTCCTTCCTAGCAGTTTATGAATACTTCTCATAAACTTATACAACAAAACAAACAAAAACATTGAAAAAAACAACAAAAAGGAAATATACTATAAAAAGAAATACAATATAATTCAATACAAAAAATAAACAAAATTTCTCATCTTGGTTTGTAAACCTTTTGACTTATAATTATATACTGCCTACGTCTCTATGTACAACAGTTACACTCTATATACAACTTTCCTTAACTCTAGGAGAAAGGATATTCCCATATTAATCCACCTGGCTTGACCCCCTCATTAGGAACTTTAATTGCTCCACATGGAAGTTTCGCATTTTCCTTGAGTCCCTAATGCTCTGGATCGTAATAATGCTATGTCCACAAATCACGATCACTTTGAATGGACCCTCATATCTGATCAATTCCTTGCCGCGGTTTGAAGCCAATTTACGGTAGACAATCCTCCCTATTTTTATTTTCTCCGTTCTTTCGCATATCCCCACATCGCGTGCTACTTTCCTACTTTTTTTCGGATTCGATACGCCGTCACGTTTTCCACTCTATTGTTCATAAATTTCTCCCGAAAATTCTTCGTCTACTGCGGTATCCCCACTGTTCCCCCTACTATCACGCAGCCCAAAGAGTGCCTCGAATGGGGAAAATACCGTCGGGGAGTGTATGGAGTGGTTATATGCTGCCACAGCCCGTGTAAAAACTAAAACCTTTGCCACTATACCCGGAGGTGGTCTCCCAATATGCCGTGTAGTCGCTCTATTCCCCCCTCTGCTTTTAGGATATCCCGGGGTATTGATGTGCCAGGTGATTTCTAGATTTCTCATATGCTTCTTTACCTGCTTTGTCAAATTCTCTTCTTCCATCTGACGATATTCTGTCCTGTACTCCTTAGAATTCAAACCAGGTTCTCGGAGCCCCAATCACCGTATTTGAGGGCCTCTCTCAAAAGTGGTACGTTTGGTGTGGGCATCTCCTCCTGTATCCCTTTTGGTGGGTGGCTACCGTACTTCGTGGTCTAGCACACCTAACATGTTCCGACTATGTTCTCGATCGTCTTCCTCTCCCCCACCAGAAGTAACTCCTTTTCAGCGCCTGTAACCTCTTGTTCACACTACGATGGTTTGTTTTTCCCCGGTCGGGAGACGTCCATCAACACTCTGGATATTTGCTCCTCCGTAATCGCTGTGAGCAGATGGTCGAGATTTTACACCTACTATACTGAGCGTATTCGACCTTTGTCAGACCCGAGGTTCGTGTTTTGCTTTTATCTGCCGCTTTTTCGGGTTAACGATTTCCTCCATATCCGTCGACCTTCTACCCCCGGAACCCTTCCTTTTGACTACCGTTTGGTCCCCGAACTCTGCGATCCTCGTTCTCCTTCCCTCTCCGGCGTCCATTCGCTCACGAATTGTCGGATGTCCCCCGGGTTTTCACCTCTATCCTCGTCTATCGCGTTTATCTGGATTGCCCGTAACAACCAATCCACCACGACGTTTGTTCTGGACTTGCATGTCACTTCCATGTTGTATTGGCTGAGGAACTCTTTCCAACGTGTGAATCTAGCCGAAGACTCCTTCAGCTTTCCCACCCAACACAATGGCCGATGATCCGTGTTAAATTTCCAGCCAAAAACGTATGGCCTGAAATGTACCACCGCCCACTCTATACCTAGAAATTCCCGTTCTAAGGTAATGGCTCTGGCTTCTAAGCATCCTGAACTTAAAGGCAGGCTACCATCAGATAAAGATGCACCCTAAAGACAGATATAAAGGCTCTGTTTACATTCCTGATATAGGATTATATGTGATATTGTCCAATCCGCTATCTTAACTTATAAATTATAATTTCGAATGTGTGTACACATAAATGAATATATGTGTCGCTACCAAGTCTTATTCCCGCCGCATCTTCTTCAATCTAGGTTATTTCATAGTAAATAACAAATAAAATAACTGTAGATAGTGAGACCAGTATTGTAAGGAACTAGAGTATAGATCATATATATGGACCAGCTAATTTACTCCACAGTGCCCTCTTCAACCCTACCCCAACCGTCTTAGGACCACAGGTGAATTTTGTCTGTCTATGAGAGTAGAGCCAAGTCACCTTTTTTCAGAAAAGACAGGGCTGGGAAAAATCATTCCATTTTTAAGAACTGCTACTGTATATGATATTTTGGGTACAACTTTACAATCGAGACGAATTATCACTGGCTCCTGTGTCGCAGCACTAGCACTTTCTAGCGCTATTTGTGCTAACTAACTGCTTTGTATGCAATTCTAAAATTAATATTCATTGGAATTGTTAAAATTATTACTGCTTTAATTAGATATTATTTAAAATTATCAGTACTGTCGACTTCCGGTGGCCAGGAGAAATTGTAGTAATAATTTAAAGTAGTAATAATTTAAATTATGGTAAGGGCTCTACCTCAACTGAAAAGGAATTTTTGGGGAGTGTATATCTCTTGAGCGAGAGGAATTATACAGATGTGATCTAATTAAAGCAGTAATAATTGAAATGAGTGTAAGATCCCGACCTCAACTGAAAAGGACCCGTTGGTGGTTTATTTATCTCTTGGACGGACGTTGTGAACGGAAGTCGACAGCACTAATATTTCCAATGAATACGAATGTTAAAATTGAATACAAAGCAGTTACCACAAATGGTACTAAGGAGTGCTAGTGCGGCGACCTTCGGGTAGTTGCGGCAGGAACCACTGATAATATCATATTTTGCTTTCTGAGGAACCTTTTTATGGTTACATATACATATAAAACACTTATTCAGGTTAGCAGGCATGCGTGATATTTTCTCAGATGTGCAGTTAAATAAGAAAAGTGTCTGAAAGAGCAGTTGGTCAGGACCAGCATTCTCGCCATCAAAATTTATTTTTGTTTTTATTCTTCCCGCCATCGCCTTTATTGTCAGCTATTTACTCGCCACGACAATCTTTTGTTTATATTTTAAAGAGGTCTTTGAAGAGTAGTTATTAGCGGAAAACTTTAACAATTTCAAATTGTTTATTAATATAAATAAGTCTCTGGTTACCGGAATCATTCTCTCTTGAAGCCCCACCATGTGCACCTTGAGGTAGAAAAATTGGTACGGAGGTTGTCCCCAGGCTCATTACCCATTTGGGCTTAGGGAATGTTATCATTCCAAATGCCACTACGGGTGTGACGCCTGCCCGGGCGTCACAATTGTGGTGGTGCCAGAATCTCCTATGGGAATTGCATGGTGTAGACGTAGTGGTTGTGGTTAATGAGATCAATTGGAGTGGGTCTGTATAAGACCAAATACTTCTGTTGGAATCATGCCAGATAGCAGTGTTGGGCAAAAGCTAATTTCAATTACAATTGAAATTACTTACAAATTGCTGTAATTTGGAATTGTTATTAATCATAGCAATTACTTGATGAACCGCCGTTATTGTAACTTTAGTCTACAATTACTAGTTGAACCACTCATTCTGTGGTCCAGAACCTTGATGGATTTCAACCCCTCCCGAAATGATTATTTTTTATCTATTTTATTTAGAAAATTTATATTTGTCCAGGAAAGATAAATGAAATTTTCATTTTGAAAAGGGATTAACTGCTTTTGAATAGTAATCGAGTCAAAATCCAACTCCTTCTCAACTTGACTCCTGAAAATCCAACCGAGAGCAGAAATTATTAGGATTGTAAGTGTGAAATTATTAGCCCATCCGAAGTAAAATCCTCGCTACAGGCCTGTGACCAGAGACAGCACCTTGTAAACATCTCTGTACCACTATCTCATAATATGTTTTATTCCGTTTATTTATTTATTTTTTTTAAAGTTCATTATAACATTAATCAATCAAGCTCAACGTTGAAGATCTGGATTTGGTGGAACACCGCAGAACCAAGAAGGAAGATCCATAGCTGGCTTCGCCAGGCAGTCAGTGAGGGACGACCTGGTCCAGAAAATTAAAGAGTGGTTTCTTGATGAGTGAAGAACGGCTGCCTCTGGATTTATCTTAATGAAGAGAATACATCTACGAACAGGCACCTATACTGGCTAATCCGACAAAAGAGAGCAGCGGGTAGTCTAAAATATGTCCGGTTCGTGGCTGGCAGAGTGCACTGCCGGAAAGAAGACGGCTATCAATCAGGTTATCTTCATCGACCAGGCTCAAGACTTTGACATTTTCGGCTTACTGTTTGAATTTTGTCTACTCTCCACCTTCATTAAAAAGTTCAACCATCGGTCTTCAACAAATTCTCTCGTTTCCGCTCTCCATTTTATCTTATTACCGCTACTCATTAATTTATTTACTTCTTCTTTTATTTCAACTTATATCGTTTGTTATCGAGTGTATTATATGTGTTCCAACATCTTCCCATCAAATTCTGGCTGTACTCTCCTACGAGAATATGCTTTCTATGTCTAGTGACCTAACCTCCTGCCACATAATAAATTTCTTCAGTACTTTATTCATATCATCGCGAATCCCGAAATCTGGCTTAAGCCTTACATCCCTTCCTCTTCTGTCCTTCCTAACTACACCCTACACTTGTTCCTTGCCTAACTATACCCTCATCCGCCACAACAGGGTAGGCCTGAGTGGCGGCGGTGTACTATGAATGTCCATGACAACCTGAAGACATGAATCCTTGGTTACTCTCTACCATCCTATTGTCTACAAATCGAATTCCTTATTGTCGAGATTTCCTGTAATGCTTATTCTCTTCTTTATGCCGCAGTATATCGTTCTCTCGTTCCGTCTTTTGAATCAACCCTATTCAACTTCCTATGAATCAATCCTAGATTGAGATGGAATATATTCCTGCTCTCTGATTGATCCCATGGTAGATAGCGGATTGATCCCAAACGAAATCGCATACTAATATTATCAGTCCAGATGGCATTCCCGTTAAATTTATAGGACCCCGATAATTTAATAATTCCCATCATTACTTTGAGTTAGGGTGATTCTTCCTCTCCCTCCGTGGACAATATTTCCTATATCAAATAATCAACAACCATCGCGCTTGCTAAGTCTACAATCTACTCCAATTCAAGTCCTCTATCCACTATCTAACCACAAGATATCTACCTTCTGAACTTTCACAGATCTGCCTCATTTCAACACTCCTTTATTGCCTGCTCTATCATTTTCTGTAATTCTCTCTCTCTTAAAATCCAACATGCCCTTTCCATTTAAAACCCTCCTATTCCAATTCCTCTTCAAAACCCAATCAGGCGCTGGCTTCAGTTCATTACCTACATATTTATGAATATAAACAAACATGTAATATAACTTACAGTATAGTTTTTCGTTATGTATGCTTCAAGAATTTATTTCTTTTTTATTTCACTTTATTTTGTCATTTACGATTTCAATTTTACTAAATTAGAATATACTCCTTATGTTGTTTATTTCCGATATAAATTTTTGTATATAGAATTTTTTTTCTATCTTTTTTTCACTATATGAAAAAAATAAATGAATTCATTCTTTAAGCTAAAACATTACGATAAAAAAACCATTTTTTAAATAAGAGGTAATTTTTTTTTATTGTAAGGTTTTTGGTTAAAGGATGAATTTTTCATTTTTTTTTATTAGTGATATGTTGTTTCTCTATTCTTCATTTTGTATTATTTTTATCTATTTAATTTTTCCATTTATATTTGTTTTTCAATTTTTTTTTCCAGCATATTTGCTTATTGGATTAGCAAATTTTATTATGATTAAAAATATGTAACACTTATAAATAAATATTGTAATGGTCTCAGAAATTAACCTATGAGGAGTCCTTGCGGCTTCCAGCAAATGGGAGTGAAATGCGTTGTTGCCAGTCATCTGCAATAGTAACATATTGGATTCAGCAAGATAATCCAACTAGCCTCTTTCATTCCTACTCCAGCACATAACCTACAAGAGGTGCCCCTGTTAAGCTGAATAACCCAGTGGAAGGTTGGGCTGGTTGCCTGGGATTGGTTATCCCAGCAGGAAGCTGGGTCAGTGAGCTGAGCAGTGCTGGGGGTTCAAGGCTTACAACCTTGATAGTCAACAACTTATTACCTTCGGGTGACCAAACCTAATCACTTGTGTGATAGATTGTATAAAATATGAAGTACAGACTTAATAAACATAATACCTCAGGTGGAAAACAATCCACGCATAGCTCATCGGATTCTGAGGTACCTACACCTTCATATGACCCAGTTGGATCTACACGAAACCATAAAAGGAATATCACATACCTAGCTACAATCAATATAAACTCCTTGATTAAGACCGGAAAGCTTAAACACACACATAAGTCCTGAACGACAAGAACATCAATACAGCAGCCCTCCAAGAGACTAGGATTCCCAGTACTGGGATTCCCTAGAGGAAACCCTAGACAAGGTCCCCAATAACCATATGACTGTACTGCTAGTAGATTTCAACGCCCAGATCCGTAGGGAACAGAAATACCGGAAGATTGTAGGAAGATATCCTGCCCGTAAGAGAACCAACACCAACGGAGAACGCTTAATCAGTGTATGTACCAAGTATGGATTATTCTTGATGTCTATGGCTTTCAAACACCTTCCCAGGAAGGTCATGAAGTCAATGCCCAAATATGTTGGGCGAGTTCCAGATTGACCACATAGCAATAGACAGGCAGCACTGCCGGGACATAATGAATATCAAGGTGCTACGAGGAGCCAACATCGACTCTGATCACTACCTATCTCTGGTCCAGACGAATCTGAAGCCACTAAACAAGACCACTGGTAAGCTAGCGAAGAACACGAAGATCCCTAGGTTTGATATCACCAAATAATCACTAATAGACCTGAAGAGAACAAGCATCCGTGGTGGTCCAGGGAATGTGATGAAGCTATAGAGGCCAGGCGACTAGCATGGATCAAATGGAACCTACATAATAATGAAGATAATTTACAAGCCTTTCTTACACAAAGGAAGACCACATACAGCATCATAAGAGGCGCCAAGAGGAAGCATAACAAAGAACTGATTAAGCAAGCAGAGGAAGATTTTTTAAGGAACAACTCTAGAGACCTATATAAGGGCCTCAAGCAACAAACAACCCAGTTAATGCCCTCTTCCTTACATCTCCAGAGAACAGATGGATCACTGTGCCTTAATGACACCGACTGCACCATGACCCTAGCTGAATACTTCCAAGGACTTTTAAACACCGAAGAACCTACGGAGCGTCTTCCAGCTACAGAACCAGCTAACCCTAATTCCGAGTACATCCCTCCTCCCACCTACAAAGAAGTCGGAGATGTCAATAGACTCCTCGGGAACAATAAAGCCTCTGGAGAAGACGGGATAGTAGCAGAAATGCTGAAACATGCCGGAGAACACACATTCAGGAGAATACATAAAGTGATCCTAGACATATGGGCTAGTGAGAGGCTCCCAGATGATTGGATGTCAGCCATTATCCATCCGATACACAAGAAGGGAAGCAAAACAGACCCCAGCAACTACAGAGGAATATCGCTCCTTGCTGTCACCTATGATATTTTCCAAGATTGTGGAACGGCATGTAACGAGACAGCTGGACAATGAGTAAGGAGAATATCAAGCAGGGTTCAGAGCATCGAGGTCCGGTACCGAACAAATACAAAACCTGAAGACCATCCTTTAATACAGCAAGAAAAGAGCCAATGAGTAGCTTCTTTGTCGACTTCCAGAAGGCATACGACTCTGTGGACAGAATTAGTCTCTTCAACACCCTAAGAGAACTAGGACTCAAAAATAGGCTGGTGCAAGCCACCCCACACAATACCACAGCCAAAGTAAAGTTTAGAGGACAGCTCTCGGAGAATTTCGCCATTAAAACAGGGGTGAGACAAGGAGAAGGCATCTCATGCATATTATTTAATTGTGTCCTGGAAAAGATCATTAGAAAGTGGACGAGATCCCTACCAGCTAACACCGGATTAAGGATGGGGATCAAAGCAGACAACCTAAGGATCCCATCCTGGCCTTTGCTGATGATCTTACTTTGTTGTCAAATGACATAGGTGTTGGTCTCTTGATCAACATAGGAAAGACCTAGTTTGTTACCAACAACCCCTAGAACAATGAGAGTCAGTGATAATATCTACATCAAGAGAGCCAGAAGTGTCAAGTACCTTGGAGAAAGGTTTTCAGAGGACCTCAGCGAAACAGTGGCTCTCGAACACAGGAGACTCAAACTAGACAAAGCATACCTGTAGAAAACTGTACGCTTCCAAACATTTATCGATGAATGTCAAACTAAGACACTACAATGCAGTAGTCAGACCTTCAGTCCTCTATTCAGCAGAGTGTCCTAACTAAGAAGACACCATTAAGAGCTCTTGAGGTGCAAGAGAGAAAGTTAGTTAGTAAGAAACTATAGAAAGTTATAGTAGGACCAAGGATTCTACAAGACGGAAGACGATGGTATAAACCAAATCGTGAGCTCTACCAGCATCAAGAAAATCTCATAGATGCTATCAGAAGAAGGCAACTGACTTACAACAGACACCTGTCCAGAATGGACTCTGAACAGGTTGTCCCATAGGATCTTCAAGATTGCTAGCAGGGGCAAAGCCACTGGATTCTTGTGTATGAAGCAAGTAGAGAAGGATCTTGCGGAACTCCATATTAACCAAAATGACATAGATGACTGGAGTAACTATCATATAACTGCCAAAACTACACCTTTCGTAACGTCCCTCACAGAAGATACCCACAGATCAAAAGACGAGACCAGGAAATGGTCTAAGGAGCACAAGATTGAATTTAGCAGGAAAATGAAGGACTACTGGGCCATCAGAAAAGCTCAAGGCACATATAAGAAAGCAGCTGCCAAACCCACCACTCAGAACACCAATCGCGGCAAACGACGATGACAGCAAGAAATATACAGCTAAAACACAAGCAAGGTGGTCCATAGATGGCCCTAACGAACTAAAAAAATATTTTAATATAATTTTGGTAACTATGTACATATACACTTAATATTTTTGTATTCATTTACCATAAAAGGTCTTTAGGCCAGAAACAATAATTATTTTTGTATACCATTGTTATTCTTAAGACATAGTCCCAGAATAATTTTTTTTTTTCTATTCTAAATGTAATTATTAACCATAAATATACTTTGGTAGTTTTATTCTTAGAAATTAATTCAATATCCTTTGAATTCTTATCTGCAGATTGGTTTCACCCCATAAGTATTTTATGAGATACGAAAAAGGGGGGAGGTCCTGTCCCAAGGAAGGTTGTAATCACTGGGAGGAAATAGAAAATATAATATTAATTTATTTATACTTAATTAAGCCTTATTTATTTATGGCCCCATCACATTACAGTTGCCTACAAGTATCCTCTATATCCATAATCAGATGTTCATAAATGTTCTATTGATATAACCTAGAAATAGACATGGGTAGGCTATATAATCCCCACAATACTGAACTTTGTTGTACAGGGGTCTAAACGATGGGCATGGTCATATGCAACCAAGAGTTTTACTATATAGATAACAAAGATTAGGAAGAGGTTTTCAAATGCCAGGATTCTTTTCATAAAAACCATTTCTGAATTTCTAAAAGAGTATCTCAATGGAAACCAGTTTTCTCCAACTCTGATTTTTTTCATACTTTCACTTAAGTTTCTCTTAATATACATAAATTGATCCATAATGCCATTAATGCATTATTGGATGTATGCAACCCCAGACCATAAATTTGCCTTCTCCAAGACCTCTACCCAACAAATCATGATTTGGAATTATCTTCACAGTCAAATATCCATCAGTAGTAATTTTTTTTAAGTCATCTTACTTAAATTGTTGAGTAAAAATTAAAAATTGAATTATAATCTGATTTTATAAATCACTCTTGGTGACTAAGAGTACACAGTGAAATAAGGTTGTTGCACATGAAAGAGGGTCATTTGTGCAATTTAGCTTTTATAAAATGTTCTCAGGCATAATGTTAATAAGTAAATTAAATATAAATCAAGGTATATGAATAACAAATACCATAATTGATTTTAAATGAAATTATAATATATGACATTATGTATGTATATATGACAGTATAATGTGATAATGAATTATTAACCTGACAAGTCATATATAGTATTAACACCTTATTTAAAACATGGTAGGTTTTAAGGTTTATGAAAATATTTTTAACTATAAATAAAATATAAAATGTTTTCAGACATAATATTAATATAAATAAACTAAATTAAAATCATGAATAACAAAGAGCATAATTAACTTAAAACCACATAGCTTACTTAGTTGATAAGATGAACACCCTTAGCTCACGTATCAACTTTTAACACATTTTATGGCCCATCGCATTTTAAACACAGTTTAAACTCTACTAGTTGCATAAATTTACGATCATTGGTTATGAGCCCAAAGAAATACTGTATCGCTCATGCGGGTCTCATTACCACATAAGGGAACACTAAATGAATGGTGGATGTGGAGAAGTTTCTCTCTGTTGGATTTGATGGATTCGCTAACCAAAAATGAGAGATTCCAGACTTGCTGGAGGGTGTGATGTAGGTTTTAACGTTCTGCTCAATTATTTTTTAGCTAAAAAATATCACAAACAGTCATGGATCTCTCTGAGGTAAACTTGTCATCCTTTCTGGTCTCTGGTGGGCATTGCTTCTGGATACTCATGGTTCAAATTGAATATAAGAGATTTTGGTATAGGGATTTGGAATGTTAGAAATCTAAATACATCTGTTGGGTTACAATCAGTTATAAAAAAGATTAAGTGATACAATTTAGATACATGTCTCAACTGAATAGGGGAGGGCTCTATTTGATACAGAGGGAGTGGTAAATATTGTTTAGGTACTGGATCCCTGATTAGGAATAGATTTATTTCTGTACTGAGTTTGAATTGTGCTTGTACAAGGGGCCCTTACACATTTGGTGTAATGAGATCATGCTCTATAAAGTATTTACTCTTACAAAAAAGTAAGTTTTTACAATACTGAGGTATCAAATTATAGTAACTGAACCTTTTTGATCAAAATATTTAAATTACGATTTATAGGATAAAACTTAAACTCAGGGAATAATGAACTCTAGTTTTTATAAAATTTATTTAACCTAAGCTTTCATTTCTTTGGATTTTTTTCCTCTTTCTTTTTGACTGCAGATTCCTTTTTCTTTACGTCTTCACATCCTTCAATATACTTTTTTGGTATTCCATATTTTTCTGTAACAAAATAAAGAAACACCCAAACTTATTTTTTTTGGAATAACTGTCTTCTAAAGTGTAATGATCCTATTTTGATTTTTATGAGATCATATAATTCTGATTTATATTTAATACAGTTAATTTAATGAGGATTATCACATTAAAATTTATTTGGCTGAAAATTTAATTGACTTAGGCTTAAAAAAAAGGGTGAACTCTGTTGTAATAGGTTTTAAAGAATAATCAGTTGATAACTTATTCAAAAGACAAATTATTTTTCTATTACTATTTTTACTTTCACTTACCAATACAGTCAGTTCTCGATTTACAACCATTCGGAATTACGACAAAAAAAACATTTTTTTGTTTTTGTCATGAATTGCTCATTCCTGGCATAAAACAAGATAATATAATCGATTTAGTCTGACATCTGGATGAAACCGTCAATTTTCTCAGCTAATGTCCAGTCAGTTACCCTTTGTATGCGTTTGAGGATGATTATCAAGAAGATATCAGTAACAAAGAAGATGAAAATATCCTAAAATAAATGTTATATCCAAATATAATATATCTCGTAACTATTTCACTAAGCATTCAGCAAGCAAATAAAATATTTTTATGTAAATACTTTAGAGTTTTATTTTTTGTCCAACTTACGACTGAGGTTGATGAACGGAACTCCGTTGTAACTTGAGAACTGACTGTATATGAAATATGCAGGGTGTTCAAGACTTGATTGACGCTCTCCTTAAAATCCGCAATTTTTGGAATTTAGGGGGGAAACTTAGTGGGCCACAACTGTTTTGCCAGCGCACATCATCCTGGAGTTTTCAATGGAATGGGGTATATTTTATGACGGATTCTTATAGAAAATCAAATACTAAAGTTATGTTACATCAGTGAAAATAACAATCTGATTCTTCGGAAAGGCGCTATTCACAAAAAATCAGATTTTTCAAGCAAATTTTCATTTTCCTCCAAAAGAAAGCCTGGTATAAAAAACATCTCCATTATAAACATTGTAGCTAATTAAATTCGAAAACAAATTAACTCATGTACAGAGTCCTATGCTTAGTATTAATTGGCACAATCCTGTTTGAACATAAACTCAAATTGTTATTTTGATGAAAAGGTCGGGTAGAATTCTCGATTGTGGTGCGTGTTTGATGACTATTTCTTTCTTCCAGGAGGGTCTGTCCTTGCCACTCATTGTACCAATCTAGGAAAAGCACAATGATCCTGAAACCTCAGCGTAAAAGCGAGTAGCCGTTAAATTTGCACAAAATCATAATCACCCATTTATAGAATCACACTTGCCAGACTACGCACAAACTGAATAAATTCTCCAAAGCCCCAATTTTGATGTCTCTGATAAGGCTATCACAGGTAGTTATGAAAGGATTACCAGTGATTAACAAAAGACAGTGTTTTGTGAGTTCCTTTGCTTTAAGGTGCTAATTACACAGACAAATTTCAAAGAACAAGATTGTATTACTTTGAATGTACTGTAAGAAACGGTCATCAAACACGCACCATATTCAAGAATTCTACCCGACCTTTTCATCAAACGACAATTTGAGTTTATGTTCAAACAGGATTATGCCAGTTAATACTAAACGTAGGGCTCTGTACATGAGCTATTTTTTTTTTGACAATTTAATCAGCTACAATATTAAGAATGGAGGTATTTTTGATACAAGGCTCTCTTTTGGAGGAAAATGAAAATTTGGCAGAAAAAAATCTGATTATTTGGGATTAGCACCTTTCTGAAGCGTCGGATCGATATTTTCACTGGTATAACATTGCTTTAGAATTTGTATTCCCTATATGAATCCAACATAAAATATACCCCATTCCATAGAAATTTCCAGATTTGTGTGCGCTAGAGAAGTACTGGAGAAAATTAGGGGGTTGAATATGAGCTCAAAAGAGACTTCAGGCGATACATTTGTGCCTTACCAAGTTTCATTCCTATATACCAATAATTATGGATTTTAAGAGGAATTTTGATCAAACTCGTTATATTAATGTACAATTAAATGCTCTTTAATATCAGCTAGGTCTTAAACTCGTTGAAATAGCCTGACAGAGCTTAAATGCCGAATTTTCAAAATGGTTTCCTCTAAAGTACCTTTAATTTTGTTTATTTGTAATAATAACCGTCTCTTATTGTTAATAGTAATAAAAAATGAATAAATATAAACTATAAAGAAATTTTATAATTAACTAAAGGAGATAAAAGAAGAAATATTTTCTCAAGTTGAAAAACATTTTTCAGGAATAAGAGCAGTTATATAGATGTATAATATACCGTTGGAAAGCTAAAGATTTTAGAAAAAGTAATATCTAGCATATAAAGCCATAGAAAGTAATGAAGAGTGCCGAAAAATGCATACATTTAAGTGATTGCTGTAGTTAGCAATTTCTATTTTTATACTATTTAATGAAAAATAAATATTTCCATGGAAACTAAACAGGAAATTTTAAAATTTATTTCAAGTAGTGTGGCAAGTGAAAGTTGTGTGATTCGTGCACTGCACCAGATTTTCTTTTCCCCACAAAGCCAACATTGGACTTCCCAGTGGTTTAGAATTTTTTAATATTCACTTCTGTCCTTTTATTGACCCCAGCTTTGTCCTAAAATCAGATTAGTGAGTTACATCATGTCGTTACCACTGCAAAGAAAAGATAAAGGGCTGTATTTAACACCTGTGCGGTGCAGTTGAGCTTGAAGGTAATCGGACCGCATTATCATCCAGGAGCATGCCGCTGATTTGCCTTTTAATCAGGTTGTAAGAAATCCTTCCACAAGGATTGCTCAAGATTGTTGACTTTGTGAGGAAAAATTATTAATATGAAAAAAATTAATCTTTTGAATAAGTTATCAATTGATTATTCTTAATGACCTATTACAACAGAGTTCACTTTTTTTGCTAAGCCAAAGTCAATTACATTAATTTGGCTGATTATTTGCATTTTTTTCTATTCTAAACAAACTATTTCTGTTTTATAGAATCTTTTATAAAATCCTACAAGATATAAGTTGTATAAAAATTGAAATATTAAATGCTGAAGCACAAAATAAAATAAAAACAGTACACACCAGTCAAAAGTTGAGCAATGAAGGTTTTTTGATTTCCTTGAATTTGAAATTGAACAGATTTTGAATTTTGTGAAGTATTTATGGTAGAACTGGCTGCTACACCATGCTGACATTCTTTAGAAAATTCATTTATATTAATTCCAAATACTTCAAGATTGTCAACTAAAGTAACCTACAAATTAGAAACATACATTGTAAAATCAAAGAAATGATAATTACATGTAATAGTGATACAGCATAACGGACAGAATATTATATAAACATTATTAAAGTAATATCTAAGCGGACAGTTGAACATCTATAATAATGGGAAATATAACTTTAATTAATTTAATAATGAAATGAAATCAATGCAAAAGAAAACTATAAGAGAGATACATAGATATAAGAATTTGATTGTAAAAAAAAAACTGTACTGTGGAGAGTACAGCAAACTATGCAAAACTACTTATTCCAAGATCCTATACTCCATCAGACTGCATATAGGAAATACTTTGGATGGTAGTAGAATAGTCTTCCTGTTGCCTTATCTGTGACAGTTCAGCTATCAAACTCGTTTAACTCAACCTCCTTAGGGAGTTCATCTTCTCTTTTCCGCTTTACTCAATAACTTCAAGATGGAAGCGTACTGTTGTCCACCTTCCCCAAATTTTGAGAAGGGAGCATCCCAGACATCTCCTTTAGTACATTATTAATAGTGGCCAGAGTGTTAATGAAGAATACAAGCTCAATATAATCTATTGATTACAGAAAAGAGGATTACTCTGCCAAAATGTTCAGTCTGAATCAGCATTGGTGTGCTTGGAAAATCCATGTCTATTAAGATAGTAATACAATACTCAATGATTTTAACTCTGCCATAGCTGGTCCCAAGCCCGTGCTGAGAAAAGAGGAGCGATACCTTGCTGTAACCTGAATGGGTGCGCCCTCGGGAACGAAGAACTGTCTCAGGAAGTAGGGACATCATTCCATCCAGAGCCCTGAAGCAGCGAGGGAACAAGCCTAGGAGCTTTGAGGAGGCAGCCCCTCCACCAAGCTTTGGGCTTATATTCCGCAAGTCCGAGAACAATATTATAAAAGAAATCAAGATGAAGAAAAGTTGGACAGATTTAATGGAACTGACCTTTGTCATGAAATTCAGGACTAAGATTGGATGCTGGAATGTTTGGATAATGTCGGAAATAGGAAAGCTTGCCCAAGTAGAAAAAGAGATGAGGTATAATATGGAGATTTTGGGGCTGAGCGAAATAAGATGGAATGACTTTGGGGAGCACAGGACCCCGGAAGGCTATACCTTATTATATTATAGAAGGACCGGAGTAAACCCAGAACGGCAGAGCGATGAGGGATTCCTACTCATTAAAAAGGCAAAGAAAAGTATAACTGAGTGGACCCCAGTATCTGACCGAACTATTACTATGAGGATGACCTCTAGAGTTCGGAAGATCACTATTGTGCAGTGTTACGCCGCCACGGAGGTGAGTGATGATACAGACAAGGACGCCTTCTACACAGTACGCTGAATAAGGTGAAGAAGCAAGACATGGTCATTCTCATGGGCGACTTCAATGCACAGTGTGGAAGTAACAATGAAGGAGTGGAGACATTCATGGGAACAAATGGTCAGGGGAAAATGAATGACAATGGCAAGAAGGCTTTTAAACCTCAGTATACATTATAATTTAGTCATTGGGGAAACTTTATTTAATTAGGGATTGATAAATTATTTGCCACTTCTATAATTTTGTTTTATTGAAAACTAGTTTCAAATGTTATACATTCATCTTCAGTTCTAAAAACACAAAAATTCAAAAATAAGCAATTCAAAATATAGTTTGGTATTGTTATACATATTAAATTAGATGTAATATAAATCAGTATTATAAAACATTTATGAATTTAATTAAGACAAGAAATCAAATACAGGTTGGTACTCACCAAGGTTGAAATGGATAATATCAAACAGAAAAGTTTGTACTGGTTTCTTCTCGCACTGAACTAACAATGAAAGAAAGGAAAGGTGGGATGTTCATAGGTAAACGGTTTAAGGGTCGGGGTTTTTTCCAGTAATGCCGGTGAGTAATTGGTTTTTCTGTTATAGACGGGAATAAATTTAAGATTGGACTATTGGAGATATTTATTTGGTCATTTAAGCAAAAATCTGGATTGGATTTGAAGGATTTTATTATTTCAAGTGCTTCATATACATTTAATTTGATGCTGTTTTCAACGTGATGTATTAATTTAACTCCTGAGTCTTTGATGAATTTATGTTTTTTTTTTTTTATTTAAATGAATTGCAAAGTTGGAATTCTCTGTCTTATTATTATATGCACGAAAACGTTTCTATAATCTCTGATTTAGTGATCTTCCAGTTTTTCCCGTGTATTTGGCTAAACAATCATTACATATAGGCATTTATCAATCCCTAATTAGATTGATCCTTCTATGCCATCATGCAGATGTCAACTGAACTCTATTTATACATAAACCCAGCCATAAAACTACATGGGCATCCCGTGACAACCAAACAGTCTCCCAAATCGATCACATTGCAATCAGTCGGAAGTGGCGGACGTCTCTACTTGATGTTAGGAATAAAAGAGAAGCCAATGCAGGTAGTGATCACCACCTCTTAATAGCTGATATAAGATTAACGTAGGCAGCGCATCATCAGGGAAGACAAGGCTGTGCCCGACCTAAGAGACTTGATCTGTGAACGAAAACAAGAAGAAGGAATTCGTGTTAGAACTCCAGAACAAATTTATAGTGCTGGAAGAGCAGGAAGCTGACTTGAAAGAAATCTGGACCAACATGTAAGTTGCTTTCCAAGATGTAGGAGAGAAGGTTCTGGGTTTCAAAGATAGAAATAGAAAGGAATGGTTGTCAACAGAGACTTGGAATCTTGTGGAAGGGAGGAGGTGACTGAAGCTGGAGATAAACAAGGCGACCACTAAAGAAATAAAAGATGTTCTAACTAGGCGATACTCTGACAGGAATAAGGTGGTGAAGAAAGAGGCAAGAAAGGACAGAAGAGAGTGGATTTCCAAGATGGCAGACACAGCGGCTAGGTGCAATAATTCCAAAGAACTACACTGGATAACAAATTTACTTGTGGGTAAAAGGAAAAGAATAAATAAGCCGGTCAAAAATAAGATCAGTGAAATTCTGACTGAGGACAATGCTCTGGATAATGGTGGTATCAGTACTTAGACGAGCTATTGAAACAGCAGGATGAGGAGTGGTGCTTGGGAGGTACTCCAGAAGCAGCTTGGGAAAGAAGAAGAAGGGAGACAAGGAAAGATATACAAATTAATGATGAGCCTCCCTCTGTAATGAAAATCACCAAAGCCATAAAGTCCTAAAGAATGATAAGTCTGTGGGGATCGATAACATCCAGGTGGAACTATTCAAAAGCATGGCTGGAGGGTGTGGCTGAGTGACTCTTACCGATTTTCCGGAAAATATGGATGGGAGCCGTGTTGCCGAAGGACTGGGTCAAAGGGATAATGGTGAAGATGCCAAAAAAGGGAGACTTTACTGAGTGCAGCAATTGGAGAGGGACCACGCTGCTCTCGGTGCCTAATAAGGCCCTGTCCAGGATTATCCTTAGGAGAATACAGCCTGAGGTTGAAAAATACCTTAGCAGAGAGCAGCACAGCTTTAGGCCGAATCGTTCCTGTATAGATCTAATAAATACTATTAGGATAATTGTGGAGCAGTCCGGAGAGTATCAAAATCCCTTCTGCATGGTGTTTGTGGATTTCCTGAAGGTGTTTGACAGTGTGGACAGAGGCAAAATTTGGACCACCCTGGAAAGATGGAAGATCCCAGAAAGAATTATAATGTTCATCCAGGCAATATATGGGGAGTTCCAGGATTAACAATAAATGTATCCAAAACCGAAACAATCAGGATAAAAACAAGAAATGTGGAGCCAATCACAATCCATGGCTAAGCAATAAAAGTGGAGACCTTTCCATACCTTGGAATTGTAGTGATGAGAGATGGAGGAGCTAATTGCAATGTGGAAAGCAGGATCAGAAAGGGAAAAGGTGCTTTCGTGCAGCTCCGCACCCTGTGGCATGCAAAGGAAATAAGTCTGGGCACAAGGATCCGCATATTCAACTCGGAGACATGGAGGGTGATCTGATCCATCTCAGCCCGTCTGCAAAGCTTTTGCAATAGATGCTTGAGGTCTATCCAGGGAATTTGGTGGCCAAGAACCATTTCAAATGAGAAACTACTGAGAAGGGCCAAGCAGAGGGGAATAGAAGATGAAATCAGGCTAAGAAAATGGGAATGGATCGGACACACCTTAGGATGAAAGAAGGCATTGCCTGGGAGGCTCTTGAGTGGAACCCTCAGGGACAGCATCGAGTCGGCAGGCCGAGGAAGAGGTGGAGGAGTTCTGTCCTGGAGGAGGCAAAGAAGCACAATCATACTTGGGCAACCCTCAAGGAGATGGTTCCAGACAGAGATAGATGGTGGAACTTCATCAGGGCCCTATGTCCCATGTAGGGATAACAGGAATTAAGTCAAAGTCAATGAGTTTAATCTTTCCTAGAGGCAAAAGCTAGGACGTCTGTATATCCACCTCTCTTTAACCTATTAGTCTCACAGCATTTCATATGCTCCTTTCTTGTTATACAGCCTAAAAGATTATCTCTTTTTCACTAATCTACCACCAAGTACCAAGTTGTTACAAAAGTCCTTGTCCATTAGTATAGCTTTATTTTAGAGTACATATTTTAAACATTATTGAATACTACTCTTCAAAGTAAAGTCCATTGTTTTCAACTACTTTCACCCATCTTTCTGCCAGTTGGATTTGATGGCGTTACTACTCCTTTGGTTTTGAGGCAAACAACTCTTCACATCCAATTTTTACATCCTCTTAATTATCTAAGATCCGATCATTTAAAAAATGAGCCATTGATTTCAACAAACTATAATCTGATGGTGCTATACCTGGGATATATGCAGGATGAGGCAAAACGTTTACTCCTTGCAGTTCCGATAAGTTTTGCTTGGTAAAATGAGAACGATGTGCAGAGGCATTGTCGTGTTGCAAAATGGCTTGGTGGTTCCTGTTGACCAAATCTAGATTGGACTGACATTGAGAAAGACTGATGTAATAACATATAAAAATAGCCTCTTTAGTATTAAAGTGCAAACACTTTGGAGGCCTTATCACTGATGCAATTTAGAAGTACATTACACAAAAATGGTTTATATCATGACCCCTAGGAACCTTTAGGAAAGGTTTTAACTAGATCTTTTGTATTTCAACAGGAAACGTGTAGGCCTTCATGGCTAATGCTGCACATTACCTGGAGCATCACTGTTCTTTGGTTTTTAAGTGTAAAATGGAATTTTAAATGCAAAAACAACAGAACATATGATTTTAATTTTTTTAAATTAAAAAATAAGCCATTAAATATAATTTAAAAAATATAGAAAGAACAAAATACTGAAAAAGATAATTACTTTTTTGTTAGAAGCCTTGGTAACAACAGATAGTTTAATTAATGGCAATTTTCCTTTACCAGAAATTAACCCATTGTAGGGTGTTTTTATAAAATATAAATTGCTCATTTTCTTGAAAATACCATCAAATAACTTTTCCCAAGTTGTTAGACATTCTTTGATTCCTAAGATGCTTGACAATACATCATCCAACCTGATATATCTAAAAAAAGGTTAACAAAATAGTTATTAACTTCAGATTTAACTTAGCAAAACAAACATCTATTGGACAATAAATAAATTTAACTAAAATAATGGCGCTAGAAAGAATATCATTTTCTTCACAGTCATTCTTATCATTCCTGCTGCCCATTCATTTACAAAATTTGTATTTGTAATGATATGAATGCCTGCCAATGGTCGATACTATGCAGTCTCCTTCTTTGCACAGTAGTGAAATTGTAGAACAGCCACTCCTACAGCTAGTAAGTGAAGGTGTCGACGAGGCGTCTTGGTAGCTCCTTGCATGATAGGTGGTAAACCCTCTTTGGCTGGCTAAGAGCTGATGGGTGGGCAAAATCCAAGCAAACCGATCTTATGGGAAAACATATGCAGCAGGTTCTGGTTGGTAACATCACCGAGATCCCCAGTTCAGTACACCAAGCACTTACACCAGAACAGTACTCTCTCACACTGGGGAAGCCAGTGCCAAGTCAGGAAACTTCAAAAGTCAGGATGCTTCATGAAGGCAGCCCCTACCCCTGACTTGGGGGCAGAGCTTGAGCTGATAACCCTCTCCCCTTAAAAAGAAATTATTACAGAACCTTCATAAGGATATGACAGACTGTTTTCAAACACCATAATGCCAGCTAGATGAATTTTCAACTGGGACCATGGTCGACTGATCACTCAATTGGACCATTGAAAATGGAGATCACTGCTATTCAGGAGGTAAAATGGAGGGGGAACAGGATGCTCTCCAAAAAGCACCACATGATATATTATAGCTGAATCTAGCGGAATCAAACATTTGGGACCGGGTTCATTGATAGTATAAGAATCTCTCAACTGATAATTGATTTTAAACCCATTAATTCTAGGATATATTACTAGTGAGTTTATCATCATCAATGTGCATGCTCTAAAAGAGGAAAAGGAGCTGTTTTACCATTTGCTCGAAAGGTGTATAGATGATTGTCCTGTAGCTGATGTAAAGATTGTGCTTGGTGACTGCAATGCTCAAATCAGAGGAGTGTAAATTTCAGCAAACTATTGGAATGCACAGGATACAACAAGAATCAAATGATAATGTTCAGAGGCTCTAAGCGGAAGATAGAAGACATAAAAAGCAGCTATCATAGAAGCCTGCAGTGATGTTTAAGACCAAGAGGAGTACTCAATGAATTTATGAGCAATGTAAGCAAATAACCAACAAGAATAATACTGCATATTGTCGAATGATACAAAGAAGAAATACAAGAAATTCAGCTGAGCAATATCATATGAAGTGTAGAATTGAAAAAAGTTTATATCAGAAAAAGAAATAGGAAAGCGATCAATAGGAAGAAGTTGAACATCTTAAAAACTTAATGAAACCAGAAAGTTTTATCAGCTGGTTACTTCCAGTCAAAAGCCATTTAAGCTACAAATAGTAGCATGTGGAGATGTTGACGGCACACTGCTGAATGATGAGAATAAGGTATTGGAGAGATTATTTCAACAGTCCCTTAAATGAAAACAGGGAAGCAATGCAAGAAATCCCAGAGAGGGGCCTTGAGCCACCAGATCTTGAGGAGATGTAAGAAACAATAAATCACTTTAAAAATAATAAGTTACCAGTAGCAGACATTATCCACGGAGCACTCTTGAGATATAGAGGAGAGATAGTCAAAAGGTTCTAGTATGACCTAATAATGGACAGACGATTGGTATATGACAGTCATAAGTCCTATAGATAAGAAAGGAAACATTCTGAAAATAAAGAGGAATATTTCTACTCACAATTGGCTACAAAATATTCACAAGGTTACTGTATCAGAGACTACGTCCAATTGCAGAATGAGAAATCATAATGAATCAAGCAGGGTTCATGAGAAGTCGAACAACTGGAGATCAAATTTATTCCATAAGAACAATTCTAGAGAAAGCCAGAGCACAATATCACCAACATAGCAGATTCATTACACCTCAAAGCCATGGAAATGGTTCAAAAGCAAGGAAATTGGGTGCCATATGAATTAAGGCCAAGAAATGTGGAAAGGAACTTTTTCACCAGCGAACAGCTGCCCCAAAGGCTGGTGATAAAAAGTGGATTCATGATGACAATTCAAAGTATAAGAAATCATTGGATAAGCACGGCGATGCATCAACATCAACGGTGAAGCCTAATATTCATTAATAAATGCCCATGCTCTGTATTTGTTGGGATCAGCAGGGTGCAGTATATTATGAGCTGCTAAAACTGAATGATACCATCAAGAAGGATCGCTACCGAATACAATTAATGTTTTTGAGCAGAGCATTGACGGAGAAATGGTCAGAATAAGAGCAGAGACACGAAAAAGTGATTTTGGAGCACGGCAATGCACGACCACATGTTGCAGTACCAGTCAAAAACTATTTAAAAACACTCAAATGGGATATCCTAACCACATATATGCCATATTCTCAAGATATGCTCCTTCCGACTACTACTTGTTTCAATCAAAGACTCAAGGTCTGTCTGAGCAGCACTACCACAAGGAATGAAAAAAATGGGTTGATTCTTGGATTGCCTCCAAAACCAGTTGTTCTTTTCAAACGGAATTCTTATGCTATCATAAGGATAGAAAAAAGTAGTGGCTAGAGATGGATAATACCTTGAGTAATCAATTTGTCACCATTTTTACAATAAAGCCCCAATTTTCACAAAAAATTCTTTAAAAAATTACTTGTACGCCCAATAATTCAATACAAGTACTTCTCACTTTATGACTGAGTTCTGTTCTGACAACTACCTCATTAAGAGAACTGATCGATAGGCGAGCTAGTGCCTGGTATACAGGATTAATGAAAATTTTTAAAAAGTAAGCAGCAAACTTCAAATTTATTCATAAACAGACATGCATATGTGCATATTGTCATTTGTTTATTTGGTTATCTGGAGTTGTAGAGGATCCAGATATGGGAGATGACCACAACGAAAAAAACGGTACAATTAGCCATTAACCAACACTTCAGCTGAGAAAGGGGGTATCCCTAATTGTAGGCAATAACCTTAGTAAACTTGATTGGTCGTGAGTGGGGGTTAAGCAGATAGGTCATAAAGTGAGGAGTACCTCACTTATAGTAGCCATACATTATCCAATATGAATAATGGATCGTTTTATTATAAAAATAGATATTTAAATTTTAAATTATTAAATTTTCAGACCTCTACACAAAAAAAGGAATTATTCCTTACAAAAGGGTTTAGAACTGAATATGAACAAATATTTCATATAGTTTGTAAACGTGTGCCAAAATGTTATATATCGTATTTAACAACTGAGAAATAATGGAAATTAAATACCAAGTCAAGAAAAATAAAACTTACTGATCTCTACTAGGATCCACAAGGTTTCCATTTTTTACATAAGAAGTTATACATTTACGAACTTCATGACTAAATAAACTATCACCTTTCCTGAAAAATAAAAATATTGAAGTTAATCTATTAAAAAAAAATCAATGTATTAAATAAACCTATAAATCAATGCAACAATATAAATCCATACAGAAAAAAAAGATAAATTATCTCATTTTGATCTTTGAAGAAACTTGCATCAAAGAATTTAAAAAATCAATAGAAGAATATATTCAGTAACTCAACTTAATAAAAAAATATAATTGTACTTGTAGAAAGTTTCAAAGATTTGCAATGAAATATCAGTTAGAATCTAAAAAGATGAGAATCTGATCATTCAATTTCTATTACAAATAGAACTGAATAAAAATAAATACATTTTATAACTGTAATTTATTTATTGCTTATTGCTTTTTCATCCTATCAGAGAACTACCATCAACAAAAATGATGATTTTATAAGTACTGTCAAGTCCCTATAACCTGACAAACTGGGCTATGTCGGATTACTGGAGGTTAAATAAAAAGTGCAACTATAGAAAGACACTCAATATGTATACATTTATTATGATAGATTTATACATGTATATAGTATCATCCCTACCATGTCAAACTATCGAATAAGCAAAACTGCGATTTTCATGTTCCTCACTTTGAAATGCACTAGTTAAGGCACACGTTATGGCTAATTCTTGAATTTCTAATCCTCATGGAGGTTGGGAATTCAAGACTTTGCCACATTGCGTTTTAAAGTGGCGAATATGAAAATCGCATTTTTGCATATTTGATAGTTGGGCATGGTAGAGACGATAATGCACATATTATATTAAAAACATTGAAAAATTAGAAATGATTTTACATAATACCAAATAAGTAACAGAGAAAAATAGAAATCACACAATAATAGAAGGCAAACTTTTTCTACTTTCACTGGGTTCAGACATAATAAGACTTTAAATAGGAACTTTAAACTCTACAAAAACCGAAAGAAAAAAAAAAAAAATGTAGAGTAAAAATTCATGTGCAACACAAGAATGAAAACTGGGACAGTACAGCTTTCCGCCCCCCCCCCCTCATGCAGTAACATGAATGTCTCATATACCGACCAGCACAGTGCTGGACTATAGAGACTCAACTCTACTATAATTTTTGAACTTGAAAATTTAATAAATCTTATTTTTCCTTTCATACAAGTAATTGGTAATGATAAACAATTTCAAATAAAATAAGGTAAACATAGATTGGATTAGTCATAAAATAACCTGAGATAAAATAGTTGAAAAACACTCACTTATAATTATATTTGGAAAAAATACTATGAACACAGCCATTAATAACGTATTTCTCTTCTACTTCAAATTTGGTTACAGCGTTATTTTCAGAGATGTTTTTCTTTTCAACTTTAAAGTTTCGAAGCATTTCGTTATTATAATCAATTGATACAATGGATTGGACTCCTTTATCAGTTTGTAAGGATATTAAACCTTTTTCAGCAACTTCAGACAAAAAATTGGACAGCTTTTTATATTTACTTTTCTTTATATCAACATATGAGTCATTAGGCACTGATTCTATCATGTGATTTTTATAGAATATATTAGTTAATACAGGTAGTTTAATTTTGGAAGCAGATGTCTTTAGTGCTTTTAAAAAACAAAACATAATTAACTCATCCATTGTCATATCTTGTCTAACGTTCTCATTCTTCGTAATAACTTCTACATCCTCATGAACTGAGACAATTTTCTGAGGTTCTTCTGTTAGAACTGCAATATTATTTACACTCAGTGATGTATTAAGTGAGCCAATGTTTGGAATAATTGGGTCTGTTGTAGATGGCTGACATATAGAACCCTCTGTTGTCACGGTTATCTGATGATTTTCAGGAACATGTGGTCCTTTATTTGGAATAGAATCTTTTATTTCAAATAGTTTACATAATTCATCATTAATTGTATGATAAATATGAACAGCCTTTCCTTTATTCCCTGGTAGCATATTATTAGTAGAGGTAGTAGTGATACCAACAGCAACAGCGGATATATTATCTAATGTACATATATAAACAAGAGTATTTTTATCAATTTCATTTCTCTTGTTAACATCTAAACTTAAAGTTACACCAGGAATCATTAAATCAGCTCCATTCACCAGTTTTTCAATCAAACTTCTATGCATGGGTATTGATGGTAAAATTTTGGGACATATCCATAGTGAAAATATTGTAGGGTAGAGAACTTCTTCATTTTCAAAAAATAAAGGTCTATTGTGGCACCCATAAGCATTAACCATATCTTTAGATGTTGTAACCAGCCGATGACATGAAATAGGTTCTTTGGAGGGGAATAAGGATACTATGTCCTCATCAGTTAGGGAAAATCTGCTTTTCACATTTGAATGGAATTTTTTTCTGAAAAACAAAAAACATCAAATCAATATGAAAGCATTAAAGTTTATTTAATTATTTAAAAAAAATAATGATGGATAGTATTCAAATAACACATATATATTTATATTGTGAAATATATGCAATAATAATACTAATAATAATCTGAGATATTTCCATAACTGGAAAAAAGAATGACAGATCAGGTCAAGCGAATCCTTGAATGAAAAAGCTTCTGTAAGATGCAGAATTATTTTATATAAAATAGGAACTGGACAGGAATTTTGTCCCTTCTCATAACATGGTACAGAGAGGGTTTCTACAAGTCAAAAAGAAACTGAAGTGAATGTGGAAAAAATAAAAGAGATAGAATAAAGATATAGTTAAAAGAATAAAAAAACTGTACCACTACAATCTACGAAACGGGTCTTGAGTTGAGTATTTAGTAAGGACCATACAGTTTCTAGACTAACGGTGATTTAGAGTGCAAGGAGGTGATTTAGCCAAGATCACGCTCAACTGCCAGGTTTTTTCTACAATTAAGAGTGCGCACTTTATAGCAGCTGGGTGAGCCCCAGGAGGGTCTCCTGACCCTAGGGTAGATCCATGGCTGATGTAACAGAATAAATAATCATCTGTCACTGCCAGACTTGAACCCAGGCCGAGGAGACAGTGTCTTACTCACTGAGCTACCCCACTCCACAAAGATATTATTATTAACAGAAAATATAAAATTTGAAGATACAACACTAGAAAATAGACCTATGATTCCAAAAGTGCCATTTGGAAAGAAGACATTTAAGATTTTCTGAGCAGTCAACCTGCTTTTGTTAGAAAGCTTAGTTCCTGATTCACAAACAAATGATGACCATCATTGGATATACGTTGGAGCGAGTAGCTAGAGAGTTAGGTCTAATTAAGGTGCTTTCACGAGTGGTGGGAGAAGGAAAAAAACAGGAATTGATTGAAAAATCAGCACCATAGAAAAAAAAAAACGACAGACATAAGGAACTTTTTTCATTAGATTTGTTTATAGCACAATGAAAATTATAATTGAATTCATTATTAAAAAGTGTTTCATTCAGTACCCCATAGGTCGCTAATAGAAGTAAAAAAACAACTATAGAAGAAATGTAAGGTAAAATTTTAGATCTATTAGAATGTCTGATGAAGATTTGGAAAGTGATATTGCACCTAAACTTAGTAGTTTCAAGTTGTGCATACCAATAAATATGAAGATGACGGCGTGGTCTCAGATAACCTTAAAAGATGGAAATGAAAAAAACTCGTATATAAACCTATATGACCAGACAAATGAAAAATATAAAATTGTTGAACATAAAGAACAAATTAGAAAGATTATATCCACAAATTTGCAAGATAAAGGTAAGCGTACATAAAATTTCTCATCTGAAAGTTTTTACTACTCTAGATATTACTAGAAAATTCTCAAAATTATTATAGTTTAATTATAATGTATTCAAATATATTTAGGAATCCCAAATGTTTGCAAGTTTTTTTAATGTCTGAAGTAGTAGATTTATCAATGTCAAATTCCAGTGATAATTATTTTTCCTTTTTTCAATTTGAACTTTTCCAGTGAGTTAGGTGTCATGGCCGCAACTGAAGTAATACTTAGTTATCGTTCTGCACTGATTCTGTAATAGTAGTGGTATTAGATCAAGTTGTGCTCAGAAACTTGGTAAAAATTGACTTAATACGAAGGTGAACAATATTACAATAACATTGAGTGAGGTGAGTGCTCCTTAATTAACTTTTAATAGTGAGAAGATGTGCTCGTAGACCAGAGAGATCACCCACGTGGCAAGGCAGTATGTTACCTGCTCGCTACTGGCTTCTGGCTATCATCGCGTAGAACAGTTTCTTATCACATATCAGGTAGCTCAGTGGTCTAGGCGCTGTACAATAGTTCTCTTCTTCTGGTTTCTCACGAGTTCGAATCTATAGATTTATTAATCTTTTTTTTCTTTCTTCTCTTTCCAGTAATTTCATAGAATGTTTTATTTTGTATTATTTTTTGAAGTACATAATTATAAATAATTAGAAGTTAAATTTTAATTTTATATTCTCTAAAATTTATTTATTTTAATTAATATGGATAAATCCTCGAATATGGACACGGATGAGGAGACAGCTTTTTCTGAAATAAGCGAGACTGATTCCCAATATTTGAAGACACGGACCCTCCAGAAGCGTCAACGTAACGCTGCACCTGGCTCTGCTGGGAATTCGCCGAATAAAAAAAAAAAATAAAAAAGTAAAATCCAAACAAACTTCCCCACATAACACCCGCAGTAAAACTGCAGCACCTAATGAAATAGCATCTAAATCAACAGTTCTACCATACCAATAAGCAACCAATTTGCAGTTCTAAATAATACAACCGAATCTACCACTCACCGGCAGTTCTCTGAACCAGAGCTACCTCCAATATTTGTAAGCAATATTCAAGACTTTATGGCGTTTGGCCATGAAATTGCAAATTTAATTGGATAAACAAATTTCAAATGTTTTTCCCGATTAAAGGACATCAGAATCAATACAACCAACAAAGACAACTATAAAAAATTAGTCAACCATTTGACAGAAAAGCAGTATGATTTCCTTTGCTATCAATTAAAAGAAGAAAAAGCATACAGAGCTGTCTTGAGGGGTCTTCATACCACCACACCCACTACCGCTATCAAGAAGGATATAGAAGAGTTAGGGCACAATGTGAGAAGCATTTCCAACGTGTTGCACCCTACTGAAAGATATCCATTGCTACTATTTTTCGTCGACCCTGAGTCAGGATCAAATAATGCAGAAATATTTCTAGTAAATAGGCTAGTACGTTTCGAATGAATTTTTTTATTAATGAATACGTTTCGAAGAGCCGAGGCAGAGACCAGAAATTGTCCAGTGCACTAAATGCCTAAGTCTAAGCCAAACCAAAGCCTACTGTCATCATCAGGCCAGGTGTGTTAAATGTGCAGGCCCTCATCCCAGAGAAATGTGTTCTATGCAGTGAAAGCCATCCTGCAAATTACAAAGGTTGCATTGTTTATAAAAACATGCAATGACAAAAAGTTCTAGTTGCAAGAAATTTGCAAAGGAATGTAGTCCTCGAAGACCAAATGCCTGGCCATTCAACAAGGAATGATCCTATGGCACTGGGAACTCCGGTAATCAATGCAGAACGAAGACAGATGAGCTCCAGGAGCAGAATAACATATTCCAACGTCATCACAAGACATCTGCCTCGACCACAGGCGCCTCAAGCCTCTTTATCTCAGCCTCAGACCTCCCATTCTCAACCCCAGGCCTCTCATCCTCATCCTCACACCTCCCATTCTCAGTCCCAGTCTTCATATCCTCAACCTCAGACCTCCTATCCTCAGCCTAAAATACCTAGAAATGAAATTTCTTCCAAAAGTGCATCTCTAAGGGTGAAGTTATCGCCACAGATTCCACCACCTTACTATCCCCAACATCCTGATCTATCCCAGTTACCCTATCCTTCACAAGAAGCTCAATTAAATGTGGAATCCACACAACGATCCCACACGAGGGTTCAACCTCCACCAGGGCAGATTAATCCTCCACCTCACGACTCTGCCTTCTACTCCTGTCCTAGCCAAAATCCTTCCGATATAACATCAATCCTTTCATCCTTTCTTCGTGATCTTCAAGATACAATAAGACCTCTGATCACACTACTTACCAGAGTCCTAACTGAAATCCTGCTCAATATCTCACGATGAGCAAAAAGACCCTAACTATCCTTTTGTGGAATGCAAATGGCCTACAAAATCACAGAAGCGAACTTGACATATTCCTCCACGAAAATTTCATTGACATTGCCCTAGTTACTGAAATTCATTTCATGGCGCGTTCTTTCTTTTAAATACGAGACTACATCACATATAGATCAGATCATCCAGATAACACATCCCACGCAGGTTCTTGCATCCTTATTCACAAATCCCTACCTCACTTCCTAATTCCCTCCACTCCAACTGACACCATTCAATCAACCTCAATAACCTTATCCTCCCTCCCTTTAAACATTACATTCTCAGCTGTATACTGCCCTCCTGGGAATTCCCTTTACTTTAACCACCTTGATTCCTTACTCCAATCTCTTGGTCCGCGTTTCGTTGCTGGAGGAGATTACAACGCCAAAGACCAATGATGGGAATGTCGAACGTCCAATACTCGTTGCATGATTCTTTCTCGTATCACAACCTGCAATAATTATTCCATCCTCTCTCCCATGAACCCTATTTATTGGCCTACATCCCTTAAAAAACGTCCTGATATTCTTGATATATTCATTACTTCCCAGATACCCTCCTTCCAATCTACAATAAAATCCATAGGTGATCTACCCTCAGATCATAGTCCGATTCTGCTTCTCTTGAATTCAAATCCTGTTCTGAAACCCTCCCCTCCTTCCCTGATTAACGGACAAGTAAACTGGAACAATTTTCGGTAGGATCTAGAAAACAAACTGGACTTAAAAATTCCGTTAAAAACTAAACAACAGATTGATTCTGCTATTGAGGAATTCACAAGAGCAATAGGAGCCACTATCTACAGCAACACATCACACCCCAAAATTAGAAATACCCATGACACCAACTTGCCACATCATATTCGCATTTTATTAACTGAAAAACGCTGAGCAACAGCGAAGTGGCATAGAACAAGATCTCCATCAGAAAAAAATCATTATACAAAACTGACCAACAAATTAAAAATAGAAATCAGAAAATACAAAATTTACAGAGAACCTAACTACTAACGATAAATCATTATGGATAACAACAGCAAAGCTACTAAAATATAAAACCTTTAATCAACCGCTTCTCACTGAATCTCAGACCTGCTCTAGATCAGATGAGGAAAAATCCCAAATATTCGGTGAACACCTTTTCAAAACTTTTTATCCTCATCTTGATATCCTTAACCCAGTCTATCTTGAGCATGTCGAGACAGAACTAACTATTCCACTTCAGATGTCACTTCCTCCTAAAGCGTTTCATCCTTCCGAAATAACTAACATCATTCAGAAATTACCTTCCAAAAAAGCTCCTGGCAATGATCTCATCACATCTCACATCCTAAAACAGCTCCCTCGAAAAGCTGTCCTATTCCTAACCTATATATACAATGCTTCACTCAGATCCACCTATTTCCCTGACCCTAGGAAACTGTCTATTATAAAAATGATACCGAAACCAAAAAAAACACCTGAATGCCCATCCTCCTATCGTCCTATTTCCTTCTTGCCCACTATGGGCAAAATTCTAGAAAAACTCATATTAAAGAGACTGTACCCAATCCTAGATTTAAATCAAGTGATTTCTGACCATCAGTTTGGATTTCGAACATCCCATTCTACTATTCAGCAGTGTCATCGTGTGGTGAATGTGATATCCTCCACATTGGAGTGCGGAATGTACTGCACGGGAGCCTTTCTCGATGTAGAACAAGCTTTTGACCGAGTCTGGCACCCGGGACTGCTTTACAAACTCTGTCAATTCCTTCCCCCAACATATTTTCTACTAATCCCTTCCTACCTCAACGATAGAACCTTCAAAGTAAACCATAATCTTGCCTACTTATCACTATTCTCTTAGTCCGCCGGTGTACCTTAAGGTAGTATCTTTGGCCCCATCCTTTACACGGTGTATACAGCTGATATCCCAACCCATCCTCACTACTTATGCTGATGACACATGTGTGTTATCTGTGGACAATGACCCATTTACCGCATCCCAAACCCTGCAGTCACACATCACAGCCATTGAAAAATGGTGTCAAAACTGGAGAATTAAAATAAATCCCATCAAATCACCTTTACCCTACGTCGTAAACCCACTACATCCTGTCCTACAGTATCCTTTAATAATATACCATTTATCCCTGTCAAACAGATCCGCTACCTAGGATTCCATCTTGATAAACGCCTTACATGGAACCCTCATACAAGACTGAAAAAACAAGAAACTGCTCGTAGATTCCGATTACTACAGCACTTACTTGACAAACGCTCCAAATTACCAATTTTCTACAAAAAGCTCATTTACATCACCATTATCAGGCCTATTTGGACATAGGAGATAGAGCTTTGGGGTACCACTAAACCATCAAATTCCTCCCGCATCCAATCCTTGCAATCCAAAATCCTTCGAAAAATCCTTAATGCTCCTTATTTTGTCACAAATAAAATTATCCACAGACCTCTGATAATCCTCTGAGGCGTCTGAAAAGAAGATGGCCACAGGACCTTTTAACTTAAAATAGTCATTGAAGTGCTACCAATGGGTGGTTCCTTCACAAGTCATTATCATGTTTTATATTCTAACTTTACATTTACTTGTTGTATTATTGTAATACAGTTGTAAAGTTCAATAAACAAATAATAAAAAAAAAAAAATAAAAAAACTTTTCCAGCAACCATTTTTTAAATGAATTGTTTGCATGTTTACTTTTGGAGACATTTTTATTGTAATTGGAAATATTACACGCAACACTATAAAAAACAATCCCAGCAAAACAAAAATGTTAGAAGTTATCGGTTTTTTTAAAACTTCATTGATACAATTAATGTTGTTTCTGGTACAACTACAGAGGAGCGGCGCACTTTCAGAAGAGTCTAGAGACTGAATCGAGTGTCGTCTCACTAGCGATCTCTGGGTCCATTCTTGTTAACTACGTGCCTCCTTTTTCAGCACTTTCTTATAAATTGGTTTTATGCTCACCGCTTAAAGCTGTTTAACAGTTTGCAAATTGATTCTTATTTGTATATAACTGTTTGTTTGTTTTTTTAAAGAAAAAAGTTACTTTTTATTTTAATGTACTTAAAATCTTCCCCTTTTTCACATAAGAATATAAGTATTTCACTTATTTTTATACAATTAAATAATAATTAATCAAGTAATGTTTTTTTAAATGATCTTCATAATTCAAGGCCATGATTAATAAACATTTGTAATAATTAATTTCATTAATTTAGTTCTAATTTAATTATCTAAAAATAAGGTAAATAAATATGTTCATAATTAAAAACCATAAAATTACCACTTTACAATCGCAATTGAATTTTTAAATAATTAATTTAATTTTCTACAAAAATAAATACTGTTAATATTATCCATTATGATTATAAACGATTAAATTCATAATTAAAAAACATGAAATTACCCATTAACTATCATAAATAGGTGCAAACTAGAATCTAATAAAATTAAATCACAATGGGTGTAGCAACTCGGAATAAAATTCGTGCGACGTAACAAAGCGGGGAAAATATTTTTTTTAGGGAGAGACAAAATTGATATTCGTTTTTTACACCCTCCAAAACTACTAAATACGAATTTTCATACCAATCGAAAAATTGCTTGTAAAAAAAACAGCTTTAAGCGGTGAGCATAAATCCAAATTTATAAGAAAGTGTTGAAAAAGGAGGCACGTAGTTAACAAGAATGGACCCAGAGATCGCTAGTGAGACGACACTCGATTCAGTCTCTAGACTCTTCTGATAGTGCGCCGCTCCTCTGTAGTTGTACCTTGTTTCTTCCATGAACCAATTAATTTTAACAAAATATCTTATTTTATTCCAACTAAGCATATTCCAGAAATTACTGATAATACTAAAGTAATGCTTTGCGAAATTTCTCAAAAATAATTCTGAGTGGTTCATGATTAAAAAAAAAAAAAAAAAACCTTAAAGGGTAGTATAGACATTTATCGTTAAAAAAATTAATATTTATTAAAACAACCCAAATTAAGTATTACATTGTTTTCTGGCCAGTTAAACACCGCACCTGAAGTCAGTTTTGAGATAAATTTTTTTTCAGATATACTAAACTTGAAGAATGTATGAAATTTTAAGGCAACAGAAACAAAAATAAATTAATTAGGACATAATTTTTTTCTATTCCAAATTAAAAGATTTAAAGCTAAAGTTAGGTTATTAGACTAGCACACGGATGTGCTGCGGCTAAGTATCGTTTCATTGAGAATGACACAAGAAATGGTCTAAACAGGGCCGACTTGCCATTCCGTCATGTGTGTCCTGACCTTTAAATGTTTTGGGTGGGAGAGGCTTCATTGTGACTTGCACAGTCTGTGAAAATAGGATTTCAAAATGTCCATTACTGGATTCAAAACACAATATGAAGAATGAAAAGAAGGGCTCATATTTTTACTGTTTTGATATGAACAATAAAATATTTATAGTACATGACACGACAATGCTGTGGTGATTATGGCTGCAATGCTGGCTTGCTGAAAGTACTCGCACAAGTAAAATGGTGGGATAGAACAGCAAAACAGAAAATATCTCTACCACAGCCTAAGTCTGTCAACCATTCTAACTATGGGATGGGAGGAGTAGATGTACATTATAACATAATCTCTAACTATAGAATAAAAACCAAAGGACACTAAAGGTGGGGACGTTTTTTAGTCAATATACTGAATACCTCCAAGATTTTTACTAGATTGTAACTAACCAGAAGATTCCAAAACTTGACTTTAAGAGTAATGCAGTTCTGTCACTTCTAAAGGCTGAACAAAACAATAATATTGAAAATCCTGAAATGGGAAGTGAAAACCAGGTGCCATCAAAACAACCGCATTTAAGCCACCAATAAGCTAGAAGTCTTCAAGACGCTGTAAAAAAAGAGAGATTTGAACATATGCTCACACCCACAGAGGAAAAGAAGCGAAAACATTTTAGATTTTGTCAATTGCAGAGTTTATGTGTGAAAAGTGTAATGTTCTTTTGCATACATCTTCTTTTAAAAATTTAAACTTATAATCTAATGAATACTTTAGTACAATTTATTTTAAAATACACCTTAAAGAGTATTTTTTTGTTAATGCAATCTCTTGTGCCCAATATTGCAGAAATGCAACATTTTTTTTCTAGGTCCCTAGAGCACTTGTGTTAAACACGTGATCCCAGCCCACAAACTGGTAAAAAAAAAGTTCTTGCCATTAACGTCTAAGTGGGTTACTTTGCTACTTAAGGGATAATATTGTTCCAATTATGTCAAAAGTTTCTGGTTGCTGAATGTGGTCTACCAAAGGCGCATAAGGGCTGTGAGGGAAAGAGGAGAAGTATACCTTCTGATTGATGGGTGCAAAGTTCAGTGGAAGGATAACCATAGATTATCTGGTATTTTTCTTCCTCCTGTCATTCTCCGTTATACAACTTGTCAAAAACTTTTATTGCTGGATTGCTTCTTATCCTAGTATAAAGATAACTGTGATCTCTAAGTTGTTCAAATTTATATAAAAACAGTGAATCACGCAGGCAAATACCATACATATTCAAGGTAAACTTAATGTGATGAGCATTATTTTTATTTTAGTGCTTTCTAGTTATTAAATTTATTAAACCTTAACAACATAACCCACAAGAAGTATAAAACATCAAAAACAAAAGCTTTTAAAATTCAAAATAAGGTTACAATATATATAATTATAGATGGAAAATTTAACATTTATTTTCACACCTGAACAAATTAAGATTAATTCAGAAAACAAAACATGAGGAGAAATAAACAATGAAATTACTACAATTAAGAAGATGTAAAACAACCGATCATTTGTCACAAAATTACAGAACAATCATTCCATAAATAAAATCTTCAATATTTATCATAAAAAACAAATCTAGGCAATTCGCAATTTTTTTAATAAATAAAATCAACAGAATATTGTTTTTAACAATAAAAATAACTTCGAAAATAACAATTTCCCCCCAAAAATTTTTTTATGTAAAGGTGTATTTGTTTTTTTAAATAATAAAAGTCGTTATATAAATATGGACAAGAATTACAAACATAACAATCTTAAGTGATAAAGATTTGAAGGATCACGTTTTACATTTAACCTCTGAAGTAAACAATTATAAATAAAAACTGAGTTGGACATAAACATGATTGTGAATAAATGAATGAAATAAGACAATAAACTCACTTATCAGACGATTTTAAGTTAAAAAACGTTTTCACTTTGACAGGTTTCCGAAACATATTTGAATTACTAACAAAAATTAAATTCAAGCAGTTTTGACAGAAGAGCCCAAATAAGGCGTACAAAGAGGTACGAATCGAACATAACAGGTAGAAACGAGAAGTTTAATTACTCCACATACTGTCCAGAACATTTAATCATAATAGGCCAGGTAAAGAGTCACAAAAAGGGCAAAATATACGCAAAATTTTTGGTTGAGCTAATCATTTAATATGATGTCTGCTTTTGAGCTGGCTTCTGAGGAATAGGTTTGTTTACCTTTGATTTGGGAATTCTTTGGAAAGGAGCTATTCGTTACATTTGTAATGTATTTTGACAAATTTTTAATATGCCTGGAATGGTTTTGTGAGCGATTTCTGACATTTTACCCACAATTTTTTTTTTTGCCGTCGAAGCCACCATCTTGAAAAACTTCTAATTTTTTTTTAGTTTTTGCTCATTATCTGCCAAAATAAACATCTGACTAGAAATGTACTTTTTCATTCTGAAATTAGACTAAAGTTGGTACAGTTTGAGGCCATATTGCGTTTGACATATTGGTGCAGCTCTCCGAATATCAGCAAAAAATCTCTGAAAATCTGAACTTTCAGCCAGTTACTGCTTGGTAGCTTCTAAACGACCAAACCTTTAGTAAAATTCCAAAGGTTAACTTTTGAACTGAATGAAATTTACAAGTTGAATATATAAACGTTTCGATACCTAAAACAAATCACCAGATACAGTGGTAGTGGTGGATGATATGGGCTAAGTGCGTTTTCGGGGTAAGTGCGTAATTGTCTCGTTAAATCCAAACCCTCAATTGGTAGGAGCTGCCCTTTACGGAGCATGAAGCCTAAACACTGATTTATCAGAAATTAGCCACGAAAGTTTCGTGGCTCATTTCTGATAAATCAGTGTTTAGCTTCATGCTCCGAATTTTTACTAGTCGTAAAAATATTAGTTCCAACCTGTTGATGAAGTTGTGTCTTTCAACAGTTGCAGTAAAGCTGTATCGGTGTTTATCTACCGGTAGGTATTTTTATTTTATTTTTTTCCGTGGGCGGAACCTACAGAAGCTGTTCTTCAAAATACTTTGTGATTACATTTCTCCTTGAAAAAATAGTTTCATATTTTTTAAGCGCTTGTCCGCAGTCATACAACAAAACATGACAGATGGGGAAATTGCAGACCTTTGCTGTGTGACAAGTGTGCGTGGTGTACACCTAGCTTTACTATCATGTTTTTTCGAGGCAACTATGGACTAGCGAATTAAAACAAAAATTATTTTTGTCAATAGATTTGTTCAATTATATTCCACTTCCCACTTACAACTCAATGAAGATTGTAAAATGTGAATCTCAGACAAGCTTTAACTTCTTTGGATGATTACATCAATATAATAATCCTCTAAACTATTTTGCAATTGCACCAAATCCGCTCTTGCTTGAATAATGTGTCTTACAGATACCTTGTACGCACTTACACCTTAAGGCAGGGGCAAGTGCATACTAAGTACTATGCATTTAAATTATCAGTCACATCAAAATGGGCGTGATTGAAACGTAGGCTTGAATATAATATTTAAATATGATCGCCTTAGGAACATTTTTTTTTTTAAAAGAGGGAGAATCTAGCTTCAGTATCAGAACAGAGCAGAGCCTCTAATGGTCACAGAAACTCCATCTAATCCTTGGAAATCAGTAAGCATTGGCTTATTAAAATGTACGAGTAAGTGATACCTTATGGAAAAACGAGATCAGGGTAGTAATGCTAATTGCACTTAAAGTGTGAGAAATTGTACTTGCGTGATCCGCCTAGAGAGGGAGCACTCTGCTGGACCGGTCACTGCTATTTCCACTGTTTGGGCACTGGTCTCTAACTCGGTACTGCTGTCTAACTAGACACTGTTCACTAAGCAGCGTGTAGGAAAAATGTACATATGTGTTCCCAATGGGGGGCTCGCTCATATAGCCGGGGCTCAGCTCACCGCACTTTTCTGTCCAGGCATTGTCACTTTTCATTACACTATACAGTACTGTCACTAAACTAGGGCACTTGGTCTCAACGATGTGTACTCTTCGAACTCTCAAACTGAATTTTCTTCTATAACGAAGCGCCAGTCTTGTTGTCGAGGAAGTTGCTCTATACTCTCGTATATGGTTTCTCTTCTCTTCTACAGGTTTCTCTTCAATCGAGCGGTATAGATTTGTCTTTTCCCTTTTTGCCCTTCCTATTGATGTATCGTCTAACACAAGCCCATCTTCCTAATTGAAATTGTGTTGGATCTCCATAGCTTCAATACTTTTCCAAAGCAGCCTACGATCCGAATCTACCTAAGATTATTTTATTTGGCAATGGCTCTCGTTTTATCGAATTCCAGTATTTGTAAGTATTCGTAATGGTCCTCCACTACACCTTCTCTCTCATTCTCTTACTCTCTATATATCTATATATAAATCAGCACAGTTATTGGAAGATAACCGACTTATGCACTATAGCTAAAATATTCAAAATTGTAATACTTTGTCATGAAACTAAAAATGGTAAATTAACAGTATTCCCCCAACCTAGAACATTTCACCCATCCTAGCACAAACGTAGAGGAAAAACGAATTTTTCAATAATCGTAGTAAGGTAATGTGGGACAAGTGCGTTTTCGGGGCAAGTGTATCATTGTCTCGTTAAATCCATATCCTAAACTTGTAAGTACTGCCCTTATGGGAGCATGATGTCTAAACACTGATGTATCACAAACTAGTCACGAGAGTTCGCTAAGGTTAAGTGCACCGAATTGTAAAGATATCAATTCCAATCTGATTATTATATTGGATCTTTCAACTTCTACTGCTCAGATGTTTTGGTGTTTATCCACCTCTAGAACTTTTTATTATTATAATTTTTTTTTTCCGGTAAGTGGCGGAACCTTCAGAAGCTGTTCTTCAAAATACTTTCTGATTTACATTTCTTCTTGGCAGTTTTCTATTTTTTAAGTGCTAGTCAAAGTTACCCCAGCAAAATATGTTATTAGAAGTATGTGCAGATCTCTGTTATGGGACTAGTAAGTGTGGTGTAAACTTACCCCTACGATCATGCTTTGTCGGGGCAAATCCGGATTTGCGAATTCTAATAAAACTTCTTTTTTTTCAAATATATTTATTCCATTATTTTCCGCATTCCATTTTCATTACTGTCACTGAAGGCTCAAATTGTGAATCTCAGACAAGCTTTAACTTTTTTCGATCATTACATCAGTGGAATAATCCGTTCGTTTTGCACTTAACATCCAACCGCTACTGCTTGAATAATGAGTCTTTGAAATATCTTGTACGCAATTACTCTTAAGACAGGGACAAGTGCGTATTGAGTACTACTAAATTAAATTATCAATACCATGAAATTGAATGTGGTTGAATCGTGGGCTTGAATTTTAATATTTAAACAAAATCGTCTAAGGAACATTTCACAAAATAGGAAAAAGCTGTGTAGCTTCAAAAATAAAAAAAATTATAGTGCTGTAAAGAAGAACTTTGTAAAATCTAGTGCCCACTTACCCCACATTACCATATCTTTATTTCTAAAAGTTTATTGCAATTTATATGTTCAATAAATCACTAATTTGTTTCGTGGGCAACCATACAAGTGATTGCCTAGGGTGTCAACACAGATAGTTCTGCCTTGGAATCAAAACCAATAAGATAACAGTAGTGAGATAAAGTGCGTGCGCATTGGTCATCTTCGATGGTGCGATGGGTTCAGTAAGAAACTGGACTCTATGAGCTTCAGAAGATTTGACCTTTGAACCTAACCGCTCTTGAAATGGACGAAGAGCTCGTGGGACTTCCAGTACCTCATCTCTCAATGTCAAGTAAGATATTTTCTTTGATAAGTCATTATCAATTCTTAAAATGCTTAATAGTGCTTGTTTGAGAACGTTACATTATCGAAAATATGTTTAGCAAGTTGATTATTATTCAGAGATTTTTAAATGTCACATTTAACATATGTAAAAAAAAAAAAATGACGATCAGTGAAAGTGAGAAAAAAATAAATATTCATCGCAAATTTGCCGATTTGTTGATAATTTTAAGAACCCGACAATAATTAAATTGTGTTTTCATCTGAAACATAAGACAAAAATCAGTCACTTATTTACAATTCACGTCTTGGCCTACAATTCCCAATGAACCGTTCAAGACATCATTAAGTTATAAGATACGAACAATTTTTAAAATAAAAAGAAATTAATTTGTCTAATAGCGTTACAATGACATTCCAATTTACTATTTCTTGGAACGAGAAACATATCTGAAGGATATTACATAATGTTTTCGTTTATTTTCCGACAGAAAAAAATGATATAATGACAAGAAATTATTATTATTTTTATATAAGATTTCCTCCTATTTTAACAACTATTAGTGGTCATTGTTCAATTGGCTTTTGGTTGTACTTATAATTACAAACATTCGCAAAGCTAAACTCTTTTATGAATATTTGTTTTTTTTAGTTACTTATATTTTATCATATAGCTATACATTTGAGCAAATATTTTAGGAATGAATTAAAATAAATATGCGTGTATATATATATATATATATATATATATATATATATATATATATATATATTTCATATATTTATATATATGAAAACTAGTTATGAAAAATGTGTGCTCTAGTGTCCCTGAATGTGTTCGTAAAGATGTGCAAAATAAGTTTATCACGCTCCTTTATCCTAATATTACTTTCTATTATTAACCTTTTGTTATTATTCTATTCTTGGTACATATTTTTTGTAAAGATTACTTAAAATTGTTAAAAATTATTTATTTTAAAATATTGAAAAAAAAAAAAAAAAAAAAAAATAAATAAAAAAATAAAAAAATAAAAAAAAATAAAAAAATTGAATCCCCTTTACAAAAGAAAAATGAAAAGTTTTACCTTCATGGATTTACTGCATACTTATTATTATATTACTTAATACTAACATAATAATAATTTTTTATTAACATGTAACATTAGTATTAACACTTGTTTTCATAATGCATATTTAGTTCATTTTTAAATCCAGAATCAGAAATTTATAGGCCAAAATAAACGAAAGAATATAATTTTTTGAAAAAAAAATTGACTTTATTATTATTAAAAAAATTGTTTAAAAAAATATACAAAAAATGTTAATTGTATAAAAAACTGAAAAAATGAATCAGGAAATAGGTAATTAAGAATGATTTAATGTTTCAGATTATCCATACGTTAAAGTTCAAAACCACTAAGTTAAATAATTCATAATTATTTAATTACTAAAAGATATTTTTTGTTTAAAAAAAAATCCAATAAAATACTGATTTTTACTTTCACTTACCTAAGTATGAAATATATGGTAAGGGAATGTACTGCGATCTTAAAAAAATTTGAATTAGATTTTTCAACGGAAACACGCGTTTAAGGTTCCCTGAGTCCAAATAATCGTCTTATAAAATGATGTGTGTGTGTGTGTGTGTGTGCGTGTGCGTGTGCGTTTGCGTGTACGTGTGTGTCAAATCTAGTTCCTAAACAAAAAGTTGAAAGAAACTGAGATGGCGTATTTATGATAGGAAATTGCGACTCTTTCACCAAAATCGACTTACCAGAAGTGCCACTTCATATCATCGATTTTACACATTTTTAAGATTTTCTCGAAAATGGCTCCAACAATTTTGATCAAACTCATCATATCAATTTACAATTAGATTGCTTTTAATATCAGCTAGGTCTTATGCTCATTGAAATTGTCTGATAGGGGTTAAATTTTCAAACTTTCTTTCTCTAAAGTACATTTAATTTTGTTAATTTGAAATAATTAATCCTCTCTCATTGTTAGTAGTAATAAAATGAATAAGTATGACATAAAATATAAATATAACAATAAATAAATAAATAAAGGTTTTAAAAGTGAGAAAAAATACACTTTTAAAACCTTTATTTGTTTTTTTAAGGCCTTTCAAAGTCCTCAGTTCAGCTTCAGCACATTTTACAAAATAAGCACGCGAGATAATACCGATTCCATTCTATTGTTGTTATTCGGTTTTTTAAAGAGGAAAATGCTTATTTAAATACGTCTTCCTGTCGCCAATTAAGGCATCAAAAGGAACTAAACAAAAAGATCACGCATATGCAGACCAAATACAGCGCATCTCATCACATCAATAGTCTAAAAAAGATGCATCAACACGGCCTAATGGATGATATAATAAAAAAATGCCAATGGAAAAAATCATAGGTTTACTTCTATAGTTTCACCAAACTCTATCGCTTTTTTTAACTTTGACGCAATAGAAACGGTTGAGGCGCGACGAAAATTTGGTGTTTGCAGATAACACCTGTTTTTGAATACGCTCAATCATAGCCTTTAAAAAGTGTTAAAAGACCCCGCAAATTGTATTTCGATATCTTCAAAATTGCAATACACTATTTTAGATTCTTCTATTCTTAACGTAATTATTATTTTTCAGGCACCTCATAAACTGGAATCTTGGAGACATGATACATCATTATTTTATATGTTTTCATCGTTTTTCTATTTAAAATATTGCCAAGCCTGTAGGTGTAGTATTTTTTTTCTGAACAATACAAAAAAGTATTTTTTTTTCAATGATTTTGTCACAATTATGAAAGGGAAAATGGATTCAAAATGGGTATATATCGAATCATGTATTATAAAAATGACTATAATACTATTTATGAAATAGAGAGAACATTTATAAAAAAAAAAAATTAAAATATTCGGATTCAAAATGTTTATAAATTTAATAATATAATCGTGTTCTCACAATTCAGTCATTATGGCTTCTAAAGTTTCACAGTTTTTTTCGTAGTGCAGTTTTCCGCGATACTTATTTATGGGAGCCTCTTTACTTTAAAAATAATAGTCACATGTTCCGTCATTCTGTCTTCTCATTGACGAGCTTTGCGTATGCAATGGAATGGAGACGGTTTTCACTAATCCCTAAGAGACTTAATCACCTAAGAGATTATACCTTAAGGTGATGGATACTGGTTATTTATGAGGACATTAATTTGCAGTTTGTTGCAAAAATGTTCAAAATTGACCTCCAAGGTATGGAGGTATTCGGAGAAGCGATAATTCTGTTATGATTTTTTTATGTAAAGAGTTTATGAATATATTATTATTATAGCTTTTGAAGTCAATGTTTCTTTTGCTAAATTTATAAAAAATTTGAATTCATATAGTCGATTTCCCTTCTGGCTTCCCAATCAATTCCTGATAACTCTCAGACTCGACTGAAAAGAATATGACCCCGTGACCTTCTAGCATAGTTTAGCACTATTATATCTTTGTTATTGATACGATCTGCCATTGGTATGTTACCAATGGTTACTTAATTATTTAATTTATCCACTAGATATTTTTACATAATAGTACTCTTATTTAAGTTTTAAAATTTCAGTGACAAAAAAAAATTAAAATAAATAAATTAAATGAGAATATCATTGTGAACATAAGTGTATTACCTTCAAATGTTCAGATTTGTGCCCGTACTTTAGTACGGATCTTTCTTTAGTGTGCTCCAGGACATTCAGAAAAGTAAATGGAATGTAAGCACTTTACTGGATATGAACAAGTTGCATATTGGTAATCTTGAAACTGATTTAAAAAAAAAAAAATTCTTCTTAATTTCTTTTTTGAATTATAATTGTATAATATAATTTAAGTGTGATATTCAAGCTTTGGGAGTGAGACTGACAATGACAATTTCAACAAATTTAATGTCTCATAAAATTTATTTAGGCAATTTTAAACGGTTTTTTTCTTTCTAAATTAAACTTCAGTGATTCTTTTTTATCAGTATTCATTATAATAATGATTTAATTTATTGATGATACTCCAAAATAACCGTTATTCAACAATTGAAACGGATTTCCTAATACTTACTACAGATTCAAATTTGGGAATTGCTGCCCGTACTTTAAACAGTCAATTTTCATAAAATTCCCCCAAATAGGCTGGAGTACTAATATGAAATCGTATGAATAATTTAATCGAAAAAAATGTTTAATATTTAAACTATTATATCCAGGATAACTAGAATTTGAAGAAAACAATCCAGCTACGTCCGACTGCGTCTGTTAGTTATTTGGATGCATAAAATCTATTTGTCATCAACGCCTTTTATTTTTATTTATTCCTATTTATTTTTAAATATTATATTCAATATAAAGAAAATAGAAAAAATTAATAATAATAAATAGAAAAAATATTATATGTTCATCAATAAACCTTCTTAAGAAAGAAAGTTGATAATCTTATTAGCCGTTTCCTGCTTATTACCCTGAGATACTGACATATTCAAATGGATTCCACATTCCTCCAACCTTCTGATGTAGAAAAGACAAGCCTCTAAAATGTGTGATATTGTCAATATGCTGCCTCATTTTTGACATATGTGAGGAGCTTCTTTCGTTATTAGCCGACTGCGTCTGTGAACACCATTTTATTTTGTAAATTGAATTACTCTTGTTATTTGTTTATTACTTCCTCAGTACCGAAGCAGTAAAATCCATATGACGGGCGTAACCGTTATTCCGAATTTAACGAAATTTCATTTATTGCGCGTATTTGTACTAAGATGGTCCCATATCAATTTTATAAAATTCCAATCACTGCTTTCGTTTACGCATACGTGAACCTATTTTCATCCACATACCTTTTTTATTTAACATACGGCTCGTCCGATTTGGCCCAAATTTGGAGGAAAGTTGGAAATTAGTGTAATAATGGTCCAGTACCAATTTTTCCAGATTCCATATGTTACTTTCCATACACAAACGTATTTTCCTTGACACGTCTATATTACTAGTGTACAATTGGTCCACAATCAATTTTATCAAGTATATATATATAAATGTAATTTTCCGAAACATGTCGAAAAAACAATTACATTAATAAATTTGTTTTTCCTTACACACTTGTTTTTCTTATGTGTCCAATAGAAATGGTGAGCAAGCTTTCCTGCGAGATGTTTTTTAACTAGTTTAAGTTTTATTTATTCAGATAAAAAACATGAAACTCCGTCGTATTATTGTTATTATTATGTAATATATAAATTTAGAATATATAAATGTGTCATCGTATTCAGAACCTGCATATGAAGGAGTTGTATTGTATTACTGGTATTTAACCCGAAATAAACTGCCAACCCTCCATTTCCTCACAAAAGCACAACATAGTTTTTATTAATTTTTTAAATGTGAGAAACAAAATTAGTTTTTCTTCTCGGAATACACATTTCAAAATTTTGCTCACTACATAAATGGTAAAAAAATTGGAAAGTATACATCCTAAAAGAAAATTTCATTGTGATTGAGATGGTACCTAAAATATTTTTCTGGGGCTAATAGAACGGGCTTGACAGGTTTTTTTTTCTGAAAAAAGTCCATTTTCAACCAGTGTGCAGCGCCCCAATGTTTTTTCAAAAAAATTTTCCTGTGCGCACCTACCCCTCCCCCTTCAGAAAATGTTTCCAATTTTATCCTCACCCTCTGTATTCAGATTATTAAAAAAATTCTTCTGGAGTGACAAAATTAGCCACGATAAACACGTTCACCATAGTTAAAAAAATAATTCTTTTTATTTATTTTTTTTTTTAATTTAACTCTGTTAAAATGTTTTCCAGTATATCCGTTTATGCACTGCATCCAACACACGTTCTCCGCCCCAATGCGTTGCACAGTGGTTCAGAGTCCCCCAATTCGTGGGCAAATGCCATAATACGTTCTAAAGTCTCCAAAGCTTAGCCAATTATGATTTAATTAACTAGTTTATAAAAATATTAATTGCTTAGAACGTTTTGGTTGGAGGGTGAAAGGAGGATCAGTAATTATTACTATTTTTGTTTTATGACTAAGAAAACAATTTAACTATATTTGTAAAACAAACTAAAAACTAGATAGTGGACAGTACAACGATAAAAAATAAAATATTTATTCACTATCTAAATCGGAAGCCCTGTAAAAACTTAAATCTGGTTCCTTGAGATGCATTGTAATTAACAAAGTAGGAAAAAAGCTAACATGACTGCACTAATTCGGAACATGATTGTAAAAATTCAGATTATTCATGTAACCTGCTAAAGTTAAATAAATAAAAACAGTGGGATCATAGAAATACTAAAGTATTTATAGAATATAGAGACACCGTTTGTTTTAATGTAGTTACTGGCTGACCTGGCAATGCTTCATTATTGCTTGATTTATGTATGCATGAGGAGTTTTCTGTCAAAAGTTACTATATTCACTTCTCAAAAACATAAAATTATTTTTTTGACAAATTGATATTCTATAACCAAAAATTATTCAGTTTATTTGGAATCATAAATTTTTCCCTGTCAAATAGGTGTTACAAATCAACATTTTCAATAAAAATTTGCCTTATCTCCAAGAGATGCCCTCCTAATAATTTTCCAAAAGTGGATATGTTGATTTTTTGTTAGTAAACTCCTCATGCATAGATTAAATGAACACAAATGAAAGTTTGGTAAAAATTATTGTATATTTAAATGTATTATAAAAATATCGAATTAATTGAAGTCCAAAATAGAATTAGTTCACCCGTTCAAGAGATAATTGTGACACAGCCGGACCAATAGCCAAAAGTACGTTGTTGTTTTTTTATTCAGGGGGCTCTACAACGCGTAGAACCGTTGAAAACTGCACATCGAAAATTTGATCCGATTTCAATAATTCCCTTACCTTCTATGCACTGCAGTGCGCTTACGTCCTGCAGTTCCTCCGTCCTGCAGCGGTAGGAAAATAAAACCATGGCTACAATGTTCAATGCGCCGTATCTTTGCTAATAATGATCTGGTTTCGACGATTCTTTTTGTTTCTCATTTTGTAGGAATTAATTATCCTTCAAATGAGCGTATAATCAGCAAAAATGTATACTTTTCGATTTATGCTCAAATAAAATATTCTTTCCGTCATATCGTAGTGCCATTCAGATCAATCAAGGTTTTTATTATTATGACAATTTTAACATAATAAAAAAAAATTCTCTTTGTTGTATATAATATATTGTATATTTATAAATAACAAATAATAAAAAGTACACACACACACACACACACATATATATATATATATATATATATATATATATATATATATATATATACATAAAAAAAGTCACGAGTTAATAACCGAGCGAATCAGACACGATATAATTAAGATTATGAATGAAAACATAAAAATTTTAGCACAATGGGTTAAAGGTCACAGCAGGGTCCCCGGCAATGAAAGATCTGATACTGGCTAAATCAGCTGTTAACGATAATCACCCACCAATCAAATACTCCTTGGTGCCTTTGCCCTTCGTTAAAAAGTCCATAAGAACAGACATAATTGGAGACTGGGACAGATATTGGCAACTTTCGACTGAAGGACGAACCCTGCACAAATACATACCCCATATTACACCTCAAAACTATAACTATAACTATAACTATATAACTATAATTAATAACTATATAATAATAACTATAACTATACATAAAAAGTAGACATTACAAACTGACATAATTTCTGACAGAACACGGACCATCTAAACATTGCTTAAAAGATTTCACATGGCAAACTCAGAATCATGTGACTGCGACGGAGAAACTCCACAAACATTTATACACATACATTTTGACTGTGGCTTGTACGAACTCCTGTAGGTACGATTTAATAAAAATCTGTATGATGCAAGGAGAGACATGGACTCCTTCACATGACAAAATCTTAAAAAATTCAAAAGGGAGTTGTCCTTCATCTCTAAGATCGTCCTTCAAGAGAATCATCCAAACCGAAAACATAATCATATGGTGGAGTAATAGTGGTATTTAACAGTGAAGTGTGAAAACCTTAATGAGCAATATGTCAATTTTGATTTCTTTACTCACTGAACTGACTGAAGTTATCTTTTTGTTATAAGTTTTTGTATATAATGTATTTAAAAAAAAAAAAAAACGTAAATATATGATTGTATTTATTTATTTTAGTTTAGCTAAAAGTTTATTTGTATATAATATCTTATTTTCATTTATTTTTTTAAACTTATTTTCTTTCTGACTGAATCTACTGATTTATTTCTTTTAGTCTAATTTTATCTCTCTTTCTTTAATAGTTAATTTTTTGCATGTACAAAGCTATACAAATTTTATTGATAATTCTACTTGCATGTTCAAAATATGTTATTTTATTTTTCTATTCTTGTTTCGTTGCCTTTTTATTTTAGTTTTATTTCTTTTATCTTTTAATCTTTTAGTAAATTTTATATTAGTATAACGCATTGATATAATTTAAAATGCAAACTGAACATCTTATACATATATTATGCTTTTTTGCATGAAGTATGAACACTAAGTAAATTAACTCTTCTTGCGTTGGTTTACTAAGTGAGAGAGAAAATAAAAAATAAATAAATGTATATATATATATATATATATATATATATATATATACATATATATACATACATTAATTTTTGTATAGTTAATTGAGGATTTGTTTTTTTTAATTCTGTTAAAAACGCCCTTAACACAATAAACAAATAAATAAAAAAAAACCTTGATTGATCAGAATGGCATCTCTTTATATCACAATCTTAGATGTTGCAAGAATCGTGAAAATAGTTTATACTCAAAATGATAAAACTTTTTCCCTTTAATGTTTAACCTCGGTATTAATTAATGTGGCTTTCGAATTCCTTTCATAATCCAACGCGCTCAGAAAATTGTAAACAGTTAGTATTTCAAATTTTCAGCCAATCAATTTAGTGCTTATATTTTGTTATTGATGTTATCCTAGATGGAATAAATATTTTTACTAAAAGATACAGTAAAACTCGACGATTGCTGGTTAGGAACTTTATTGAGGTACAAAGTGACTTATTTTGTAAGACAATTTAAATTTCATAACGATAATTGACCATAAATTAAAGAAAAACATTATGTTGTTCAATTATTCATTTCGAAAAACTCGTATTTATTTACGAATTTTATTTTAATTCATAGGTTTGGTGAACAAGCGGGCTTCATACCTGATTCCCACCATTGGCAATAAAGCGGAGGTCTTGTCAAAAACGAAATGTATTAGTGCATATCTAAACTTCAGAACAATTTATAATTACTAACAAAATTTGAAAGCTTCTACGATATCTTACCGTGAGCAATAAATCCAAAATATATTTTTGGTAAAATGTGTCATTTTGGACTTTATTTATTTTTTCGTCATATATATATATATATATATATATATATATATATATATATATATATATATATATATATATATATATATATATATATATATATATATATATATATATGGTCCTAATTTAAAAAAATAATATTATCTTATAAAAAAAAAATTAATAATATTAACTTTCTGCTTTGTAATCAAGAAACTTTCCTAATCATGAATTTTTGTGTAAAAAAAAAACTTGAAAAAAAAAGATCAAGAATGAAAAAAAGTAAAACAAAACGGACACTTCTCAACCAAATTTTTCTTCAAGAAAACTTCTTAGGTTTGTAATGATGCTGCAAAATGAACATTACTTCTAGTTAAATAATATTTAACTTAACCCCGATTATAAAACAAATTAATTTTTTTTATTTAAAAAAAAGATAATTTTTCGGACGAGATTTCCTCCAAAATTTTACTTTGTCCACTTATTATTATTTTTTTGCAATCACAAGATAGTAAATACAAACGATAAAAATAAAGAATGCAAAAAAAAAAAAAATAATAAAAACACAAAATTTCGAAGCTTACACCATTAAATCATTTTGTAAGATTTAATTTCTAACTTCAGGAAATAAATATGTATTTCAATGAAGTCAAATACAGGTATTTTGTTAAAAAAGTTTTCCCCACACTACCTACTTAACATAACAAAAACCCTGCATAATTCATTTATTTCTTATTTTATTATTTTACTCTATAAAATTTGTCTACTTACAAACAAAAGTATTTATTTGCCGCGACCATGCTAATTCCAATCACTATGTTTGGATTTGATTTTTTATAGATTTTTTTAAGAGATGAGTTCTTAAATGCTTAAGGAAAGTCATTCAAATTTTATGAATTTGGAATTATGCTAAAATAGGTATATGGTAACGAACATAAAAATCCTAAAAGAGAAGTAAGGACGATTCACGTTTTACAACTTTGTTTTAACGTATAATTTTACCATTGACAAATTATATTTTGTCCCAGTGATAATTTTTACAAGACCCTCATTGTGGTACATTAAATTAAATTACTTTAATTTTAGAAGTTTTTTTTCCTTCCATAGTAACCATTTGGGAAGGTCTTAAAAATAATAACAATTATTACTGTTATGGAAATCTTTCATATTCTATGCAAATTAGTATATTATCTGTATTACATTGATAGTGCCTTTAGGCATGAGAATCAGGTGATGAAAATTTAAAAAAGGGAATAAACGCTAGTGAAACACAAGAGAAAAGAATAAGAAAATAAACAAATTAATTAGAAAAAAAAAAAAAAAATAAATAAAATGAAGAAAATATTATATCTTTCTTTAGACCTTGAATCAAAGATATTGATTCTTGGACTTTTTTGAAAAAAAAAACTACAAAAAAAAAACAGTATTAACAAACACGTTTTTTTTTTTTTCAAAATTTGAAAAGTTAATTTTAAATAAAACAATAATTGTGGTTGAAACTTGGAAAAAAAAATGCTGTGGTGACATTTATGATTTAGTTTGCAGTCTTCTAGACCTTGAGACAAACATGACTTTTATCATCTAAAACTTTAAATCATCTAATATAACACCATAAATCTCAAAATTCATAAGGATTTTTTTATTAGATATGAATTCGAAGCAAAATGAAAAATAATGATATAGAAGTAGATATGATGTATAGTCCACCCTATACGAAATTATGATAGTCGAAGTCCGTGTGTTGAGTGGTAACACACGCCCATGTGGCCTCCAATCAACATGAAAACAAAACAGTATGTTATATAACATAAATAATACAAATCAAATAAAGCTTAATTGCCAGGTTTTCCCTCAATTAAATATCTACTTTATAGAGGCTGGGTGTGACACAGGAGGGTCCCCGATCACAGAGTCCATCTTCGGCTCATATTACAGAATGATTAAATTATCTGCCAAAGCCGGACTCAAACTCGAACTCGGAAGTTGGGAGTCCACTGAGCTACCTTCCTTCCCTCATAGGGCATACATTTTATTTTATTTTTCTAATATTTTGTAAAACAAGGACATATAATTTGGGTTTGATAAAACAAATAATTAAATAGATCCCACTTTGAGGAATCCATTTATTTCATGACACAAGCTATTAAAAGAACGCTATATCACAGATGTAAAAATGAATTTATCAAAGTGTGGCTCCTTATCAATTCTCTTTGTCTCTAATTGGCCCATAATTACATAAATTAATGGCTGTTAGGTATAAAAAAGGAAGAGATGATATGACCCAGGAGTCAAGTGCGATAGGAGCCGAGGAACGCCAGTGGAGGACAAAACCTGCTCCTGAACGGAGATGCCGGATTACAAAATGGAAGATGAAGTCTTTCAGTTCTATGGTGGGTATGCATAACACTTTTTACCCAAATGATCTTTTGATCTGTTTGTATCGTGGGTGCCAGCCAAATAACGCTGGTGTGGTGCATTTTATCAATCTTATTAAGAATATTGTTAAATAGTACCTACTATCAATGCATTTGTTTGGATAATCTTGTGCAGAAGGATTTGTATTTGTTGTTTGATATCTTTGACATTGGTGATAACAGAAGAATATTTCCTAACCATCCTGTTTGCTCATCCTGGTCATTAGCTTCGAATAGCACAGCTTTCAGATGAGTCCGGGCCCGGGGTAAAATAATACAGCTAGTCCTTGCTGTTACATTATAATAACAAGAGTTTATTTCTTAATATAACAATATAACAAAATTGTTTTTATAAAATTCCTAAATAATGATAGTATAATTTAATAATAATTACTACCCTGGTTGAAACCTGAGAAACATATCGTGGATAAATATATATTATTGTTCTAAAATTGGCATGAGATTGATTTCAACCATATTAGTCGTAACTTACAGTGTATTCCCTCAAATAGTGTATTTATTGGTATTAATTTAAATAAGAGTCAAATAGATTGGCAACTTCTGGTTAGTGTTAAGCTATGTCCAGGCTGTTCGACTTTCGACTCGACATCGCATGCTACACATTCTCTTCTCCGTTCGTCATGTCGAATCGAAAGTCGAACAGTTTGTTGGACATACATAGCTTTAGGCTGTGACAAAGCGGATTAATGGGGGAGGGGTTGTAAAATCAATAATCAATGACAAATCAATAATAGTTGAAGAGAAACAAATATTTTTTCAAATTGGGATTATATTAAAGTGGAAATTAAATATTTACTGTATTCTTTTAACAGTAAGTCATTGGTTAACATTTTTTCATTTCTCAATGAGTAGTACCTATGTCTTACAAATTTAATATCTATAATAATAATGTCACAAAAATTTTCATATAATTAGATAGATTGCATACAGATGAAAATGTTTTTGTTTTTTTTTAATTGTAGAAAATGATGAACTAAAATTTGCTTGTTTTTTATAAATAGAAAAAAATAATTTTGAGACAGAACTTTTTTTTGTGACGATATAGTTTCTGTTAAAATTAATTATAATATCTAATCAGTTGTTATATTTATTTTGCCACTGACGTTTCGGCCCGGATTGGCCATCATCAGGGCTAACAAGCTACATGGGAAAAATTATTACTATCTCTGTTCAGAAATACTTCCTGTTTATTGCTTTCTTGTAGGGGTGTGCGATAATCGATAGTACTATCAATGTATCTATTATGATTATCGATTGAAAATTGCGCCACCCGGACTCGCTCTTTTCCATTAGCAGTCATAATTAAGAAGAATTAAATAATTTTTACAATCCTGTCCGGATCTCCTCCAACTCCCACCAATTACAAAATACATTTACTTATTGTTATGTGTAAACAAAAATTTTATAAACCTATTTTAATGTTATTTCATAAATAATATACGTCGGAATAGAAAATATTATGTTATACGAACTTAGAGGACATCCCCGGTTGGGGAGGGCTTCTTAAAAGTAGATCATTGGATAGACCCCCCGTCCCCTACAGCTAAGCTAAGCCACCGATTAGGAGCCATTTATATATTATGTCACTATCAGAGGTGCCCCCCCCTCCAAGTCAAAGACGCATCTTTCCCTTCAAACTTAATGCTACTACACTTTAATTTTCATTCTTATTTTTTAATACAATGCTTGGATAAATAAGGGAAAGTTTTTTTGTAGTTGTAAATTTTGGTTCACTCCAGTTTTTTGTGTCGCTGAACCCGTATTTGAGCTTTGCTGACAAATATTTTGACCGGAACCTTGTTTTTGTTGCAAAAGACTTCAAATTCAAAATTTTAAATTTTGTTTGCCAATATCTCGGAAGCTATTAGTTATTCCAAGAAGACCAAATTATACGAAATTAAAGAAGACAAAATGTCTACATTTTATGTCCATAAAAAATGTTTTTACGATCAACCGCTAAGCCGCTAGAGCGCGCTGAAGAAATATAAAAAAGTGTCAAAAAGCGATTTATATCTCTTTACGTCCGATTTCCATAAAACCAATCCATGTTACCATACTTTTGACCATACATGTTATTAAACTTCGTGAAATACACATTAAATATATGAAAAGTACAAATTACCTATGCACTTGTGCTTGTAGCTTGTTTGGAAGCAAATGTTTAAAATCAAATTGAAAGGAAAAATGCTGAAAAATATGAAGACAAATGACGAAAATAAACTTGAGCGTGTGAACTGCAAAACTGTTTACTTCCATTTTTTATTAAAATCGAGATAGCAATGGTTATTATTACTCATTGAGTGAAGAGGGTAAATATGTCTAAACTGAGCCCTTTCTTTACTTTCTTACGTCTATAAATCAGTAGTTACAAAACTCTCTTCATCCAGCAACCGGTTCTTTTCAATCAAAATTTCTTACCTATATCACAATGTGAAAAAATATAAGTAAGGAGTTTTACTGTTCACACTCTCACTTATATTTATAGGTTTTGTTTGTAAAAAGTTAAATTGTCAGTCAAAGTAGTCAATTAAAATTCCCTGGCCCGCCCTTTATCATACTCGGGTGCTGCGCAGTCATCTGTTGTGTGTATAAAACAAAAGGAATAAATAAGGATAGAATTAGTGGCTTATTTATAGAAACTTGTAGTCAGGAATTAGATTTGGAAAATATAGTGTTATAGGTAAAAAAAGTTAAGGAAGAACCAGGCGCATGCACCTGATAATAACCTTTTGTTATTGAAATAAGGATCAACTTACGAATTATGCACGCAATTGAAAGAATGTTAAACAAATCAAAATGTTAAAAAAATATTCAAGATCGTTTATTTGACAATGTACTTTTTTAAAGATTTATTTTCATCCCAACCTCGCCTTTACGGCTATACACGATTCGGCAGCAATCCGTATTGCACTGATGTCAATTTTCCGATCATTTATACACGACTTTTTATTTTCCATTCAGGACGGCCTCCATCTTCCGACGGTCTTCCCGCTACAGGTCCTCTTCTATTTCTATTACCTGGATTATAGTGAGGTATTCCCACCATCGCCTTCCAGCCATATATGAATTCTTGAACCGCGGGAAATTTTCTTCATTCACCGACCGAGGAAATTCTTTCCCAGTAAGGACGTAGATTTCCTCGGTTCTCATTATCTTAGCCCTTAATGCTTGTGATGCGATGCAGGTCGTGATCACATGTTCAGCTGTCTCCGGAACACAGCATGGGGGCTAAGGGGATCAATATATATTTGACAAGGTGTCTGTGTACCTACATAGTGGGTAAAGGCTTTTTCATCCTTCAGTGTAACCTCTCGGCCTATGTTCCTCCCACCGAAGCCTTCCTCCTCCAAGGGTTCTTGATATGGGCTGAAGGCCAGAGAAGTCGAAACCCAGTTTCGCCTGAAGGCCCATGTCGACGATATCGTATTTGTCTCTGCTTACCAACACATTTCTGCAAGAACCAAGGCCAGACTATCTGCAGCAACATTTTCTTGTGCAGGTTTTAGTGCACCTGCTCGCAGTGGTGTAGCCAGAGGGGAGGTCCAGGGGGTTCGGTATTTTTCCTCCCTTTCTTTCTCGCTATCCTAGAGTGCAGGGATTTCCCCCTAAAAAACTGCGTGGATTTGTCCCATTTAGCACGTATGGAATGAAGCCTTTTATGATGTTTGTTAATAAAGTGAAGCAAAGATTCAACCACATTATTGAAGCTTGAGTGTAGCAGTATTGATTGACAATTAGCTAATTCATTTTATATCACGCTACTTCAAACAATGTTGAAGTGAAATATAAAAATTATATCATAGGTGCAAAAAACAAACTTAACTCCTTTTCTTAGCTCATCACTTGTCGTGCGCCACGAACACTAACTTTTACCAAGACCAACATGGGCTGGTGGTCAGCTCATAAAACAAATGTTAGGATAAATTTTCTACTCGAAAAAAACCCCACTAAAAGGTAATTTATTAATGAATATAATTTAATTTTAAAATTAATAAGCAAATGCCAATAAATTACCATGGATACTAAAAATCTATGACTGAACATACCCCATCACACGCCAAACAAATTTAACCTCCCAAATAACACAGGCATGTTCTGCGTTACCCTTGAGACCACTCCTAGAGACAAAATCACGGAACATTGTACATTGTATATTGTATAAAATAGTCACAACAGATGGTTCTTACATAGTCGCAATACAATGCCCCGCGTCGACACCGACACTAGAGTATAATAAAACTATATTGTACTCTTTATAGTGTTTATTGCACATTTAGGTTTTTGTATATAGATTAATATTTGATTGGTCACATGATTTGGTGTACTTTTTAAAAATATTTTTATATAGCACTTGAAGTTTTTTTTTTGCTTAATAGATGATTTTTTTCTTTCTTTATCTTTCTATAGAATATATTTGTATATTATTATTTTATTTTATTAATATTTTTATTTATTTTATTATTACCTTATCTTTGTATAGAATATATACCACCATCCTTCATTTGTTCTTATATATTTCTTTTTCAAGTCTATAATAGTTCTTAGCTAATAGGTCTTTTGGCCAGATATAATATTTATTATTTTATACATATTTGTTATTCTAAAGGGACTTTGCCCCAGAATAAAGTTTTTTTTTCTATCTATCTAGAGTCAGTTGCTACACGGCAATTCACCACGTCACAACAAATTGCTTTATTTGCAATTAATTCGTGCGATAATAATTAAACGATATTAACACGAAAAAACTCAAGTATAAATTTTATAAAAACTCTTTCTTATCGAATTGTCTATCTTGATTTAATTGGTCAATAAATTCTGAAAGTATATATGTAACCGATCAAACTTCATACACCCTTTATTTACTTAATTCCTTTATATCGACGTTTCGGATTTAGGTGCCCATTTTGAAGTTGCATATGCTTCCCTTCTTATCATGACATTTGTTTTTTTCGATTATTCTTCTTTTTATCATTTTCTAATATTACGTGTAAACTAAATTATTTACTTGTCCAATGTCTTACTATCGTCATTTTTTATAGAAAATTGTTATTATCATTAATTATTTCTCAAATGATGTTCATTAATCAATTTCTCATTTTCCCACCTGCTAATTTCTAGTGGTATTCATATTATTTAATTTGCAAGGTCTTGTCGTAAACAGTTTGCAAGATTATTTTCATTTTATTGTAAATATTTGTTTTAATTAATTTTTATATAAATTTTATTTTCCTCAGTTACATTTTAACTTTGTAAAGTTATGTATGCGTTTATTTAATTATACAAAAATTATTACTTAGTTCTTCTCAAAATCATAAAAAGAAGAATAAAAAAAAATATATATTTATTGGTTAGTTCATTTCAAATTAATAGTTTTTAAAAACTTTATTTTCATTTGATTAATTAATGTTATAAATTGAAATTAATTTTATTGACAGACAAAGAGACCCTGTTACTAGTATTGGTGGGGAGGGAATGGTCCAGCAGACGGGTCTTTTGATCCTTGCTTTTGGCTAACCCCTGTCTGAACACTGTCACTTACCAAGTGATAGCCGCTCTGTACTAACCAGAATGATTAAGAGTCGAGAATGATTTCACGTAACCATCACTGATAATTAATATTGTTATATGATTCTGATAATACTAACCAAATAACTATTAACTGACCCAGGTGAGGATCACACACCCAACCGAACCAGGCACTCTAGGACCTCCGGCCAAACGCGCTCGGCCTATGACAGAGAAACAGTTAATAATTTTAACTTATTGGAAAGAATTGGATCAAAAAGATTCGAATTCTGCTATCGTTATACATTTTGAATTTCTTTCTTGTAATTAACCAGAAACAAATGGACTGCAACATTTGTTTTTCACTTTTATAGGTATAATTATGGAGTATAATATTTTCTCAAAAATATTCAAACTAGCAAACATTTTAAACACCACTTCTTATCCTCTGTATCTGTGATACTTAAACATTTAGCGACTTAGCATTGCGTATAAAGAAAACACTCATTATTAAGAACGTCATCTGTATTCGTTTCACAATAGTCATTTGTCAAATGTCGTATCTCATTGCTGATTCTTGGATTTCAATCTGAAGTAGTGATTTCGGTGTCTTTAAGACCGGTTGAGTAATGGCTGATAATGGATAACATATCTGTTTCCTATCACTGGCACACAAAGGAAGAGTGACTTTTCCAAATATTAGAAATATTCTTGATTCATTTGTAAAATATGTTTGATCCTTAGATCTCGAGATGATACAGTTATAAAAACATATGTAAATTAAAACAAGGCCTGACCTCTTAGGCATAATAATGGACTGATATGACATTCGCGATAAGCGTCGTTTAAGCAATACAAAAGTAATTAGATCCAATCAATTAAAAATTTGAGTGATTCAATTTTTTAACGTTTCAAAGATGACGTAATTGTCTGTGTGTTAATATCATCATAAATAAAAATTTCGACACGTTTTGCTCTTCTGATTAAACCCCAATGTCCCCTGATTATTCGTATTTTATTTTTTCTTAATGATTGTGATTTTTACCTTAGTTTGACTGTGCCTTATTCTTCTTTTAATATTAGAATATGGCGTTTTGAATAGGCGTGTTCATTTACCGAACCCAGAGTCCGTTAAGTACACAGCGAATAAAGTAGTGGCGTACGTAGAGGGGCAGGGGATGGGGGATGTATCCCCCTCCCCCCGAAATGTACCAAAAAAAAAATAATGTTTATATTTTAAGTAATATTTTTTATCAATAACTATTGATCCATTTGTCATGCTTATCCTTCAAACTTACTGCCAATTTGGCGATAATAGACATTTAGGTGATTACTTGCCTTCTTCATATTAAATCCTTCCCTCTCCCTTTCCTCCGAAAAAAATTTGAATATCCCTCGAAAAAAATTCTGCGTATGCTCCTGGAATAAACTGTACAATGTGATGATAATTAAAATTGATCGAGATTAATTTAAAATCTCATTCAAGCCCCACGTATGAATTCGGGATCCTACACCGTTGTACGACTTTGTTACATGCGAACATCAAGATGAAGAATTTCTTTCTAGAGAAGCTGAACCTATCGATGCAAAAAGGCATTGACGACCTTGCAGTTTAACGCCTTAAGACCCAAACAAACAAATAACAACTGTTGATGCAAAATAGGGATCTTTAACCAAAATGGAGTGTTCGACGATAAATGGAAGACTCGAGAAGTAGTTCAGGCGCAATAGTTTATTTTTTTTTACATAAATTCTGAATATACTTATTCAATGTGATAATTCGGAGGAAAACAAATCTTATATATTTAAAAAAAAAATTGGTAGCAGCCTGGTGAAAAAAAATTTATTAACTTGCCGAAAAGTGTTTATTTTTTTTTCATGTTTAACATGTGAATAATTCGTTTGAGAAAAATAAGAAATAGTACGTAATAGCGTTTAAAAAGTCGAAAAAACCATTACTATTTTTCTCCTAATTATCACGTTGAGAAAGTCCATTCAGGATTTATTTAGAAAAAAATTAATATTTTTCATATCACACCTGGGCTAACCTGCGAGAGAATTGCAAGAGAATCAATGGAGCGGTGAATCCTTTTTTTTTGAATAACACCTATTACAGCCTCCAAAAGCGTAAAAATGCAAAAAAGGATACAATGCAAAAACAGGATTCATAATACACCTACCAAAACATTCCTTACATCCGGTTCGGAATACTGGGAAATGACCAACGTCCACGAACAAGACAAAATCTATAGTGTTTTAAGCGTAAGCTGAGCTTCCGGAGAAGGCTTACGAATGCCAAACAGATCACTGTCTATGAACAGCTTGATAAGAACACCTTGGTTAAATTCTTGAGACCATGCTTGAATTATCTTGTTGGAAGAATGAGCTAAAATGGAACTCCTTCCAACATTTGGTCACATGGGGTGTATGGGATGTCCCAACCTTCGCAGGATTGCAAGGCTACCACTGTAAAAACAACATGGTTTTTGTATGGAATTGGAAGGTGATGGCATCTAATAGAAAAGATCGACCTTCATTAAGTTGTATCGAAACGCAGGATAAAAAAAAAAATCGTTGTTCAGTAATCTGTACACGCGACACGATATAAGATGAACAAATGTTCCATAAATAAATTCATCTAAGTACTAGCAATTATACAAGGATCTTTTATAACTAAACCATTTATTACTATAATCCATTAAGATTTCATGATATCTCTATAAGCAGAATTAAAAGAACTAGAATCCCTTCCCGTCAATAAAAAAAAAATGATATATGTTACATAACCTTTCTCTAACCTAATCCCAAATATTCAATTTATTTAAAAAACCTAACTTTTCATCCACCCTCACATCGTAATTTTCTTTTCTCATCTCTGTTCTTTTTTTTTCTATTTTCCCCCTCCCCGTGAAAGCTCCTTATACTAATTAATTTTTCCTTATTAAATTTAACCCGTTACCTATATTTTTATTTACATTGTCATTTATCCCATCAGTTGGAAGGAATGTTTTTTAAATGAGATATTAATTTTTTATTTTTTAACATTACTCTTGAGATATTAATAATTTTTTTTACCTTTAATTAATACGTTTTATCAATTTTTTAAATCAATAGTTATGCCCTTTAATCGTAGAGTATTTAAATTTAGTATTAGTTTCTGTCAAATCTGTTGGTAACATTGTTTACCGGTTTTTCTTATTCCCAGAGCTCTATTACGAGTTGTCAGTCATTCTAACCTTTTCCAAATCAATTGTCACTTTTTCCATTTCAATTGTAACTTTTTCCAAATCAATTGTCACCTTTTCCAATTCAATTGTAACCTTTTCCATTTCAAATGTAACTTTTTCCATTTCAATTGTAACCCAATCAGACATGAATTAATTCAATATTATTTATTTTATTATTGAAAAATAATTATTTTAATTACATTAATGAATTTTGAAAAAAATTCGGCATATTCTTTCGACATTTTTTTCGTTTATTAGACAATTGATATTAAGTGCTAATTTCAAGTAGGTAGTTTAAATTTTTGAAATAAAATTGTTGTCTATTTATTTTTAGATATTTATTTAGTGGAGGGAGGGTGGATTTCATCGATTTGGTGAGCGTTCATAGGTTTTCGAAGTTGTTAATGTCAAATTTACCACCGAAATTTTGTTCGGCCACGAGTATTTCTACTTAATTATTAGTTTTCAAAATTCTTCGTTATAGGTATCGTTTACTAGCCTTTCAAGGGCACTACTTCCGAATTCACTATCGGATTTCCCATCGTGCATGCGCTTTTCACTTTTCCGTTGCTATTGAAGATTTCTGTGATAAAGGGATCGTTTATTAGGTTTACGAGGGTTCTGATTCCATTTTTTTAGTTCAATTTGGATTGCGCTTGCGCATTTTGCATTTTAGTTATTGCTGGAGTTTTCTCAACATTTGAAATGGAAAAAGTTACAATTGAAATGGAAAAGGTGACAATTGATTTGGAAAAGGTTACAATTGACGTGGAAATGCTATACTTCTCTGGTATGTAATTATTACGTTTTCTTCACATTTCCTCTTCCTCCTTGCTTCTATCCTTTCTTTCTTCACCACATATGATATTGACCTATATTGTATTACTCTATTTTTGGCCTAACATTACTTTATATTTTACTCCTTTATTTTATAATTACTTTAATTATAAATATGTCAATTTTTTTAACATCATTGTCATTTTTTGCATAACTTGTTATATCATAATTATCTCTATATACTTTACATATTTCCAAATCTTCATACTAGTATTTTTTTTAATTAATAGTTTTTATATATTTTATTATATCATGTATAAATAATGCATAATTGTATTTTATATTGACATCTTTTTCTTTTTATACTTCATATATTTTTATCTTACTTGTCATTTCTTTTTTTATTATCACTTAGTCTTTGACCGCATCCCCCCCCTCCCCCAAACCAACTTCTTCCTTAAGTATTTCTACGGCCAACTAAACTCACTCCAATAATTGATATTACTTAAAATAAAAAATAAAAAAATCAACTTATAGCAATTATTGACCGTTCAGTGTATGTTAAACTGTTTTGGAGTGATGTACTATGTAAGGGAGAGTGGGGATGCATCGGAAATTTTTTAAACAAAGTCCATTAACCATCTTTGATTTATACATTGTAAATTCAAGAAGGTATACTATGTTCAACTAAATCCCTTGCCTTGGCCACGGAATGTTAAGGGATATCTTTTATTTGCTAAAGTAACAATTAAAGTATACAGGTACTCAAAGTGTCCAATTTATTTCCAATGGTGGGGCATCATTGGACTTGAGATGGGGTCACTTTGGACAGAGCTACAAAATGAGAAACAATATGAATTATATCAATTATTTATTAGAATTTGAAAAAGCAAAGCAAAATGAAAGCAAATCACGGTTGAGATGGATAGCATAATGCCCAATGACTTTCAAGAGTAGAGGTGTTAAAAAAAAAAATGAGATGGAAAAAAGAACGGATGATATTAAAACAATGAATAAAAGTAAAAAAAAAAAAGAATAAAATCTAGCATATAAAGATCATGAGGAAATTTAAGAAAATAAAGAACAAAATGTAATAAAATAAATTAATTATTTTTATGCTACGATTTTTATTATCGGCACTTATCTATGAAAAATGTCTATTGTGGGAAAACTATAAAAAATAAAAATAAATATTTGATAAGTACAATTTTGCTTTTATAGCTATAAATAAGTTTAATTATTAATTAAATCTGTAGTATAACATATAATGATATACGAGCCAACAATCTCTTGTAACAGAGTGCGTAATATTAAAAAGAAATATATAACTCTATTCACCTTACTAGAGACCGGCATGTACTGACCCATTGGGTTCACTTCTTCTTCTTTTCTTGGCGCTACAACCCGCTAGCGAGTCATGGCCTCCGCCAACAGCAACCGCCAGGTGTCCCTATTTTTTGCTGCCACCATCCAGTCTCTCACTCCAAACTTCTTTGCATCGGTGTCCACACAGTACCTCCATCGCAACTTGGGTCTTCCGACGCATCGTCCACCATGAAGGATCTCAGTCAGAAGCTTCCTTGGTATCATCCCATCTCCCATGGCAACATGGTCTGCCCATCTGAGTCGGGCTGCTTTTATAAATTTAACGACATCAGCGGCATCAAACTTCTTGTAGATATCCTGGTTCTTCCTCCGTTTCCATTCTCCATCTACAAGTACTGGACCACAAAATCCTCTTAATATCCTGCGTTCCAATACCAGAAGATCGTGTTCCACAGCCTTTGTTGTTGTCCATGTCTCGGATCCATAAGTCAAAACCGGTCGGATGAGAGTCTTATACAGGATGAACTTGGTACGCTGGGTTACTAAGTGACTTTTCAAGTGCTGTTTCAATCCATAGTAAAAACGGTTAGCCATCAAAATACTTTTCCTTACCTCTACCTCCATCCGGTTATCGCTGGTTATCTGCGAACCTAGGTAAGAGAATTCTTGAACCTGCTCAAACTTGTAGTGACCAAAATTTACTCTATCACGATCCTGCCGAGGGATCTCCTGGGTTACCATGTATTTTGTTTTTTCCTCATTGACAATCAAACCCAGATTTCTTGCTGCAGCCTCCAGTTTCAAGAAGGATTCAGTAACCGCCTGCCGAGAACGTCCAATTATGTCAATGTCGTCAGCAAAAGCGAGAATCTGGACCATCCTGTTAAATATCGTGCCCGACGTTTGAATGTTGGAGTCTCGAACAGCCTTTTCCAGTACTATTAGGAAGAGGAGGCACGCTAAAGCATCATCCTGTCTCACTCCCCTTTTTATTGAAAATTCTTCTGAGATGTTGCCCCGAATTTTCACAACACAAACAATGTCTTCCATCGTTATCCTTATCAATCTTATAAGCTTTCTGGAGATTCCGAAATGGGTTAATGTTTCGTATAGCTTTGCGTGATCTACTGTGTCGTAGGCTGATTTGAAGTCGACAAACAAATGATGGGTTTTATGTTTGTATTCACGCCCTCTTTCCAGAATGGTTCTCAGACAGAAAATTTGGTCTATTGTCGATCGACCACGCCTAAATCCGCACTGATATTGACCCAGTTCTCGCTCTGCATACGGTAAAAGTCTTTGAAACAGATTGTTGGACAATATTTTATATGCGCAAGTGAGCAAAGCGACACCACGGCAGTTCGAACATTTCAGTAGCTCACTCTTTTTGTGTATTGGGCATATAACAGTCTTCTTCCAATCCGTTGGTATAATCTCCTCAGTCCAGATGCTTATCAGTAAATTGTGAAGGAGTTTGATGAGTTCGTTTCCTCCATGCTTGAATAATTCGGAAGGGAGGCCATCAATTCCTGGCGCTTTGTTATTTTTCAGCTTGTTGAGAGCATCTGTCACTTCATCTTCATCTGGTGTTTCTAACTCATCAATTTGGGATTCCAGGATTTGGGGCTCTATCTGTCTTTCTACACTGGGGCCATTCAGAAGCCTCTCGAAAAATCTTCTCCATTCTGCTAGGCAGGGATTTGCTTAAATGGTTTTCGGATTCTATTTACATTAGTGTAGAACTTCCTGGTGTCCCCAATGGTCCTAGACTCCTCTAACTCCTTTAACTCCCTGTTCTTATTTTCCCTTTTCTTCCTGCGATGTAAGCACTTTTCTTCCCTTCGTTTCCTTCTATATTCTTCCACAGTTCCACGTGTGCGCCTGTTAATCATCATCTTATAGGCTCCATTTTTAGCTTCCGTGGCAGTCCGACAATCTTCATCGAACCAACAATGCCTAGCCTCTTTTTCGGCTGGGCCCAGAACGGCTTCAGCAGTCTCTTCAATAGTTTTCCGGCAGCTGCTCCAGATATCTCCTATGTTATCATCTGTAGTTTGCATGCACCTTAACCGTAAGTCCAATGATTCTCCATATCTCGCCTTAATCTGTGGGTCTTTAAGCTTTACAATATTAAATTTCTTCGCTCTTTCCCGTGCCCTAGGTGGATTAATAGCAATCTTTGCTGTAACATGGGCAATACTCAAGAAATGGTCAGAATCGATATTGGCTCCTCTGAATACTCGGACATCGGTGATGCTACTAAGATGTCTGTCACTGACAAGTATGTGGTTGATCTGGTTGACAGTGAGTCCATTAGGTGATGTCCACGTGCCCTTATGGATTTTTTTATGAGGGAATAATGTGCTAGCAATTTTAAGGCTTTTGGATGCAGCAAAGTTGGTCAGTCGTCGGCCATTATCATTACTTATTTCATGCAGGCTGTGTTTACCAATAGTAGGGACATAGATATCTTCCTGGCCTACTTTAGCGTTTAGGTCACCTGCAATGATTTTCATGGGTTCACTTTAGTTTGGTAAAATCTTGCAGGATAAATCAAATAATACGGTAATTACGAAAGTGTCCAATGTTGCCCCACGTCAAATGTATCCCCGTTCTCCCCTGTGTTTAGTTAGTATTGCTTTGGAAGTAAGATAAATATGATTAATGTAATTTTGTTATTTAGTTCTGATGATCCCTGAATTGACGAGACGTTGGTAGGTAGGTTATTTGCAGCTGTTTGAGAGCTTTATAGTTTTGTTTTAGAATCTTCCAAAAATAACATAATCACATGATAGTTTTTGTTTCTTTTCTGAGTTTTCGTTCAGATTAATTGAATGATTCTTGTAAAATAGCTTCATACCTGATTTTTTTCAAATCCAGACTATCTTATGAAATCTGCTGATGACGTACTATTCCTGGATAGAGTGGCAGTAGAAACAATTAGCTTGACTCCCCTAGTCTTTTTTAATTAATTTTGAATTGGGTCTTTCTTGGACATGTTTAATCAAACGTTTAATCAGAAGCCACAAAAATATCTCGGGAAATGAATCACTTTAATTTTTTTTTTTGGATGCCTTTTTATTTCACTAACTGTTCCATTTCTATTTAAATTTATTTTAACCAATTTAGACTGGCCGAATAAAAAAATAAAAAATAAATGTGTTATAAAAATATGAAACATGCTCATTATCAAGTTTGATTTCTCTGCTCATTCACAAATTAACTGACGTGGCATACTATTTTAATTAATTTCGAAACGTAATGATTCCTATATTTATATTAATTAACAGAGCTAACAATAAGTGCAATATTAACTGCTGCTACGTATATATGCTATTTCTATCCAGTTTATAAACAATTTATTCACGATTTTTAATTTATTTATTGGAAAATAAAAATTTACATTTTTTACGAATAACATATTTACAAATAAATTGTTTATTCATTATTCGCAAATGACAAATGAACAAAATGAATCCTTATATATATTTCCTTTTTTTGCTTAAATGCTGTAAAGAGTTTTAAATTAAATATTTAAATATTATCCAAGGGTAATAAATTTAATAACATCTCAATCGAAAATTAATGAATAAGTACTGAGTAATAAATAAAACTTTATTCCTTATTGAAAATAAAATAATGCGATTAAGCAAATAAAACTTTAATCTCATAGGCTAACGAATAACAAATATTTTGAATAATAGTTAAAGGAATAATCAATAAACAAAAAGAGTAGAAAATTATTCTATCGATTATTGAATTTTTTTTTTTATCAGAATAATTCCGGAATCTGCTTCTTTACTTTTTTTTAGTAATTAATATATTTTTTTTATTTCGAAAATTAATTATGTTAAATATTATTTTACACTCAATGCTCTTCTTTTTTGTTAGCTACGGTGGTGCCTTATAAACGTAAAGCCATTGTAATGGATTTTAATAGTAAAATTCCAGTATTTTAATCAAGTCCTTTCTTTCTCCTCAATATATACTTTTTTTTTAATTTTTGGTATATATATTTTAAAATGTATCATATTGTATGTATATATTAAACGTCACTTTATTTCTTGTGTATTGATTTTCTTTTCAATTCAATCCAACCATTTTAATTACCAATTCTACAGTCATTGGAATGACTCAGCTCTGGTGTTTATTTGATAAAAATAATTTAATCAATGATAAATCTTATCTTAGACGGTATTTGTAATATTTTGTCTTGGTATGTAGGCGAACTAAATATGTACAACATTTTTGGTTGATTCTCAACTAAACAACAGCATATTTACATTTTTTTTTCGGTCGGTCCATTCATAACTAATTCTCGTGATTGGATTAAACTTGAAAAACCTTAAAATCATACATATACATAAAATATTTTTGCTAACAACTATTAAGATTTTGTCATAAAAAAACGTCATAGAATCTTGGCTGTTTTTTTCCTCTAAAATACTTAGCTGAATTGAATTTAAAGCCGGAGAGGGAGAGGAGGGGGGTTATTTTTAATTATAGAAAACTATAAAGAAAATGGAAAAAATCAAAAAATCTTGTTATTGAGATTCAAAAAGTTTGACAAGGCTATGAAATCATACGTTGAATAGCTTATTTGACAGACTATATTGGTATTGTTTAAAATTTAAATATATAATTTTTTTTTAAAAGTACAGTAGAAAATCAATCTGCAACCAATGATCATGGTCTTCGTTCATTACTTGAGAAGTAAACATTCTTGAACAACGGTTAGACAAGGAGGCGATTTGATTAGGATTCACGCTCAGCCTTATATTCTTTTTTGCCTATTTTCAAGTTCAAATGGTTGAAAAAATGCGGCAGTTTTTTTTTTTTCAGAAGGATCGGCTGCATTTTTCTATATCTACTTTTTATTTATTTTTGATGTATTTTAGATATTGAATACACGGACTGTAAGCGTGCCAGTTGGCACGTGCTTCTCATTAAGATTGTAATAGTAAGCAGTAAATAACAGTTATTGATGGCCATATTACATATGCTTATTTTATCTCTAATATTTATTTCATCTCATTATTTCAGTGTGGCAGTATATAAAACTATTTGATTTTGAAAATTATTTGAAGCAATTGGTCACTAAATCGGTGCAAAATTAAACTTTCGTTTGCTATAGGCGTTGAACCGTCTTCAGTGTAATTTTAAAGGGCTTTAACTTTTATTCAGAATAATGAAGGTTTATGCTTGATCCTTTGCCGGCATATTAAAAATAGAAAATTTCCATTTAGTGTTTTTATTCATCGACCGCACACCCAATCAAGCTTCTCCCACATAAATTTTCCAGGTTCAACCATGCTCTCAACAACATAAGATTTGTATTTTGAGTAATATTTTTTGTAATTTGTAACAAAAAAAAAATGAAAACCGCGAAACGTGGGCATTTTTGACATTTAATTAGAGGTTTTGTGATTGTCGCAGGAACATGTTTGTGGAATTAAAGTGTGGACCTTAGTAATTCCTACTTACAATAAAATTGTCATGCAAAAATGCAAAAACCGGGTTAAACACGGTTCAAAAATGGTTCTAGAACGATTTTAGAAAGCATTATTTTTTCGCAAAGAATTCCTCTACAACTACGTTATCATCAAATATATGTGAGGTTCGATTTAATGTCTCAAAAACCCGTTTAAAATCGGGTTTTTTCTTGCTTCGGCTGCGTGCGTGCGTAGGAAGTGTTATGTACCACGAAAATTTATAATTTTTTTTACATCCAATTTTTATTGTAGATAGGCACTATTAAAAACCACAATTCAAGCCCCGAAACGTGTTCCTACGACAATTACTGTACAAGCACTGTAATTAAATGTCCAAAAATGGCCATTTTTTTCGCTGTTTTTAATTTGTTTTGTGAAAAATTGTTGACCGACTTCAATTGCCCAGAGTTAATTTTTTTGTCTTTATAAGCGCTATTTGTCTTTTACGTTTTTGTCTTTGTCTCTTGCGCTATTCTTATTTCTTTTTCGATGATAATTAAAATCGTGAAATATGTCTATTTTTGTGACTGTCTTAGGAAAATGTTTCGGGTCTTAAATTGTGGTTTTTGATGGTACCTATCTACAATCAAAGAAATTATAACTTTTCGTGGTACGTAACAGTTCTCCTTCGTTCTACCGAACAAGAGAAAACCTAATTTTCAAACGCGTTTTTGAGACATTAAATGGAACTTCACATATATTTTATGAAAACAGAGCTGTAGCCGCTATTTTTTATATTTCTCAAACGAAAATTTTAACCGTGAAAAAACAACTTTTCGACACGTTTATGAATTTTTTTAACCAGATTGCTACACACTGATTTTATTTGCAATATTTGTTTCTACTATTTTTCTCCAAATTATCATGTTGAGAAAGTCCAATGAAAATTTATTTCAATAAATAAATTTCCGCGCCTGGACTATTTAAAAGTTAAAAAATGTGTTTGTCAACCAGGTTGAATATTTATAATATTATAGGGTAAAAATTTTACCACAGATTTCATTAGTAAATTTTTTTTCTCGATAATTTTAATACATTATCTAGAACACAAGCAAATAAAAAAAAATTAATTATAATTAAAATTAACTGATAAAGCACGTCTTTGGTTTTTTTTTTTGGATTTAAAAAATGTATATTAAATTATAAAAATGAAATAAATGGAGGCCACGTCCGCATTGTTAAACGTTTTTTTTTTGTTTTTTTTTCGAGTTAAACGATTTGTTAAAGTTAGATATATCCTAATGCATCAAGTGTTTCGCACTTTGACTCATGATCTTGAGTCAAGTTTATAAAACAAATCATTCTTCCTTTGCTCTCCAGGAGGTTTGCTTTATGTGTATCACTGTGAGCTAATGAATTTCATGTCATCGGCTGTTACTTAAACTTTAATCTGTGCTTCAGATAAGGAAGAATCATGGCAATGACGAGAAAAAAACAGCGGGTAAATAAAAAATATTTAGTACCAATTGAAAAATGATAAATCTTTGAAAATGCTTCAATTAATATTAATATTTGGTATATTAATTATTATACCAATATTTTTATGAAATAATTGTGATTTTGGATTCCTAAATTTTCAAAGGTTTTCAGAAAATTCATTTATTTTTATTTTTTTCGTACAATTACTTATTATAAAAGTTACAAGTTTGTAAGATTCGAAGTTTCCTTAAGATTTGAAATAATAACACTGATTTTAATGAAATATTTTTTAATTTTAAAAAAATAAGAAGTGAAGGATATTACAGTCTCTCAGTATCTATAAAATGAAAAAAAATCTGCATAAAAGTTTAAAAACATAAAGAAAAAAATATAATAAAAATAAATAAATTGATAATAGAGGTAAGCACGCCCGTCTGATAGATTTATATTATAACCCAATATATATATATATATTCATTGCGAGGTATTTCGATTATTACAACACTATATTGTATATGTACTGATGATGCATAAAATAGGTGATTTTAATATTTTTACTATTTTGCTCATATTTTGTTTTTTAAATTAATTATTTTAGACACTAAATATACATATTGTTTATTCCGACTTTGTGGTAATAAAAAATGTTCAGTATAAAAGCTATTACAAAAAAAATAATTAGAAAATATATATTTTATGGGAAATAAACTTTTATTTAGATTATTCATTTAATAATAATTGGGATTTTAGAATATTTTCAAAATTAATCAACTTAGATTAAGAAAAATCCGAAACACTAATAATCCCAAAATTAATTTATTAATAAAATCATTTAACAAAATTTTTTATTATCAATACCTTATGATTATATTTTTACGAAGTTTTAAAAATGTTCCTATTTTTTCTATATGCTGTTATTTTTTGACAACTAAGGCGAAAATTTTCATGTTAGCAAATATACATATCTAAAAATTCATAAATTAATATTTATTAAAAACATAATTAAATTTTAAGAACAATCATTTTTAATTATATATTTGGGCAAAATTTATTTGATTTTTATTCGCTGCGATAAAAATGGGTTAAATTCAAATATAGATTACCTTATTCAACAATATCTAAAAACACTATTCATCATATTAATTATTTATATGACTCAACAGCCTTGAATGGGCGTTGGTTAATAATAATGAAATATTATTAATTATTTAACAAGAATCACTTTATCGATTATACTTAAAGTGAACTAAGGACTATTAAGGCGCCCTCTATGGGGAAATCTAATTAGACTATAGAAAAATTCTATAGTAATAATATAAAAATATGATATTATTTGTTTAGCATCTCGGCATAATTATTTTTAATCATTATAGACACTGATTAAAAGTATCGATTCTTCTGGATTTAGTAGCAATAAAAAATGTTCAGAATAAAAGTTGTTGCAAGAATTATAAATGAATTTTATGTTTAAAATTAGGTATCATAGACACTTAAAAACGGATTGTTTCTTCTAAAAAAAATTATAAAATATATATTTTATTATTAAAATTAGTTATTATAGAATGTAAAACGTGGATTGTATTTCTTGCGGTTTTGTTATAAGAAAAGCTCTGCACAAAGCCTGTTACAAAAAAAATTATGTTTATAAAAAATTAACTTATATTACACTGTTGTGAACTAGTTTCGTTGTTCAGATAATGCTTTCAATTACACGTGAAATTAAAATATACATTATATTATTTGAAAAAATTAAAATTAAAACGGATGGTTTCACCTGGTTTTGAGAAAAAAATTATACATACGAGTTATTGTATATACATTACAATAAACAATTATAATAAAAAAATAAAATAACTGCTATTAGGCTATTGCTACTTTCATTATTCAAATAATGATTTCCTCTTTCAGTTTAATTACACTTGAAATTAAAAAATCTATATATATATATATATATATATATATATATATATATATATATATATATATATATATATATATATATATCTGCAAAAATCGACAAAAGTGTGAAATCACATAAGCCAAAATAGGTTAGATTTAGTTATTTTAGAATTTTATTTTTGTGTAACTTCTATGCAAAACAATAAATTTTTAGTTTTTTCTACTCAATATTATATCACTTGCTCTAGTACATACTATAAAAAAAAAACATCTTGGGATTTGAACGTGGTTTTCATACATTTGCCGACGATATTGCATTTCTTTTTAAAAAAATTAATTATTAGATGCACTAAAAAACCAATTGTTTCTTTTAGTTTTGTGAAAAAAAAAATATTATAAATAAGGGTTGTCAGATTTTTACTTTCAATTTAATTACATTTGAAATGATATATATATATATATATATATATATATATATATATATATATATATATATATATATATATATATATATATATATATATATTTGTTTCTTCTGGCTTTGCGAAGATAACAAATTTTCTGCATGCATGTCGTTGCACTTGAAAAAAAAAAATTACCGTATTTCATTATTACTTTCATTTTCTGATATAGTACAATACTAATTTAACTATACTTTGATTTTTATTTTTCAAATTTTGTGTCATACTAAACATATTTTTAAAAAACTTGAATAAATATTTGTATCTGCAACGTATTGTTATTAATTGAGAACATGGTTCCAGAACAATTTTGGTTTTTATTCTATTATTTATTTATAGGATAACAATCCGGAGTATAATATTGTTTAAATTTCTTCCATGCGTTTGTATCTAACGGGTCGAAATGTCTTAAAAAAACAACAAAAATTAACGTGGAAAATGGAATTGTATAACAGATTTACTCTAACGCATGGGCCATTAATATCTATCGCGGTAAATTAAAATTGTGATTGTGTAATTAACGGAAAATAAACTGATAATGAACCGCTTAGCTAAGAAATACGATAAGGACTGTACAAATATTTTAATTCTGTCATAGTTGTCCACATGTCACTGCAACAGGTCAAATGGATATATCGCTTACTACGAACAAATGCAATAACTCTGCAGATAAACTGACCTCACATTTCAATATACATATGATAAAGAATTGATTGAAATATCTGAATAGAAATGTCATTCATAATGAATAAAGAAACATTTAACGAAGCTATACATATGATGGTTGTATATTTCTACAGATGTGTCTGCAATGTACAGTCTCTTTTACTATAGAACAGTATGATGAATCGGCAAAAATATAAACATTTTTTAAAAATTATGTTGTCATCCAATAATTTGTATAGGTATCAAACGAATTTAGGCTTCTTTCGTTAAATATTTTATTAATTCTTTGATTTTTTTTTTTTTTTTTTTAATTTTACTTTTATTACTTGGAACCATTCGTTAGTCAGTATTTTAAAATTCATTATTATTATTTATTACTACTATTAATTAATTATCACCAGTCTTATCAACATAATTAATAGTATCATCATCGTGTACTAAGATTTTTTATATAAGTTTTATGTTTCACATTTTTGAAAAATATGTTTGTAATATAAATGATTTCTAATATCCTTCTATATTTTATTTTCTATCTTCGGTCTTATATTGCCTTTTTTAAATCGAATTTATGTAGCAATTTTATACTATGTTATGATTATGCTGTGGAATTCATAATTTTTGCAAGTATGTTGTGAAATTTTTTGGATGTTTAACCAATGCTTACATTGCCACAATTTATTTTATATATAACATTGTTGTTTGTTTTGTTTTTTTTTTATATTTTTGATTTTTTTTTTCATATTGGTTGAATGGTATACTAAGTTATTATTGTTATTAGTCCGATTTTTATAGTGTGTATAAAAATGTTCATGGCATTGTTCTATGTTATTTTTATTATGATTTGTGTTTATATCGAGATTAGCTTTATATTGCCCAAATGCAATTAGGATGGTCTGACATTGGATACCTACTTTAGCTTCTCTAATGGCTCACCCTGACTGTTCTCTGATACTAGCAACATCCAAACTCTCTGTAGGATTCTTTTTTTTTACTTTGCATTTCGTCCCTATTCTTAACATTTTCACGAACTCGATAAATTTCATAGAGACGAAAACTTTTAACGCGAAGATAAAAAAAAGTCTGCCAAGTCGGCAATTATAGCTTCTTCATCATTTCGATTGATCGTGTAAAAAAAAAATCATTGTTTATTTCGACATATTTCACAAAATTACACAAAAAAGAGTTCAAAATGCGCGATCAAAAACCCAATTTAAAAACGGAATCAGAATCCTCGATTTCCAAATAAACGATCCTTTAATCGAAGAAAACTTCATCAAATACGCTAAATCGAAATGCGTATGCGCGATCAAAAATCTTGTTAAAAAAATAGAATCAGAACCACTCTATTACCGAAAAACGATCCCTATAGCGAAGAAAACTTCAGCAATAACAGTAAATCGAAAAGCGCATGCGCAATAAAAAAAACCCTATTCAGCAAACCGGAACCAGAACACCCGATTATCTAATAAACGGTCCCTATACTGATTAATTCTGCTAAAGGATGAAATTTGATAACAATTTATACTAAACCAATTTTACACTAGTCTTCAACTTTTCTCCAACTTTGGGCCAAAACGGAGCTTATTTTTATGTATAGGCGTGTCAAGGAAAATAAAATGAAATGCCAAGTGGGCAGTCTGATTACTCTTGAGAATTTTTTTTCGGATAAGAAACTGAAACAGGGTGATATCCTAGCCTGTCTACTTTCCAAATTAGATTAGAGAAATTTATCAGAGATTCAGATATTCAGAAAAATGATACACTCTTTTCAAAATTGGCTTTAGTTATATATTGGACTTAATTGTGGTAAGGGAGAAGGAGAGAGAGTGAGCGAGGTTCTCTGAAGTCTTGAGGGAGTTCTTCTTGATCCATAAACAGTTGCATTGTCGATGGACCTCATAGTGTGAAGCAATCGTGAATGGATTATCGTGAACAAAAAAATCTGAACTTACAAGGCCAATCATGCCATATTTAAAAATTTTTTATTACAGTTTCACTGAAATTAATACAGTATTTAAAACTCATTAAAAAAAATCATGAATTTCGAGTTGTGACGTTGTTGCAGCAAATGAGCGAAACAGAGAAGAACAATGGCTGAATTTAAGAACTTGTATAAGAGCTAGACGTGTACTAATACAAAAGATTAAGGATGATAAGATCATAATGGTTAAATAGTCGCTAGCTGAGTCTTAAATGCTAAATAATTTTTCAATCAGAAAAGATACATTTAAATGATATTTAGTTCATTTTAATAATTCATTATAATAACTGCCGAATTTATTTATTCTGTTGCATCAGACCTCGACTGACCCCAGATTCTCCTGGGGCAAGCCCAGCCTTTATAAAGTGGATAGCTGGCCCTTCCTATTGGGTTGGGGATAAACCTAGCGGTTTATACTGAAATTAAAAAAAAAAAACCTAGCGTGGATTCTAACCTGATTAACTCCTAGTATAACCGTTAGTCAAGAAACAGTGCTTCCTAACCAAGTACAGAACCCAAAAACCTTTATGGGCTATAGTAGTACAGATTTATTTTTAAAAAAGATGTGATTAACGGATTCTAATGCAATAATATCTATTGTGTAATTCGCACGGATTCATTGATTACATGAAATCTACATTATGATGGTGTATTGAAAAGACCATTTTTTCCTCCTTGTATCTATACAAATATTATGATTAATTTAAAGAGATTTATCGTTTAAATATTGAATTTCAGTTATGTGTTTAAAAGTCCTTACGATGGTGATATAATTGATATGCAATATATATATATATATATATATATTTGGATTATTTTATAATATATTGTAAATAATTATTATAAGAATGTATATGCCGCTAAAGTCAATTTTCCTGCTTTTTGCATTTTAATCAGTTCATATATTCATATAATGAGAATTTAATCTTCAGTTGCTTGTTGTTGATAAGATTAGATTCTTTAAGTGTTTATATCTATATCGCAATCTTCTTATGTAAGCTGTGTACAGCTAAACATAGAGGCTTAGGATTTTACTTACAATCGATAAACATTGTTGATGTTTTGTTTATTTGGAATTTAATGTAAACATGACTAATGTTATGAAAGGATAAATTTATAGCAATAGTATTATCGTTGTTTTCGAAAAGGCGATTCAAGTGTTTAACAGTGAACGTATCACTGATAAGTATTTCAGAAATAAGTTTTTCAAAGTAATAATTAAAAAACAATTCACAACTCTTATATAGTCATAACTGTTAATGGAAAAAAGAAATTAACCTAAAAAAAAAAAAGAGCCAATCTATGAAAAATCATACAGTTCAGAGACTAACCAAAATGAAAAAAAAAAAAGAGAAAAGGATTTAATGAGTCCCTTAAGATCGGTTCAGTAAATTACTTTATTTTAATATAATGTTTCATCTATAGATCTTATATCTATTATTATATTAATTACGGATCTCATAACAGTTATTTTTCAATTTAAATTATTAAGGTTTTCCCCAAAACAAGTGCTAAACAATTTATTTAGGCACAAACAGTGCAACTTATAAACAATTTTTTTAATACTCCACGGAAATTGAGACTTATAGAAAAATTGCTATTTTATCCATTAACGTGCAAATGCATGCAGTAAGTAATAGAAACAATTACAGATACTTTTTATGGGTCGTAGTAATTTTACAGGGTCAAAGAAAAAATAAATGTGTGTATTTTACTAATTATACATTTTATTCCATACTTTTTTACACACAAAATATATAATGTGTATAGATTTCCAAACATGATTAATGATTTATCTTTAAAGCCCCAGTTGATGTCATAAAGAAATAGCCAAACTGAATTTAAATAAAAAATCAAGAGCAGCATATTATATTTTATCTTTTTTTTATATATATTTTTTTTTGTTTTATCTTTTATTTATGTTTTTATATTTGCATAATTACATGTGTGCAAACAATAGCGAAACCAGGATTTAGTTTCGGGAGAGGGGGGGGGGTCCAACCAAGGATCTACTTTGAAGAGGGCCTTCTCTCTATGTAATATTTTCTGTCCGTAGGTATATTATTTATAAAATAAAATCCAAATTGATTTTTACAATTTTTGTTTACAGATAAGAGTTAGTAACAGTACTTTGTAATTTCGGGAAAGAGGGAGTCCGGCCCTCCTGGATTCCCCTCTGGCTACGCCTTGGGGGGCATACTTACTTTTGTAATTTAAAAAAATGTCAATATTGTTTGATCTGCAGAATTTATTCGTTTTAACAAATTTCAGGATTCAATAGGTAAGTGCTATACTGTTTAAATAAAAAAATTGAAATGATTTTTATTATTTGATCAACATGATTTTTTTTTTTTAAATTTGATAGTAGATTTATATTTAAAAATTAAATATAATTCTTAAAGGTATTCGTTAAGCTTTAAGGAAGAGTATACTCACTGTTAAAACCGAATTCGTCCTTAAATTAAAAATTGTAGCGATCCGATTCGGCCATTTTCGAAAGGTATATATAATTATTCCCTATAAAGTGGGTACCATTTTAAAAATCCATGGAAATTTTAATTGGTGGAGCGTGATTCTGACCACGTTAAGAGGAATAACTAACAAAACCTGGAACCCAAACATCCCCAAAAATCTTTCGTGTTCGGCTGCTATGATTTCAATCGTAGTTCAGTTATTAAAATTTTTGATTAACTTAAATAAAAAACTAATTCAATGTTAAAAAAAAATACCATTTTTATCGTATGAAAATACCCATTTTCATGTCGAAGCTCCCTTTATCTCAATTTCAAATCAATCGATGAAAGCTGAACGCATTCAATTTTACATAAAATCGAAGTGTTTATAAAAAAAAAAAAAAAAAAAAAATGTGATATTCATAAAATGCTCATCAGTGAAAATGAAAACCTCTTACTTATCGTTTTGACAATTAAAGTGAAATACTTAAAAACTCTCAAATGAAATGCGTGAGTGCGACATGTGGCTTTTCATAAACACTCTAAGCCATTATTGTCAATATTAAAAAAAAAAAGCATGGAGATCTTCAAGATGAGAAAAAGTCAAAAGGCGCAAGGCACCTATTAAAAACACTTGATCTCTTTTTCTTAATCATTCAACTTGACAGATCAGACAGTCTTTTCAAACGACAGACTCGGAATGAAAAAATAAGATACATCAGTTGGCAAAACTGTAATAAATTGCTTAATGAGGCCTATGATCTTTTATTGCAGAGGTGGATATATGATCTTTCTGCCAAGAAGTGGTTTATATCAAACATGCGTTGGTTTATGTTTAGGCTTATTTGACATGTAGCCGACGCCGACGCGAAAGTGGATCTTTTTCACACTTACCCGGTTGTCAGGTACCATATATCCATCCGACACCTACACATGTTAACCTAAATTTTATTTTAGAAATTTTCATTGAGTACATGTTAGCTTTGAATACTTGACTAAGGAGTCGCAAGTTAGCAGCGTGTATGATCCTGTACAGACGTTTGAATAAGCGGAGAATAAGGTCAATTATAGCTTCCTCACCATTCCTATTGGGTGCATAAGGGAAAAACAAATGAAAACAACAAATGTGTAAGGAAAACATTTATTTCGACATGTTTCGGATAATTATATATGTGTATATAATTATTAAATTATATATATATATATATATATATATATATATATATATATATATATATATATATATATATTATTATTATTATTATTATTATATATGTTGTTGCATGTCTGGATTTTGGTGAAATGGATACTGGGATATTCGCACCCTAGTCCTCAACTTTCCTCAAACTTTGGGCCAAATCAGAACAGCCGTTTTTGAAATATAGGCGTGCGAAGGAAAATACGATTGCGCATGCGTAAGCAAAAACAGATGATCTAATTTGATACAAATTTTATGGAGCCATCTAGGTACCAACTCGCATAATACCTGAAAATTTAATCAAAATAAGATTAACGATAGTGGCTGTTATACCAATCACATGGATTTGTCAACAGTCAGGCACGAGAACAGGTTTTTTACTTGATGTCTAAAACGTAAAACGCTAGTGATACTTTTTGATTCTGACATAAAAAAAAAAAATTCACTTTCTGTATGAATACAAAAGTTCTCTACAATTGGCAGTGAGGAAGCAATATGATGCATTGGATTCATACAATCAACATGAGAAGAGACGCGGTCATTTTACTTTTCGAAGGTTTCAGAAATAATGGTTCTTTTAACTATTTTAGGATGAGTAAACAAACTTTTGATAAAAAAAACTTTGAACTGGTTTAACTCCTTCAACAAAACCAGGAAACACTCATAGAAACTCCAAACGATACGTGCTGGCTATATTTGCACTAGGCCATACTAGTCCCTTTCCCCTACTTGTTTCGCCGACACCAACGTCGTCCGATGCGTGGGGGGGGGGGGGGGGGCTGCCGGCTTTCGACACCAATAGCACGGCAGCCGTTTACCGTTTATCCAACTATGACGTTTGTCGGACAAGTGTGAAATCTCTCGTATACTATTCGTCCCGATTATACATAGTGTACACGTCATCGTTTAAACGAGAGCCGAATGTGTGATAATGGCCTTACATTTTTGTGTACAGTGCAAGCCAAACGAATTCTCACGAGCTCTGCTATCCTACAGACTAAAGAAAACAGAAAAACTTCGAGTATTAGCGTCGCTGACCAAGAGTGCATTGAAGGCTTACAATCGATACGGCCATTTTTCTTTCCTTGCACCTTTCCTTGAATTTCACTTAAAGGGGAATATTGAAAAAAAATATCTATTATTCGGATAAAACAAACTTTTATAAAATAATTAAAAAAACAAAACAAAAACTGTGAAAGGTGTGACAGGAATTCAAGAATATAATACTACTAATAAAAAGAAAATTAAAAAATGCCCAACTTTTTTTGCCCAATAAGAATAATTAAAAAATAAAATAATTAAATTTAAATACAAGTAAACGAAAAAAAATAATAAGGAGACAATAAGAATGGAATTAAAGCGAACAGGATCAGATGCTATCAACTAAAATAAATCTTTAAGGAGGAATAGTTATAATGCTTTTATTTTTATTTATAAATTATTGTGACTTAATTCTTTTTTATAAACAAAACATTTTTTTTTAAATCTTTTTAAATGTAAGTGATTTTATAAATAATTAGTCTGCCAATAACCTCGGGAAAATACGCGCTTCTTGAAAGTAACAATTATTTTTATTGTCGGTAAAAAAATGAAGTTATTTTCGAGAGAAACTTTCAGGCTAAGTTATAAAGGTGAACTGATGAAATAAATTTAAGTTCGAAATAAAATTGAGCAATAAATAAATGATAGATATTGTTTATGAGGAAAATGTCTGTTGTTGCATGATGAAAATTATTTCTGATCAACATAAAATATATTAATTTTATGTGATTTATTTTTATGCCCCTTCAATTACGATTTGAAATAAAATATTTAATTTTTTTAAAAATATATTCACAAATATTTGTCTACCAATTTATTTACTATTTCTGATGAAATTAGCTGAAAATTACCACTCTTTGGTTCGTTGTTTCATAATAATTATATATACAAAAATGAAAATTACAAAATTATTTGATAAAATTTTTTTTTTGTATTTATTTATTTATTTTTAGTCTTTGGTATAATAATTGAAGACATGATTGGATGAAGGTGATTTTTTTCTGATGAATGAATGCTATGTTATCTTCATCTTGTAACATTTACAACCCAAGATTCTTGATTAATTGTTTCTCCGTCGATTGGATTCATGTCTTTTAAAAAATATTTACAAAAATGTAATTTTCTCAAAACTTTAAATTTTTTATGTAACATCTCCATGTTTTAAATTCTAAAACACTTTATATTTTTTCTTTATCTTCATAAATGGCTGAGATGTGGACGTATGATACCTCTAATCGGTTACCATTTCAAGACAAAATGGCTGATGGTAATGTCGAGTTCCGAGGATGAACTCTGACTCTGGTGCCAAATTAAAAGAAAAAATCGGCCCAGAAATCTTGGAGAAAAGACCCGGACGGATTTTTTTATATTTCGATACTTTTATTCGATTTTTATTCGATACTTCCAAACATTCAGCTGATAGTCAATTTGATAGGTATGGATTAATAAATAAAGTTTTATATATATATATATATATATATATATATATATATATATATATATATATATGTGCATAGTTTATTTAATCATATGAGGTATCGGGACTTCATTCCTAACTTGAGAACTTTATGTCCAAGGTTCCTATTCTCTCCACAATTTTCTTGCATCTCATCTTTAAAAAAAAATATTTAAACATCTATTCATAATTTGTTCCAATGCCTTACATTTTATCACAGGATAAGTATACTGGATAGGTTTCTTTAAGGTGATAATTAGGAAAAATAAGGAGTTGCAGATGCTACGATTTTATTCGTAAATTATGGATTGTCACTGCCGAATCCATTGTAATATATTTGCAAAAGCACTTCTTGTGATAGGATTTATGACAACACGTTCATATATTTACATCTCACAGTAGGCATTACACCTAATCCTCCAGGTCCCCCCACTTACGGCGGATACCATCTCGTTATTGGTAGTCTTTGTCTTAAATCAGTCAGAATAGGATGGACGCCCCTCCCCAGGAACTAGAGCTGGTCTTCAACAACCTCAACGAATTTCAGAACATGGTGGAGGAGATCATAGAACTGTTCCCTGGGGAGAAGTTTCAGCAAGGTAAGGAAAGTCTAAGAGGCGGAGATGGTGTTAAGTATAACAACCTCGAGATAACCGATTCGAAGCTAATCAATACATTTTAATGAGAAAGTCCGAAAACTTTAATGGCGGAAAGATAACAAAAGATGGCGACATCGGGTCTTTAAATCGAGACAGAATTAAGTTGTTGTAGAATCATCTGAATATATCAATTTTTTTTATTTCTTTTGAAAGTTTTTGATAACTAAACTTTAATACTTCTTATGCATTTATTTCATTTTGCGACGTTTCGGACTAACATTTCCCCTTATGGAACATCTAAGAACAAATATAATTGAATTCACATACTTTTAGCATTACTAGCATTATTAAAAAAAAAAATAATGATAGTTTAAATAACAAAATACGTTCAGCTAATTTTTTCATAATATACTATAATATACTAACAAAACACAGTTTATATAATATAAAACATAGTTTATATAATATAGTAAATATAAGAATAAAAAGAAATTAATGAACTAATAATTACGGAATAAGATTGAGGTATAATAGTCATAAACTATATATAATGATAAATAGTTAATGCAATGGTAGTTATGCTGGGAGTATGTGAATTAAATTATTTGAGCTCTTAGATGTATGATAATGGACAATGTTATCACGAAACGTTACAAAATGAAAAAAAATTGCACAAGAAATATGAAGGTGTTGTTACCAAAAACTTCTAAAAGAAATAAAAAACAAAAAACAGATAGATATCAATTAGCTAGATAGATGTTATTAAAATTGCAATTTCATAAACTTTTTGACCATAAGTACTGGTATGCATATTTCAGCTATATCATATAAGGCCTTATAATTATAAGACTTACTTGTAATGAAGGTCTAAAAAAGTTATTATAGTTTGATATTATTAATTCGACTTGTTGTACATCAGCTCTCTGAGCCTTCTGTATCTATAATGCTCATGGTTTTACAAACATCTTTAAATTTTTTTTTTCTCTAAAAATACTGAAATTATTCGATATTTTTGTTGCCATTTTTAATAAAAAAGGAATATCAAAGTCTTGAAAAAATTTCTCGAAAAAATAGTGGAACTTCTTTTAAACGGACATTACTGAGGAATGATGATAACACAGGCCAACAAAAAATTTTTTTTTTTTAAACTTTTTTAATTTTAATAGTTGATCTTTATAGATTTTTATGTGCTGAATCTAAATCTGGCCTTAGTTTTTTTGTATCACCCATAGTTTTCCGTAGGTTTCAGGCTCATCAAACATCCTAACTTTTTAAACTTCTGTAACATGTTAGCTACAATAGAAACATACTCTGGGTCTTTTTCATTTCCCAAGAACTTTGTAACGACTTGCTTGAATGATACCCATGCTTCTTTCTCATTTAAGGTCATTGTGGATTCAAAGTTAACATCAAACATCATTTTTCTAATGTCAGGTCCGACAAAGACGCCTTCTTTTAGTTTAGCTTCTGAAAGGCGTGGAAACTTTTGACAGAGATACTTGAAACATAGTCCATCTTTAGGCAAAGCCTTTACAAATTTTTTCATGAGGGCTAACTTTATATGTAGGTCTTCCTTTTTCAGGAAGACTGAAAGCTGTTCAATTCTTTAAAAATCGCTTAATTTAATAAATTTAACTATAAAATGTGAAGAAATTGTGGGTCATACAGCTTTTTTAATATCATATTTGGATTCAGCACCCTAAATACTATAGGAATAAGGTATTTTCAGTACAAAAGTTTTTTCATCGCTGGCCTGTGAAGCTGTTCAATTCTTTAAAAACAGCTTAATTTAATAAATTTAACTATAAAATGTGAAGAAATTGTGGGTGATACAGCCTTTTTTAATATCATATTTGGATTCAGCACCCTAAAAACTATAGGAATAAGGTATTTTCAGTACAAAAGTTTTTTCATCGTCGGCCTGTGTAATTTGTCCGCTTCCTAGAAGTTTCCCCGGCTATGAGAAAAAGTTCTTTGAATCTGACTAAAATCTTTAACAGCATAAAAAATAAAGAAATAAAAGAGGAATTTCACTATGAAAATGCAGCGGAGTACGTAAAAAGATTTACTAGAGATTTTTTTTTATAATAGTGCATACGCACGAATTCCACCACCCTGCCGCCAATTTTTTTTTTATCAAATGATAACCATTCGTTCATATCTCTGGTCATTCAGGATTTTTTGTCAGAATACCTGTGAATATTTAATATGTCCAAATCAATTCCCTTGAAACATCTTGGATTTTCCGCTTTGCCAATTATCAGGGGTCTTTCAAAACTCCCCTCCATATTTGAACAGAAACCAATCAATCGTTCTTTAGAATTCTTTCCTCTTATGCAAGTTTCGTCTCATTTATTTAGCAGTGCTGTAAATAATAAAGCCGTCTTGTCGCAGTTTAAAATGTCTTGCCAAATAGCCATCACATCAATGTTTGCCAAGCAGTCACTAACCACGTCGGCGCCTACTAATGCTCCTTCTCCACTCATGGTTTTGTATTGAGCTTAGTTAATTTTTTTTTTTCCATCGAAATAAATGTTTAAAGTTTTTTTTTTTTTTTTTTTAACAGATGACATTAAACATCACTAACAAACGCGATGCATAAGGTCTTACTATAGCTGATTTAAAATTGTTTAGACAGAAACATGTGCAAGACTGAGGGAGAATAGAAAAAGGTTTTATGAAACAGTAATGATTTGTTTACATACTAACAACGAGCTCCACTGCCGTTCTGCGAACTAAAATTCCAAAAAATTACTCTAACACCGCATTAGCTCGAGCCGTTTGAAGAAATTATGTCTTTCTTTTTCACTTATTATCCACTTGAGAGAGACTATTTCGAAACAAAAAGGACTATATATGTGTCCGTTTCCGTTTATTAGAAGTTCGGGTTAATAAAAATTGAAAACAATGTAAAGCCGCCGGGGAAAATGAAACTGTACGTTTGCTAGAAGTGTCCGGTAAGTGAAGTTCCACTTATATTAAAATTATAAATTTTGTATCTCAATAAGGTTGAATTGATACTAAAATTTTTTTTACAGCAGGTTTCATTGGTATATTTTTTATCTCGAAAAAAGTTTTATAATAAAATAAAAGCATTTATCAACTGAAATATGTACCAAGTCCAAATTTTTTACGAAACTTCAATTTAAAAAATATAATATGACTAATTTATATCAACCTGTTTTTTTCTTTAGTAAATCTACTAGAAATAATTATACAATCTAGCACTTCCAATTGTCCAATAAAAATCTTTCAATCGAGAGCGAGTAATATAATAAGTAATAAGTAACATATAATTTAGTCTTAGAGTTTCATTTTTAACCAAAGACTAAATTATAATTTATTTCCTCCCATGTATTTATTGTCGAATTTTAAAAATGACGTTTATTTTTATTAATATTTATTATTTTTACATTTTGTATTTATTAATGTTACTGGTATAGGTTACTTATGTATCTTTTTGAAATAATGTTCTTTAATTCTTTAATTATTTTATTTTGACGCAGCCTCTATTATGACTGTAATACACTGCTAAGTATTTTAATGTAATGGCTGTAATATTTTTAAATGATTCTTGGATTTCGGCATCCAAGATATAATCTTAGGATGGCGAAGGTAGCACCAAAAATTCCTTAAAACTATGTATGGACTTATAGGCTAATAGGACTTGATATTATGATCTCCAAAATGTTTCAGCTGGATAGTAATAAGTCGACTTTTTCACGCCTGCTAGTCCGGAATTACTTTTGCTGCTATAACTAAATAAAAAAATCAATATAGCAATAGTAAATAATAAAATAACCAATATTTCTATACCAATACCATGCCAATTGACTGGTGCCTGTTAAGTACGCTAAATTCCTATTGAACTTAAAGGGCTACGTTTTAATTTGATTTTTTTTAATCATTTTTTTTAATACAAAATTTCACATACTCCTACATAATACATTTTGACTGCCTATGATTACCCTTTGATTTTGACCCATTATGATTACAATTATAAAAAAAGAAAAAAAAAAAGACGTATTTTTAGCCATCGCGATTATTTCTTGAACGGATGAACTAATTCTTTTTTGAACTTTAATTTATTCGATTTTTTAATACTACATTTATACATTAAATAAATTTTATCAAACTTTCAATTGGGTACATTTAATCTATAATTATATCAAGCTATAGCTAAGTATTGCCAGGTCAGCTAGTATTTTATAATTTCGTACTATAGTATTCGTATGAAGACAGTTATTTTTATTCCAGGCAACGAGCTACGCTCACGTTCACGTGATATTAATGGTTAAATGATTTTACCAGGCGAGGTTTTTGTAAAATAAATTTTTTACTCTCTTTTAACGTAAACACTTTCTCTGACAAAACATCGTTTTTGGGGACGCCATAGTGCACAATTACTGAGTTTTTTTTGTCCCTTACCTGGTCATTCGTGGCATACGGGGTTTCGGTAGAATTGATATATTTCGCATGGGATTTACGTACGCCACTGATGCCAATAAAAATCATTTTTTATTTAAATTATTATTGTACAATATTCTTGAGATCGAATATACTTTTCGGTATAGTTTCAAGGTTAGTCTGTGGTGCAATCCGGTGCGCGGTTGCGCATCTTATTGGTGGGGCTGCAGCTTATTTCTCTTCTGTCCTCTTAGTTTAGCAATATCCGCTCCTAATCCTCCTGTTCATCTGGCGGTCTTGGTGGTAGTCGTCTTCATCCAACTTCATTTGCTTCTTCAGAGTCGGGTACTATTACTGAGTACTGTCTTAAAACAGCTCTTGAGATTCCGTGATTCTTTTCCGCGTAATACCCATCATCTCTTAGTTACCTCCCTCATTCTCCTCTACTTTGATTGCGGACGATTATTGTATGGAGGGCTATGTGGTGAGCAACAGATTCTCAATAGGCTAAACAGATTAATGAATTTCTTCATAAGATTCATATTTGGTGTCCCAAGACGCTCTCACATTTCTCACGGACATCCGATCATCCGAACAAAGTTGGCTTTATCCTAATTTCCGACATCAATACCTTCTTGGTGCCGTCTTATTCTGAATCATATGAAATAAAAAACCTTCCTACATTCTTGACCTTCTAACCATGCGTTCTTCCATCCACACAGAACTGCTTCCTTTGAAAAATCCTTCATCGTGCTACTTTTCTTTCAGGAATTCCCTCCCCATTTCCATCCGTAAAGTTTCCTCCGTCCAACCTCATTTAGACAGCAGTTATTTCTCCTTCCCATAATCCTCCTTCCCATAATATTCCGCGCAAATGTAAAAGAATAATATCTATGTAGGTGAAATACACATAATCTGTTTTCAACTTTTTAATAGTTAAAAACTATTAAATAAATAATAGTTTTTTTTTTAGTTTATAATTTAACTAATAGTGAATAAAGCAGCCATACAAATGATACTTAAGCTTTGGATTTTTGTTATTCTTTGGGGACTGAGTGTCCCAGGATAAAGAAAAATTTTTCAATTCATTTTACTGGGGTACATATTTCATTTTTTAACAATTAAAACCTATTTTGGAAGATCTATTATTTAGTACACCAGGGTAAATGTGAATTATATGTCTTCCTAATAATTTTATTAATCATTCTCACATCAAGACCAAGGTTTCGTGGCAATTAACACATCCACAGGGTCCAATAACTAAATATTTAATTACACACAGACACAGACACACACACACATGCATATATGTACATATATGAAATTAAAATATGGCACTCAATCACAACATACATCAAATAGTAATATCAAATTCTAATCTGGCAATTGTATTTTATCATTCAAGGCTCTATACAACCCATACATTTACAATTACGTTCCTTTTTAACAATTTTTTTTATCCATATAAATTTATATTTTGTCAATTTTTCTTCAAGTTAACATTTAAATCTTCATAAGGAACAAATTACAGAATGCTTTTAATTTTCACCATCACATATATTTGAGACAGTCTAATCCTGTTTCTTTATCTATCTTATTCCCCCAATATTTACCTTTGGTTTTTACCAATATTTAAATTTTTCAATCAATTCTTAATAGTTAAATTTAAAAAAATAAATTATAAATATTATATTTTTAGTCAAATACCTAATTTATTAATAATATCATCATAGTGACTATTGGTATTTTTAGTATCTGTCTTGAAGTTAGCAGTATTTTTTTATGTTTTTGGTTATATATAATACTTCAAATATTCATCTATTTTTTGAATGTTTACCTTTTTAAAATTTTTGCTTTTTTGAAATCAAAATTATGTTCATTTACTATGATATGTTGGACTAGAGCAATTACATTGATGTTTTTGATATTTTTATAGTAATTTACATGTTGATCTATTGTTGTACTTATTTTTCCATTGGTTTTCATAATTAAGTAATTATGTAATGCTAATCAGTTTTTTTGTTTTTTTTAACGTTTTGTCCTTACTGATATCTCTATCTAACAGACATGATCAGTCGTTGTATGCATAATCTTTATATTCTTATTAAATAATAATTAATTTTAATTAAAATCCATTGATTTAATCAGAAGGTTAACTTCTAATAATTTCCATTTATTCAAGTCTGTTGTGGTCTTAAATGACTTCATTTTCTCTTCATATAACCTTAGAGTTTCAGAAAAAGGGATATCTCAAAGCTTCGCCAATATGAAATACTCGATTTTTTTTTTAAATGTTACTCGGTGTTAGACCAGTTAAATTTGTGGAAAATGGTGATTTGTGGGGGATTGTTTTGGTAAATATAAAGGTAAATGACGTTTGAACGTTTTTTAATCACATAGTCTATTTCACACATGCTTAGTAGGGTTCGAAAAAAAAAAGTAAAAAATTTACGGGGGCTTCATGGGGAATGGATATGCCAGAAAATATAATTTCTCTCTAAGGATTTAGGAAAAATATCGATTTAAAAGGTTCTTTGATGAGATTAAAGCCCGATTTTTTTTTCTTCAAAAGTTCAGTTAAACCGTTTCAATATAAAAAAACTTACTGTAAATACCGAGTTTTAATTTTTCTGTAGTATACACGACATGTTTTGAGATTAATCGAAATTAAAAATGGCAGAAAAAAATCAATCTTGAACGAATTACTAAAATCCCATCAAAGTATATGTTAGCATTTAATATTAAACAGATTCATTACAAAGTACTAGAGAACAATTATTAAATTGCTTAAAAAAAATAATTTAAAAAATGAAGGAAGAAAATCACAATGTAATTAATAATGACTGAAACCTATCAAAGTTATAGACATTTTTTATTGTATTATTTATTTTTGTTTATTTATTTCTGTTTTGGAAAAATACTCAAATTTTAATATCGATATTTCGATAAATCGATGTTTTTCTTACATTCCTAAATGTGCCAAGCTTAGGCTTGTCTAGGTAGTTTTCTTGGCTTGTCTGTGTTTAAGTCCGATCCGGTTCTTGCGGGAAGCGCCACATATTTGTGTATTTATATAAATTATATATCTATATCATAAATATGTATCTATATGTCTTTATGTTATATTTTTAATTATTTCTTTATAAAATAAAATTATTTTAAACTGTAATTTACAGCCTAAATTAACAGCCTCTGGCCTGAGTGGAGAGCGTGCAGCGTTTTTAATTATAAAATTGATATAAATGCACCTGTCCTGGGTGAGATAGGCAGGGAGTGTAGAGCGTGTAAATTGAATAGAAGAGATTATTATAGAAATACAGAGCAAATGTGTATTGCTATTCATTACATGAATAATTTATTAATTATAATTAATTAATAATTATAATTATTAAATAGTTAATAGCATTACCAAGTCATGTTCAACCGTTTCCAAGAAAAACTCAACTTTTTTTGAGTTCAACAAATTATTATAAATCATGTTTACATAATTATGTGGTTTATGATTATTTAAATTATTGGTTGTGTTTTTTAAACAACGTGGCTTGTTTTCATATGGTATTTGTATCAATTCATTTTAGCTTCTCGGATATTCTCGATATTGAGATGCATTACTGGGTTATCCTGAGGCCCCTTTCACAAAAACACAATCGATTTTGAAATCGCGCGCTCACGTATCGATTTATTAAAATTTCTGGGATATCTTCAATATTGAGGTCCATTACGGAGTTATCGGAGGGCCCTATTATAAAAATACTATCTATTTTGAAATCGCGCGCTCATGTATCGATTTATTTTAACTTCTCGGATATCCTCAATATTGTGTCAATTATTGGGTTATCGGTGGCCCTTATAGTGAAAATACTATCGATTTTGAAATCGTGCCCTCACTTATCGATATTTGAGTTAAGTGATTACAGTAAATGGAAATGTCCATGCGCGATAAAAAATATATATTGTATTATCCATTATGAATTTGCGTCCTTAAAAATGTGGAAAATGATCCTTAATAATATAATAATACTATAAAAGTAGTAATAAATGGAATTGAAAGCAAATTCATAATTAGTATCTCCAAAAATTATTGCGCGCTCACTTTATGCAGTTTGATGAAACTGCAATTCCGATTATCTAAAAATCGATCCCAACATCGAAAAGATCCAAAAAATAAATAAGATAAATTATACGTAACCATGCAATAATGAAGTCATTAGTATTCTCATAAAAAGAGCCACTGATAAACCAATAATGAATCTCAATATCGAGGATATGATTAAAATTTAAATAAATCGATAATTAGGTGCGCGATCATTAAATAGATGGCGTTTTCATGATAAGGAGCCTCGATAACCCAAGAATGCATCTCAATTGTGAGAATATTCGAAAAGTTAAAATTAATCGATACGAATACCACTTATACGAAGCCACTTTTTTAAAAATATCTGATGTGACACCACATGACTTCCTTGTACGCCTGTTGAAATATAATTCGGTGGCTCAAAAAAAAGGGGGAAAGTAGAAAATAAAAAAATAATAAAACAGTTTCAGGTAAAGTACCACTTCCGGCAAGCCAAGTTTAACCAAAATCCAGCATATTATTTTTATTGATATAAAAGTCTTACATGCCAAATCTCAGATGTTTTTCATTATATTTTAATATATGATAATTTTTAATGAGTTTACAATGACCTTCATGTAAAGTACCACTTCCGCCAAGCCGATTTTAACAAAAATCTAGCATATTATTTATATATATATATATATATATATATATATATATATATATATATATATATATATATATATATATAAAAGTCTTAGATACTAAATTTGAGATGTTCTTCATTATATTGTAATATAGTTTTTAATTATATTTGAAAGTATAATATGACCTTTAAGTAAAGTACCACTTCCGTCAAGCCAATTTTATCCAAAATCTAGTATATTATTTATGTTTATAAAGAAGCCTTATATACCAAATTTGAAATGTTTTTCATTATATTTTAATGTCATTTTTTATGGAAGTTTATAATGACCTCCTAGTAAAGTACCACTTCCGGTTTGTCAATTTTTGACCAAAATCTAGTATGCTATTATTATTAATATATAAGTCTTTTATACCAAATTTGATAAGTTTTTCATTATAATTTAATATAATTTTTGATGAAAGTTTATTATGACCTTAAAGTAAAGTACCTCTTCCAGATAGCCAATTTTAACCAAAATCTAGTATATTATTTATATTGACATTAAAGTTTTATGTACCAAGTTTGAGATGTTTTGTATAATATTTTAATATAATGTTTGATGAAAGTCTATTATGGCCTTCAAGTAAAATACCACTTCCGGTGATGATGCAGTAACCAAAAAGAGAGGTTCGTAACTAGATTTTACAGCAATCCCAAATATTGTATACAACAATTAACTTTTTACGGCTAACCGTTTTTGAGTTATGTGAGATACGAACTATTATGGCCTATTATATATGAACTATTTTATATATATATATATATATATATATATATATATATATATATATATATATATATATAAAACCTTTCTTGAATTTTATAAAATAGTACAAATCATTTCTTCATAATTTATTTTAATTATAATTAATATTATACTATAAACATAAACATTTATTTATTTGTTAATATTATATTAAGGTGCATTTATATCAATGTCTGCCTGGGTGGAGAGCGTGCAGTTAATCCTCTTATAAACGCTGTCCGCTCTCCACTCAGGCCACAGCCTTAGTTTACTAAGCTTCTGTAAACATGTTTGCCTAGGATAGGCAAATGTGTAAAGGCGCCTTAAAAAATTAAATATATCGAGGCCCGATATATCGAAATATCGATTTTCTTCTTCTCGATATATCGGACCGCTCTTTCGATAAATTCGAAAACTTTCGATACGATATATATCTATTTTTTTTTTTTTATATTCAAATTCCTAATTTGCTGTCAAAATATCCATATTAGCGAAAGATTGGGAGGTGTAGACTCGAAACGGGGCTCGAAAGTTAGGAGTCTAATACTTTGCCGAATCCCCCACTCCTAATGACGTTAATGAAATATTAATAAACCAAAGAGTGTTGTCCCATTACTAAAACGTATTTAGTTTATTCACAAGCACTGCCTGCATTATTGCCGTCATCAGTGGTTTGAAGCTGATCAGAGCAGTGTAGGATATATTTTACACCCTAAACAAATGACAGTTGAAAAATAACAGGCTGCTAACTAACCTGTCCATCTTGTTAATTTTACAGTCAAGGTTAACAGTTGAACGAATAACATAATAAAAATTTAACAGATAGAATGATATAAATCTTGGTGGCTCAAATTCTTGATAATTAGTTACAACATTGAAAGAAGGGAATCTGTTAATTGTTGATATGTTATGTATGAATCTAAAAAATATTTAAGTATTTAACAACAAAGGAAATAACAGCTAAAAGGAAAAAAAATGTTGAAAAATTAATTAATTGCTAAGTAACATTTCTTCTCTACTTCTGACCTTCAGAAGTACCGGTAATGGACTTTAGGAATACCTCTACCTTCCTAATAAAAGTGCTTTAGTGAAGTTGATAGCACAAATGTTTCTATTTAATAGAAACAGTTCTTAATATTATAAATATACAATGCTCTTGACCAGTTGCGTAGCCAAAGGGGAGGTCCGGACCCTCCCACCGAAATTACTAAATACTTTTACTTATTCTTCTCTGTAAACAAAAATGGTATAAACCTAATTGAATGTTATTCTATAAATAATATACCTAGGTATAGAAAATATTAAATATAGAGAGGACACTCTTACATTACCGGTTGGGGGAGAGGGGGGAGGGGTCCTACGCTACTGATCATGGTTCGGTAATATGACTGACACTTACCATTTTCGTGACAATTTGTTTAATTACCTTCATACGTAGTTAAAACGTAATATTCCTGATTTTTTACGAGAAATTTAATTTAAAAATGTGGTTACTCATACACTCGAAACACTTTAGATTTATTGATTGTTCGAAGAGAGATGTCCGAGTTTGATGGGCTATTTAGAGTTTCTCATATCATGACGTGATAAATTTATCAGATAAATTGAAAAATAAAGATCCATTGATACGCTATTTCTGTTTATAGATAGAAATCGATAATTGAAATAGAATATTAGATAAGTGAATAAAATATACAAGCGAAAAAAGAGATGCATAGCAGATTCCTTAATACGTATATAAAAAAATGTACGAAGTGATACAAGGAAATGATAAAGATAATGGAAGCAATTTTACAAAAGGTTCTGTAAAGTAAAGTCCCAAGTTAAAGTTTTCTGTAAAGTAAAATCCCAAAACGTTGAGAAGAAATAAATTGTTTGCAAGTGGTATCAGAAACAAGAAAACAGCGAAATGCATCAGATAAAAACAAAATGGTATTTATATATTTAAACATTATTACAAATAAAACAATATACATAAAATCCCTTCAAAAAACAATTATAATATTATCCTGTGCTTGTAAACAATATAGCAAAGTAACAATACGATTCCGGGTACTCTTTATACTACAATGGTAAAAACCATTTCAAATGGATTATAAAAATAGTCATCTAATGGCATTTGACTTCCGAAATTAAAAATAGGAGGAAACAAATCTGAGCGTCCACAAACCACGAAGGGTTCTTGTTTTCAGTAGTCAAGGTAAGGAAGTAGTATTTTTTGACCAATTCACAAAGATATGGTAATGCCAAAATCACGCTCAATCGGTTTTTCTCCAACCCGTAAAAGGATTTTGTACCCACTTAATAGCACAAGTATGTCCCAGAAGAGTCTTCTCATATATCGTCCGCTGGATGGTTGTCAACCCACCCTTTTGCCGCTGCGTGCGGTTTTTGTTCCCTGAGGGATCCTAAACTACCAGATTCCTCCCCCCTTCCTAAATGTATATGAAAGGTCAGATACTCATTTTAAAGAGGCTGGGTGTGCCCTAGAAGGATTCTCCCGACTCCAGAGTCAATCCACGTTAGAACAGAAAATAAATAACAATAAATAAGATCCTCCTATCTGGACCCAGGATTTTTGAGTCTAGTTACTTATGCTACACTTAAGGTAGGTTCACATGGGGTCGAAAAAAGGCCAAGTTCAACACCGACTTCCCACCGACTATCCATCGTTCTTGCTCTTGCCCGTTTCACAGCACCGTTTTAACGGTCGGTGGTGAGAATTACGTTCGTGAAAGGGGCGTGGCAGTCGTGAAACGGGCGAGGGTATGAAGGCACTCATGCTCCCTCCCCATTTGAGGTACCCATTTGAACCATGGGTTGGGTCTCTCGGGTACTTTTATTGTAGCTCAGGTAACGGGACGTAAAGCTATCAAAAGAGCCAGTCGAGAAATCTCCGACTAGCTGGAGATTTATCTAGATACAGATAATCTTAATATTTTTTTGTAATTATAGTTTCAAAATGGTAACTTTTATTTTCAAATTCAATATGTTTTATTATTTTTATATATAAGACCTACACATTACATGAACATTACACATTACATAAACATTACTCTTATGTAATAATTACGAAAAATTATTTTTAGATATTTTTTAATTTATTTACCTTTGACTCAAATTATATTGATAATTAAGAAATTATTACTACTACAATTCTTTAATAATTTATATAAAGGAATGTTCCTTCCTGAATTAGTATTTTAATTTAATTTTTAATTTAAATTGATTTTTTATTTATTAATCACAGTTCCACCTCTCCAACGAGTTTTAAGTTGACGAAATCAAAATATATACGTGGCGATCTACTCCTGGTGTTCTAGTCAATTTCTGCTATTTACAAATTAACCGCTTCAAAATTATTATAAAACCCAAACATGCTTCTTTTTCCTTTAAATGAATTTTTAACTTATTAATTAATTAATAGGTGGCTAATTACTTTCGCAGCTTCACGTTCTGCCATAATTGAACAAAGGCGAGAAACTCATGACCGGCAAGCACATTTGCTTCGTATGAACAGTAGGGCTTGAGCTCGCCCATCCAATAAGCAAGTCGTAGCGCATGCGCAAAATTAGGATTGAACATGCCCGTATTTTGATCCCATGTGAACCCGGCTTTACATCAGATCCATATTCCTTTCTAGCCGATATCGGTAGTAAAACAAGAACCAAGATTGTTAGTGAATGTGGGGCAATAGACGATGACGCCGTATCCATGGGTTGACCCATCAAACGTGTTTGTTTCTGGTCTGATAACTCCATCCGACGACGGCACGTAATGACGAGAAAAATTGACTGAGCGTTGTTGATTGACAACATATCAATTAATAAGCTTTGAATGAATAAAATAACGAACTATTAAGGAGAGAATTAGTTATATATTACAAATTAGATCAGTTCTTTAATGTTTAAGTGCATGCTTATACATTGACCGGTTGATATATATACTGGGGAAGGTGTTTTATCTTTGACCAATTTTCACTGAATGATTTTTTCAATTTTTTTAATTTAAGTAAACCCTTACCCGAATGCATGAATGTCATCTTCTCGGTGTGATCTCGGCACCAATCTTATATGTTTTAAATAAAATAAAATTTGAGTTTGAATTTTTATTTTTACAAGATAACTCTTCTATGTGGTCAAAGGTGCAACCAATTGTTGTACCACACGTGGTAAAGTGATATTAACTAGAAGATATTAACTAATAACAGATATAAACCATGCAATTCATTTTTTTTTAAAGCATTTCCAAGTTAATTGTAACCTTTTCCAAATCAATTGTCAACTTTTCCATTTCAATTGTAACTTTTTCCATTTAAATTGTAACATTTTCTATTTTGATTGTAACCCTTTCCAAATCAATTGTCACCTTTTCCAATTCAATTGTAACTTTTTCCATTTCAATTTTAACCCACCCGAACATGAATTAATTCTATTTAATTTATTTTATTACTGAAAAATAATTATTACTTTTGAAATAATTTTGGCTTATTTTTCCGACATTTTTTTCGTATATTAGATAACTGATATTAAGTGCTGATTTCAAGTAGTTTAAAGTTTTGAAATAAAATTGTTATTTATTTATTTTTAAATATTTATTAGTTTTTATTTATTTGGAGGGGAGATGGATTTCATCGATTTCATTAGGTTTCCGAAGTTGCTAATGTCAAATTTACTGCCTAACTTTGTTCGGTATAAATAATTTCTACTTAATTATTGGTTTTGAAAATTCTGCGGTATAGGTATCGTTTACTAGATTTTTAAGGGCGCTATTTCCGAATTTACTATCAGATTTTCAGTTGCGCATGCGCATTTCGATTTTACGTTGAAGTTTTTTATGATAAAGAGATCGTTTATTGGGGTTTCGAGTGCACTGATTCAATTTTTCAAATTGGATTTTTGATCGCGCTTGCGCATTTCGAATAACCATTACAATTGACATTTTTTTTCGGTTAAGTTATTGTTTATTAGATTTTATAAGATGATATACTAAAACAAAATGTCAAATATAATCCTAATTTGAAATGCACGTGATCGATAAAAAATAAAATTTGAAATATGGAATCAGAATTCGCGAAAACCTAATAAACGATTTCTATGCCAAAGAAAACTTCAACAGTATCAGTAAATCAAAAAGCGCTTGCTCAATCAAAAGTAAAATTAAAAAAATGGAATCAGAACCCTCGAAAAACTAATAAACGATCCCTATATCAAAGAAAACTTCAACAGTAACGAAAGTGAAAAGTACGCATGCGCGATCTAATATCCATTTAAAAAAAATTGAATCAGAACCCTCGAAAACCCAATAAACGATACCTTTAGCAATGGAAAATCGAAATGCGCATGCGCGACCAAAAATCCGATGATAAATTCGGAAATAGCGGCCTTAAAAACTTCGTAGACGATACCTACGACCACGCCGAAGAATTTTGAAAACTAATAATTTAATGGAAATGCTCGTAACCGAACAAAATTTAGGTAATAAATTTTACATTAGCAATATCGAAAACCTTACTAACTATCACCAAATGGATGAAATCTGTCACCTCCCCTCCAAATAAATAAAAAATAATAAATATTTTAAAATTAATGAACAGCTATTTTATTTCAAAACTTTAAACTACTTGAAATCAGCAGTTAATATCAATCATGTAATATACGAAAAAAATTTTGGTTGAGAGAGGCTTACAACGGCCCATTGAATGTAAAAGCTCAAAATCAAACATATATGCGGCACGGGGTCTGATAATAAACTGACAATGAGAGCTCAGAAGTATCTTTAATGGAAACAAATATCTAAAACAAGAGATAGACATTAAAGGACGTAAAAATATTTCGATTTCTTTAGTTCTCTTTTTCGGCCCAACTGATCCTTGTGATAAAACCTATAAAAGTGGCTATTTAAAAAAACAAAACAATTATATTGTCTAATGAACCAGTAAAGGGTTCAATATAACATTTATTGTGAACATTATATTTATTCACTATATAACTGAATTTCTATAAACTGAATACTTCCATAAACGGTAGTGCGTATAAATAAAGTTAAGACCAACTCATTATATTGACCATATAAAACCTCCACGGATTGAAAATTGAAGTTCTGCAGTACCCACCAGACCGATGGACGACACCTCATTTCAAGATATAAGATTATTTTCTAAAAAGTGTTTTTAAAATAGACAATGGGATAAAAAAAAGTCCCTTTCATCCATGTAAAATTTAAATTTTTCATTGACCCCCGTTAAAAAATGTCATACAGCTTTCCAGGTCCGACTGTATCCTGTCGATATACTTAACAGTCAAATTACGCTAAAATTTAAAGGTGGGAAATAGCTTGTTTCGTGTAACATCGAAACCGTCCCGCGTATCGGACTGCTCAACTCAGTAAGTTGTTTGACGTCTTGTGAATGTCTTCTGACTTATCGACGATCCATACTGTTTTCTTTTTTTTCACTAATTTTTTAATTTTAGTGCTTGCGTTCATGCGCTCTTAGCATGCACACTCCAAACGGACACTTCAATCTGTCATTTATTAGAGTATAGATTAAGAGATAAAAATAGAGCAATCGCTCATACTTTATGTAAAAAAATCAACAAAAAAAAACTTTCCTCATTTTATTTCTTAAAGCTAATCAAGTAATAAATTTCATTTAACCTTAAATATCGACACGGTCTGTGAGCTATTTTATTCACAGTAGGTACGTTCAGTTCCTTATTATTGATATAAGCAACCTAGGCAATTGCTTATGAGCCTCGCGAATATGAAAAATCAATTTAGCCTGAACGGTTCGATAATTTTTCCTCTTATTCTACGGTTCCCGAGGGGGTACATAATTATATTTTATACCACGACAGAGTGTGTGTATATATATATTATGTCTTTGGTAATATATACAGGAAGATTTTGATGAATTCTGTGCTGATACTGCCCGAAGATATGTGTGTACTTAACAAGTCGTACTATGTGCCAGTTTCGACGCATACAATTTTAATTCATGGCACATATTTTTATTTTAATATATACGAAATATATAGTAAGAGAAAGTATTGCTATCGTGAAAAATATCGAATCCGAGTTTTCAACAGAAATACAAGTTTTAATGTCCCCTGAGTCCAAATAACCAAGTCTCGCAAAATGGTCTGTGTGCGCGAGTGTGTATGTGGTATGTTTAGCTGAAAAACGAAAAGTTTTACGAAACTGAAATTATGTATTTAAGGAAGGCATGTGCATGGATGTTACAGCAACTTTTTCGCTAAAATCGATTTACCGGAAGTGCTTTGCATAATTGATTATACAATTTTTTCCAAAACGGTTGCAACAAACTTGTCTAAATTCTTCTCCTTAATGCTCTTTAACTTTCCATGTATATAGTACATCACCGAGAAAATTCAGGGTAAAAAGTTATGATGAAAAGTAAATTTTATTTGCCCATAACTCAAAAAGGATGCATTTTATGGTAAATTATGCATTTAATCATATGAAAAGTAATTAAATTATATTGAAAAAAAAAAAAAAAAAGTAATCGGACCAGTAATCGGACCGTTTTCGTACTGATCGAAAACGGCTCTAACGATTTTGACGAAACTCGTTATATCAATGTGCAATTAAATGATACTTGATATCAGCTAGGCCTCATTGAAATAGCCTGGCAGGATTTTCAAAACGCCCTCCTCTAAAGTACCTTTATTTTTTTTTATTTGAAATAATTTGCCATCTCTCCTTGAGAAGAGAAAGTAATGAAAAATGGATAAATATAAACTATGAAAGAATTTGACAATTATCTGAAGGAGAAATAGTTTCTCTGGTTGAAAACAGATTTTCGGAAATAAGAGTAGAAATGCAGATGTGTTGACTGAAAGCTTAAGATTTTAAAAAAAATTAGTATTTAACATACAAAGTCGTAAAATGTAATGGAGAGTTGCGAAAAACGCATAAACTTAAGTGATTGTTGTAGTTCATCATTTCTAATTTTATATTATTTTGTGGAATCTAAATGGAATTTCCATGGAAAGTTTTAAAGTTGATTTCGAGTAGGGAGGCAAGTGAAAGTTGTTTGATGCGCGCCCCATACCAATTTTTTTAATATTACATCGTGTCAGAACTAACAATAATACTGAAAGAAATAAGTATTTTTTTATTTTACTTCCTGAAAGTAACCAATATGGTCCATAATTGAAAGTAATCATTGCTATCAATCAGTCAATGGTGATTTTCTGTTCACTACGGAAAATTATATGCTCCGGCAATATGAAAACACAGATACAAATGTTAAATCATAAAATTGTACATTTTAACTTTTTCTATAATTTAACAATTTAAAGATTTTTTTTCTCGATTTATCCTAATTATGAAGTATTGAGCGCGAAAATGAATGATATGCCGAGGGAATCGGCCTTGGTCATTATAAATTACGTTCTGTTTATGCCGTATTTTTTTTTTTTCTTACCAACGTTTCTACCCAAACAGCATTTCATCATCAGTGCTACAGAGACGCCATTATAATAATGATAATCTGGAACTATATGGGTATGATAGACGCACGTTGTGTATATCGATCCTGTAATTGACACTGAGAAATACTTTAAAAAAAAAAAAATTATATTTTGGTCTTATCTACTGTTCTTGATTGAAATCGTATTGATAGACTGCTTGACCCCCCTCCCCCTTCCCCATCTGATTAGTACAGGATGGCAACCCCGGCCAACCTCAAGGTTACCATCAGAGATTGGTAAGAAGGACGAAAAGGCCCACTTGCCGGATTAGTTCCCCCCACTAATACCAACACCAGTACATTATCCCATCATTAGTTCTTCTACTTAGTGAGAACAAATCACTAAACTGTCGTTTTTTAATATTGCAAATATTTTTTATCTGTTTAGGAAGCATGTAAATATTTTCTATTTTATGACTTCGAAAATTTATTATTTCTTAATTTTAATTAATTTATCTAATTAATTACTCTCTAGTAGCAATGTTTTTTTACTACATGTATTATCAACAGGTTTGATTACTACTGGAACAAGAAAAAATATTATATTTAGTAGTGGATCAGTTAATATAGAAACATATAAATATAGAGTTTATACTAGAAAAAATAATATAAAGTGGATTATCAAATAATGTAAATATAATGGTACAAGTAATAAAAGAAAGAGGAAAATAGTAGCTGAGAGATAACACAGGAGAAAAAAAATGAAAGAAGATACTTGATTCGACTACAGTAGACAATAAAATGAGGAAATTCGAACGTTATTTACTAATGCACTTTATCTTGTATAGCTTTCATATTTTTATGTACACTATTTTATTTTTTATATTTCTTAAAGTAATCCAACTAAACTGATTATATTCTTTTCTATTATTCTTGTATCTTGTTTTCTTATCCTTGGCTTACAACTTATCCTTGGCAGGCTTACAACTTAGGCCGAAACGTCAGCATATAATAAAAAGTATAATACCTTTCTGTTTGTTTAATTTCTGAGGGCATCCCCAACCATCTTCTCTTTTATTTCATCTACGGTCAAGTATCATACATCTCCATCATTGAAATTGTTTTCCTTCTGTTACCACATCCCTATTTGTTTTCCTTACATCGTCTAATCCATATTTCCTATACGATAACCAACCCTTGACAAAACTATCCTTACAAGAGTTTAAAATAATAAAATAATAATTGTAATAAAAATTACAATATTTATTTATTTAGTAATACAAGTATTGACTTGTTAAGGATTTTTATAAACTTTTTCAATCAATGCAGCTATTAGCTTTAATTACATATATTTTTTTTTCAGGTGAGTATCTCGTCATCACAGATCAAACGGATTTTCCAGGTAATTTGTAATATAATACAGAATATTACTATAATATATATATATATATATATATATATATATATATATATATATATATGTATACATACATATTGCAGCTTTTAAGTTTCTTACATGTGTTGTCACTATCAGTTATTCTCGCTTTTCTCTCCAAGGGGAACTTCCTCAGTCTCTCTGTGGAAGTCCGCTCATTGGAAGGTGTGGACGAAAGAAGGTGGAAACCTAATCTAGTTAGTTCTGGGATCGGATAATATGATAGGAAAAAATTCATAATCCATGCCCAGATCGCCAGTGACAATCCCGGCACCTCCTACTGGCAAAAGAACAAAGCAAACAATCACATGAGCACAGACAGTAGAATGGCAGTTTAAGTTCAATGAAAGTACCATTCACGGATGTTAAGCTACTCTTCCACTTTAACTTGGATAGTAGCGTGGTGTCGGGAATCCTTTGGAGGCCTTACATCGGTGTGCCTTCCAAGATTATATACCATATAACATCCAGAGTAATATAGGACCCAACCTAAATTACTATGGATGGTGTAAGGTATTGTCACGCTAAAATACAGCCAATGTTGGTTTCAGAGCAATATTTTTTTTCAACTACTAGGATATTATCGTTTGTTTAACGGCGGTTTATTATTCGGGCTTCTGTTGTGATCTTCCTTTTAATATTTATCAATATATTTATAATCTCTCTGGTTATTTACTTAAAATTTTTAATTTAGTCTGAATTGTTTAAGGACAAAATTCAAATAGTATATAAAATTAAATGTTGTTAAAGTAGTATGTTGAACGATGTTTTTTGTAAATGAATATTGGTGACACGACAAGTTGTTGAAAGCCGGAATGTACTTAATACTTATAGATCTTGTGTGTTCGTACAAGACGTTTCCCAAGATTTCTTAATGGTGGCACCAACTATTTTAAAATATTTTGTTTCATATTAATGTTTCAACTATTAAATAAACAACCGTAATATATTCACAGTATTCTTGGGAAACGATATGACAGCACTGATTTTATATCATGGTTCTACTCCGACTGAAGTCCAATACTCATTTTTTAGGAGTTAGGTAAAACCAGGAAGCGTTTACATTAAAATAAAATAAAATACACACAAATAATGCTAATGATCATGGAATTAGCTTTAAGATAATTTTATGCCGTTAGTGTTCAAACATGATTTTGGGCGTCGCGGCTGGCTCGACTGAAGCGAAATTTGGATTTCCAATTTTGCGATCATTATATAGGGGTCGTATATCGGCAATAACGCGGCCATTGTTGACTTCCATGTGGTCCGACGTCTTTGGTTCATCGGCCGTGACCAGCGACTTCACACATCCCACCAGAAGATATTCCATGGTGGTGAGATCATACAATCGTGGAGGGCCGGTCCACCGGTCGCGAAATTATGCGCTCAATAATGCTTCCCACAATGAATTGATGCTGTTGCGCGCTGTGTGGCAAGTTGCACCATATTGTTGAAACCAAAGCTGTTTCACATCAACGCCATTAAACTGAGGAACGAAAAAGTTAGCAATTATGGCTCTATTGTCCTCTCCATTGACTGCAACATTCTGGCCGAAATCATCTTTGAAGAAATATGAGCCAATGATTCCATCTGCCAATAAAGCACACCAGATAGTGACTTTTGTTGATGTAACGACGCACAGTGCACTGCAATGGTTGAAAAGCGGGAAAAAACTATCATTTCAAGGCATTGGAGAAATCTTATTTTTGTTCACTATTGATAAACAGATTAGTTACCTGATATACTTTACCAATTAAATCGAAAATATATTAATTTTTACTCCTTTAACAAGCTTTTCAAATCCAATCATAGAAAAATGTTTTATTTTCAAGAAAAAAGCTGTCGATATTATTATTATTATAGCCTCTCATATTATTTTTCTTAGAGCGATTTTCCTTTGTAATCAACAACAGCTATACCATACAATATATTGAGTGAAAAAAATATATCAACTTTTGTTTTTTCAAGCTGAAAATAATATCCCGAATAAGTACCAAAAAATATCCAATAAAAGTTTTTTCGTTAGTATATACGAGTATGTTCTGAACGGAGCGGACTGCAGGTCTAAAATCAAATATTAGATAAGATTCAGCTACGTCCGACTGCGTTTGTGTTTATAATTCGATTTTGAAAATGGAATAACTATTACTATTTATTTATTGCTTCCTCTGTACCGAAACTGTCAAATCCATATGATGGGTATAACACCAACTACCGTTAATCCAATTTTGAGAACATTTTCTGTGATTGTGTATGTTGATACCTGGATGGTCCCATATCATTTATATCAAATTTCATCCTCTACTTTCGCATACACATGCGCAAATGATCCTTAACACACCTTAATATTTCAGTAACGGATTTTCCGATTTAGCTTAAAGTTGGAGATCAATGTAAAAAATATTTAGCATAAATTTTATCAAAATATATCTACTAATTTTGCTTACGCATACGCAAACGTATTTTCATCAACAAACCCATTTTTCAAAAATCGCTTGCCCGATTCCGCCTCAAGTTGGAGAAAAGTTGTAGGCAAGTGTAGTAATAGTCTAGTATCATTTTGCCCAATTCTATCTAGTACTTACGTCTTTATTTTAACAACGGCTCTTACGATTTGGCCCGAAGTTTGAGAAAAGGTGATGATCAGATGATCCAGTATCAAATTCCATGTAATTGGGTAAATTCAGGTATTTATATATATATATATATATATATATATATATATATATATATATATATATATACACACATACAATTTATTATATAAATTAGTAAATCTTTATATTATAATTGAATTTATCATTTTGGCCTTCAGAAATAATTAGCTGCTAAAAAAAAAAAAACGTATTTAGCTTTCATTTATTTTGAGTTAAAAATCGAAATTTCATCGTATTCAGAACCTGAATACGTTGGAGTTTCTGGTATTTAATCAAAAATGAACCGTCAAACGTCCATCTCTCCGCAAAATCACAAAATAGCTTTTATTTAGGCAGTTAATAAAGTTGAGAAATAATATATTTTTCTTTCGGTAATAGACATCTTAAAATTTCTCCGATCACATTAGTGATAATAACTTTTGAAAGCGCACATCTTAATCCAAATTTCATTGTGATGAAGATGTTATCAAATTTATTTTTCTGCGGCTCATTCAACGGGCTTGACAAGGTTTTTTTCCGAAATAAGTCCATTCTCATCAACAAAGGCTTCAGGATTCTATTCATTCCAAATCCAAAACTTCTGCTTATTGAGATAACTTTTTTTCTTGGTGAAAATGAAGATAAAGAGAAATATTGTTTTCGAACCATTTACCGAATGTACGACGCACACAGTGGTCACGCGGTTTCGATTCTTGCACAAGCTGGATCTTGTATGCTCGTAAACCAAAATTTTTCCGTAAAATCTTCCATACAGTGGATGGGCCCGACTCCAATTGTTGTGTACGATGGCGAATCAAATCATTTGGGAAATCCTCAACACAACGTTCTACACAGGCAATAACTTCTCTGACGCACTGTACGGCGTTTCTGTGATTTCGTATTATCAACGAGAGTGTGCGTGGTGCGAAAATGATCCATGGTGTTTCGAATAACTGATTCGGATGGACGATTATGCCGACCGTGAAATGGACGTAGCGCACGATAAGTTTAGCGAACTGAACCGTAATTTTCGGAACAAATTTGCACAATTTGTAAATCTATTCATGGTGAAATGGCAAAACCTGCTGAGCATAAATCGTCTGTCAGCTGTTAAATTTATTGTCACTAGAGGCAGTGTTGCCAATTTAAAAACCTAACCTCTAAAAAATAAAAAAACGCTATATGTAAACTGAAAGTCATTTATCGTTTTTAAAACTAATGTTTGTTCATGATAGCATTTTTGAAAAGGAGGGGGGATTAAACCATTAATTTGTTAGCTGAAATCACTTTGGATTTTCGTGAAGAGGGAAATAATACTTGAATCTCAACTATCTACCTGTAATAAAATTGAGAAATAATTGTTTCTTTATGTTTGGTTATGTTTCAAGATGTCCCATAATAGCAGAAGTGAGGGTGTTGTAACGGAAAGTTGCTATAAGGTACAATCGAAACCTAACATGCCTGAAAAATAAAAAATTGTTTTTTTAATCTAAAAATTGCTTCTAAATCATGAATGAGCTCAATTGCTAGAAAATATAGCGCTATTTTATACATGTCTATGTATGTCTATATCTATATCATATAAATATATGCATATAGGCGTGGTTCAGTGGACGGATATAGGCAGTGATTGTTGGTGTATCGGCGTCGAATCTTTGTGTTCTCTAATAATTTTATTAGTATTATATAATATACATATTATATAAAAAAAATATTTTTAAAATATAACTTTTTTTTTTTTTTTTTATATGTTTCCGAAAAGCGATTTCTGGCTGCCTGCAACTTTAGTTTTGTGTTAATTTGTATGTTTTGTTTTTTGAATTTAACTAGTCCCTAGGAATAATTTTTTTCGAAATAGAAATCATAAAAGGTCATCCATAAATGATGTTGGATTGTTAAATTTTATTAAATATATTTATGTTGAAGGAATTTTTTATTATAGATATTCGACTTGAAATGGACGAATAGTCCGAAACGTAGTATTTTTTTGAGTAAATAAACGAAAGAAGTTTGAAGGATGTTAATTAATATTACTGAAATATAATACAAGAAAAAAATAATTATAAGGCCCTTTTTGCAATATAGAAGTACGAGTATATATAAGATAAGCTTATTTATAGATCAATAAAAATATGATTTTGACTGTCATGCTTAAATTAATAACCTTTTCAGAAAAATCTTGACTCACAAACTATTATTTAACTTTTAATTGCAATTTTGAACTTTTGTAATATTAATTTACGTTCAGGAATTAATGCTCATTTCATTCTTTTCATAATTAAAAGAGAAAAATATAACAAAATCTGTATGATGGGTTGATAAGCATTGCAAAACATATCTCCATTTTTACACGGAGAATCCAGAAGGCGTGTTTCAGTTTATAAAACTAATGTTTGCTTATGATAGCATCGTCGAAAAGAAAAAATAAGTAAACAACCAAATATTAAGTCGGAATCACATAGTATATGAGTGATCGTTTTTAATAGATGGTCTTTTCATTTCGATTGCCTGGCCAATCCTCCTTTTTTATGCTGATAGCGGAAAGTTGAGAATCACTCATCAATTACACTCAAAGTTTCTAATCAATAGCGATGAGGTAACGTTCATAATTACATCAATTAAAAGAGATATATGTATATATATAATCTTAACTTCTTTTTTTAACAAGATACATCTAGATTTAACAAGATCTAGGTCACGTACGATTATCGCATCTCCTTTTTTTAAATGAACACAATATAAGAACTTGTGCAGAGAAACTTTGGATGCCCAAAAGGATATATATATATATATATATATATATATATATATATATATATATATATATATATTGCTTTTTTCTAAACCAATTGTTTACTTTTACATTTAATTTTGTTCTACAACGTTCCGAAAAAAATTGTAGATAAATTAACTCCTTGTTCTTAATTGCTGACAAGGCATGAAATGAGATTTCTACGCGCTAATTATGAATCATGGTGTCTAGACAAAGTGAGTTAATCAGCAAAGAGGGGCCAGCATTTACATTACCCGACGAGTTACAAAAAAAATAAATAAAACTCATGATGTTTCCAATACAAAGTGCGAAAACGGTATCTAAAGACTATGAAATTAAAAAAAAAATTACTAGATGGCCGAGCGTGTTGGAGCAGCACTGTGGACGACAAAGCAGATGTCAGTTTGTTTCTTGCCTGTGAGAGTTGACTTTAATTTTGAGGAACCAAAGAATCTCGACAAGAATATGTTGGTAAACAGTAGGATTAAACTTTCGTGCCCTAATTAACGTACATAGATGTATTAAGTCCGGTCTTAGATTCGAAATCCGACCCCAGGATTTCCCAGACAATCATCGTCCCCACCGGGTATATAAGGCCCGTCAGTCTACTGGAGAAAACGCAAACCGACCGAGCATAGGAGTGCCTTAATTGAGTATCGCGTTGTAGTTTTCCAAGAAGTCAAATACCTGCCCAGAGGTCAGTTCCATGGACGGTTTGCTGTATGTAAATAAATGTAGAAGCGCCTGCTAACCCTGAACAGCCATAATCCGTGGATCTTGATCAATTTGTCAGTGTTCTTGAATGCACGTTAGTGGAAAGAACACTGCTGAATTGACGTAAATGGGACCGGCTATGGAGTTTTGGGTAGTCTTGTTGGTAGTCTTGCCATTTTAAATTTATCAGAAATACTAAAGAACTTTGTTTATCCGGAATAATGTGAATAATTTAATAAGCATCTAATACTGTGTGTGGATGTAATTTTAAAATTTTTAACCAGGGATTGAATTTGAAAGTTTTTTTTGTTTGTTTTTTTAGGGAAAACACCAAATGATGACTAGATTTTTATTTTTATAATTTAAAAATCATTTTTTGAATTTTTTAATAAATAACTCTAGTTAATCAGACAACAGTTTAAAAACCATCCCATAATAATTAATTTTGACTGATAAAAATTAAATAAAAATTAACTCTTATTTTTTTTGCTCAAACCAGCAAATTGAGACTGGTTCCATTGATTCAGCGTGAAAAAACTATTAAAACGGTCATTTAACCACCTTTTTTTTTTAATACGATATGCTGAAAAATAAAATACCGACACATTAAATATAAAACCTTACTTCATGGTACTATTATATTTTTTCTTCCTATTTGATGTTTAATGCTTAGTTATTGTTGCAAAATATGTTAAAACAGCTTCTATTCATAAAATGTTTATCAATCACTTCCTTTATTCAGCCATACTTAAATGCTTTCTCAAATTTCATCGTCAACAACTCAGCAGCTGAACTCAATAACAGCTGAAAGTTGAGCTTGTGAATTTACACAAATGGGACGTGAAAAAAAAATAACATTATTCAACGTGCCTTCGAATACAGTTCAGAATGTCGAACTAGCAAATGTAAAAACTGCGAAAAGATTCTGATCATACGTATTTGTTTCAACATTTATATGAATAGAAATAAACAACTTAATGTTAACATATTTTATAACAATGACTAAGAACTAAAGATCAAATGGGAAGAAAAAATATAATTGTACCATGAAATAAGGTTTTATATTTGATTTGGCGGTATTTCATTTTTCAGCATATCGTGGTCAAATGGCCGTTTTTAACAGAGTTTGTAATGCTGAATAAAATGAAACTTATTTCACTAACTCTGGTTTTAAGCATTTTTTAAGCATATTTTAAGCGTTTTGAGTTTTATTTTGAACATACAAATGAACGCTAAAATAAAGGAGAGTTTTTTGTGGCAAAAAATTAAAAGCAATAGTTATTTTTTTTACTGAAAACAAATAATCACTTAGTGACGCATGGCTTTTATTTCAAAAAAATATAAGTCATAAATTAACAATTAATTTTTAACAAAATGCATAAATGTTACCGACTTATTTTAATTTTTATTTAAAAATCGTGGATGATTTATTTTTTTTTTTTAATAAAAAAATATTTCTTGTTTTTGAATTAACCAAAAAATTAATTCTTAAATTCAACTCCTGGGTTTAACATTTAATTTATTTAAAATATATAATCAGAAATTGTTTTGCGCTTTTTCTCCGCTCTTTTTCTGGCATCAATTCATAGCCACCGTTTTATCAGTAATACATCATAATTATCAGTGATAAATTACAGATTTTTTTGTTTTCTACCACCTCAACGGTTTTCAAAATTAGAAATTCGTTCATTTAATTTCTCTGTCCTTCACTGAAAGCTTCTCTTAAGGAAATATACTCACGTCACTGATGTTCATTAGTGATGATTTATGTGTGTATACAAATAAAACAAAAAATATTCAAAGCTTTAATCTTAAAATTAATTAATTACAGGTTTAATCCTATAAATAATACAGAGCCTCTAGAAGACATTGTTTAAACAAAATAAGTATTGTTACAGTAATTATTAATTGAAAAAAATTCTACTATGTTTATCACGTCCATCCTTTGTCTCCAATATTACATCCATTCTACCCTTGCATTTTCTTCTGCTTTTAGAATATTTATTATAAAAAACAAGACAATTTTATTTATTAAATAACGAAATTGATTGACGTCGATTTTTTTTTTTTTTTTTCATTTTCAATTATGGATTTAAATGAGAAATTGAGAAAATCAATAAAAAAATGAAAAAAAAATCATAACGAGAAATATAATAAAATTACCTTTATAATAATATTATAGGGCGACATCGAACCTCCAGATGAGGAAATCCAAAATACCTCCCAATAACTTAGAAATAGTAAGTAAAAAATTAGAGGATCAAAGAATAATTGCGATGTTAACTGAGTTAATTAACCTTGCATGAATGTCATCCGTAACTCATAATTAAAGCATGGAAATGCAAAAGGGCCTATGTGCCTTTTAATTCGTAATTTTTTTTTTGTTGCAGATTACAGGCCTATGTGCCGAATTAATACTATTATAAATATGATTTTATTACTTATAAAATCATAGGTAATCAGAAAAAAATGTTTTTATTTTTAATGATGTCATGTTTGTTTAATATTATTCAAGTTGAAACTGGAATTTTGACAAATTTTGGTAAAGGCACTTAGACACGTCAGCATTTCCACGCTTCAATTATGAAGTCGTTTGTTTATTTTAAATTGAAATAAATTTCAGTATTTTAGGTTTGTTTTTATAATTTTAATTATTTTATTACGGAGAAATTTTATTATGATTTTCATTCGCAATCATTTCATCATCGCATTATTTTTCGGCAGTACTTTAATGTGAAAATTTTAGTCTTTCTTTTCAATTGTTTTATTTAAAACTCATTACACCTTAAAATCAAAGTTTTGGAGTTTCGCTCCATCCTCAATGCAGGGGTTCGCAGACCGTGGAACGCGTACTGCTAGTGGTACGCAAGGACGTTTCAGGCGGTACGTGAACAAGCAAACGAAAGTCATGAATACAATAATTTTTTTAACACGTTCAATGGGGGATAAAAAATATTATTGAATGAATCAATTATTAGATGAATAAACGCGATTTTCAATTAATAATAATGATTCAGAATGGTTACCGTAGTAAAGGCGGAAGCAGTAAGTGTTAAAGAGGGCTTGAGAATCAAGATGTGCTCCATCAAGCCTAACATTAATTTTCTGATTGTAAATAAACAAAAACATGCTTCCAACTGAAAAATATCGTACAAATTTCTTATTTTTGATGGATACACTTTTATCTGCAGAATTTGTTGTGTTAATCTTACTGCTGCTGTTGTTATGTCATATCAATTTCACTTTAGATTTTTAAATTTTATTTTCAATATATTATTTTCTTAATCACATTTACTGTAAAATATATTGTTTTGTTGGTTTAATAAACTTTTTTTTTTTTTTTTTATGAAGACGAATCCTTAATACTAATATCATAAGATCTGATCCCTATTTCATAATAGAGTACAAAATAAAGGCTACTTATCGTCATTAGATAATAATAACTTTATTCATTTTTTTTTTTTAATTTACTGTTTTTAATCTAACTATTTTAAATTTTATCGTGTTTCTATTTTTAACAGTGTAAGCCATAGGCGTAGTAAGTCATAGGTCTAATTGTGCATTACTATATAGTGCGCTGTTTCATAATAAAGTACAAGTAATGAAACATCCATAGTTTACCGTACGTTAGGGAGGTCCAGTTTAAACTCAACTGTTTGGCATTTCGTTTATCTGTTTGTTGCGTGATTACGAACAAACGCGTCATTCGGTTCTCTTCAAATTTGGCAAAAATGGTCCTTGAAGTCAGTAAAAACGGCGCATTTGTGGGGATTTTTATTTTTTAATTCCTATCCAAGATGGCGGTCGTTTTATTGGTCGCGTGTCATCAAAAATGTTTTCGTTCCGCAGTCACGGCCTTTGAAATGAATATTCCTTGAAGGCATTTGATTTTTTTTTTTTTTTTTATATGTAAACATCATTGACACGGATGGTGAAGGGATAAAAAATGAGATAATAAAAATAATTGTGAGGAGGTTAAATTATTTTTTTAATGAAGAAAATAATTGACTTTGATATCTCTAGCTTTGAATCTTAGCAATTTTTTGACATTGCGAATTGCAATTTTATTACTGATGTCGATGTTACAAGAGGTCAATGTGAACTGAGTTGACAAAGGTGTGTGCATAGACACAATCGTATTTATCAGGTTTGCGTTGTGATTGGAATAGAAGGATGCAAAATAAAATAAAAACGCCTAAAGTGGTTCGTCTACTGGTCGAAGAATTACTAGTTATCAATATCTACTCGTAATTCGTCAAAATTAACATTATCAGCATGACAGCTATTTCGTCACTTATTAACATTATTATAATTATATATTTTTTCAAACAATAACTGTTAGAAGCCTATCATTTATGAAAAGTTACTCTACAATAACTATTCTTGTAATCACGAGCTCCATACATTACAAGCCAGTTTTCAACTTTCATTAAAAGGCGATGTGTCATTCGAAAATATTTAGAACTAGAGATTTGAAGCAGCGACCTAGACTAAAAGTAGAAGGCATAAAAAAAAAAAAAAAAAAAAATATGGATAAAAAAAAAGATAATTTGAAAGTGGTGGAAAATCCCTGGCAATACGCTTGATAAGATATCTCTTTTCTTCATTTCTTATCAGCATCTTATAGTGGACATGACTGATAATCTGAAACCGGTATAAAATCGATACTCAGAAGTATATAACTGTTAATTATAAATATAAATCAAGGCTTCTTGGTCTCAATTGGTTTGGTTTTACTAATCTAACGTCTGTTTCGCCAAGCTCGTTATTAAAACCTAATACACAGTTTTTCTTTAAAAATATTGATAATCGGTTTAAAAGGTGCTACCCACAAGAGAATAAAATGAAATAACATAGAAATCCGGTAATTATACTATCAAACCTACTATTTTCCGTAAAAAAAAAAATTGTCGACTAGGAGCGAGTCCGAGTAAAAATCGCGAAATCACCTTCTATAATATTAATTATTGCACAGTTAAATCTAAGCTAATTTTTAGTACGTAAAAAGAAAATTGAATCTATTTGAAGGTAAACTATTACTATCAAGACAAAAAAAAGATTTTGAAAGATTGACTATTTGTCGAAGTCTTACGAGAATGGCCTATAGCTGAAATGCTTACCCCAGTAAAAATTATTTGAAATCACGATTTAAATTTTAAAAAATAATAATGTGACCAGCAGAGCTCCGCCACTTAGGTCGGATTTTCAGTAAAATATAAAATTGAAAATATCAAAATCGTGGGGGGAGGAGAAAAAGGAGACCACCAAAAGCCACTTTTCTAACACCAACTCAATTCAAATACAAATTTGCAACCCTCTAAAGCCCCCAACACACATAGGAACAACGGTTCGGGGAACCACCAAGTTCGGGACGTCGCACTTAACACACAGTAGAGAAAAACGGTTCGTCCAAAACGCCATTCAGATTGCAGTCTCAGCAAAAAGATCATTTTAATTCACAAATGTTTTTATAGCCAATTAAAATACGAATTTCACAAGATATTATCCCAAGAACCAAAATATTTTCAGGAAAAAGGAAAAAAAATAAATCATATTTTGAAAAAATAAATATTTTTTTCTTTGATTTCATTTTTGCATGATATGAATGACTCATAGGTCAAATCAGAAATTGAAATTAATTCTTATTTTTCTCTCTACGTGAATAATAGTTATGACATGATTTTTATATCTAGCATCTAAAATTGAAAGTCATTTCATGACTTTTAATTTTAGGATTTAGATTATAAAAGCCATGATCTGATTTTTTATTTTTGAAATAAATAAATAAAAGTCATATCATGACTTTTAATTGTAAGATATAGATAACAAAAGCCATGATCTGATTTTTATATTTGAAATATAAAAATAAATGTCGATGTTAAATTTTTATTTTCAGAGTATGAATATAAAAGTTTTTCGAATATAATCGATGCTGAGGTCCATTACTATGTTATCGCTGACGTAATGTTTGAAAATAATATCGCTTTTAAGATCGCGGTTAAGTATCGATTTATTTCAACATTTCGGATATCCTCGATATTCAGGTTCGTAATTGGGTTATCGAAGGTGCTTATTATGAAAATACTATTGATTTGAGGACAATTATGGTGTAAACAATTATTGCTCACTTCCTTACACACTTTTTCACATGTTGGTTTCTAGTTAGTTTTGACTGAAACATTTAGTAAAAACATTTTTCAAATGAAACTAACCAATATTGACATCCCTATTTAGACCAAAGTGATATTTTGTAAACAAAAATTGCAATATTTGAACTTATATCATTTGCCCAAATATCCGAGTTTTCTTTACTTTTGTCCCATTTTGCGACTTTGACGTATAATATTATTAAAACTATAGTGTAATACTATATTACGGCTTTTAGGAAAATTGGGTTTTTAATAAATAAAACAATGGAATAGAAATGTAAATTCCAATATTTAATTAATGTTTGGCTTTAAAATGTTTTTTTTTTAATTGAACATCGATTTTAAAAGAAAAAAAAAATACTTTCAAATTTTGTTGTCTTGAAATATGCCTTTCCACAAATAAGGAGTTTTCTTTCAAAAGTTAATACATCCACTTCTCAAAAACAAAAATTTTTTTGACAAATTAATATGATACACCCAAAAATTATTCAGTTTATTTGAGATCTTAAATTTTCTCCTGTCAAATAGGTGTTACAATTCGACATTTTCAATAAAAATTTGTCTTATCTCGATGAGGCTCCCTAATATATTTTTTCGTAATAATTTTCCAAAAGTGGATATATTACCTTTTAGTAGAAAACGCCTCAAATAGAATGGTTGAATATAATGTATATAAAATTGCAATACGTAAAAAAACATTACTAGTCAATTCCTCTGGTTTTGCTGTCATGGCTACAGTAACTTAAGAAAACTACAATAACCCTACAATAACTACAATAACCAGCCAGGGGCCTACGCAGAATTTCTTTCCGAGTGGGATTTAAATTTTTTTTCGAGAGTGGGATTTAATATGAAGAAGACAAATAATCACTTAAATTTCTGCAATAGCCAAATTTGGTTTAAGATTTAAGGATGTGCATGAAAATTGTATCAAAAACTATTGTTAAAATTACCAAAAACATTACTCAAAATACAAAACTTATGTTGGTGGGCATGAAAATTAAATTTTAACGTAAATTTCGTACCCTGATTAAGCTTTTGATTCAAAATGTTCCAATGCTATGGAAATTTAACCTGCTGAAAAATTCCTAGTATAATTCAGTGTATTACATGATGATAATTGATAATGAAGTTTTAATTTTTAGATTTTATGTATACATTTTTATATTCAGCAAAACTTTATGATAACAATTTGTTATTTACTAAATTGTCCGCAAGTGTTTATGTACTGCGTAAATGGGCCTTTTTTTATACTAACTTGTTCTCCGGAGAAGGGCAGTAAACAGTTCCCTTTATCTCGTTGGGCAAACCTAGAGATAAGGAGAACGGATCTGCTTTGATTATTTTTAAAAATATTATGCCCGGAAAAAAAATTGTGTTATTTCATGAATGGGCTATTTCCAAACAAAATGACTTAGGTTATTTTTAAAACGAGATCAAAGATCAGTGTCCAAGAGGACAATTTTTTGTTTTTCTCTGCTACTCGACTTTATCGCTAGCATTGTATTTCCAAGTAAAAAGCGGTGAGTAACGTTCCGCCAAGATGATACAGCGTTTATTCTGTATCAGAATTTTATAACTTGAAAAAATTAATTGTTTATATAAAATTTAAACTTCAAGTATACATATTCTTTAGCGAGTAGGTTAAAAAATAAATTTCCCAAAAAGTCCTGCAATTTCAAAAAAGAAATCGATATTATTGTCAACCATTGGCCATAAACATAATTATATATATATATATATATATATATATATATATATATATATATATATATATAAATATATATATATTTAATAATTATATGGAATTAAATATTTTCCCTAGGCAGTATTATTTTGATTATCATTCTATGTTTTAATGAAACATTATTATTATTATTTTGTTTCTTTATACCAACAACTATTTCAAACAATTAATTTCATTTTTATTACATATAATAAATAAGAGAACTGTATCATGTGTGACACATATTTTTTTCCCTACCATTTATATACTTTCACTCTGTATACTTCTATGATTTTCATCTACACTTGTAGCTTGTATCCTTTGTTGCCCTGAAAAAGAACTACGGTGTGGGCCGAAACGTCGGCATTCAAGAAATAGTTGTTTTTAGTATTCCAAGCGTTAATCTTTACAGCCACTTAGACCTACTTCTCCTAAATTTTAATTAAATTGAAAGGGATACTATTTTCTTAAAATCGATTTCAGGAGGTTTTCAGGGAACAACTGCATATCGATAATAATATTTAAAATTCTTTGATTAGTTCTGGTAATGTAAAGAGAACTAATTCCACAAGTTAGAAAATATTTGGAAAATTGTCCATTATTGATGACATACTAGTGAAGTCACACCATTGCCGTTGAAACTGGAAATAAGTTGTTCTATTCTGGTTTCCAACTTTTTAAAATAATTCTCCTATGCAAATCGTGTCAAACTTTTTGCAGTTTAATCTGTTAGTTATATTTTATTTATTTATTAATACAAAGTTCAAATATTTAATTTTTATGATCATACAGATGAAAAGATTTTTTTTTTAATATCATTTTTACTTTAACATCTATAGGTATATAAAATATATAGTAAGGGGGAGTATTGCGATCGTGATACTTTTGGAATCCGAGTTTTAAAGGGAAATACGCGTTTTGAGGTCCCCTGAGTCCAAATAACTAAGTCTTGCAAAAATGGTCGGTCTGCGTGTGCGTTTTGGTTGTAAGTCTAGCTCATAAACGAAAAGTTGTACGCAACTCAAACTACCTATTTAAGGTAGGTGTATATGCCTGCGATGTTACAGCAACTTTTTCACTAAAATTGACTTACCGGAAGTGCCACTTTATATCGTGGATTTTACAATTTTCTCGTAAAAGGCTCTAACGATTTTGCTCAAACTCGTTATATCAATGTACAATTAATTGTTCTTTGATATCAGCAAGGTCTTAACCTCATTGAAATGGTCTGACAGGGCTTAAACTGTTTATTTATAATATATATATATCTATATATATATATATATATATATATATATATATATATATATATATATATATATATATTTATTATGCCCCGAAATTAATAATCACTATAATAACTTATTAATGAAGGTCAGTATGATTAGGTACTATGAATCGCCCGCAATCCAGTTCGCAACTTATCAATTCTGCGTCATCGCGTTCCAAGGAACGCGATAGCTCTCCCTTTTGATTCCGCTATGATTCATTTGTTTCAGTCAAAGGTTCCTGATGCGGCCTTTATTTTGTCTTCATAAGAGTTAAAATTATTCTATGTGACAATTAATAAAAAAATAAATAATGGCGATTTTCGTAGACTTTTAAAAATATAAAAACTTCTGGAGTAAATGGACTGTGATATAAAATTGATTTTGTCTAAAAATAAAGTTATGTAACTATCCTGCTAATTTAATTATGCATACAAATATAATAAACATTAAGAAAAATATTATTTGAAATATATTTTATTAATTGAAAGGTCAATGTGATCAAAGCTTAAGGCTTTCAAATGAAAAAAAGAATTGAACTACAGAAAACGGAAAATTTTTGAATTATTTTCATATATTTTCTTCCTTCATTTACAGTGAATGGGCGTAAAGTTATCTTTTAAAAACTCCAATCACAAGCAGAAGTGTAGCTAACCAAATGTGGTTAGCTACATTTAGCCTTTGGGTGGGAGGTGCCACTCACAAATAATAGTACTGTGGACTCTCGTTAATCCGAACCTCACCAAAAGAAAAAATAATAAATAAAAATAATAAAAAACAAAAATAATAAATTTAAAAAATGAAGATTTGATTTGAAGTATATGTGTATAATTACACCATTGAACAAACACCATCTGTATTATATCTGTACCGATTCCGTTTATTTCAAATATAAATTAAGCTATAAAAATCTAGAAGCGTATTTATTTTCTCAATTCATTGGTAGATATTAATTAATCTTTTCATTAAATCGATCATCAGTGAGAAATAGTAATCTGAATACAATTAGTAGTTTACGCGTTTCAAGAAGATAATTAACTTTGTTTCATGATTTTTTAACTAGATACAAAAATGGATTGTTTTTCAAAAAATCGTTTTATTAGCTTTTCAACATGCTTTACCTCTGGGAAAGGAAGTATCAACACCCTATGTTTAAAATATGCTAAACTGTGCGCTTTAAAAAGGTATTGAAATTAAGTTTTTTTTCGCGTTTGGTAATCCGAACCCCCAGGGTTATTAAATTAGTTCGGATCAGCAAGTGTATACTGTAGTTACAAACACATCTGTTAATTTTTAACTTGCATTCCATACTATTGGTAACAACAAACATAATATATATTATTTAAGTTATTGAATCCATTTTCTCTGGTGTTTTGTCAGAATTAATTGTAAAATAATCTTTTAACATGCCACACTTATTATTGTGTAAGCTGGTTTTAATTCTATTTCAATTTTGTTGATTTTATATTTTTAGTTTAAACATTTCTAAATTTATTTATTTATTTAGGTTTACTTTTGTAAACCTGAAATTCATAAGTCGTCGAGTTTTATCCTGTTTCGAGAATGGAAACGAAATATAATAAACAAGAATAATACCTTTCCGATAAAACCTTTTAAACAGTTCACTTGTGTAGAAACCACAAAAATCAAATTGACTAATAGTTTCTCGACGAAAACGACAAGAAAAAAAATAATTAACTTTGAACAAACAAGCAAAAAAATACTGAAGAGATACTGAATCGCTTTAAAATATGTTTTGTGTGTTTAAATAACTTATTTGAATAATAAATTATTACAAATAAATATTATAATTTATTTAATATTTTTTCTAATTAAAAATGCTCTAAATGGATTTAAAAAATACTTTAAAAATAATTAAACAATTTAATAATTAAAAAATGTCATTCGGTATACTATATGTCTTGAATCACAATGTATTTTAATTTTAATTTTTTTAATTGGAATGTATGAATATTTACGAAACAAGGATTTATGAATAGACAAACTAGCTTAGGGACTTACGTTTCTCTATTATTATATTAACAATTCTATATCCATTATACCTGCTGCTTTTTTTAAGGATAACTTAAAAGTCAAATGTTGACTTTATTATATTTTTTTTTTGGGGGGGGAGGAGGTTTAAAATAATATTATAAATACATTATTAAAACACTTTAAGGCAATTTAAAAAAATAAAAATAATTTAATCCGAATAATAAATTACGATAAATTTTGCTGACGACAATAAATTAATTCTCTAATAATTCATAGAATTATTCCTTTTTCTCACTCATTTTCAAGGTACTGTAAAGTTATAACAATAATTTTTATGAATCTCACTTTCCAGTATGTTAATGACGCGATCCAGTTAATATTTCTACGCTATTGCATGATTGCTTGACATTTGTCACTGTCCTTGAACCCGAGTGAGTCGTTGGGAAGGACACTGCCGAATTGGCCCCAAAGGGACCGGTGATGGAGCAGTGGGCAGCCTGCCGCTGCACCATGGAAACCATGGTTCGCAGCAACGTGAGTTTGGGTGACCCCCTCCAGGCTGTCTGTGCTCCCCCAAGCAATAAATGTCTGTAAGAACACCACATCGCGCGGCCAAAGAACTACAAGACCTATAGAGCCAACCGAAAAAAAAAAAAAAATATATATATATATATATATATATATATATATATATATATATATATATTATTCTTAAATTTGAATTATTTTGTTAATTAATATTAATTTTTTGGAGTTTTAGTCATGCACATTTACCAGCATGACAATTTTGACCCAAGTGGTTAAAAAATATCAGCATTTAATAACTAATGAACGTATATATAATAATAATCGTAAATACGTATATAAAGACTGTAGGGCCACACTGCCCCAAGCATTACAAATGCACCTATAAATATGTAGTTCTAAAGGGACTTCAGTCTCAGAATAATAAAACAAATTTCATTTAGAAAAAATAAAAAAAAATTTAATACTTCAACAAGTCCTACCATGGAGATGCATGAAAAACATTTTAGACGATGGTAATCAAAAAATAAAATAAGTTTGAAAATAGCTAATATATTAAAAAAAAAGGCCGAAACGTTACACTATGATCATAATGTATTGATAATAAAAATGTTTTGTTAAAAATTCAGGATACCATATTTTGCATCAACGCAGCATAGGCAAGAATATTAATGTCTGAAGATGGGGATAATGTCCCCAAAACGTGACAATGAATTTATAAAAAAGTTTTAATAAATTAATTTTGGGATTTTTAGTGTTATGTTTTTCCTTAATCTATACATTGATTAATTTTAAAAATATTTTAGAATCCCAATTATTATATAATGTACAGCCTAAATGAAGGTATATTTCACAAATATAAATATATATATATAAAGAAAGAAAGATTAAAGCGATATTTATCGCGACCAAGTCCAGCTAAGTACCACGCGTATATTACTTCATAGCTTTAACTTTTCTTTCTTTATATATATATATATATATATATATATATATATATATATATATATATATATATATATATATATATATATATATATATATATATATATATATAAAGAAAGAAAGATTAAAGCTATGAAGTGATATACGCGTGGTCCTTAGCTGGACTTGGTCACGATAAATAAATATATATATATATATATATATATATATATATATATATATATATATATATATGATAATGGAAAAAATGATGGCATGTAAGAAAATTATATAAAAAACAAAACCAAAAAAAATATTTTCTAAACATTGATGAAATTTATGCATTCTTGGAGTCGGAACTGGAAATTTTTTTTTTTGTATGATATCTCGCAGCATAATAATAATAAACTCTTTTATTATTCTGGGACAAGGCCCTTTAGAATAACAATTATAGGCAGTGATGGGTGGGCTTCAAAGCATGAGTTAACAGATAACAAAAATAAAAAAGTCAGTAAATAAATAGAAATGAAAATTATAAGTCCAGTAACATAATGCAGTAACATTTAACATACGAAATTGATATTGTTGGCCTTTAAATAAAAAAAAACATACAAACTTTTAATGTTAATGAAACATAACAAAAATTAAAAATGAAGCAAGAATAATTAACAAGGAACAAAATCTATTAGTGCATATTCAGAAATTTTGACTGAAATGAAAGAAATTTATAATTCTTTTGGAACTGGGCAAGAAGTGATTGAATAAGCGGGATTTGAAGGTGGGAAGGGTATTGGAGCGACGGATGGAAAAAGGAATGGAAATCCATAATGATCGGATAAGAAAAGATCTGGCGAAAGCTGCGGATCGATGGGCCGCTGTATATAAATCTGAAGGCCGAGAACGGGTATAGCGGAAGTGGGCAGAGGTTTGAATATATGATAGTCGGCGGGTTGGGATGAATTGGTAGAGAAAGGATACCAGGATATACTTACAACGTACAGTGGGGCCAGTAGCCGAACTTGGCTGAAAAAATTTAATGACCATAATTTTCGATTGAAAATCACGTGTTCGTCAAAAATAAATAAAAATAAACTTCCGGTGGTTTTTAATTAATTAATAAAATTATTTTATAGTGAAAAAAAAATTAAATTATAATTTTAAAGAAATATCATGAAATAATATTAATAAAAAGAAATATAATGTGTACATATTCAAATTAATTTGATCCATTTCCTCATCCGTAGAAAAGTTACTGTCTGACTAATAACCGCTTAGGAGCCAGAATTAGAGGGATGGACAAAGAGGGTACTTGCTCCGGGCGACAGAATTTAGAAGGCGACAAATTTCAAACGAAATTTGATTTTTAGGTCAAGTGAAAAATATTTGTTTCTGCTATTTTATTGATTTATTTTAATTTTATTTTGATCTTAGTTCAGTCAATAAAATGAGTTAATGTTATGGAATGATGATATTTTAGAAAAATATTGCCTTAAATACAGTTGACTTTTTAAAAGGCTTTTACTTAACTTACTATCAACAATTGCCGCAAGGCTTCTGCAGAACTGTACTGTCTTCGATTCTTAGATCTGTGATCATTTAAAATGTTAGTCGCTGTTAATAATGATTGTGGGTTTAACTATTCACGTTGACCGGAGTTATGAAATACAACAGCTATTTCCTCGGAAGTTGACTGCAGTACCTTCCGCTTCTTAGCGTTTTTGAAGCCTGCAAATTTTTTTTTTCGGTCTTCCTGGTCCCACGATTCCTCAATAAGACTAGTGACTTCCTATCGGAAGATCCAGAAAATTTGCTTCAAGAAGCCATCTGTCTCATAAAAGCCGATTTATTTCTCTGAGTATTTTTCAAGCGCTCATTAATTTTGTATGTAAATCGGGCTACGTTTTCTTTAAAATCTGAATAAGTCTTATAATCTAATACGTCAATTTTGTGAGTATTAATAATTTCCTTTAAAAATCAGAGGTCTTTTCATGAGAAGAAAATTTTTCCCATATTTCAAAAAATGTGAGCCCAGAAATTGTGCTTAATAAAAAAACAAAACAATGCTTAGCGCAAAACCGCGCAAAATTTGATGAAGCTTTCTTGAAAAATGCTACAAAATGAAAAAAATAAAATGTTTGCCTTTGGATAACCGGAAGGATATTTTACAGACTATAGAAGTATTGCTTATCTATTTCAACGCTTTGATTACATCCGTTTTCGAAAACCAATTTTAATCAATATTAAATTATGTTAATCTAGTGAGAAAGAAACATAATTACCTGATTTAACAGAAGCTATCTTGAGATGAGATAACACTCTGACGCTAGTTTCAATTATAAATGACTATGACTGCTTGTTCATGTCTGACTAATCCGTATTCTACAGATAGAGGATAATCAAACTTGAAGATTATAATAGGGCACTGTTTTGATCACCAATTATTTATAGAAAGGATGCTTTATTACATTCATCATATTTTGGAAGTTGTTTTTGTCCTTCTAGATCGTGGCATATATTGGCCCCACTGTGCGACGGTATGAAGGGTAAAGTCATTTCAACTCTTCATCAGCATAGATATGGTATTGGGGATGATGGATAAGTAGGGGAAGGTCAATAATATAAATAGCAAACAGAGTGGGGGACAAAGACCTACCCTGAGGGACACCACAGGAAAGGGGCAATGTTTTGGATGGAGTTGACCTGGGACGACTACATACTGCGACCACTATGAGAGGAAGAATTGGAACCAGCAGATAATATTGTTGGATAAAGGAAGACTTTGTAGTTTGTTAAGGAGGTCAACTGTGTCAAATGCTTTAGAGAAATCTAAAAGAGTGAGGATGGTTAGATTTTCGAGTTCAATGGCGGTTTAGACGTCATTTTCAGGAGAGCGGATTGCGTTGAGTAGCCAGGCCGAAAGCCAGATTGGAGAGGGTTAATGAGAGAACGTTATTCTAGAAAGTTTGAGAGTTGGGCTTGAACTTGGAAGAAAAAGAAGTTTTCTGGGTTGAAGCGATGATAATCAATTTCAGCAGTAGGTGAAGGACTAGGAGCAGAGGATAAGAAAGGGTCATTAAGATCGTCTGGGGTGATTGGGATAGAACTGAGGTTATTGGATTCTGGTACAGATAGTTTTCGAAGTAGTTTCCATTTGGATTTAGAATCAGAAGCATTGCAAAGGGCGGAATGGATATGGATGTCGCGAAATTAAAATCGATATTTTTTTCATATTCAGCACCATCGGGTACCTTATAATGGACTCCAATATCAAAAAAGTTGAAAAACTCTAATATTCATTGTCAAACAATACAATTTTAACATTGCCCCTTTTTTTATAAATAAGAAAAAAATCAAATCAGGACTTTTATTTTTCAAGGTCATAACTAAGTCATATGGCTTTTTTTTTAATGCCAACTATAAAAATTACTTCATTACTTTTATACACTAGGAGAGAAAAATAAGATTTAATTTTAATCCCTGGACTTAATAAAAGTTAATAGTTTGCTGCGATAATTACGATTTAAAATGAACAAAAAACTATGCCAATAACAGAGGGCCTCATCCATCCAAAATGGCATCCTGAGATCTGTCGGGGTACCGAACAAATGTTTAAACTTACGAACCGTTGTTCGTCGCCCTCCACAAACAGGGGAATTTGATTCGTACGAACTGTTGTTCTCATGTGTGTGGAGGTTGACGAACCGAACCAACGCTTTCCTATCAGATGACAAACCGTTGTTCGTCGCGGACTTACGAGCCATCCTTCGTGAGCCTCTAAACACATGTGAACTTAGTTCGCTGAACCGTTGTTGGCGAACCGATGTTCCCATGTGTGTAGGCCGCTATAATCAGAAAATAGAAATTGCGGTTTCGAAACTTCATGTATAGCAATGTGTAAAATATAGTAAATAATTGATAACAAAGTAAATCAAATTCGCCCAAATATCAATTGTTAATTATTTGTTAATTAAAATGTTGTGGTACTATCTTTGGTGGGACTAAAATACAAATTGCAACAGTTATATTTTTTACAATGCTAAAGTCGGATAGATTTTTACATTCCTTCCAACAACGTAAGCGAATTATTTTCATGTTTAAGTGTTGCTTGTAACAGAAATAGACGTTCCCTGAAAAAGGATCCAATTACCATGAATATCAGGAATAAACCGTCGTCATCATATTTTCTTAACAAATATATATATATATATATATATATATATATATATATATATATATATATATATATATATATATATTTACTAAACAAAATTAATTATACAGATGAGAATATACCTAACAATTTTTCAAATTTGATTTTATGTATTTTATTTAAATTCATACTTTTATTGAGGTTTAAGATAACCAGAGAATGTGTTGACTACATAAGCATGAAACAAATAAGATGCAAGGCATGATGGAGACTAATTCCCATTGGTATCTCTTACTGTTATTTATTATTAGATAATCTTTCATTACAACAGCTATAAATATTATATTTATATCCATCAAATTAATATGTATAATTTTAATATATTAAAACTCCACATTTTCCTGATTGGATCAAGAGTACATAGAAATTTGTCCTAACATACATAATGCTCAAATTGGTTGATGTGTGAAATTGCCTAATCAAACATTCTTGATAATCCAACGTAACGTCTGAAAAGAAAATGGCACCGTTACCTTTTTCCATTGAAAAATTGATTTTCATTATTATTATTCTTTTTTAATTTAAAAAATCGTACACAACATTAGAAACAAATATATCTGAACGATTTTCGGTAAAAACAATTTTACGTTTTAATTGCATTTTTACGAATAGTTTCAATAATGAACCTTTGTAAACGACCAAAAAAAAATTTTTTATCCCCCTCCCTCTCAAATTCAAGAACCCTTCAGACGATTCTTACCACATTTGGGGCATCGGTAGAGGTCTTTAAACTCCGCGATTTGCTTTAACCGTTGTTTTTCTACGTATTTTAGAAACAACATTATTCGCAAAAGCTTCAATTTTGTTTTATATGGTAATCACAGTGACCTAAGATAGTGAAATATTTTTTATATATATGGAAAGAAGAAGCTCTCCTCTTTTGAACGAGCTCAAGAACGTCGATATCGGGTAAATTGAAGATCGGGTAAATTTTGAAAGCCACAGAATTTGGGTAAAATTCTGTGGCTTTCAAAATTTTTAACACCCTCGGAGCTGAAAAAAAAATGTTTTTTTGCTTTCGATGATATTTTTAACACTAAGGTTTTTTGATGTGCTGAATCTAAATCATTTTTGGAGTGAAAAAAATCCATAAGCCTAATTTACTTGATATTTTAAACACTTTTTTTTATTTGATTAATAATCAATTATTTTTTATATTTTCCTTTAATGCACTTTAAAAAAAAATGTTTAGCTGGAAAACCCATGCCGATATCATTTTTCAAACTCGAGATATAAAATAAAGCACTTTCAGTATATTTTATTTTATTTTTCTCAGCTCCTAGGGCCCATTGTATAAAAAGGTAGGTAGGATATATGTCGACTTTTTTTCAATGTAGAATCACCCAAAAAATTTTGATCAAAATTTGCGACGGACACACTGTGAAATTTGTGACGTACCCTTGTCAGTAAAAAACATGGGAAACAGCAACGAACAATAGCTGCACAAACATAATTAAATACAATGACAATATAGATAGTAATAATCCGTATTTTTTAAAGGATAATAGCTCCCTAAAATACAAAACAACCTAATAAATGAACAATCAAATTATTGTAGTTGATCGCTAATAAATGAAGTTATAAAAAAAATTTTCCATTACCCCTCCCCAAAATGAGAAATTCGTAGCAAAAATAAATACACCTCAACTTTAGCTTACGTTAACCTAACATAGTGTGTGTTGCGAACATGTTTCCACGGGTATAAAATTGTCATGACAACGACTACGTACTGGATATGAGCAAAAAGTACTCTGAGTAACGATTACCTAGAATTTTACTCCAATACTCTCACTAGCCGGGATTAGAGAATACGAGCTAAGTAATAACATTGCGGCAATTGAAATGGGCATGCAAAGTTGCTGGGTAGTTTACTAAAAAAAAACTAATCAATGCTGAACCGGCAGGTTTCGAGGGGATAGACGAGACGTATGTGGGAAGATTGAGTTAGGTCCGACATTGTAGATTTTGGTCTTGAGAGGGTTCACCTGAGAAAGATATGTAGTCAATGATTATCGGTGTTATCGGAATAAAACCTTCGTTAAGCCATGCCATGTAATATGTCATATTGAATCAGTTGCTGATATTCTCTGTTGATAACGGATCGGTATTGTTCATTTATACATATTATGATATGACTTACAATTTGTGCTTATTGTATTTCTCAGATTATACTCCAATATATTATATAAACGGTGACCATACATCCCGAATTTTCACCAAATCTATTAGGTTCCGAAAAATAATATTCATGGTAGCATTCTTAAACCCAATCCTAATTTTTTATGTGAACGTGTTCATAGTTTCGCCTGGAAATTATATTTCCAGTTGCTTTTATTGAAATGAAAATATAAAAATGTAATTTAAACATAACATTAGTTTTACTGGTTTCCACACTGAGGATTTCCTTTAAAACGGAAAAGTGTCCTTAAGGAATATTTTACAAAATAACAAATACTTTTACTCAATGTTTCTCAGCAAGACAATAATTTCATGTGGATCATAGGGATGTGTGACCAGCGATTTTCCCAAAACTGTGTATGTAAGCTTGACTTTATTTTTAGATATTAATAAATTTTATTTTGAAATAAGGTGAAGTATACATCGGCTCTAAACGGTATAATATTAATCCAATACTGTCAAATTAAATTGATAACCTTAATATATGATAAAAAAACAACATTATACCGTTCAGATGCTGAGTTAACGCACTTAGCCCACCTTACCTTACAACATAGAATACTTAACTATGACCCCTCAGAAATCAAAGAAATCGTACACATAACAAGGGCCGGATCTAGGATTTTTTTCAGATGGGCAAGCTTAATTTTGCCGCCCCTACTTTACTATCCTCTCCCAATAAAAAAAAATAACTGCTTTATAATTGGAATCTTAGGTAATATATTTCGAAATAAATAACATCAAAACATTGTATTGACTGGATCATGGTATAAACAAACAAAAAAACAATCAAACAAACAAAAATACAAAAAAAATAAAATATTAAAATGGACATGTACAAACAAATTTCACTTTCCAATCTGTTTTTGCATCAGAAATGTTTATGGTCTCCTCATAACAGCGCCTGATTCGGCCCAATTCCAATCTATAAAATTAATAGGTACTAGGTCACTGTCAGTTAAACTGTTATATTCCACTTACACATAATTTTCAAAATAGCTTTTCCAACGAAATGTTGAGGATTTGCTAATATCAAATAATTTAAAAAAATATTTTAGGAAGAGGTGGTAATATCGTCCCTACCATGTCCAACTCTCGAATGTCAAAAAATGCGGTTTTCATATCTGTCACTTTAAAAACGCACTAGTTAAGGCACGCAGTCTTGAATTCCCTAATGACCCCTTATTTCTTTTGGTGGTCAGGTTTTCAAGACTATGCCACAATACGTGCCTCACCTAGTGCGTTTCAAAGTGACGAATATGAATGTAGCATTTTTTTCACATTCGATAGTAGGACATAGTAGGGACGATGTAGATTCCTACTTTGTTTTTGACTTGCCAGTGCTAGAAATTTCAAAAAACTTTATTATTCCCTATGATAATTACTAGATTTATATATTACCCATACACTACCAATTTCCAATTTTCGCTCCTCCAACCAATAAATGAGCAAAATTCAATTTTATCAAAAAGTCAAATTGGTGCATCTGAGGTGCGGGCAATATGGAACCTCTTGGTGGTTCCTCTCCCTCTCCCCCTCCCTCCTTCCCAACATCCCGTGACAACCTGTCCTGCACATTAGCTCTCCTTAGCAACAGATTGAGGCAGATACTGTAAACTCATTATCACTTACTGCTAAGATATTAAGGGGTTCCCCACTTCTCCTAATAATGGACTTTTTTTTCAAAGTTTTTCGTGGTAGATTTTACTTTTTTGTTCTTTTTAACGCTAATGTAAATTATTGCATGACACCATGGACTGCATGGTTGGTGGTTTCCCAATCGAACCTCAGGGTTCGCTAAGCTTTATTATTATGATACTTCATAATTTTAAAAATTACTTAAGAACAATGCATGAAGGTTTTTGAAAATAAATAGCATAAAATATTTGCCCTGAAGATGGATGATCTCAATGAACTGCGCCTGTTGAATTGAAACCTACACCATGCAGATTCACATCTGCGTCCAGGGGCGGTTCCAAGGGGAAGGCGAAGGGGCGACCGCCCAGGGCCCCGCGCCATAGGAAAATTAAATAAATAACTCATATGTTATAGACAAATTTATAGTTTCAGAGGGCCCCCGGACTTCCCCTATCTCTTGGTGGGTATTCCATACCTCGAAAGTCCCCCGGAAGTCCTCCACCCTAACCAAGGGCCACCCAAATTCGCGATCTGCTACTGCCTGCACCTGGTAAATAGTAAAAGTATAGCGGAGATTCTAATGTTGAACCATCAGCTAAGCTTTCCAGGATATGGTCGAGATGTAGGTGGGAGGATTTTGTTAGTTCTGATCTTTATTTCTAAGGAACGTTACCGTGGTTGACAACATTCAAATTTTCGTTTTTCAGGAACTCGTTTTTTTTTTTTTGGTATAATTTTATGTTCTTAAGGAAAATTACCTAGCCTGAATGCGAGATACTACAAGACCCAAGGTACAATTGCCGTTCAATTCGCGGCAACTAATTCAGGACTAATTGTGTTCAATCAAAGATATGCAGCGACAGTAAAGCCGGAGATACAGCACAGATGGCGCTCGGGTCGCAGTCAGTGATAGCCCATTTCGTCATTGAATGTTATCAGTGGAGAGCTGGTCGTCTTAGTGTGTACTTGTCACTTGTCCTCCTGTGCCCTAGAGAAAAAAATACCCGACAAAAGAGACTTACGGAGGAGACATGAAGACGGCTTATAAATGTAAGTGGTCCAGCGTAAATATACATTTTTATATACATATATTTTTTTTGAAAATCATAAAATTTTAATTTGGAATACTGAAATATGACATAATGAAAAAAAATTGCATTTACCTATTATATGCAAAGAAAGCACATAGTTTATAAACGATATTCAAGCTCAATTTAAGATTAAATAATTATAGAAATTCTGTTTTTTTAATTAATTAAATTTAAAATATTTATTTTTTACAATTCAGACTAAAGTTTTAAAACTCTAAATTGATGTTAATATCATCTATTTATTTTGTAATTATATATCCGATGTTATACAGTTGAAAACATGAAACATTCTTTTGGTTGTAAATAAATTTTACTCATATTTGTCACAAAAAAATCTTGAAACACCAGTTCAAGTATCAATACATGTACAATTACTGGGCATATATAGAGTGCGATAACATTTTTAGTATTGCTCTCTGCAAGTACCGCTAAAGCCGGCATTTCACTATAAAAGCTCTTGGAATATGATTTTTTAATTTTATTTTTTTTTATAAAATATAGGATGATGATAATGATTTTTTTATAAATATAGAATATGCCATTAAGCCATGAACGGTCTTTTACAAAGGCCTTTGTTTCACATAACTTTTATAGTATAACAATAACGTAACTATCATAAAAATAATTATAAAAATAATAAGTTGATCTAATGGACAGTCACAATTCTCGCTCAACATCATTTATGAATGATTTTTGTCAATGTTATTGACAAAGGTTTGCAAAAATGTTATTGTGCAAACCTTAGGCTGAATTCACACACACACACACACACACACACACACATATATATATATATATATATATATATATATATATATATATATATATATATATATATATATATATATATATATACATACACATTAAATACCTACCATTTCTCATTGGTTTGTATTCTTGCTTACCTATCTACCTGAAGTAATGGAATTATTTTAATTGGTAATTTTTTTTTTTCTTCACATAACTTGTCTTTGAATGACGAAATATCCTTAAACTGAGGAAATATTTTAAATGTCACGTCAGGGATACCATAGAAAAAAATTAAGTTTAGTTTTGGTACATAGATTATGTGTGTAATTTTCGATGTTTTGTGGTTGGCTTCTCGCCGAGATATTAAAAAAAATAAAAAAAAAAAAAAAAAAATTTCACTATTCTTGTTCGGAATTTTTCATTTTGAGACATGAGTCCATGTTTATAAATTTTGTAAAATAGATTATACTTGGAAAATCCTTCAATTTGACATAGAATATGATACTATTTCCAAAATTAAGAAAAAACTTATTATATGTTATTTTGTAATTTTAAAGATTCTTTTCTTAAATTTATCTAGAAAGATAATTTTTTTTATTATGTACAAAACATCTGTACTGAATAAAAATCTTTGAAGGTCTTTTTTATAAAAGTGTAATAAAAAATATTTAAAAACCTGGCTAATAAAAAAAATAGATAAAAAAAATTCGAAATTTTAAATGTTTTTACCGGAAACCTGGAAATGATTGTTATTCAAATTTTTAGCTAAAAAAAATAAATAAAATAATTAGATACCAACGTTTAAAGTAAAATAATAGTGAAAATATAATCGGTAATTATATTGCGTATTTCTTCACATATGCGAGGGGAAGGAAATATCTGAATATTGCATAAAGTCTTCAAGCCGTTTAGTCCTAATTAACGGTCTATGTACATTGTGTCACAGGTTCAAGGGCGGATCACTTTCCTATGTGTTTGTTATTGTTTATAAACAACAAAGGTCTATTTAGTTATTTTTATGTTTTATTTAGTAAAACGTTTTTTTTAATATAAAATTAATAAACGATATTACATTACTATCTCAGAATTAGTGAATAATTTATTTTAAAGTTGATAAGAACTGGAAGAACATCTTATTCTGAACTTGAAGTATTTAAAAAAAAAAAAAATTAAGGAAAATGATTTGTTAATAATCTTATTTTTTTTACTTTCCCTTACCTATATACGAAGTATATAGAAAGGGGAAGTATTGCGATCGTGAAAATTTTCGAATTCGAGTTTTCAACGGAAATATACGTTTTAAGGTCTCCTGAGTCCAAATGACCAAGCCTCGCAAAATGGTCTGTGTGTATGTGAACAGTCTAGCTCAAAACCGAAAAGTAGTACGATATTCAAATTACGTATTTAAGGTAGGTATAAGGCTGTGATGTTACAGCAACTTTTTCGTCAAAATCGACTAACCGGAAGTGCCACTTTATATAATCGATTTTACACTTTTTTACAATTTTCTCGAAAACGACTGTAACGATTTTGATGAAACTTGCCTAAATTATTCTTTATAAAGGCCTTTAACTTTTCATTTATGTAGTAAATCACCGAGGAATTGCTGGGAAAAAAGTTATGATGAAAAGAATATTTTATTTGCGCATAGCTTAAAAAGTATGCATTTTACGGTAAATTATGTATATAATTGTATGAAAGGTAATTAAATTATCTAAAAAACAATGAAATAATCATCAAAATCGGACCAGTATTAGCAAAGATACAAGACCCTAGATGGATAAATAAGCGCATCCGAAAGGAGACGGATGCGACCGAACCTCCTCCCACCAATCCGCCAATCTGTTGTAAACAATACGCTCTTTAATAAAGTAATTTATGAATACAAAAGCGGAAATTAACTTAATAATTTCTACTTTCATATTATTTAATGGAAAGAAAATGTTTTCATGGAAACTAAACCAGAAACTTTTAAAATATATTTGCAACTTGACAGAGTTAAAATATATAGGTAGTGTACAGGATTGTTGTACTAAAATTGTTTAAAAACCTTTTTATTGTACTTAAGCGGGAGAAGATGTGTATGCTGCTAAGTTTATTAGAAGCAGTGTTTATGTGAACTCTTTAAAATTGTATTAAAAAGATAATTATTATAGTACGGTAAGGGAAAGTTGTGTGATGCGCGCACCGCACCAGATTTTTTTTTATAAAATTGTTTTTATAACTATAAATAAGTTTAATTATTAATTAAATCTGAAGTATAAAATAAGAAGATCTGTAATGAACATTCGTGGGGTTAAATTTTACATTTGTCCAAAGCAGCACCAACCATTGCCTAATATAAACCCGAATCACCTATTCATACAAATCATAACACAGGGCCTTCAGGTAAAAGCCAAATCAAAATATTCATTATTCAAATTACTGTCAATCCATGACATAACACGGCATAATTATGCAAAATAAATTCTTGCACTTTATATGTACCAATGTCTTGTAACATCAGTGCATAATATTAAAAAGAATAGCCACAAAAATATACAGCTCTATTTGCCTTTTCGGTTTGAAACAGAGACTGCCATGTACTTAGCCATTGGGCCCACTTTACGAAAGTGTCCACAGTTACTCCACGCCTAATGGCATCCCCGTTCTCCCCTACTCTCGAAAGTAAAACTCGCAGGTGTAAAGGCCTCTAAGAGTTCGAGGGTGAGCTATGCGAGAGTTGTAATGTCATGTCACAGCAGGTGTAAACGTTCCCCTCCCACCATTCGGAGAGTACTCTCAGGAAATTTAAAACTGGTTTGAATGATGGAAAGTTCACCCCCGACCTCTCAGATGCCTTTACACTTGAGAGTTTCACTCTCGAGCGTGAAAAACTCGCTCGTTCAAACGTACTTTGAAATTTGAAATTTTCACGAAATTATTGTATATCATTACGTTATCATGAAGAGGAATCGAGGGGATTGCAGAATACTTTATATTCTTACATTATATAAGGATTTTAAATAATCAACAATTATATTTAATTGTGTATATAATTAAATTATAGTACAGTAAGTCTGAAAAATTAATGGGGATGTATATTTAGCTGAAGGCACCTGCAGCTATTCGATTGATGACGTTTCCCCATTGTGGTCTTATGTAAATATCGGTAATTGATATTATATTTATGCTTAATATTTTGTATATCGCTAGAGATTTGATAATTGGTAATTATTTAACTAAACTAATACTCCACGCCATAATTATTCGGAAAATTAATTAAGAATAAGTAAACATTCAACTTGAAAACTGATTAATATTTTATCATAAACATCAATAATTGACTATGTTGAATATAAATATTTCTTTTGAGTCAGTATTATAAAAGCATTGATGCTTAAAGTTATGCCCAAAGACCGGATTTATATGCAAATGTATATTTTTTTGTTATAAGTTTTTAAACCAAATTATTGAACATCTTTACGAATTAATACATTTGGCCTGGATATACTAAATTTTATGATGCATATTTTGGAATATTTGAAAGGTTACTGCATACATTTGCATATTTGGCCAATATTTTTTGTTAAAATGATTTTTCTGGATGGAAAAGTAAACCATTTTCAAATACAGGTTCAATGCGGGATAATTTTTTTGTTTTTAATTATTATTGAATGTATCAATTATAAATGGGCAAATACGATCTACGATGAATAAAAATAATCTACGATCATAATCGTAGTAAAGACAAAACACACCGTAACTTCAAGTTTTTCGTTGTGATCAAAACCACACTGAATCTATCGTACAAAATAATTTATATTGTAGCATTTAATAACAAACAAAAATTAAATGATTGCTTAAGTGTGTATAGTTAGGTAGGTTACGATTTTTCTGGGCGATCAACTACTTGGCCATTCCGCCCCGTATAGTTAGTGGAGAGGGGAGGGGAGACAGGTACTTGTTTGGACTATTAGAATTTTATGCTCCAATTCGAGAATGTAACAATTGTTCATTGTTTATTGTATCATTGCCTGTGATGGCTTCCGAGAAGTTTTCTACAGTTGGAGACCATTCTCAGCAGATTTTGTCGGACTTTTTTCAATCTAAAGATATATTGAATGAAGATTTTGCATTGGTTGCATCAGGAATTCCATTATCCAATCTCTCAAAAATTTGTTACCAAAATATACCAATCAATAACCACGCTTATGCAAATTAAAGACTTTTTTTTCCAAAAATTTCTAATTTCGACTTCCGAAAAAAAAAAATCATAAAACTATTAGCCGTTTCATTAACGGTAGTTTAAAAATTATATCCAACGAAATTGAATTTAACGATAAAGCTCTCTGAAGCCAGGGGCGTAAGCAGATATTTTTTTTCAGAAGGGGGATTTTAACTTTTTTTTCGGGGGGATTTCACGTTTTTCGGGTTAGGGATTGCGATAAGAAAAGCAATCATTAACTGACTATAATCGCCAAATTCGGGGGTAAGTTTTAAGGATAAGAATAAAAATTGGATTATTACTCAAAATACAAAACATATATTAAAATCATTAATATTTCACGAAATTAAATATTTTTTCAAAAATTTCTTGGGGAAGGGGCATATCATCCTATCTACGCCACTTGAATCGTGAATTGCAGAAACATCACATGTCCAATTTTTTTCGATAATTAGTTTTTCATTTTAAAATAATATTTTGTCCATAGACTTTTATTAGGTAAGAAAGCCATAGGTGCTCCTTGAAAAATAGAGTAGTTCCAATAGTTTTAGTTTATGTGAATTTCAGAAAGCACACATGTCCTGGACTTTGGTGCTTTCTGAAATCCATTTACGTTAGTTCTTGAAGTGATCGCTAGGTGTTTCTACTGGAAGTTTCTATTTTGTTTGGATGTTAACAAGATTATTTCGAGTTTTGATTTTTTTCTAATTAATATAATAAATGGGGGAGGAGGGAGGGGAAAATACAAATCACTGCCTTTCTAGAGTTTTGTTAATTTTACTTGCTATAAGTCGCTTTGATATGATAATCCATTACTTCCTCCTCAGAGTTCATTCTTATTTCCCTACTGATCGAGATTTCCATGTCGTAAAAAGAAAACTGCGAACGGAAGATCGTATTAAAAAAAATTTATTTTCCAAAAAATGAATATTATTAAGAGGTTAGAAAAAAGAACTTTATCTTTAAATGAGGCATGTGAATTTATAGGCGAATTACTGGCGAAGATCTATGGTGTTATTAGAAAATTTGGGAACCTCTTAAAGGAAGAACTGAGATCTTCTCCTAAAAAATGTAGGTCAAGCAATTTTAAGAAATGTTTATAAAATTCTTAATGGTGAAGCGGATATAACATTCATATTATCTAATCATCCAATCATATTATCTAAATTTAAATATGCACTCATCACTTCAGTGGATGTAGAAAGATCATTTTCTAAATAAAAATATCTTTTAAATGATAGGAGACACAATTTCACTGAAGAAAATTTTGAAAAATATTACTTGTTAATGAGAATTGCGAAAAAGAAACGAATTGAAAAATGTTATATTTTACCATTATTTAGTTATAAAACAATTCTGTCTTAAAATTGGTTCTTTAATGTACCAATGTTTTCCTTCTTCTTATTTCGAAAGAAATTATAGCCTTTCATTGATTTTTTCGTTTATTCTGGTAATTATCATGCACATTTTACTGCATATTTGAGGATATTAGCATATTTTGGCCTTTTTTGCTGCATATAAATCCGGTCTTTAGCTATGTCCATACCTTAACAATTTTAGTTCCTTTTATAAATTATTTCTTTCGCTACCTATTTCATTCGTCAGATCTTTTAAACAAATAATTCATTTACGTTCCAAAACTGTCCCAAAATGATATATTGTTTTACTTGAGATGATATTTCAGCCATATATAGGCCATTTTTAAATATAAAAAATTAAGATTTGTTTATGTTGTTATTTTCATTAGGGAATTGAAATTTTTTCCTTTACATTATAATTTTAATTATTCGAATTTATTAATTAATGAGATAAAAAAAGAAGAGACAAAACCTATAAATTGTATATTATTGAAAACATTAAAAATAAAACTCGAGTCTCTTAAATAGCAACAAATAATGATATCATCTAATTAGCGGACGCACCAGGACTGAAAAACATAAGATTACACAAAACCTGGCCAGAGATCGCACATCTCAAATCAGCAGTTATAATAAGACTGAATAAATAGATAAAGCGTATTACTCTAGAACAGTTTAACATATACTGATGCAAAAAGGATAGGTAAATATCTATATTGTTAATGAAATTCTTTGCTACCATTTTTTTACCGCGTAAAGATATTTTTTTTTTATCTCATTAGTTAATAAATTCAATTAATTAAAATTAGAAAGTAATGCCAAATATATTAATTCTTTAATGAAAATAACACTATAAGTAAACCTTTATGTTTATATTTAATAATGGCCTATATATTGCTGAAATATCATCTCAAGTTAAAAATAAAAAAAAAAAAATAGAAACAATATATTGTTTTGGGATAGTTTCGGAATACAAATGAATTGTTTGTTAAAAACAAAAAAAAAAAAAAAAAAAAAAATGCGACGAATGAAATAGTGATAATAATGATATCATTTATAAAAGGACTTAAAATTGTCAAGGTATGAGAGGATTAGATAGCGATGTCGAAAACGATAGCGAACGGCGTGCAAGAATTTAAATAATAATAGATTTTTTCGAAAATCTGGGTAATTGATTTTTTATTTTAAATTTGGTACAGGTTTTCCATCTGGCCAGCAGCCGGCTTCATACCGAAAATGGAAAAAAAAAAAAACCTTTTTCGCTCATAACTAGAAAATTAAGCATTTTTTGAAGATGAACGCTAAATACGCCGCTTCTTGTAATGCCGACCTCGTACCTCACTGCCATTCGTTAATTCCATTAATGTGACCTAGGCATACCACACATTTGTAAAATAATAAGTTTCTGGCACATGACGTTGTTACTAGGGCACCACGGAATAGCGAGGACGTTTTTCGAGTTTTCCATAGAGAGCCAAAAAGTGGCCTTTATTTAGCGCGCTCTAGTTAGCGTCGCAGATTGGCCGAAAATTAAATGTAATACAGCCATTTTGCAGGAAATTGTGTGTATTTTAATTTCCATGTACGAAAAATGCTTAGTTCTCTAGTTATAAGCGAAAAATTGAAAACGAAATTTCAACCTTTTTTTTTCCTATTTTCACTGTGAAGACGGCGGCTGGTGAGGTAACAAACCTAAAATTTGGATTCGGCACCCCAAAAAACATATCGAATCGTTGAGAAAATATCTTCTATACTTTTATATTCGGGAAATCCTTTGTTGACTGGATTAAAAAAAGTGACCTTTATTTAGAGGCGTCGCAGGTGAATCAAAAATTAATTATAATATACGCAATATGCATAAAATTTTGTTTACATTAATTTTGCTAATCTTCGAAAAATGCTTAATTTTCTAGTCATAAGGGAAAACTGAAAAAAAGTTCCAACGTTTTTGTTTTTATCTCTATTTTCGTTGTGACGGCTGGCGAAGTGGTAAACCTGAAATTCGGATTCACCACCCCCAAGAAACCTATAGAATGGTTGATAAAAAATGTTTTCCTGAAAACAAACTTTCTGAAACTTCGATGACTGGTGTAGTAGTTATTTACTGGTATTTGGCACACTCAGGGCATTGTTTTTTGAATCTTCCAAAAATATCCTAATGATGTTTCTTTAATTAAAATAGAAAAATAATAAAATTTTTGAATCAATTTGAAATAAATTTTCTCACATTCAATCATTTGCCTAACTTCTTCAGTATAATTTTCGCATCTGTATATAAAATTGTAAAGCCATTAGGTGGAAAAGTGTTTTGAAATATGATGAGATGTATTTTTTTAAATTTAGTTCTGGTAATATTACCAATGCTCTTAATCTAAGCTTTTAAATGTTCAAACCGATATCATATTATGGCTGAAAACAAGGATTTAGATAGAAAAGCTAATAATTTCGGCTGATATTGTCGGATTTGTTCTAGCTTCTATTTTCAGGAATGAAACTTTTTATACGGAAAGGAGGAAAATTTAGGAAAACGCAATAAGAAAAAATATTTCCTAAATGAAATATTTAAAAAATAAAAATTTACTATAAATTTTTGGAGCAATACAAAATTGCGACTTTTCCTAGTTGAGATTAGGTAATTATTAAAAATTAACATTAACAAGTGTTTACATTTTTACTTACTATGTAATTTTAATATTTATATGTGCTTAAAAATAAATATTTATTCTGAGATTTACTGTATTATTTTTTTATGAAAAAATTCTTAAGGTGTTACCTAATATATTATTTTTTTTTTCTATAACATATCTTGTCCACCCTAATTTGAATCAACAATTTTTTTTTTTTTTGTTTGCTAAAACAATGTTGCAAAAATAAATAGACAATCATGAATTCAATCAGAAAACTATTTTGTAACAAGCATTCAAACCTGTCACAATGAGACCTTAATAGGAAGAAATGGAAATATTTTCCGGTTTTGTGCCAATTCATTCTTTGTCTCCAAGAAATACGTTTACTCTGCACAAATTCGCCAAGTAATCAAATAAATAACCCAAACTTGAATGGAAGCAAATTTTCTTCAAGCTATTAATTAAAAAAAGATAGTGATGAAAATTCCTATTTTCTAGAGGACAAATTAAATTCTCCTCAAAAGATCCTGGCTAAGTTAAGAGGTTATGATTAGGACGGCGGGAACTGATAAGAGGGAAACATGGGGGGAAATAGTTATTTTAGTACACATATGACGCTTGTTAGTTTTGATGTGTAAGTATTATTTAACATTTTAACCATTTTTCAATTCGGATATCCGATATCTTAAGAGGTCCTAAATTATGTTTATTGTGCTTTATCAGGTGCCATAAACAAATATTGGTAGTTTGCTTTTTGTGGCACACACATACTTATAACCTATCTAAGCCCCTAGATATATCTGTGACTTATTGAAAAAACAAACAACGCCATGACTTCTCGGTTTCGGTAAGGAGTTATTTTAAGAAAAATAGGAAACTTCGAAAGCATATAATTACAAAATTGATGTTAATTAGGCGAAGGTAAATATGTTCTACTGCTAGACGTGAGTCGTCCTTCCATATAAATAAAAACAGGTAATAAAATAAACTTGTACCACTACAAGGGTTTTGGGTTCAGTATCTGATAAGGACACACTGTTTCTTGACCAACGGTTATATAAGGAGGTGATGCGGCCAGCATTACGCTAAATGAAGAGCTTTATCCCCAACCCAACGAAAGGGTAGGTACCCGCTTTGTTCAGGCTGTGGATAACCTAGGAGATGATCCACAGGTAATATGAAAAAAAACTAAATTTACTGCCCGCAGACTCAAATCCGGATCCAGTGACTTAGCCACTGAACCCTTACACTTCTATTGCTATACTGGTACTGATATTGGTGGAGGATCTTGTCAAGCATGTGGACCTTTTTTGACAATCCCTAGAGGTTGCCGCCCCGAACTAACAGAAAGAGTATCAAGATTTATTTCTCGTGACTGCCATGAAATAAATAAGACCCAGGTGGGATTCTAACCCAGACTGTTCGGTACCGAGCACTCTGGAACGTGCTCGTCATTCATGACCTCTTTATAGTTATATACAGAGGAGTCTCGATAGTCCGAGTTGGATGGGGCCGGGCCTCCCTCAGAAAAAACTCGGATTATCGGAATATTCGTCAGGAAATGTTTGAATAAAACACATTAACATCTATGTATGTATGTATTTAAATGATTTCAAAACGTATGTTGGTTTGATTAACTTCATCGGTAGTATTACCTTCAGGTTCTTCGTTACCTTGTCTCTCCTCTTCTTTACCGTTCAGTTTTAAAACTATTGACATTATTTTTGTATTGTTTCCCTGGTTATTTCTATCCAAGCATCACCAAATCAATAGATTACGTCCTTTAGGCATCTTAAGCTTCCAGTTTTCCGACCAAACACTGCCTAACTTGCGAACATTTATGAAGGTTATTAAAATGTTTTTATAATTTGGAAAGGATCTTTAAAGAATTAAAAAAAAACATGAAAAATATTTTGGATTATCGGATTACCAAGACTCCACTGTACATGTACAGTCTTTTTAAAACCAATTTAACAGTCAAGCTCGTTATGATAAAACAAATTAAATAGGCTTTTCTTGTATTAAGACACTCTATATTCGGGGTATGTAGGTTTAATAAATTATAGAGTTTACCCACAAATTAAATTATCAAAGCATCGGCCGTCCTTTTCTGCCTCTCAATTTTAAGTTAAAATGCTTAGTTGTTTACAGAATTAATAAACATCAACAATTTCTCTGATTTCAGTCATGGATTTTTCCAGGATAAGAGATCGCTCTTTTTTAGTCTTGAAAGCAAATTCCTATTCCAGTAAATTGGATGTTGGATGATGATAATAAAATCTAGAGAAAAAAATCAAAGTAATTTAGATGAAAATTTAATTTTAAATCCTATTTTTAAGCAGATTCTTGGTTACAAAATTAATAAGTACTTCAGTGATAAGATAAAGCCTTAAAAACTGAAATCACAATGATATAAAGATGATTACAAAGTTTCAATGAAATAAATAAAATCAGAAAATTTTCAGCTACATTACAGGTATACTAGGAATGCTTTTTAAGAAATCCATTAAACATTATATATATATATATATATATATATATATATATATATATATATATATATATATATATATATATATATATAAACTTCTAAAATAAATTAAATAATTGAATGAGAATAATTCAACTAATTTGTTCGTTACTCCGTGCATTAATATGTACATATAACATGTATATATAATATAACAGCATTACTCATGGTGGAATTAGTTCAATGTTTACTTCTACAACTTAGATGCGATCTTGCAAGCTTTTCCCTTTCGAAAAATTCACAGAATTCTTCTAAATATATGAAAATCAAAGAGAATTGGCGTACATGGCTAATACAGTATACTGGCGCATTAACCCAGAACTCAAACCGTTTTTAAAGTAGATATATAATACTTAAGGTATCGCAAAGATTCACTATAGGACTTTTAGGCACTAAAAGAGAAAATCTAGTTCATCCGATTCTGTTTTTGTTCGGTGTACACAAGGTTCCCCCAAATAAAAGAATAACCCTTGGGGCTATTGTAGCAAATATAACGCTGAACAAAAAAGTTCTTATGAACATGAGTCAGCAAATGAAGTTTTGACCAGTTTTCAGGCCAAAACATGGGAAAAAAAATACGTTTTTCAACACTACAAACAAAAAAACCCCGGATGGAATCTAACGTCATAGAGAATTAGATTTGGGATCGGATCAGGATCAATAGGAGCTCGCTAGATCAAACACACGATCTTTGGTGAATTGTCGGATTTGACATGATGAAGGGAGTGAGGGAGTGAGGTTTTTGAGCTTATTCATTGTTAACTGATTAAGCCTCAACATTAGAGCCTCCCTATTTACATTACACAAAATCTCATAGAATCTGAAGAACTACAATAGGAATTCGTCAAATGTTTAACTTACTTTCTCAATTCTATGAGCAGGCGAGAGAGTGAGGATCTCCAAACACAAAGCACACTTTTTAACATAACATCTCACAGTCACAGCATGTTAATGAAAATTTCAACATCGGTTACGATTTGGTTAGGAGGGAACTGGTAAAGCTTGCCAACTTTTCACAGTCAGCTGTAGAAGACTGTGAGTTTACTTAGCGTCCATTTTTGAAAGAAGTGAGGGAGTGAGGTACATGGCCTAGGGACAAGCAATTAATTTAACTAATTTTTAACGTAATTATTATATGACGTATTTGTTTTTCTTTTTTGAAAATAGTGGGGTTGTTTGTTCACCTAATTATTTTGTTAGCGATAGGTTAGGTTTTCTGGCAGCTGAACAAAGTCAATTTAGAAAATTCAAGAAATGGGACATGTGAGGGGGGTGAGTATTTTAATGTTTAGAACATGTTTACATATGCAAAAATATTATTAAGATGAAAGCTAATCCCTGATAAAACAATTTAAGACCATGCTTTATCAAAATCAATGAAAAATTTCTGTGAGATGCATCAAAAAATCTTCCTGGGACTGCAATTTCCCTATTTTCGAAAAATGACCCATACGTAAATTTTTAAGCGAATTCCAACTTAGCTATGATGCTGCCAATGCGTGTTAAAACACTAGTGCGGAGAAAGCACGAATTATTCGGAAAATTTCGATCAAAAGATAACGAGTTTGGCAATCACCAGCAACTAAACGAACAAAAGAAAATTTACCGAAAATTCTTCTTAAAAAATGAGATCATTCATAGACTTTTAAACGAAATCAACAAAATGATTATATTATAACTGGACAACAAAAGAATTGTCCGAATTATTAGTGATGAACCTTTTTCCAAAGTTTGATTACCATTCTTTGGCCAATCGATAGGACATTATATTCTACGTTTATAAATTCCAAAATTGATCTTGTCGTGATATAAAGTATTCTTAATTTTACAGCTGATTAGCTGTATGTTATTTTTCAACTCTAATTTCCTTTTAACAGTTAGTAATTTCTATTTAGATTGGATAATAGCATATTACCATAGTATTGTATTGTCATATTATATTATAGCAGCATATTACAGCATAATAGTCCATCGTAAGTCCCAAGCTATTTCAAACAGCTTGAATATGTAGCTCATTGAAGTGACTCGAATCTCTCATGTACCTTCCTAATGTCTAAATTATCTAATAATTTTAATATTTAAAGATCCTAACAAGTAATTTGAGATTATACCTATCTATAATTAAATTATGAATTCAAACTAATTTTTTGTTATTGTTTTGATTAAAAGTTCGCATCAAATATCAGTGTTGAAACCTGAGTGTTTTTTTAGAGCAGTACTGACCTTGTATTGACGAATGGTGTTTACAGAAGTCGAAGTGATGATTCGTAATAGCTTTGAATATATGATTTATATTAAATATTTTAAATTAGCCTCGAATTATAATAGAAATCTTGTTGCCCTTATTTATTGATTTTAACAGGTAATGGATACTTTGTCTTTTATCGAAGGTTACTGTATTAATATTGTGAAGAACAGACCTCGGTATGGCCAGTAATTACAATTTAATTGTGTCTAATATATAACTTAAAATAAATAATATTTTTTAAAGACACAAATAAAATAAAGAGACTAATACACGCAAGATAAGATAAAAAAATGATTAAAGTCACTGATTATGAGAGTTCATTGAGAAATCAGTGCTAACATGCTACATAAAAAAAAATGAGTGCGTGTTTAAAAGAAAAGTATATTTCTGAATTGTAATCTTGCATATTTAATGTTATACTATGCATACACTAACATTCAGTTTTATACTTTAACTATAGGCGCATTTAAAGTAGCAATTTAACAAGTGTTGTGGAATGAATAATTTATTGGAGATATTTTGTAATCAAATATTATCTATAGCCTACTTAAAAAATAAATAAAATAAAATTGTAAAAATTAATATAAAAATGCTATATTTTTTTTATATGTACTGCAGTACTATATACATAAAGCGATGGTTTAACAAACCACTTGGTGGTTCTGAGCCTACTCCAAGAACTACCGCCAGACGTCAGCTCACAATAGGGGTGTCGGTTATTTTGAAAAACCGGTTATCGGTTATTCCGGTTATTTTACCTTCAATTATAACCGATCGGTTTTAACCGATACAAATTACTGGTTTTGGGAAAAAAATTGATTATGGTACAACTTTACAATGCTGTCGCCTTACCAGTAGTGCTAACTAATTGCTTTTTATTCAATTGTAAAATTCGTATTACTGCTTTAATTAGATATTATTTAAAATTATTAGTACTGTCGCCTTCCGCTGGTCTGGGGAACGAAGTCGACAGCACAAATAATTTTAATAATTCCAATGAATAAAAATTTTACATTTAACCACAAAGCAGTAAGTTAGGACAAATGGCGCTAGAGAGCGCTAGTACAGCGACCGCTTACTTATTTTGGTAAAAACCTTCCACATAAGGAATTTAGACATGCTGAATTTGCAGAAATTAACAAACTGACTTCCTTCTGAAATAATTGAAAATGAGACAGAAAAGGAAAATTATTAATAATAAACTAAAAAGAAATCTGTAAACCTTAACTGCGTTACTGGTGAACGTGAAATAAACAATGGAAGTTTAGTTGTAATCAGTGGCGTAGTCAGAGGGAGGGTCCAGGAGGTCCAGAACCCCCTCCCTCTCCCCCGAATTTACAAAATACTATAACTTATTCTTAGCTGTAAACAAAAATTGTATAAACCTATTTGAATGATGTTTTTTAATAATATACCTAGGCATATTATATATTAAACAGAGATATTATCCCTTACATCCCCTGCTGGGGCGGGTCTCTTTAAATTATATCCTTGGAGGGACCCCCCTCTCCGTAACGAAATCCTTGCTACGCTACTGGTTGTAGTCCGTGTAAAGGTTTGACTTGACCTAGCATGTATAAGCACTAGGAGGTAGGCGGGTGGGATATAGGATATTTATTTCGTGTTTTTTGCTCAATAGGTTTTATTTTATTTTTTTTTACGAAATTTATTTTCTATCGTTTTTTTTTTCCATTTTCCTCCGGTTTTTGGATTTAAAAAAAAATAAAACGATTATAACCGATAGTGTAAAAAAACTTATTAAAACCGGTTATTCGATACCAAAAACCCGATTATCGGTTATAACCGACCGGTTTTTGACATCCCTAGCTCACAGAACAGCTGTCCAATTTCTGGTGTTTAGCAGGGTCCTCGTATCAGTGATTACTCCGTCCAGCCACCTTACTTTGAGTCTTCCAAATTTCCTAGCCCGATGGTTTTCCTCAATCATTAACTTTTTCATTAGTACACAGTTATCTTTATCATCGGTAATCATAAGAGCTGCATGCCCAGCCAATTAAAGCCGTCTTATTTTAACGAACCGAACAATGCCTATGTCATTATATTTGTAATGATCACAGATTTCTCGGTTTCTCCTTCTTCTCCGTAGTCTGCTTCCCTCGCTGGCCCAAATATGCTTTTCAATACCATTTCAATTCTCTCCAATAGGAGGAGGTTCTTTTCGTCAGACTTTGTGGCTGCCAACGCCTCGGATCCACAAATGGGAATGGGCCGCAACAAGCGTTTTGTAGTGGTGAATTTTAGTCTAGATGGACAGGAACCTTCTTCTAAACTGGTTTGCCATTTCTTCTGCACCTATTGGCTGCTGTGACCCTTCTGTCAATCTCCTGGGAAGCATCATTCTTAGAATTCAGTTCTGTCTCCATATAGACGAAGAATCATTCTTTCGAATTTGTATGAATTAATTACCAGGAAAGTATCCTGATTTTCTGTTTTTCCAACACCACGCATGTATTTTTTTTGTTTTGTTTATTTACCACCAAAAAAAACTCACTGGCAGACCTTTCAAAAGCCATAAAAGACTCTTTACAGATATTGACCCAGAGGTGGCTGATCGGGGGCCCCACGCCAAGAAGGAAAATTAAATAAATTGCATAAATTACAGATGAATTGATAGTTTAAGGGGCTCCCGGACTTCCTCTTTCTCTTGAGGATTATTCCATATCTCTCAATCTTGAGGATTATTCCATATCTCTCAATCTTGAGGATTATTCCATATCTCTCAATCCCTCCGGCAGTCTTCCGCCTTAACCAAGGGGGCCCCGTAATATCGAATCGCCCAGGTACCGGTAACGTCTAGATCCGCTACTGTCTCTCAATAAATGTTCTCTCTGATCTGGCTACAATATCGACATCGTCAGTAAATCCTAGGATCTTGCCTAATATTATTATAATATATATAATATATTAATTGTAAAATTGATGTATAATTGTAAAAATGATGCTTCCTGTTTGTATTCCTGTTTATTTAACTGCCATTTCTAAAGTTAAAGAAGACATGCAAGAGTATCCCCTTGTCTTATTGTTAGCCTGCAATCAGCACCGAATGAATCAAGTAGGTCTGAACCTACACGAACAACATTGCACTAAAGTACCAAATTCGATTTAATAAATAATGCTAAAAAAAAGTTTGATGTATAGAAGCTTAAATATACATTCACATATAATAATCATATAATAAAAGGGCAATTTTGTCGTTTAATTTCATGTATGAAGTGTTTGCTATAATCAATTAAACTTAATTTTTGTAGTATTTTAGTGTTATTCGTGGTCGGGTATGGTGTACACCAAATAACAGACAATTCAAAATAGTACTTTTATTTTCACACCAAATGATACACAAGAGAAGTCCATATAACAATCCGGGTCAACAATTTATTTATTGAGTATAAATTATAAAAGAAAAGACGAGCAACAACAGAGAGAGAGAGAGAGAGAGAGAGAGAACTCTAACAACTCTCTTCTTATGAAGAAGGTAATTAATAGGTTTGCCACTGAATACGCAAGATAATTTGACTATTGAAATTTAAGATAAGAAAATTTGTTAATTAATCATGTATAGTGGAAAAGACGGAAAATGAAATAATTAATTGTATGTATACCATATTGGCAAACCTATTTTACATTAATAACCTCCCTGGCGCTGATATCACTATCACTGCCTTGCCGCCAAATTGTCAAAGAATTTTTTTAGGATTAAAGAAAAACAATTAAACGATCTAAGACAATTTTATTTCATGAATTGTACAAATTATTTATTTAATTGCAGATTTGATCAATAAAAATTTGTAATTACATTTAATAAATACTTAAAATGCATAACGATTTATCTTATTTTCAGACAAATTAGCTTTTAATGTTTTTATCGGTTTTTTTTTCTTTCATAATTACAAATATTTTATTACATATTTATTTTTTAAAAATACTTAAAATTGTATTAGATTTAAAATAAATAATATTGTTTTCCCACATAATAATTCTGTAAGAGTACCATTTATGAACATGCGCCATCAAAAAAGTATAATACGCTTATAATAAATCGATATACTTTGAAATGTTTCTTGATCGATTATAAGTGATATTTGCAATACAATTACCATACAGTTACCTATTTAAAATTTGATTTATATATATATTTTTTTAAAGTTTTAATTATATCCCATAAATAAGAGTAATGTTATTTTTGATGATTATATTGCGTTTGAAAACCTGATACAAATTGTTTACACCTCCATGAAACAAATTTTGATTTCTTAATCTTGATATTAATTTATATTGATCTTCTTTAGATTAATTTTATATTTGACAATATAAATGTAAAAGATAGTCGGCCAGTTTCTATTCTTCAATAGCAATCCACACAACGTAATCATAATGTTCAAAAGCCTAACTCATCACTTTGGGATATTCAAGGTCTTTGAACCTTAATAATTCTAGTATATTATTGATTGAGATTGAAAATAGATTAATAAAAATCCTCAGTTTTTTTTTCTATAATATAAAAATCAAAACGTACGTTATAATACAGCTTATATTAAGGTCATGGAGATTACTATTATTAATTGGCCATATGATTTAAGGAAAACATTAAAGCTTAAATCAATAAATTGTATCAAAGATTTTAAGTAGATTATATATACGATATTTAAATTAATTCCAAAAAATATATTTTATTATTATATTTAAAAATTAAATCATTACAAATTATATTGATATAATTATGATCGCGAAATAGAATATTATATAGCGAAATAGGCAAATTATACAATGTTTATTAGATTTTCGTCAGATAAATAAAAAGTTCAATATAGAGCGAACTATTGATATCGAACATAATACAATGGTAAAAAAAGGATTCGGTTTAAATTATCCTTTTAGTTTAGTTTTTATTTTCCTACCGATACTAGGTAAGGAAAGTATTGAAATCGGGTCAAATTTTCGATGTTAAGTTTTCAACGGAACTTAGCGCTTCAGAACCCCCTGAATATATATATATATATATATATATATATATATATATATATATATATATATATATATATATATATATATATATATTCACTAGGAAGGTAATTAAATTCTCTAAAAAAAAAATCATCTAAATTGGACTAGTATTAGCAAAGATACGGCGTATTGTACTTTGTACCCATGTTTTTTAAAAAGTATTCTGTGCATGTTCCCATGGAAACCAGTTCACTTTTTTTTTTTTAATTTTTCGAATAACTCGAAAACTACATTTCTCCCGGAAATGTAGTTAAATTGCTACAACGTTAAACTGAAAAAGCATTAAATAAAAATAAAAAATAATTGAAAGTCATCTTTTGCTCTGCTATTCAAGCAAAATGTTTTATCACTTTTGAAAATGACCACTAGTTTATCGAAACGCTTTAACAAAATTTACGTGATAATTTTTACACAAATTTAAATTTAAACCTGTTACATTTCGTCTACGAGCTACATACATATATATATATATATATATATATATATATATATATATATATATATATATATACACACATTTTTTTTTCCTTCAACTATTATACTCTAAATAAAATGTTTTAAATATTTTATAATAACCTAACAACATACAAAACTATGTTTTTTGTATTGTAATAAGATACCTTGTTGACATACTAAGGTGATTCTAACATACTCTTACAATCCAGAAGTGAACACATCAACCCAAAATTTATTAAAATAAAATAAGAGTCGAAGTAACATGAAGCAGGTGCAAAATATTTGTATCTCCGTCTGGTAGAAATTCTACCACTCTTCATCTTTGTTTTATGTACTATGCAGCTCTTCGGATTGCGTTAACCAATCCGAGCTGGGAACAATTTAAACATTTTATTATGAGTTTAGGATAATTAAGCTTTGTCCTTTTATTACTAATAAAAGAATAAAGTTCAACTTTGTGATCTGCAACTAAAGACTAAAGACATCTAAAGACAATGGACCAACAACATTTTTTAATGTTTGTGTCCGTTTTGATGACTTATTTTAAACATAATTTATATAAAGAACGAAAGAATTGTTTCATTTACCTAGGGTGTTATACAAAAATTAGTTAAATTCATTATTTCATCGAAAAATAAATGAGGCAATAATCAATAATGTCGACAATTTTTTTGTCTACCAAAACTAACACTGCTTCAAGTTGGTCTGACGAGGTTATTAGTAATACTAATTTCATAATATTAAATTATGGCAAGCCGATTTCCATAATTTTCTTTTATTAGTTAAAAAAAAAACCTGTTACTTCTTAATTGGTTTGTCGATATAACTAACATGTTAGACGAAAGAAGTAACGATGTAAATATTAGATTTTTATTTCTGAAAGTGGGTCGGGGATTAGGCTCCGATACGTGCCTAAACTATTCAAATTAATTTATTGTTTTTAAAATAATATGAAGGAACTCTGATAGCTATAATTTTAATTAATAATAAAATATAAATATATTTGAGTAACTAATCTATTTATATGTATGCATATTTTATTAATTATTTTTCATTTGTTTCTGGATTACTTTTGTTCTTTATATTGAAAGATTTTTTTTTTTTTTTTACTTTGTCATTTACGATTGTAATTTTATGAATCGGAAGATTTTATTTATATCTAATAAATGTTTAAACAAATAATTTTTCCTTTATCTCTTATTGGTTTGTAATGTAACACAATATTTGTAGTAAGTCAGATTTACATTTTCTACAGTACTATAGTGTTATACTTAGGGAACATTTTATTCCAGGATTTAATTGTTTTTTCTTTCTTCTATTTCATTAATCAAAACTGAAAAATAAAATAATAAATTTCAATACTATCAAAATTCATTATCCCCACTTTTTGAAAATTGCTAGGATGTAGGTCGCCGACCCCTTTTCTAATGAAATAAACAAATCTAAAGATTATAAAACATTTTGTTATGTTATATACCTCGTCAGTTTCGAATCATGATGTTACTTCGCACTGGACAAGTAACAAGAAAACTTGCTAAGAATGCGGAAAGAGCATAGATAAAAAATCAATCGTAGTACGAAATGACAACTTGTAACACTTATCGTGCAGTATAAATCATCCAATGTAGAAAGGAGGAAATGCTCGAGGGAAAAAAAATTGTTAACGATTTCATCGGTCTCAGTTTGTTTTGGAATTATAACACAGTTGTACATTTTATTCTCACTTGAACTTTAGACTCTGCCCGGTATCTGAGTCATTAGACGTTTTTAGTTAATTTAAAATCATTTTTTCAACACTCACGTAGGCTTATTATTGTTATATAATAAGTGAACCGTCCATTGGCGGATCCAGGAGGGGGGGGGGCGGGTACTGCACCCTCCATAAAGAAAAAGAAAATTTCAACTTTTGGAATAATTTTATATTATATCCTCCATATTTTTATCCTAATCAATACAAGATATGTTTTATTACGAAATAAGTATATTATTTTATATTTTGAAACTCATTCCCCCTAAATGGAAACACGAAAGAATCCCTCATGAACCGGATAACAGTTTAATCATATTACTAAATTTAAGCATAATTTTTAATAGGTTTTATTATTTCCTTTATTTAAAAGGAAATCGTGACCTTAATCATTTCCCATTAAAATAATTTATTAATCAAATTATGAAGTTATAAGGAATAGAACTGAAATCTAAAAAAGTTTTAATCCGAGAGTTTTTTTTTTTAGCGCCCTTCCTTAAGCCTATATCTGGACTACCCTCCCCGCCCCTCCCCATGAACCGTCTTTATAATCCATCTTGACACTAGAACTACCAACCTGCTTCTAACGAAGGAGTCAAAATGGCCTGTATTTAAACTATACGGTAATCGAACGTTTTGAAGAATCAAAGTGACTATGTATTTTTACGTATAGGTGATTCTCAGGAAAAGGGCAATTTTCTGTGACGAAATTTCAAAAAAGGTAGAAGTCTCCAAAAAAAAAATTCACGAAATGTTGGCCTGTTCTTTGACCAACGATTAAGGAAATAATCCATATTTTTAATTATAATTATGAAAAATAATAATGATGAAATAAATAATCAGGGTGCAGTCAACAGAGTATATTTTTAATTATAGAAGCCGACGTTTCGGCTTAATCATGTGAGCCATCATCAGTGCTGAAATTAAATCAAAGATACAAGATATGTTCAGTGAAAAATTTAAAATAATACAGGTGAAATATAGATATCTCAGTAATACAGATGTAAATAATAATTTAAACAGGTAATAATAATTAATATTATAGGATTAATAATTAATATTATTTACATCTTTATTATTTAGTTATCTATATTTCACCTGTATTATATTTAATTTTTAACTGACACATATCTTATATCTTGTATCTTTGATTTAATTTCAGCCCTGATGATGGCTCACATGAGGCTTGTATAATTAAAAATATACTTTATTTTTGTCAATAGTATTAATATATGGTTTAGGTATTATGAAAACGAAACTTACTACTACATTATAATAACAAGAGTTTATTGTTTTACATAAAATAAAACAAAATTTTGTTTAAACAATTACTTAATAATGATAACATAATTTAATAATAATTTGTTCATAAATAACATTTGTAGAACTTGAACTACTTTTTATTTACAACAATTATTCAAAATCATTCTTCTTGCCTCTTTTTCTGTGAAAGTTTGAATAATCCAGTCAAAATTCAATTTGTTTGCTAGCCTAGATTTAATAGACAACACTTTCTTTAAACCATAAACAACATACATATTTATAAATTAGGATACACTGCCAAAATATGATAAAAATAAGTGATATTTATTATTACAGATTGAAATGTTTTTTTTCGTTTGCACATATTTGCTCAACAAACTTTTTGACAGTATAGATTTGTTTAGTCAGCTCATTCTGGGCCCCTTGGAACCCCGGGACCCTGGGCTTTGGCTTCCCCTGCCCCTCCTGATGACGGGCCTGCCCGTATCCAATCTTTACGAACAAAACCCTTCGAAGAATCTCTAATACTCCTTATTATGTCACAAATAAAATTATCCGTAATGACCTTAATGCCATGGATCGTCGGTGCTATGCCTAAGTGGCGTATCTACAAATTTTGCTATTTTTGGGTTTTGTTGCATTTTAAGGAGTGACTTTCTATTCCCTTCGCAATGCTAAAAATACATATCTTATTATGTGACGTCACTAATTAAAAATTGAAAATACGCTCAATTAAATTAATTAATTAGCTACCTTGTATCTGCAACCATAATTCAAACCCAATTTTCTCAGTTCCACACATTTTCATGCATTACCTTTGGCATATTGGCACCGACGATATGTTATTTGGATCGAAATAGATATACCTCCTTAATTACAAACTCCATAGCCAAACAAACCCGTAAAGTTCGTAACATTTACTCCCGAAAACCGCCTGCGTGGTGTCTGAAAAGAAGATGGCATAGGGATCTCCTAACTTGAAATAGTCATAGAAATGCTGCCAATGAGTAGCTCCTTCACAAGCTATTATCATGTTTTGTTATTTAGATATCGCATTTATTAATATAGTTTTTTTAATATAATTGTAAATTTCAATAAATAAATAAAAAGATTTCTCTGTTCAGTCTCGGTCCAGATTCCTTGTTTTAGTGTGATTACTCCCGGGCACTATTTCATGAAGTACAAGTATAAGTGGTAAAAATACTAATGGAAAGATTAGTTTTTAGAGGTCACTTATCGTCTTTAGATAATAATAATTTTATTCAATTTTTTTTCTAATATACTATTTTTAACAAAACTATTTTAAATGTTATCGTATTTTAACATTTTACAGTTTTAGTCATAGGCTTAGTAAATCCTAGGCTAACTAGTACAGATTATCTTTACTATAAAAACAGGTGTTTATAAAGTAAAGTATAAGATGGGATACAGTTGTTATATATTGTTAAAACTTTGTTATGATGTTGAAACACGATTGCATTTAAAATAGTTAAATTAAAAAGCAGTAAATTAAAAAAAAATTAATAAAATTATTATTATCTAATGACAATAAGTAATTTGCCACCTCTCAACACGAACATTTCCACTTGTACTTTATTATGAAACAGGGCCTGGTCAAGTTTTTTGGAGTCTCTAGTGTTTGTACGTCTTTATGTGTTTTCCTATCTACTAAAGTTCAGTTACACAATCTATAATTATAAGTAATCTTTAGAATAGAAATTTGTAGGTACCGGAATTTTAAATAATTGCTTAGTCCATCAATATGGGTGCCGCAAACGCGCTACAAGGTTGCTGCGAATTTTTCAAATAAAAAGGTAAAGTATTAAATGAAAGTAAAAAAATAATTATAAAAAATTAGTATTGGTTTTTTATTACAATTCTATGTTTTTTATTTTTCTATTTATTTACCTCTGTAGTTTATTATTTCATAATTAAAATAATTTCAATTTATTTTATTATGGAAATGTTTAATAATTATATCTTTATACTTTTAATACATTTATTTTGTCTTGCGTGACGTTTGGACATACATTGTCCATTATCAAACATCTATCTAAAAAACACATATGATTCGATTCATATGCCTACATTTCAGCCTAATTTTATTACTAAAGTGTTGTAACAATTAATAATAATATAGGTGCCGTGAATTTGGTTTAACAATTTACTTGTGCCATCAGACAAAAAATGTCGAGAACCACCAGCTTAGACCTTGTCCACTCCTAATGTTCGATAGGGTTTCAAAGAAATGATAAGGGATTGTGTAATAGTTAGCAATCGTTTTCTCAGGAAGATATGTTTGAAGCTTTCAATGAATGATGCCAATTTGATAATATATAAATCCATTTTTTTAAATTAATAACAAAAGGAATTAATAAAAGGGAGCGAAAACTCAAAACGGAGAAAAATAATATAGTCACGATATAATTAGAAAATCCCCCTCCCCCCAAAAAAATTCTTAAGTCTCTCAAATGCTAGTAAATAACTAATCAGTCAACGTTACGTCAATTCAGAAAATAAAAAGACGCATAAACGCAGTCCAAATAGAGCACATCAACAGCCAAAGATGTACTGAGATGCCTTGGAGTGATGTGCAGCCTTAAGTAGATGGGTAATTTTTGGACTGTTGGTGTGAGATGAGTGCTGTCTTCGGTCTACATTTATGAGAACTTTTTTTGTCCTAATGATGCCTGAATTGGCGAAACGTTAACTGTTTGATTATTTACTGGTATTTCAGAAACTTAAAGCTTTGGTTTTGGAACCTTCCAATTATATATAAAAAAGTTATCAGGAAATTAGAAACTTGTCTAATTCATTGTAATGTAACAAATGGGAAGATTCCATATTAGGGTGACATTCGAAAATAAACAGAAAATCTTATCATAGATATTAAAGCAATTTATGCTTCTTTAGTTGAATTATTTGTTTACACTTTGTTGTTGAAAAGAGGTGTTCATACAAGAAGAACCGTATAATATGACGAATAGGAACAAAAAAGAACAAGAAAGTCTGAAGATGGGATTTGCAGTCCCGAAACGTCATAGGATAGCAAAGAGCTAATAAAGGATTGTTAAAGGAAGCCTAAATTGATTTATTGCCTATAACAATTATTAGATGACTTCCTAGAAAATTCAAAAAAAGTATAAATAGTAGAAACTTTTTTAACTACCATAATCACTGTTAATTGGTGAGTAATTTGCTATGCCATATTTCAGTTTTAAACATATCATATGTTTAGAATGTTGAGAAGGTTCAATTTAGAAAAATGCACCGTCCTGTACCTTAGATCAAAACAACATCTTGTACCACTGATCATTGATCATAGGGTACATGATGATTGAACATGATGTAACAGAGCTCTTAGACATAATAAAACCGAAAATAAATGTAAAGCTGGAAGAAATCTACTTTTATAGAGCGATATTTGAATAGGGGGGATATGTTTTGGCAGGATTTACAAAAAGAGTGGGCCACCAGTCCACCTATGTAGGAAAAATTATTTCTAAGGTTCGACATCATTTTGAATATCAGATAAAATTCTACAAACAAATTGGAAACAGCAGCAAATTTGTGATATAATCCAAAGAAATATTTCTTGTTGCGGACGATTTTGTAGTATAACTGGCAATTCTAGTAGAATTAAGTTGATTGGCTAATGGACAGTTGTGGTTTCACGTAGACTTTTTAACTTTGAATGATTTAGTTAATTAATTTTGAGTAAAATTTAATTTGCATACCTAATTTATCAATCGCTTATAAATTTCATAGTCTAACTTCTTGTACACATAAAACAAAAATTGGTTTATACTTTAATACGATCTTATTCCTTTATGTAATGAAACAACCAAAACAAATTTCTGTATAAAAATGTGGTTTTTAATACTTATTGTCTAACCTATAGGTACAAGATGTTAATGATCCAAGATATACTAGGGCGTGATCATTGGTACATTATGCTCTTGTACCAATGATCACATATCAATAAAAAAAATTTCTTTAGCTTTTTAATATTTAAATTCTCAAATATAGAGTATAATAATGATGGTACTATCAGAAGACACTCTTTTCGTTTGTTATATTTTAAAAAATGGCTTTTAACAAAATATAAAAGTAAATTGTGATCTAAGGTACTATAGTCTCCCTCATGTATATATTCCATCGTTTCTGCCGAATTCCTCCACGAGATACATGTTAGCCCCTCGTATCCTCATTTATTTTCCCCCGCAATGGCTGTGTGGTATATGGCAGTCTTTCGATTGCACTCGAAGACAGATTGAAGAGTATCATGAATTGCTTTTTACGATTTGTCTTTAGTAGCTCTCATGTGTTACACAATTACGAGGATTTTAAGTGGCTCTTCCCCCTCTATCCGGATCTTACCTATACCAAACCATCAACTACCACCATCCTTCCTATATCCACAATCTCCTACAGTTTAAATCCCTTTGCTGGACTTGAACATTCGACGTTCCTTCCATGTCCGCTCTACAACCCTCTGGAATTCCCTCCAATGGCTTACGCAGGAATTTCTATAGGATGACCTTCCCTAGAGAAATATAGCTGACATATCTGAAATATAGGTAATTTTAGTGATTTCGCTTTTATTCAAGACAGTTTTTGAGTATCGGATGCAAATTTTTGAGTAGAATTCTACTCATTATAATTTCACCGGTTTTTAGAAAGTTTTTTTTTTTAAATTGATCTGAATTTGTATTTTGAGGATTTCTCTGTAGCGGAATTCAGCTCTTAATAATTTCACCCATTTTAAGAATTTTTTTTAAAATTGGATATTTTTGGCCCTTTGGATTAAGATTCGGTTGGTTATAATTTTCCTCTGATTCGGACAAACATAGGTGAGTTCTGAAGATTTCTAGAACGGAATATTTAGCGCTAATCTCGCAGTTTCAAGAAAATGTTGGTGTTTTTTTTCTAGGGTTTGGTAAGGATTTCTAGAGCGGAATTCAGCACGTTATATTTTTCATAATAGAATCAAATTTTCAAGGTTTTGAACCTTTCAGGAGAAGAATTCAGTCCATTATAATATATACCCTCCCAAGAAACTTTTTGAAAATCTGGCGCGAATTCGGGTGCTATTGGTGCTATATGCTTTGGTGCTATCTGGAGCATAATTTAGCTCGTTTTGATTTCAGGATGTCTTGCTACGTTTTTCATTATCGTGATTTCAACATATCTTCTTCAATGATGTAGAAGCTCCTGTGACAGTTGTTTGGTTCTCTTAGGATATCGCGCCTGCCGAGATAAAAATTTCATTTAACGCATAATATTGCTGTTCTTCGAAATTGTCGATTTCTTAATGATGTAATTGGTCTGTTTTAGTTGAAGCTAAGGTTTCCATTATAACTCGAAGTTAGTTGAGGCTTTCAAATGGCATAGCAAGATTGATCAATTTTAAAAATTAAGTTCGAGTTTTGGTGTAGAAATAGTCTCCTAATACCTTTTTATCTACAACTAGATTTTCTTCTTTTTTTCTGCTCTCTAACTATTTAATAATTTTTCTTTTAATTTTATGGGTGGGGGAGGGATCACCTGCCCCCCTTGCGTACGCCCATGATTCTCTACTCCCTAATCATGTTCCTTTCCTATCTTTATTCAAATCCCACGTTTTCCTACACCTCACATTCCAAACAGACGCTAACTAATTGGAGAATAATTGTTTTCAATATTTAAGTTTAACTTTGTGAATGAATTCTTCTTCTTTACTCTCTTTATTTTTAATAGTAAGGATTTTATTTTTTCACTAAAAGTATTTATTTTTTTATTTCTTCATGATCATTTATATACCTGTTGTTTTTGTTAATCTATATACATTTGCGTTTTATAACCGGGGTGTTATTCTTTTATATTTTTTATGAAATATACCTTTTTGACCGTTTCTTTTTTGCTATACAACAAATAGACATTGTGGTTAAACAATTTGAGAACAATCTCTCAAGAATTAAACAAGATCATTGTTACCAACTAGGCCTATGTGTGCTTCACATTCACTGGAAGGGGTTCACAGGCTTCATTTAATGAAAGAACCCTATCAAGAGGCAATTGTGATGAGAATTGATGATGCAAACAAGACCACTTCTAATTAAAATTAACAACACGTTGATTTCTTATATTGCGATTAAATATGCATTTAATTAGTTTTTAATTAAATTTGTCCATTATAACACATGCCTCAAAAACATGGGTTATTAATGAAATTGTATAAGACTGTCAGTCTTGGGCTTCAAAGGATAAGAGAACTGATGAAGGTAAAACCTCACATCCATAGAAAAAAAAAAGGTTTACATGTTTTGGACAAAAAAAATGGACTCTGGAAGATGTTCACTCACACAACTTTCCTAACTCTATGCCTTTGGCTGCAAAGTGCTATTTTTTCTCAAGTTCAGCTATATTAATTATATTTCTAGTGAGCATCTGGAATGCATCCACCGAAACATTTCAGATTTTTAGGTTTTCGAGTTATTCGAAAAACTAAAAAAAAAGTAACTAAGTTTCCATTGGAACATGTGCAGAATACTTTAAAAACAATAGCTCTACTTGTTCAAGAGATAATTGTGGGACAGACAGGCAGACAATCCAATGGCTGATTGCGTTTTTTAGACCCAGGGGGTTCTGAAACGCAAAGATCCGTTGAAAACTGCATATCGAAAATTTGACCCGATTACAATACCTTCCTTATCTATGTGCTAAGGAAAGTAATAAATAGTTCTATACTCTGTAACATTGCTAATAATGGTCCGATTACGGTAATTTCTTTTTTATTTCATAGAAAATTTAATTGAGCTATGTGCAAAAAAAATTTACTTACTTCAAAACATTATTTAGGTGATGTACTATGTACTCAAATTTAAAGGGCTTTAATCAGAACATTTCAGACAAGTTTCGTTAAAATCGTTAGAGCCGTTTTGGCGCTGCAGTCTATAGAAAATCTGGATTTTTCGGCTTTTGAGCAGCCACTATCTCGCACAGGGTGCCCGATTTGGTACACAGGCATTGGGGGACAAATTTCTGCAAAGAAAAAAAAAAACAAAAAATCGGTCCACCCGTTCAAGAGATAATCGTAGGGACAGAAACACTGGCAGATAGACTAATGTTTGAAAATGCGATTTTTTGAACTCGGAGGGTTCTGAAACCGACAGAAACGTTTAAAACTGCACATCGATAATTTGACCTGATTACAGTACCTTCCTTACCTACGTGGTAAGGAAAGAAACAAACATTTGTGTGTATATTCGTATATTATAAATGGAACTCAATTTTATTATTATATTTTACGTTGTTCTAACTTTCTCAGAAAGTAGAACTGGGCCTTAAAAGATTTTAGAAATTAAAATATTTCATAGAATATTTTTCACTAAGAAAACGGCTACACAATGCGGAATGGCGGCAATATTTTAAATATCCAACATTTCATTTATCAGTTTTTTCTTTTTTTTTAATAATAAAATATAAACATTAAATGCTACATTAAAAATATGATCATTTCGACCAAGAAGATCATAGATTGCAACCAATAAAACGGATTCACATTATGTACATTAAAATTATATTTACAGTTTTTTATATACTTATATACGTATAGATAAAATGTGTAACAAAATAAAAATTTTCTGCGGAATATTTTTTAAAGCAGATAATGATATATGTCGGAAGCGATGATCTTCAACCTTTCTTTATTTATCTTCTGTTGCACGAGATGCATCTATGGCTGATCTGTCACTCCCTGTCATTGGATTTAATAATAATAATACTATCTTACAAAAACATAAAATAAAAAAAGCCATATCTTATGTCAATAACATGACTATTGACTAAATTTCTATATTAAATTGTTTTAAAAGAACATTTAATTCTCATTGTCTATAAATGGATATACTCGTGTGTAGTAAAAAATAGTAAGATAATTGGATTTTTTTTTTAATTTTGACTTGATATTCAATTTAATGTAATTAAATTAAAGTGCTTTTACGTATGTATGCACCAGTATATATGTATACAATAATTTCAGTTAATCTAATTCAATTAACAATTAATATGCAAGAGCAAAAGCTCAAAATTTTTACTCTTGCATATTAATATAATTCTGGAATAGCCGTGTAACCACTGTTGTCTTTATAAGGACCTTCCTCTTCTGTGCATATAAACTTTTCCTTTCCTCTTGTGTTTGGTTGATCTTTTCTTATTTAATATAATTGTATGATCTTTTATACATTTTTGGGTTTTTAGTATAATTTTTTTTTTTTTATGATCAGCTGTTTGTAATTTAACTTTTCCCAGCTGTAGTCATGTAACCTCCCTTTTCCTTCAGTATGTGCCTGGGTGTCTTGGTATGGGGTGCTGTCTCTGGTTAGTGACTTTTTTGACTCTGGATGTGAGATGTTCTGTATTTTGTTCTTTATTAGATGTTTTTTCTTTATATTTTATTTCTTTCTCTCATACTGTCCTAATCATGCCTGAATTAGCGAAATCTCGACAGATGATTTCTTTTTTTTTCTGTTATTTTTGAGAATATTTGCTTCTTTTTTCCGTTTATACCCTCTTTTATTAATGACATGGACTTTTAATTCACGACAATTTAATTGTTTTATGCTTTATTGACGTATCAGCTATACATGGGCCATTTTAAAATACAAAATATAAAATTTTCAATTTATAATACAATAGGTATATAATATATGTTTTATGATAATATATTTGAAATTACATACCGCTGTCAAAAAAAGCGGATGTTTATAATTCAGCCGTACGTAAATAATTTGTTGGTTTAGGAATACTATAGTTTTGAAGAAGTAGAAAAACTGAATTTATTTTTTACAAATAATTTGTTCACCCTTCCTATGAATTATAAATAGCCACACTAGATTTTATATCTGGAATCTAATTTTAATCCAATATTCTTTTATAGTTTATATTTGCATTTGCAATATGTACAGAGGATACTTTCTTTAGCAGAGTCAAGGCTGCCTAAAATTTTGATTACGGAAATAATTAAAAAGAAAATATTTTGGCAGCAAGAAAATTCTGAACTCTATAACAAAATAAATATTCCATTAGAATGTGCAAGCAATAAAATTATTTAACGTATTTTGACACAAGTAAAAAATATTTTTTAAAGGCAAATATGATGGAGGAAGCAGGAATAATTTTTATGGGCTTTATGGTGATTCAGGTGAAAAACATTACATATCACGTGTGAATAAAATGAATTTTACTAAGGTTATATTTAAGTTGTGAAGGCAAATTAGTTTATCTTAACAATGGTGTAATGAGGAGTGAACAACAAAGAATTTACATCTGTAATTCAAATGTAATTGAGAATTTATATCATATATACATCGCTGTTTGCTCTATTTTACAAGGATATAGAGTTAAGTTTTTCAAGAAAAAAATACTAAAACTTTATGAGCTCATGACTAGAACCAGGGGCGTAAGCAAATTTAAATTTGTTTTCGAGAGAGGGGGATTTAATATGAAGAAGGCAAATAATCAAATAAATGTCCATAATCGTTAAATTTGGTGTAAGATTTAAGGGTAAGCATGAAAATTGGATCAAAAACTATTGTTAAAATTAACAAAAATATTACTTAAAATCTTATGTTGGTGGGAATGAAAAATACATTTTTTCGTACATTTTGGGGAGGGGGAGAGGGATATATCTCCACGATCCCCCCCCCTCTCTCCACTGCGTACGCCAATGACTGTTACAGTTTATTCCAATAGCACACATTTGCTTATAATAGAATGTTTTTGATTCGGGGATATAATATGTAATACCCTTCTGCTATATTTTAACCAAAATAAAACCATCTTTATAAATAAAACCATCAACTTTGCTGTAAGCTTAAGGGAATTTCTATTCTAATTTTTTGTACTGCTAAATTAATCTAGAGGAGACAATCATCATCTCTCCGACGTTTTTTGTATAAGGATTATATCTTATGGCGAGTGCAATATTCCGCTTATCTTACGAGAAGGTTTTATAGCTTTTATTACCTGTTGTCGTTATCAGACCTGCCTTCAGTTAAATCGCATAGTTGATTCCCTCGCTTTACGCTGACAAGCCCCCAACAAGGATAAATTATATAATAAGTTACATAATTAAAAATCCTAGTGATAAGATAAAATGTTTGATTCTTTTTTTTTTTTTTTTTTTTTTAAAGCCAGTTCCCTTTAAACGGTAAATGCAGGACCGTTTCATATTTAACATGTTGAATTAAATTAACATGAAGAATTTCATCAGCATATTGTTCATTTGGAAGAAGAGTGCCACAATACGAAAAAAGTGGAATGTTACATGAGTAGCGTTTGAAGTTTGCCTACTTAGGTATATTTCTGACCCTCAAGTCACTGATAAAACATCAACTATTTCCTTTTTGTTGTTTATAAAAAAGGTTAATCATTATTTTTCGATCATTTAATCATTAATCAAATTGTGGCAGTATTTTTAATTAAAAAGCAGCATAAGCTCCTTTAGAGTTTATGTATAATAATGAATCATTTAAAAAGCAAAACAAATTTTACCAAACAATAAATGAGCTCAAAAAAAAAAAAAAAAACGACAAAATATTTTAATGAATACGCTAAAGTACAAAATAATATTTTTAACATGAATAATGATGCTTTCAATTATTCATACAGAAAAAAAATACCGATACTTTTTGGCCACCTACCTAACTGGTTAATACGAATAATATTATATTAAAACATTTAAAATAATTTGTTATTATCTTAATCAAGACAGTCTTCATAAAGTTACTCTCTAATCACAGTTAGAAGGAAATCATCTAGTAAACTTATAATAGCTAAACTAACAATAATTTTTTATTACCGAAAATATTGAAACTTAAAATCTAACATTTATTATAAAAACAAAAGGAATATATACGTCATTGGAAGCAAACCAAGCATAAAAAAAAAATATGGTGTGATGCGCGCATCCCTTACGACTTTCCCTTACCACCCTATAATAATCAATTTTTTTAAATGATTTTAGATAATTCACATGAACACTGTGCACTTGAAATATTTTCAGCAGCATGCACTTCTTTATGTCTTCACAAAAGTACTCTAAAGTATTTTTTTAAAACAATTGCAGTACAACAAATCTGTACACTATATATTGTCGGTTTGCCAATTTATATTAAACGAAACATTGCAATCAACGTCTTTTTATTAACAAAAAACTCTGTTATGTATACATTCGAAACTATACAAAATAAATAATAGTTCTGACTGCAGTATAGCTAACTTCTCTAAACATAAACAACAGATAGTTATAGCTCATTTCAGAACAGCGATTTCTTTATTATTAACGATGGCGGTACTTCTCCTTAGTATATTTCCATTTATAGGCAAGTTTAAGTAAAAATTATGGACGGTACAACATATTCATTTAAAACAATTAATTACCATATGTTTTTTCCACCCGCCTCTTCTATACTACTGTACTTATTTCCGCCAATTCGTTTTCAACATGGTAAAATATAATAACATCTTCTTTTTCCTCCTTTAGTTAATTATCAAATTCTTTAGAGGAAGGTACTTTAGAAGGTAAAGGTACTTTGGAGAAAGCCATTTTGAAAATTCGGCATTTAAGTCCGTTCACACTATTTCACTGGGGATAAGGCCTAGCTGACATTAAAGACCATTCAATTGTACATTGATATAATAAGGAGTTGAATCAAAATCGTTAGAGCCGTTTTCGAGTAAAGTGTAAAATAGATGATATCCAGGGTCACCGATAAATCCGATACTAGTAAGGTTTAGATAATTTTACTTTTTAATTTTTTAGAGAATTGCATTACCTTTCATATGATTCTGTGCATAATTTACCATAAAATGAAAATTTGTATACATAGTTATGCACAAATAAAATTTTCTTTTCGTCGTAACTTTTTCTCTGCATTTTCTCGTAGATGTACTGCATGTATAAAAAGGAGAAGACTTTAGGTAAGTTTCATCAAAATCGTTAGTGTCGTTTTCCAGAAAATTGTAAAAAAGAGTAAAATCGATGATATAAAGTGGCACTTGCGGTAAGTCGATTTTGACAAAAAAAAGTTGCTGTATAACGCTTATATACGCCCCAAGGCTGATTTTTTTTTTTTTTTTTTTCACATTTCAAAAGTGACAGTTTATTTGAGAATGACCCCAACACAGCAAAAAAATAAATAAAATAAAACCTATGTTAGTCATTTCATCCTCGGAATCGATTGAGAATTGTTTATTAAAGTAAGATTTAATTTTAGCAATGCAAACAAACGCTGTACCAGCAGTATTGTTTGTTGCTAACGTAAACAAATCGGTGATGGGAGATGTATCAATTGGGATTATCTACCCCTTCCATTAGAATTCGATGGACTTTGTGACGCGTAACGATTAGTTCTTTGTTTTCATCATTGTCACTGTCATTGTCACATTCAACGACTTCGTATTAGCTATTATCTGTATCTGCTTTGATAGGAAAACATCGACTGTTTAAGTATTAAGTTCGCGTGTGATTTTTATATTTATTTCTTATTAACGATTAGCAGCGATAAAACTTAAACTGGATACACTGCAGGTAAAACCCATCAGACAAAAATTTGAACAAACGAACAGTTTATTATTAAAGTAGCATTTTTATATATATATTTAAAATATAATATTTATATATATTAAATAAATATATATATATATATATATATATATATATATATATATATATATTAATTTTTTTCCTGAAGAACCATGCCATTATCATGTTTCAAACTCAAGATACAACATAAAGCAGTTTTTACGTGTTATTTTTTTTTTAAACTCCTAGGGTGTACACATTAGATGATTTTTGTTGTTGTTTTGTAGGGACTTTAATTAATTTACAAATGAGCATTCGTATAATCAGCGAAAAATTCATACTTTTCGATTTATGCGCAAATAAAATATAAAAGTTGATGTTTCGGCTTTTGCGCAGCCGCAACATCGGTATCGGTAAATTTTATTATTGCAAAACCATCTAGGAACCATGAAGATGATATAATTAAAATTTGGTAAAGATTGGTTCGGTAGTTTTCGCGGTTAGACCTTACAAACGAAAAACGGGCCGTCCTTTTATATAATAGTATGATAAAGGGCCATATATTAAAAATATAATTAGTTAAGTGAATATAAACATTGTGGAAGGCATAACTTCTTATTTTCCAAGGAAATCAAATATCATCAGTACACAAACTTAACAGTAAATGGTCCCTATGCTAGGTTTGGCGAGAAGCCACTTCGGTGGGCCACTATATTTGTCTAATGCTACGTCCAACACCAAGAAAGGTGTCTATGGCCAATATAAATTTCGTTATAGTGATGAATTTCCTCAATCTCTCCTGTACAAGAGAATTGAAAATGCTTTAAATGGATATGAGGTGGATTCCTCCAAATGTTGAAAAAGTATTAAATAAAAATGAGAAAAGCTGTTTCATTTCAAGCTGTTTCAACTTATAATCAACTTACTGTTTCAGATATTCAGTTTGTATATCTAATGTTTTCATAGCAATAGTTTAATTATAGCAAATGCCTCTCGTTTTTTGTCCATTATGGGGTGATATTTATTTAATTTATTGTTGGGTTTTATTTTTATCCTACTGTTTGGGCACCATCCTTTAAGATTTTCGATACTTGACTGAAGAGATTGGAGAGCAATAAATGGGCCAATATTTAGGGTAATGTGGGTTAACGGAGGACTAGATTTTAAAAATTTCGGCAATAAATGACTGGATTTTTTTTTTTGGCTATCTTTTCCTCTGTTTTTAAAATGTACCTAAGATGATTATGTTTAAATATTACATCCAAGCCCATGTTTCAATCATATTCATTTCTATGAAATCATTATGAGCAGTATCTAGTACGCCTTAAGGGGTAAATGCGTACGAGGTATCTGGAAGAGCAATTATTCAAGCCGTAGCGGTTGTGAGACAAGTGCAAAATAGTTCTTTTCCAGATGATTATTATACTGATATAATAATCGACAAAAAGTAAAAATTTTCCAAGATTCACATTTTACAATCTTCAGTAAATCATGAAAGTGGGATGTAGAAAATAATTGAATAAATTTATTGAAAAAAAAGAACTTTTATTTCAATGCGGTAGTCAGCATGTTTCCTCGGTAAAACGTGATAGCAGAGATAAGTGTACACCACACGCACTTGTCCCACAACACTGATCTGTATTAACCCCTACTATCATGTTTTACCGGGGCAACTGCGGACTATCGCTTAAAAAATAGAAATCTTTCACGTAGAAATGTAAATAATTAAGTATTTTGAAGAACAGCTTCTGAAGGTTGCACCTACCGCAAAAATAAAAACCAGACCTAGTGGTGGATAAACATCAATACGGCTGTACGGCAGAAGTTAAAGGATCCAACTTAATCAACAGGTTGGAACTGATATCTTTACAGCACGTTATACCTCACTTTAGCGCACTTTTGTGGCTGATCTGTGATATATCAGTATTTAGAATCCATGCTTCATAAAGGGAAGCTGATTAGGGGTCAAGGCTTGAATTAAACAAGACGATTACGGACTTAATTCGAAAACGCATTTACCCCAAATTAATTTATTGACAACGCACATGCGTTATCGGCGTACACAGTGAGGGGAATGCCATGATGGTTTGTGATGCATGCTGCATAATCCGTAAAGATGATAGGGACTTGTATACTACCTTGAGGAACAATGGTAGAATGAGAAAAGCTGGATGAATAGGCAAAATTATGATTTACTTTAATCACTAGTATGAGTTAATCATACTCTTAGTGTCTGTGAAATCGGAAATATAATCCAGTAAAAACCAAAAATTCTATCCGTTGATTAATTGTGTGAGTCACTGTATCATATTCTGATATCTATACAATCCACCCCTCTGATACGCTGGTACTCGGGGGGTGAATTTTACTCTGGTCCCGCTTACGGACATATTCTCACGAGACGTTAGATGTATATAAAAGATTATAATTGTAATAAGCTATTTCATAAATGAATGATGTTTTCTATGATCAGCTAGCCATTAATGAAGTTTTTATTTTCAGGTGAAGAGGAGATGGGAATCGGAACGCCCGATCCCCTTCAGATAAGCAACGTATCTGGAATAATGTTGACACAGATCTGCGCTATTTGCGGTGACAGGGCAACTGGAAAACATTACGGTGCCTCGTCCTGTGACGGTTGCAAAGGATTCTTTAGGAGATCTGTGAGAAAAAATCACTTGTACACATGCAGGTCAGTTTTCAATTTTTTCAGAATTTTTCATGCCATTCGATAAATTAGGTTTTCACCTGTTAGGCCAGGCAACATAGGATTTGTAGGCTAAATAATTGTCGGAAAGCTGGAAACAGTTTTAATCTCTTTATTTTCATGTAAAAAAAATATATTGAAGTTTGCACTAAATGTCTGCTTGTGCTTTATGAGGGGTGTCCCAAAAACCTCGACATTTTTAGGTTTTCGGACTATAATTCCTAAAAAGTTCATTCGACCGTTAAATTTATTTCATAATAAATAAAAGAACATTAAATTCTGCGTGAAATGAGTTCCACAACATAATAATTCGGTTAAGAGGTATGGTCGAAAACTACGGCCATAAAACGGCGATTTTTCCAATTGCGTCAAAAACTGAGAAATAGTTCTATATATGAGTCTGTAGTTTGGAAAAGAGTACTCTAAGAGAAAAACTCATAAGATAAAAGTTGTAGAGCATCAAATTCTGCGTACACAGAGTATCAAACTTTTAAATTCGGTCAAGTACTCCTCTCGAAATTGGAAATCTCCCGCTCTCCGCCAATAGGCATATTAGCTCAGTAGAGACTTTTCTAGCCTCTATGAAGAGGATACCCTTAATTGGAGAAAAGCCTGGCGGTTGAGGGTGATCTCGGCCAAATCACCGCCTTGCTCAAACGTTGGCCTAGAAACAGTCTGGTCCTTACTAAGTACTGAACGCTGTTACTATGTAACACGCTGTATAGTGTTATTTTTTTTTTAAAGCTTTAATAACAACTATTAAATAATCATATATTGCTTATAACAAATATATATATATATATATTCATTAATATTCGTAAAAAAAAACTTTTTAATCGGAACTACAGAAAAAAATTGCTCTAACATACAAACAATTAATGAAACAAGGAATGAAGAAAAGAAGAGCAATATTTGAACCGTTTATTTTGAAAATTCGGCAAGTTCATTTTTTGTTATTGCGAGAAATTTAAAGGTTTCCATTTTAATAAATTTTAAAATATTTGAGGTAAGCACTAACAGACATATTTTTTGTATTTTGTGGTATTTGATAATGTAAGTTTATTCATTAGTGTTTATAGCCCTGCCTAAAAGAAAAATAAAGTTTTTATTATACCTAAATGGATTTGCCTCATTTTCAAAATTAATGAATAATTGTAATCGTTAATTAAAGGGATAATATTTTTTATAATAGTTATTTGGTTTATTATTTTCAATAATAGACCTTTGTAGTCGGCGAAGAAATTTTTTTTTTTAACCCCCACTCAAAATTTGAGGTTTTACGTTTCAAGATACGTAGAATCCAAATATCGAATAAAAAAAAAAATCCGTCTGTCCGTCGTCGGCGGCTTTTCTTCGAGACTACTGGACCGATTATCTTGAGATTCGGCAAAAAGTCACAGTCATCCCAGGATGATCATCGGAACTAGACATTTCCATAAGTCTTTTCGTTTCGAAACGGCGGTCGATGAAAGATTTTATAAGCCCATAACTCGATCATTAATAAAGATAGAGGGAAAATGTAAGTTGTTTTGGAATTGAGCATACCAAGGGTTAAACAACTTTTTTTTAAAAAAATGTCTATATAAATGTTTTTGGTTTATTATTTTCAATTATTTTTTAACGTCCCCTCAAAATTTTAGGCTTTGCGTTTCAAATATCGAATAAATAAAAAATCCGTCTGTCCGCCGTACGCCATATTTGGTTTTTGTTACGACTAATCGAAAGGTGATGAAATTCTCTACAACACCAAAAAAAAAAAAACATTTATTCGGACCAGTTTTAGCTGAGATAGGGCGTAATCTTTGTATACTAATTCTCTTACGCTACACTTCAGCGTCGCCCTAGGCCTCATGACTTATCAATTGCGGGCTTCTGACTTTCTCGCATCTCTCTACTTCATCCTTCCTAGGATTATTTCTTCACATCCTTCAGCTTCTTGGTCTTTCCTTTTTTTTTCTCACTGAAGTGTTCATCCAATATTTTTCTCTGTACAATTTCACCCTCTGATTACATGTCCTAACCGTCGCAGCCTACTTGCATCGGCAGTTTCTTCTTTTGAAAATTTCAAATTTCTACTTCATAGGTACTAATGCTTAATTTCTTTGCTTGGTGGATATCTTTTATAAAGTATTCTGTACAAGTTCCTTTCCCGAAATACTCCAAATGTTCATTTGAAAGATAATCTAATTATCTGAACTATAAACCAAAGCAATACGGTTTGTGAATGGACAGACCAGATGTTTTTGAAACATTACTGTTTGGAAATAATAAACTATTGTGTAATCATTTGCAGCGTTTTTAATAATAAAAACAAAATACAATCAATTTTATATAAATATTTATTCTTTTGATAAAAATTGAAAGAAAACAGTTTTTAAATATTACAGTAGAAAATATAACTACAAAAACAATTCATTTTTATTAAGGATTTCAATGAAATTATGCCTTAATCATTTACTTTATATGTATAATATTTATTAAATTTTACTTAGGACTAAACATATGTTAACAGAATTTGATAAACTATTTGCCTCTTCTACAATTTTGTTTTTATTGAAAGCTAGTTTCGAATGTTATACATTCATCTTCAGTTCTAAAATACACAAAAATTCAAAAATAAGCAATTCAAAATACAGTTTGGTATTATTATACATATTAAATTAAATGTAATATAAATTAGTATTATAAAATATTTATGAATTATGAATTTAATTTAAGACAAGAAATCAAATACATGTTGGTACCCACCAAGGTTTAGGTAGATTATATAATATAATAATATAAACCTTAAAACTCAACATGTATTTGATTTATTGTCTTAAATTAAATTCATAAAATTTTTATAATACTAATTTATATTAAATTTAATTTAATATGCATAATAATACCAAACTGCATTTTGAATTTTTTGTGTGTTTTTAGAACTGTAGATGAATGTATAACATTCGAAACTGGTTTTCAATAAAAACAAAATTATAGAAGTGGCAAATAATTTATCAATCTCTTATTACACTAAAATTATGATCTACTTATTATTATTCTAAATTCTTTCGTAATATATTCGGTTAAAAATTGTTTCAACCTAAGAACTTCAAAATCACTTTCAAAATAAACATATTAACAATACCATCAATAGCTAAAATTTTGATCTCCCAAATAGCAGGGAATCTGATTTCTTTTACTATACATTTTTTACAGATAAAAAAATCATATTAAATTTTATATATAATAATCATTATATTCTTTTTTTTTTTTTAAATGGACTTGATCCACTTTCAAAATAAACAGCCCATTTAATGAATTACTAAAAACCAAGTTAAAAGCACATATTAACATTTATTATTAAAAAGGCTCTAAACTAAAGAAAAATTAATTAAATTACTTAGTATAAAAAAATTTAAAAAAGAAGGATTAACTGACCGAAATCTATAAAATTTCTAGACCTTGCAGACATTTTTCATTTTATTATTTGTTGTTTATTTAATTTCTTATTTTTTTTGGAAAAAATACATGTTTTCGATACTCAAATTTTAACATTGATAATACGATATATTTAATTAAAACCATCGGACAAAAATATCGATATATTTCTTTTAAAATATCGATAATTCGATCCACCATCCCTAGATGGAGGGCGGGTGCTAGGCACTCGCTTTTAAGCTAAGTGCACCGAGACCCTGACCTTCCTTCCATTCGACCCAGCTGAACGAGAACGATGTGCAGTGAAAACTTGCTTTGTTCCGGCTAATGGTGTTGAATATTTCACTTTTATAAAAGCTATTGCTTAAAGTTAAGCGTTGATTGCCCTGCCATAGGTACCGAGCACAATATGCGAAAGAACGGCATTATTCCGCAAAATGCAAACATTTGCTTTTGTTGAAAACGTCAAGTTTATGGCCAAAATCCCCTTTCTATGGAAGGCCCACGTTTTGCGCTAGATTAATTAATTATTTGGGACTTTTCCAGAGGTTTCGTATTTTTACAGATTCACTATATATCTTGACTAAATGTTGGCATGGGGCTTCATTTATGAAATTAAACTGTACATAAACGTAACTATAATTTATTTAAGTAGTAATAATGGTTTACTGATAAAAAGAAATGGTATACTTACCGTGATGATATTAAGATTAAGTTTATCTGAGACAAAAGTTGGTTCAGCCAAACAATTTACAAAACTACTTAAACATGGCCATTGTATACTTAAATAAAGACTTATCTTTCCTGAATTTCAGAAGCCAATTAAATAGTGCCTTGTGTGAGCCCATATTAATACAAAATATACATTAATATTTTACTATATCGCAGCTTTATATTTATCCACAATTTCTTTACTTTATTAACCAATAGTTTAAAAAAATATAGGACAAAAATGGAAAAATCCAAAGAAGAAACGAAGAGTCTCAAAAATAACGGAATTAAATAAAAAAAATGATCTGTCGATATTTCGCCAATTCAGGCATCATCAGCACAGTAGGAGGGAAAGAAATAAAATATAAAGAAAACAAAATCTAATAAAGAACAAAATGCAGCACACCTCACATCAAGAGTCAAAAAAGTCACTAAACAGAGACAGCATCCCACACCAAGACACCCAGGCCCATACTGAGGGACAAGTGAGGTTATATGAAAACAGCTGGGAAAAGTTAAATTACAAACAGCTGATCATAAAAAAGAGAAAATATTCATACCAAAAACTTATAAAAGATCATAAAAATAAATTAAATAAGAAAGATCAACCAAGAGAAAAGTCATCTACCGCGTGTTGAGCGGGTAGATGACTAAAAGGAGCTTGAGTAATGGTAACAGCCGGCTTCACTTCTGCAACTCTTCAGGAAGTAGATGTAATTAGCACACGAGCCTCAACCATTGAGGAGAACGAGGAGATCGACATCATCTCCTACTACAATCACCCCGGTGGTTTTTGGATAATGACATTCCGATCAGCGTCGTCTTCGGCAACTTCCACTTGAATGCCAAGCTTCTCTAATGAAACGCGAAGAAGTGTAATGAGGCGCCTCTTGTTGTTCTCATTTACAATTTATCCTCAGGTAGTTCGATGATAATAAATTCCTCGAGAATTTTATCATTGATTGTTAATGTGACACCTCTATAAAATATATCATTATAAGATTGTAATTATCATATTTCAATCTATTATACCATAGCAGGCAGGTCTGTGGTGTCTAGCTTTTTAATTAATTTAAATACATAATACATTTTCATAGATAGGTTCCCGTCAGGAATGGGTTATAATATAGTAAATAAATAAATAGAATAGACGCTGTTTCTAGAACCCCCTGCTAATTTTTAGAGAAGAGTTGAGCCAACAAGTACCCGTTAAAGCACAAATTAAAACCAGATAAATATTCTTCAAGTTTATTCCAGGTTACTTTTCTCATGAGATGGGCATTATTGATGATATTTGACAAATTTAGTGAGGAAAATAATCAGTTTTTTACTTTTTGGAAAAATATTCGATCTTTGAAGATTTATATCTTAGGAACTACATAACGTACTGGAAAAGTTGGCTCAGGTCTTAAATTGTAATAAATGTAATCTAGTTTTGAAAAGTTAATCGTAACTTTTTCTATCGGACGCATGCTTTGGGATATGTTGACCAGATTGTGCTATAATTTGGGCGTCTTTTAGCTGACACGTAGTTCACAAAGGTCTTTCAAAGTAGCAAATTTGTTTTTTTGCAATTAGCTTAGGTCCCAACAGCATCAAAAAAAAATTACAACTGCTTTACCTTTTCCAAGGTCGGTCCCTTTTTTATGCCTATATTGACTGGAATATTAATAGCCGACAGCTGATGAGTATGCAATAACAGGTTAGAAACTGCCTCCAAAATGAAAAAACATTTCCTTTCATAAATAAATATTTTTATTGTATATAAAAGGGTGTCCTCAGGATTTGACATATTGGGTAACTAATAAACTCTGCATGCAAAATATATTTAAAAAGTATCATTTTTTACCCAATCACACCCTTTAGGTATGCCAACAGCAATCTCACACCTATAAGCCTTATTATGTAAATTGATTGCAAAGGAAAGAAATTAGCCATATTGACGTAAATTATCCTTTTATTTGAATTATTAATTAAGTGTATATTTTTAGATTTAATCGAAACTGCATTGTAGACAAAGATAAACGCAATCAATGCCGCTATTGTCGCTTGAGGAAATGTTTCAAAGCCGGAATGAAGAAAGAAGGTACGTTTTGTGTGTTTATGTATGTATATAGATAATGTTTCAATTATATAAGTAATTATGAATATTCAATTAATTTTAATTAATGGCCAACAATCTACAGCTGTACAAAACGAAAGAGATAGAATCAGCTGCAGAAGACCGAGCTATGAAGAACACTCCCTTACTAACGGACTCTCAGTCTCATCACTGTTGAATGCAGAGATGCTGTCCAGGCAGGCTGGTGGATCCCTAGAGGTAACTTCGTCCTCATAAATATTTTTCAATATAAGATATTTTAAACAAACAAAGTATTTATTAAGGATAATAAATATCAATATTATCTTGAAATAATACTAACTTAAATATTTTACAAAACCCATTTCTCACAAATAATAATTTACCCTTCAATGAAATATGATTGCACAGTAATCAATATTTACTATTTAATTCATTTTTTTTAAGGATTACTTTTGCATGATTAAACCATGAAAGGAAAAATATCTACATTTTTTTAGGATATAATTGGATTCCAAAACAGTCAATATTTCTCATATGCCATTAAAAAATATATAACCAATCAACGTTTCGCCAATTCAGGGGTCATCAGGACAGAAAAAGATAAGAACACAAAAATGCACAATAGAGATAGCACATTTCGCATCAACAGTCTAATAAAGACAAACCTAATAGAGATTTTGAGTGTACTAGAGGGTACTCAGAAGAAACCGAACACAATTAAAATAATAATAAAAGCCTTAGTGAACCCGAAGGTTCGATGCCGATACCACCAATCGCTGCATGCAAATCTTCATCCAAACCCAAATCCGCGAGATTACCCTAAACGAAATACTTCCACCTACGTTTGGTCTACCCCTCGGTTCAGCGTTTATTAACTTTTTAGAGATTCGTTAAATTCTATTACTTCAATTATACTAACAGGATGCATACTCCGTAATTCCGCGTTGGGTAACCTCTTAAGTTCTCCAGTGGACTATCCTTTTTCGGACAAATTATTCTACGCAATACTTTATTCTCGAAGACCTTAAGGCGTTATTCTTCCTTCAAAGTTAGTGGCTACGTTTCACATTCTTATAGAACAGTAGTAAGAATACCAGTGGAAATGAAAACCATTGTAAACGGGGGTTGTCAAGTGCAATACATAAGGAGAGAGACTTATTGAAAATGAGGGAAGAATTCGCAGCACTATTAAACGCGTTTTCTGAAACGCTCTGGGATTATTGAAGGTCTCAAACCGAGAAAATTAGTCTTTTCGAGGTCTTGACACCTAAAATGATTATTCGGTGCTGAAAATTTGTCTATTTTGATATGAGTTTGTCTAGTTAAATCCGGACTTTGTCCCACTGTGCAGCCTACAGTACCGTCGCCTGGGGAGATTTTGCCCAGTACCTCACTAAAAATTGACAAATAGCCTATTTTCTGATGCTGCCGATATTTATATCTTTGCCCTTCCACCAATGGTCGATAGATTTCGAGTCTCTAGCCGGATTGTTGTAATTTAAATTATTAAAAAATAATGATGAGCTTTGTTGACCGTAGTAGATGTAATTATAAGAAGTTGGTCGTGTGCGGTCAATGAAGAACACACTAATAACTGTAATTTATTTTATTGAGTGCCAACGTTTCGGCAAAGTTTTAGGGCATCATCAAGACAGAAGCGTACAGCCGAGCGCCAACTGACTGACTAGCTAACGCCAACTGTTTGAGTCAGTTGAGGCTCAGCTGTACGCCTCTCTGTCTTGATGATGGCCTAAAACTTTGCCCTGATCAACTTCTTCTTAAAATTAAAAAATAATACTACATTGGTTTTAATTTTTGTCTCAGAACCGTGTCGTTCCTCTGGTCGTGGCACCCGCTCTGCTCGCCCCGCCCACGAAACGGCCCAGCCATGCAAATGGAACCTTCTCTATCGACGACGCTTGGGAATATACGTCTAGCGGCAGAATGCGGTACTACAAGGACTCCGCGTTCCACATTATCATTCCGGTTTCTTTTTAGTACACCCTCGTAGTTGAAATATTTTTTAGTGATGCACTCTTATGTGTCCATGTCTCTAATCTGCATTTATTTTATATCTTTTTCTGCACTGATGATACCTAAATTGATGAAACGTTGAATGGTTAGCTATTTACTGATATTGGTAGAGACTTAAGGCTTTTGCCCAAATTATTTATTGATGTTTTTGGTTTATAACACTATTTAAGATATTTAAATTTTTAAAAAATTATCAAGGACTACCAAGTGGGTAAAAATTGAAACTTGTGCTGTTAGCACATCAAATACTTAACTGGGTCATATTATTCATAAATATATGTGTGTTACACCCAACAATACCTGATTTCAGACTAAAGTAGTAATGTCAAGGCAAGTTACGGTAAAGTTTAGGCTAAACTTATCATATCTGTTTTAGGACTTATACTGGATCACATAAAAGTTTCGAAGCACAAATAAAACGTATAGCAAAATAGAACAAAAATATATCATTTGGTTAAAGTAGTAATATTATTAAATTAATTGCTTAATATTATTCATTGAACAATGTGTGTCATGATGATACATTATGCCTTAATAGTAAATAGCTACTGCTAAAATGAAACATATCGATAATTAGCAAGATAGTTTTACAAAATTTATGATGAGCCAATACCGCACATAATTTTTGTAAATGCATTGAAAATATATTTCTTTTTAAGAGAAACCAAGAATATGACCTATCAAATAAGCAGATTGCTACGATTGCTGATGTTTGCGACTCCATGAAACAACAACTACTCTACCTTGTAGAATGGGCTAAATACATCCCTGCTTTTACAGAGCTTGCACTCGACGATCAGGTATTGATTTTTTTTTTAATCATTTGCAAACTCTCACTATTATCAGAAACCTAATCTATTCTTTTTTTTTTTTATTTGTTCAATATTAATAAATGAGTTTTTTTAGGTTGCCCTCCTGCGCGCACATGCTGGAGAACATTTGCTTCTTGGTCTCGCTAGGAGATCACTTCATCTTACCGATGTTCTACTACTGGGAAACAACTGCATTATCCCACGATATTGTGGAGGTAAGATGGATAATAGAATTCGCATAATTCGTAACTGTCAGTCAGCAAAGTCGATAATAAAAGTCAGTATTATCCAATTCAATGTTCTCATTTTTTTATAATCACGGATCCGACTGCTAATATTGATTTTTAATTAGCCACTTGCAAATAAAATAAAAAAATTTGAGATAAATTCCATTTGAATGATTGCTTTATGTAACATTGCAAAGGATAAAGTTAAGGATAAACATTTTGGCGTAGAACAAATTTACCATTTTATCGCATTATCATTATTAATTTAGTTATTTAAATATTGATAACGTAAATATATGTAGTCAAATTTTATAAGCTCATCCTTGTGGGTCATCCAGAGCTCTCATTTTCAGAGAGAAGAAAATGGAGTTACTTTGCTTAAAAGATATCGTTTTCATTTGGTTAATTGTAAAACACCACTTATTACGTTATCTCGATATTTTACAAGTCATAAAGGCAAAAAGACATAAGGACAAAAATAAAATCGCTTTTGCTGCGAATTTGAATTCGCTGCATCTTTTTTCATACTTAAAGCCGTCGTGAACTGGATCAGAATACTATTTGTTTTGAGCATGCGCTATGACTTGCTTATCCGACAGGTAGGCTCAGGACAGTAAACAAGTTGTCGTTGGTGGTGGTTACTTTCTTGTAAACTGTTAAGAAATAATTTTAATAGTTCAAACAAAACAATAACAAAAAAAAAACAAGGCATGTGTGGGTTCGAGGCTGGGTAAAGAAGCGGAATATACTAGGTGCCACCAATGGTATCTGCAAGGTACCCATGGAAGATCAAAACTACAAAAACCTCCTTTTGGATGGAACCAAATCTGTTTTTGTTTTTTCTCAATAAGGTGAAAGCAACGATTTTGAAAAACTACGCCAATATGAGAAGATCAATTCCAACTGAATTGAAACATCAGGTCACTTTATTATTCACGTTGTAAAAAATCAATGAAGGCTACCGCAGAATATAGGCTTTTTATCGCCCCATAGTTTAGTCTGATTTGAGTGGTATCCTTGCACGTCAGGAAAATTAAACTGTTAAGTTGGTGGTTGGTGCGGAGACTTTTCCATCGGTCGATAGCTTCCCTACACAGCTTTCTAATCACTATTGAACAGTTGTTCCACCCAAAACTTGGCAAGTATTTAAAAAATATTACCGAGAAGTGCTATTATTGATCTTATTATAAAGAGAAGAAAAGGTAGAAAAGAAACCGAAAAAATTCTGTGCATTCCACAAACAAATGATTTAAATTTTATAAATTTATTTATTAGCTTGTTTATTTGAAAACGGCTGAATGAAACTAAACCTTTTTTACTGATTCAATAATTTGACTATATTAGAATATACAATAACTATTTTTGATGGCAAATTTAATTGATTAATTGGATTTTTATTTTTATTTCGCAAACTATAACTTTAAAAAAAACAAAAGTCTTATACAGCGATGGAAAATCATCTATTTATTAAGGATATAACAAAAAAGTTTCAATGTTTGATCGTTTATATACCCTAAAAAGTAAATTAAAGTTGATTCAATGTCATTTGATTAGTAGGAGAACCTGACTACCTGGGAATACCGAATGGAGGGAGTGCACAGTGGTATATTTTTGAAGAAACAAGGCCAAAACACATTTTATCGATTAAATTGTTTTAGCTCACAAATTATTTCAAAATGCAGTCTATCTAATTAAATTTTAGTATCAGAAATCTTACATAGATAACCCAAAGTTTAAGATGAAGCCATTCCTCCATTTAAATCTGGAAAAGATATGTATCACAAAAGCGAAATAAACTAACTGCTGTGATGATCCATTAATTAGAAATAATATTTTTAATTAATTAATCAAGTAATTATTTTAATAATAAATAAATTAAGAATGTATTTAACACACTTAATAAATGTGACAAAATAGCTAAGTTATACCGGCATATACATTAAAAAATTACATTGACCTTTTAAAAGACAAGTGATGGAAGTTAATTCAATAAACTTTACCTGTGGTTTCATTTTGATAAATAAATTAATTTGGAAACAGGGACGTTAACTAATTAGATTTAGTTATGAGTTACCGTAGGCTGTGGTACAGTTAGTATCAACAGAGGTAGTTTTTTGATGATCCAGTGTCTTGTTCAACTGAAAATTTGTTATATAAAAAGAGAAACAGAAAAACAACAAGAATATAAAATTTTGAAAAATGTATTTAGCGTTTTTCATTAATAATTTCGAACAATTTGCTCTGAAAATTGGTGTAGCGGGAATAATAATTTGTAAACAGTGTTCAGAGTGGGCTTGCGCTGATTATCTGTTTATACTATTACAACAACTATCTTCAATAATATTATATAAAAAAGTTTTTGTCGTTGTGGGACCAATTTCTGTGTTACAACGCGGCAAAATTTTGTCTCAAAACACCTTTTTTTCTAAATTAGTATACAATTTTTGTTTTCTTCTAAATAAAGTATAAAATAAAAACTGTTGGAGGGGAGATTTTTCTGCCTTCAAGGGCACACTCGACGAACCGATGTAGCACAAACAGTTACCGATGCGGTATAAAAACATTGGTATAAATCGTCACCCATCGATTATGACAGGGCCTCATTTCTTTTTCGGGGAGCTGAGAAAAAAAAATATGAAAGTTTTAAAAATGAAAATTTGGTTAAAGTATTCATGAGTAATAGGTAAAGGTTTGATCAAGGAAAATCTGCAAACAAATTCACTCTCTCCAGTAAGAGAGAAAAATTTCAATTTTTGTTTTCGTTGGATTTGTATATAAGGGTTTTTTGGGGTGCTAAATGCGAATATGAAGTTAGTTTATTTTAAATTTTTTTAACCTATTTTATTTGTATAGCAATTTTGGTTTTAATTTTATTTCCTGTCAATGTTTTTATTTTATTGTTAGTTTTTTTTTTTCGTAGAAAAATTAATTAAAACTTCTTATCTACTCATATAATAATTTAAAATCATGAGATAAGATACATTTTTAAGGAGAATAGGATAATTATTTATAAGGTAACTGCAATCAGAAGGCTAGTTTGACCTACACGATTACGAATATATACAAGTTTTCAATTTGTAAAAAATTAAGGATGATAATGTATATAAAAAAAATTAATACATAAAGACAACTTATGCACGCTTTATGAAGATAATTTTTTCCTCAAACCACCTGCAAAATATACTTCATTAAGACCTCACTTATATCGAACCTCAGTGAATATCGATTTTTTAATAATTTTTTCAACAAAAAACCAAACAAAAATATCTGATGAAGACAACACATGACCTTGTACGCCTATAAAACTATAAATCGGTGGTTCAAAATGTGATCATGAATTTGGTTACTAGTTTCCGAAGATTACAGTATCTCAAAAACGACACTCGGCGTCCCGATATCCATCTATTGACACACACAAATGGGGAGGAAAACCAGTATTTTACACTCAATTTTAACACTTAAAACAAGTAATAAAAATGTTTAATTGGATTGGAAACCAAATTGCGTTTGTAACCTTTATTACCGAAACATATGATTTATGTATTTAATTTAAATATAATTTTTGATGTAAGCTTATTATGAACTTCAAGTAAAGTACCCTTTTCGGTTCACCAATTTTAATCAAAATATAGTAAATACATTCATATCGATATAAAAGTCCTATTTACCAAATTTGAGATTGGATTCAGGGATGGTCAAAATGGATATTTCAGTTGAAATCTGAAAACCGAAAATTTTTGCGATTACAGTACTTCCTTTAATTCGTACAAGGAAGGAACAATAAGATAAAAAAATGGATAGGAAATAAAATCAACACCAAAATTGCAATAAATTTTTTAAAAAATATATAAATAAAATGGATTAATTTTTTTTTCAAGGTAATTCAACGATTAGGAACTGTATACTAATCACATGAATATAAATATATTGCAAAAAGACGTAATCTGAATGGAGATTTTTTTGAAAATCTATTATTTTCACTAATTTTTCTAAAAAACACACCAACACGAGATACGAACTGTTTGATTATAAAAACACTAATTGAAGAATTTAGTATACGTGGCGACCAAGGAGAGATAGATAGGGTGTTACCCCTCCCAATAATTGGAAATCCCAAGAAGTTGGGATATTTAATATAGTAGGAAAATCTGGTCAAAAATAGGAAATTTCAGATTCTGCCCCTCTCAATAAATTTATGAAGCAACATCCCCGATGGTGATTTATTACTGCCAAAAATGTTTCTCCCGACCAGAACCTGCCCCTATCCCAAAATAAAAAACACAACACAAGATACGAACTGTTTGAAAACAAAAACACTAATAGGGTTAGAGTTTAGTATACCTGGTGACCAGGAATGGATAGATTGGGTATTACCCCTCCCAATAATTGGAAATCCCAAAAAGTTGGGAAATTTGAGAATTGGGAATCTACTTCAAACTGCGAAAATAGCAGAAAAATATTTACCTCAAAGAGTTACAAAAATTTAAAACCAATTCCAATTCATTTTTCTACTGATTTAGGTGAAGAAATGTTTAATTTGATTAAAAATAATATACTGTATTTACTTCACCAACTTTATTTTATGTTTCGGCTGTACATGCCGTCCTTATGTACATTATATGATGAAGCTAAATATGTTCTATTGTATAGATTTATTCGTACCTTTTGTGTTAAGAAATTGGAATTTCATCGATACAATATTGTTAGAATAGAAAAAAAATTTTTTTGTCAAGTATCAACATTCGCAATAGACAAGTGAAAAGTTCAAATTCAAAAGAGTGAGGAAAAATTACAATATTTCACAATACAGTTAGTTGCGGAAATTAAAATATTTGATATAGTTGGAAGATCTGGAAAAAAAAATTGAAGGGAATTTTAGATTCTTCCCATCTCAATTAATTTTTGTAGCAAAGTCTCTGGTGGCAAAGTAATACCATCAAAAATGTTTCTCGCGACCAGTACCTGCTCCTACCACTTTTGCTAAGCGCTCTCCTGCCCGCCATCCCTTTGGCGAGAAAATTTTATTTTACTAATTAGGCAGCTTTAACTATGTTTTTTTATTCAATTTTTTTAACCAAAATAATCTACACATCTATCCCTAAAGTTGTATATATAACGTTGTATATATTCAAATTCTAAAGCCTATTTTTTCTATTTATATATTGTTAATACCCTTATTTGACATAATACAACCTTCGAACACAGTTATTGGCAATTCTATGTTAAAAAGGAGTAAGTTGCAATTTACAGAACGAAAATCGGACATTCCGCTTCAAAGAAAATTTAGTTGTAAATTAAACATTTCAAATGGAAGGGAATCAAACTATTTTATTGACTTTATTCCGGATCGTTTGGTGTGCGTAAGCCCATATGACTTTATATTAAGCAATATATAATATATAGCCGTACATTTTCCATCAGAGCTCTTCAAATTCGGTGACGGAGAATTCAAGAAAGCTATACATGACCTCATCATTGATATATATATATATATATATATATATATATATATATATATATATATATATATATATATATATATATATATATATGTAGGGGAAGTATTATCAAACAACCGATTAAACTGTTGGCCTGTAGTCTGCGGTAGTCCTCAAATGATCCGCTAAGGAAAGGCACAACTCCCAGTACCACTACCGGTGGTTCACATAAGGTAGATGTTAAACACAATTGGCAGGCCTACCTGTAGTGCACTCGCCCAGTTCATGTTTCTGCCTGAACCTGCTTTAAATCAATCTTTCAGGTAACTTTCGGGTTAGAGCAGATTAAAAAAAATCCAATTTCTACACGACCTTCCTTGGAGTTTAGAGGAGTTAACAGAATGAAGTATTGCTTAAAACCTCGTTGAGACATTTGACTTGAAATTTTTTATCGTGTAAAAAGTTTGTTTAATTGTAGATTCAAATATTTCCTCTGACTTAGACATCAGCAGAGTTGGAACGAGAGTAATGGATGAGCTGGTACGTCCATTAGCCGAAGTTCAAATTGATGATACAGAATTCGCTTGCCTCAAGGCAATAGTCTTTTTTGATCCAAGTATGTAATCAAATATTTTACTTTATCTCTTATCTTTTTTATTAGATAACTTATCAGATTTATTTTCACATAGATTCCAAAGGACTGAGCGACAGCTCTAAAATAAAATGTCTCAGGTATCAAATACAGATAAATCTTGAAGATTATATAAGTGATAGGCAATACGATTCTCGTGGTAGATTTGGAGAACTACTCCTAACATTGCCTGCTCTTCAATCTATCACATGGCAAATGATTGAGCAGATTCAATTTGCCAAACTGTTTGGAGTCACAAAAATTGACAGTCTTTTACAAGAAATGTTGCTCGGAGGTAAGATTAATGTTCATGCATATCTATATTACAAACCTTTTATCTTTGATGAATGTTTTCAATTATCTTAAGGATCTACAACAGAGAACTCAAATGGCCAACCAGTACAAACGAATGGAAGTGTAGGCAGTTATCAAAGTTCTGGAGAGTCGCCAGACAGTCGCAATGGTACAAGTCCAATGAACAGTCCTTCTAACCCTTCTGGGACTGTAATATTGCAAGACCTAACAAGCCCCTCAGAAGAATATACGTTTAAACAAGAACCACAACTTGACTACTAGTATTTCTTTTTGTTGTGGAATAGAATGACAATGATTCATGACTGATAGATAGTAATTCATGTACATTTGTGTATGCAACATACATACACACAAACATATATAATTCTCATAATTTAAGTAACAGTAATTTTGATACTGCAAAAATTTTATTTTCTGAAATAGCCAAATCAAAAGAAAAAAAAAATCACACCAAGCAATAATGAATGTTTAAAAAATAACATTTTCTAATAAAGATTTAAAATAACAAAAATAAATAGACATATTAACTTTTTATTTAGAAGGAGAAATTAAGCCACTAACTCCTAAATAAATCTAATAATTTAAAGTTATTTATTGTTATAGTTTCTTTGTTTTCTTTTTTGTATATGATACAAAATGACTATTTAAAAAATTACTTACTCTAAAAGCAGTAGGTATGATAAAAGTGTTCTAGTCTTTGATTTCTAGCTAACAATTGCACTCATAAACAAATATTATTTTGCTATAAATGCTTAAACCAAATTTTTCCTTTTTTTTTTTTCTTTTAACTGCAGCCAAGTGGTAAAATTTTATTACCTAGATGGGTTGTTGATTATTAGTTGAGAAGTCGATATTGAAATATTTCTTTTCACATTCAAACATCATTATTCTTTGCAATATAAATGTGTGGATGAATTAGATGTCTTAAATTATTGCGTATTTCTCTATTTATAATTACATATGTTGTATGCCAGTTCTTCAAACAATCACATTTAGACAAAAACAAAAATGAGAAGTACCCTTTTGTTTGTCAAAATATTATTTCACAGATTTCTGTAATATTGTAGATTATTTATAATTTTTATTTATAATAATAATAGTATATGTTGTCAAGATAGTTTTAATATTTCCTCAAGCAATTTTTCGATGTTTGATGATTTTACATATGTTGAAGAAGTTAATTTAAATTTTTTAAAGTTGACATATTTCAACCAATGACCTCAACAGAATATTATTTTTATTTGAAGACTATTCTAAATGATTTATTTTGAAGGGTCAGCTATCAGTGTAATATGTGTATATTATAAAACAAAAAAAAAATATATAATTATTATTCGGAGTATATCCCATTTAAACCCCACCTTTTATACCGATACACCATCCTTTTTCTTACATACAACACCTTTAAAATACCTTTAAAAAAACATTTATTTTTTATTTTATTAAGATTTGAATTTATAAAAAAGATAAAAAAATTTAAGGTCACACATGACTGCTTACAGTGTTTGATTATAAAACATTGAAAATATCATGTAGAAATTTGTCAAATCAAGAACAACAATTTTATATAAACTAAAATAATTAACAATCCAGCAAAAACAAATAAAAAACGTTTAGCTTAAAAAAAAAAGTTTAAAAACAACGAGAAATTTTTGTATCACCATCAAATCAGATAAAGGTGCTCCAATCCTCTTTCTTCTACTCAATGGTAAGCTACTAAAGGAAATAACCTAGTATACATTAAAAAGATAATAAGTTTGAATTCTTAATATGAGCCATAGTTTCATAAAACTTAACCAAGCAATTCAACAACAGAATACAATTTTTAAAATAAGTTAGTTTTATAAATGACTAAAATTATTTTAAATAATTGTATAATAATGTCTATTTCATGTACCTTGTCCATACACATGAAATCCTCCTAAGAAGATATGTACATATTAAGCTATACCTTAATGTGAGGGATGGGGGTATTGTCTCACATTGTCTATTATTGGAATAGTTTTTCTAAAGATCACTTAAAAACTATAATTAATGTGCTTATGGTACACTACAACAGTTAATAACAGATACCTATTACAGAAAATTTTAATTTAGATCACAAAGCTTGTTTACATTGGAACTGAAATGCAGGTAAATCTATTTAATAATAATTAAAATCCAAAATTTATAGACTTATTAACAGCAAATTTATCAAGTTTTAAATTTATTAAGCTGTAGTAGTTTATGTTAAATGCAGTATTTATATTTTAAATCACTTCAATATAGCTGATGAGTTGTTAAATTGTTACGTCCCTTGAACTGCAAATGAGAGATGCATTATCTCTGTCAGGATGTTGATATGAGATGTGATATCAATATTTGATCCGTCTGTAATGTGGTTTTGTAGTTTGTAGTCTTCATGGCACTATTGGCAAAATGTCGACCGATTTTTAATTATTAACTGTAATTTGGGCAATGAAATTAGCAATGTGAAAAATTCCAAAAAAGACGAACTCCCTAAAAAAAAAATCTGATGCACGCATAGCACAACTTTCACTTGCCTCCCTACTTAAAATAAATTTAAAAAGTTTATATTTAGTTTCCATGGAAAAATTTAGATGTTTAAATAATTAAATATTAAATAATATTTCTATTGTCATTAAATAATATAATAGAAATTATTATAAACAACAATCACTTAAGTTTATGCGTTTTTCGTTTGTTTGGTTTTTCAACCTGAGAAAATATTTCTCCTTTAATTAATTATCAATTTTTTTCATAGTTTATATTTACCCATTTTTTACTACTACTAACAATGAGAGATGGTTAATTATTTCAAATTAACAAAATTAAAGATAATTTAGAGGAATAAATTTAAAAAATTCAGCATTTGAGCCCTGCCACTGTTTCATTGAGAATAATACCTAGCTGTATTAAGACCATTTAAATTATACATTGATATAATGAGTTTGATCAAAATTGATAGAGTGATTTTTGAGAAATTTGTAAAATTGATTACATAAAGTGGGACTTTTCATTGGTCGATTTTGGCAAAAAAAGTTCCTGTAACATCCCTGACATATAGCTAGCTACCTTAAACACGTAATTTCAATTTCATACATCTTTTCGTACTTAAGCTAGACTTACCACATACACACACAGACCATTTTGTGAAATTAGGTTATTTGGATTCAGCGGACCTTAAAAAGCGTATTTCTATTGAAAACTCGGATTCAAAATTTTTCTACTGGAACTTTAGATTAAGAGGAAATAATAGATGCAATAGTTAAACTGAAGACCAATAAGGGCCCAGATAATATTCCAGATTTGTATCAGTCATGAAATGCCTTACAAAAAACATAAGTTTATATTTTTTTATAATGAGATTTTATGAACTAAATTGACCCTAAATTCTGTTCATATTTGAAGTAAAGAAATTATAATATGATAATGAATAATAATAATAATCCAATAATTTTTAAAAAATACCAGTATGTTTTATTCGAAAAATTAAAAGTACCCATATGGATACCTTGGCCTTTTTGTGATCAGCAAGGTCAAAAATCCAAACTCAAAATTGTTGGCTACTTGTATATTGTCTCACTTAAATAAATAATAACATTTCTTCAACTCTTGATCTAGCAAGCAGCGGAAAAGAGCCACAACAGAAAAATGAGTTATTACTCAAGATGTAAAACAGCTCATAAAAGATTCTAAATTAAAATTGAAAAAAAAATCAGGAGATTGTGGCTACTGAATTAAGAATGTTCCTTATGCCTACATGAAAAGGAATTGGTTTTTCTAGTGAAGAGTAACTTATGTTTCACACACACTACAATATAACATTTATATATTTTTCATTGGTTGTTTCTAAAATGAAATGATTTTGTATTCACCTTTTTAATTGTAAATGAAATAATTTTTTCAAGTTCTTTATTTTATGGTTTCTATATGGATAACAAAAGTTTTAATGTCCATAAAAATGTATGTATCATTTTTAATTTTTTACAAACATAGTACTCCCATGTTTACTATCCAATAAGTATTAAAAAAAAAAAACTTTTTAAAAGTGTTTTAACTCTTGGTATGCATAGGGTTAAAAGGCTTCTCCCATACACTGATCTTGAATTATGTAAATATCAGTGTGGATTTGGTGAAGGATATATTCATCCAGTGAATTCTTTCTGATGAATCCTTTCTGCAATCCACAACTATTAGGTGCTTCAAAAGCATCTAAGGAATAGCCTCAAAAGGATCTACAAGAAGCTTATTAGGCCTTTCTTTAATTATAGCTCAGAATAATGGATAATGACTAAAGCCCAATATATATACAAGTAGAATATATGGCAGAGTTTGCGAACTAGCCTCCTGGAGAAGACGAACCAGTGCCAAATCATTAATAGAGGTAAAAGTGACCACCTTCATCAAAAACGCATGACTATGCTGGGCTGGCCATGTTTTTAGTTTTTAGGATGCTTCAGAATGAAATTCCTTCAAATATTTTGACAGAGCGGGTGTTTGTTACAAGTTTATTAGAATGCCCCAAGCTTTGTCTGGCACAAAAACACTAGTTTAAGAAACTGGAAGGCAGCAACACTCATCAAAAAATAAATTTAAAAAGTGAGGTAATAAAGTTATGTAATTAAACAGACAAATGACAACCTCACAAAAGACAGAAGTTACTTTAGGTTAATCGCTGAATCATTATTGTCATTTAAAGTGATCCAGAAAATATTAGTCACTGTTCAATAGGATGTGGTCTAGAACATATATACAGTCGAACCTCTATAAATCAAACATAAACGTTCCTTGAAAAAAATTTGATATATGGAAATTTCGATATAAAGAAAGATTGCAATTTTTCACTCTTTTCAGGCTAGAAACAATTACCGCTATTCTTTAGGGTTAAAGGCACCAAGCAGTACCAAAGGCAAATTTTTGGGGTTAATGATGTAACAAAGGCAATTTTTTGGAGTTAAAGAAAAACAAAACTGAACGATCAATAACACTTGTTTGAAAAATTGTAGAAATTACATCTGTGATTGCAGATATTTTACAAATGTACATTTATAATTTAATAAGGACATGTATTAAAAATATGCAAACATACAAAAAAATGAATTTATTTTTGTTTTTGCGCAAGATAGCTTCAAATGTTTATTTGGGTATAATTCATCACCAAAGTCATGTTTAGGAGCAACGTTCACAACAAGAAAGGCAAAGTTAAACTGAATATTTCATTCTATGTTAGAAAAGATATTCAAAGAATTTAGGTACTCCTATGCTTCTTCTGAAACAAGATCTTTTCTGAATTTCTATTGCTTTGCAAAGCAGTAAAGCATTGTTTTTTCTTATTTAATTATTACCCATTCTTATTTACGTAAACTAAGGGCTCTTTTTGATGACAATCGCATTTTATTTTTTTTAAATTGGGATTTTTTTGGTGGATATATAGAAATTTTATTCGATATACAGAATATTTTTTATAATAAAAATTCAAGGTTCCTAAAATGTTCAATATATGGAAGTTTGAATGGATTTTTTTTTAATGTAAACCAATAATAATATAAATTTTTTATTAAACTTTTATCAATAAATATTTGCATATAACTCAAAAGTCAAAGAATTCATACATATAAGCATAATAAAAAAAAAAATATTCGAAACTGTATAAAAATTTGATGAGTTTATGAAAAATGAAATATAAATGGAATAAAATGCTAAATATTAACATGCAAAAAGAGGAATGTTAAACCATAATACTATTTTTTTTACATAAAATGTTTAGCGCCAAATGATAGTTCTGATTAAATAACTGATAAAAAAAGTTTTAATATTTTATTTATGCTTGTATACTTTAATAAGATGTATCATTTATAAGAAACAAAAATAATTCTAAAAAACTTAACACAATTGATCTTCATGAGATAAAATCTTAAACATAAATTTATTCTTTAGCATCGCCAATTCCATCTGGATTAATTGAAAACATCGCTTCAGCTTCAGGCAAACATGGTGAATCATATACTTTGCAAATTCTAGTTTCACCACGTCCTTTCCTTAAATATAACCTGAAAAGAAATGTTTACTTTTAAAAACCAGTATTACACATAAGTAAATTATTTTATACATCTGTTAATAATCTCAATAAAAGGATTACATATTTAAAGTAAAATATAATTCAGCCTCTTACGTAAGGACAGGGTATAGGAAGCAACATATCAATACAATACCAGTTAGAAATATTAATACTGATAATATCGATAATTTAAGTAAGTGAGGAATGAAAAATTAATACTGATTAAATAACAACAATAATACTAATAGATTAATTAAAACTTAATTTACTGAGAAACTGTAGTTTGGTTTTAGTATCCATGCATTTGTAGTTACTTGTTTGCAACTAGGCATCAATGGTGTTTGTCTTGTCTCAGTCCATAACTGTTTTTCTGATTTTATCAAGTATTAATTGCTTCCTTAATTTGTAGTTTTTATGACATTTTACAGTTCATTTTTATTTTTGTTCACAAGTTACTCGTAGGTGAATTTGTGTGTCAATTAGTGTCTAGCATAAGAGTGCCATGAGATCAACATGATAGTTCCACATTTTAATTATTAATGGCAAAAGTTCCAAATGCAAAATTTGTGGATGTATCATTGGAACATCTGACAATACAAGCAACTTAAAAGCCCATTGGAACAAAATTCATCCTGGAATGGTAAGCAGCTTGCTAAGATCTTGGGCATGGACCTCCTTATAGAAGTCCATCCCTAATTTCATTGAAAGTGGAAGTAGAATATCTTCACCTGAAGTTCTAGACGATGTTAAAGAGTGGTGAAGATTTCCAAACTTATCTTTTTTACTCCATGGAAAAGATAAAAACATACTGCAGCAACCTTAAACCCCAAGAGCTGTATCTATCTGTACACTTCACACTGAATGAGTCATTTGGTGCTCTCCAGGAAGGAGGTAAATGACAAATTTTAACTAAAAATGTTGTGGCGGACGCTGTGATGGGAGCAGGCAGCTGGCTGAGCCGGCAGTGGTGGGGAGCGCTGCCTCCCACTCCTGCCGGCCGGCTATAAATAGGTGCGCTGGCTTCTCAGCAGTTACTCCTTACCCAGGAGCGGCGCAGTGCCTTGACTGCCCATCCTTCTCCTTCAGCCTACGGCCTTCTTGGTTGTAAGCTTCTAATAAAAATCTGTTATTTTCTTACCTTGGCTACCTTTTCTTTTTTACCTCATCCTTTCACTGAAGGCGGTGAGGTAAAGTGCGGTCTTAATCGGCCAAGTCTTCAACCCGCCAGTGAGGCTCTGATAGGCTAAGGCGGGGGTTCCTATCTCGGAAACGGTGCGGTCCTAATCGGCCTAGTTTCCAACTTACCGGTGAGGCTTTAATCAGCTGAGGTAAGGTGCTCCTCTCCTAAACCGAGACAGTGAGGCTCTAATCAGCCGAGTCTCAAACACGGCCGTGAGGTGCTCATCCACCGAGCCATGGGAGCTACCTTCGGGTTACTCACCTCCTCCCTGAGCGGATTGTACGAGCACGCATAGTACCTGGGCCCTTCTGGTTCTAGAGGGAATTAGCAAACATAGACCCAGAGTACAATGTCATTATATGTCTTGCATGCCAGGCAGACCTTTCTCCATTAAGGGTCCTAATAAATTGTTTAAAGTGGTGGCTTCTTTAAACAAGGTCCTTTCTTGTAAAACTATAAAAAGACATATTTATAAAAATAAAACACTAAATTGGATATATTCAAGCTAGAAGCAGCGGCTATTGTGTGTGTGATGAAAGTCATGGATATTGCCTTTAGCAAAAAAAAGGCAAACATTACTTTAAAAAATGTGTTTTGTCCATTTTCTCAACTCAACAACTTATCGCTCTGTTAAACCTGCACCAGAGTTAGCTTTAGTGACTGAAAAAGTTAAAAAAAAAAATGGTAACTTGGTTCAAACAAAGCGTTCAAGCCTCAGATGAACTGAGAGTAGTTACAGGTTTGAAACTCATCCAATATGTAAAATACTAGTTGGAACACTACACTTGCGATGCTTAAAACATTTCTTTATATGATTATTTTATATTTTTCTTACTGATAGCTACCGAGAATCAAGATTTTCAAAAGGTTGTGCAGCTGCTTGAACTTCTGCAAGCAGCTACAGATCAAGTTTCAGATGATAAGTTTCTGACGTCTTGCCATACCTGCAGCTATTAACTCACAAAACAAAATATAAAGCTGTTGATACCTACATTGAAAATTGGTATCAAGATAAATGACCTTCAGAGCAATTAAAAAAACAGGTAAATGTTAAACATATTCCGGCCCTAGTGATTAGTAATTTGTTAGATCCTCAATGGAATACTTTGCACTTCAGAGATTCTGAGGTTGCCACCATTATTATAAGAGAAATTGAAGGAATGTTTTAAAAAAAAGTAACTTTCCAAAAGCTCTGATTCTGACTCAGAAAGTACATCACATCATCCTTCTTTGGTGACCACACAAAAATAATTCAAAAGACATGGAAATAACGGAGCTATATTAGGAGGGTATCATCACCCCAAATAACTTCCACTATATTTAAGATCACCTGATGAAGCCAAAACCAGCAAATGCCCTCTTCTACTAGAGAAACTCAAGAGAAATATATACAAAATAAAGTAAAATTGATGAGAGATATTTGGCATCTACATAAGTGTCATGTGAAAGGGTTTCCTCACAAGAGAGGAAGATCTAAGAAATCTTATGAAAGGAGAAAGTCTCAGTTCTTTTATTCTTTCAAGTCTCTTGGAAAAGAGAACTGTTTTTAATGTAATATAATGTTGAATCATTATTTTTTATTTTTCTACATATAATGGTATGTTAATTTATAATATTAATAGATGTTAATTTTTTTATGTTAATTCTACTTACATTTTCATTTTTATAGATCAATAAAGTGTGACAAAGTGTATTTAATAAATATTATTAAACACTGAATGATTTTAATATTATTTTTGTTCTAGAATTGAGAAATTTAATATCATTGAAGAGAAATATTGCATTGTAACATCTTTTGTATATAAAGTAGTTTTAAGCCTTCTTAACTACCAAAGACAATTAATCAATGTGTCTGAAGAGATTAGAAACTAGAGTAGAAAGAATAAGAAAATACACAAATAATAGTGTTTCTATTTTTTATGTAACTCAACTATTAAAGTGCGAAGGCATAATAGCTCACTATGACGCTATCTAAATTCTCTTTCAAAACCTATAACCCTCTTTTATCTCTATTACAATAGTCAAATCCATTTTTACTATTCACCGTATATTTTATTGTTTATATTTATTTTTAGGCCTAATTCATTATAAACATCCATCAACATAAATATTTTATTTATTTTATAAAATTCTACTAAAGATGGGCAATACACGAATTATTTTTATGATTTGAGTAGTTTTCAATAGAAAATACTTATGATGTGTTAATGAACCACAACCAGTACTTAAGATTTATGTCCGATTACAAAAAGTGCTCAGCCGTTGATCTGATTTGAGAGTACTTTTCCATTTTTTAACTACTCCATTGTTATTTAGGGAAACATTATTTCATTTAAAATTTCTTGGGTATTGAGGTCCCCTATTATGTTTTTGGGGTCGCAGTTTTTAAAAATACAATTTATTTTAAAATCCCGCACTCACATACTGATTTATTTAAACTTTTCTGATTTCTTTGATATTGAGGTCCACTATTATGTTTTCAAGGTCGCAGTTTATGAAAATACAATCGATTTTAAGATTCCGCACTCACATATCAATTTATTTAAACTTTTTGATTTCTTCGATATTGATGTCCACTACTATGCTTATGGGTTTGCAGTTTTTTGGAAAAACAATCGTTTTTAAAATCCCTTGTTCACATTTTGATTTATTTAAACATTTGGAATTTCTTTGATATTAAAACTGATAGAATTTTTAAAAACCACCACTCCGATAACATAATACTAGACCTCATTATCGATTAAATTCACAAAGTTAAAAAAAATCTATGTATGAGTGCGAGATCTTATAATTGATAGTATTCTGAATAAGTACATCAGAGATTATGTTTTCACTCACTCATAGTCTGGCGCTACAGTCCCTGTAGGACCTGAGCCTCCACCTCCACCTCCGCACTCCGATTGTACGAAGGTCCTCTTCCACATCTTTCATCTATCTTAATCGTGGCCTCCCACGTTTTCTCCTTCCTCCTGGATTCTCATACATAATTTTTCAAGGTAGTCTCTTTGGATCCATGCGTTCAATACAACCCAACCAGCCAAGCTTACTCTGTCTAATGACCATGACTCGGTCTGGCTCTGCTAGCAATTCCATCAGTTCTGCATTGCTTTTTATTCTGAATTGCTCGCCTTCCTTGATAGGGCCATATATTGTTCTTAGCAGTCTTCTTTCCCATATTCTAAGGGAATCTTTGGCTCCTTTTGTTAGCACCCATGTTTCGCTGCAATATGTTACAATAGGGCATATAATAGTCTTGTAGATTATGATTTTAATCTTCCGGGAGAGGTTCCTAAACTTCAAGACCTTCCGCAGAGTATATAAACACTTGTTGCCCGCTGTAATCCTTGCCTTGACAACATCCCTCCCAGGTATCTGGAGGACTCACAGCCTCCTATCTTTACTGGTCCAGGCCTAAACATCCCGCTTCTCGTTGACTGCATGTATTTTGTTTTTAGTTGACATCCGCATGATGGTGTATAGAAGGATCAATCTAATTAGGGATTGATAAATTATTTGCCACTTCTATAAATTTGTTTTATTGAAAACTAGTTTCGAACGTTACACATTCATCCTCAGTTCTAAAAACATTCAAAAATAAGCAATTAAAAATATAGTTGGAATTATCATACATATTAAATTATATAAATCAGTATTATAAAACATTTATGAATTATAAATTTAGTTAAGACAAGAAATCAAATACATGTTGGTACTCACCAAGGTTTAAACGGATTATATCAAACAGAAAAGTTTGTGCTGGTTCCTTCTCGCATTGTACTAACAATGAACGAGAAATAGGCAGGATGTTTTAGGTAAACGGTTTAAGGGTCAGGGTTTTCCCAGTAATGTCGATGAGTAATTGTTTGTTCTGTTATAGATGGGAATAAATTTAAGATTGGACTGTTGGAGATATTTATTTGGTCATTTAAGCAAAAATCTGGATTGGATTTGAAGGATTTTATTATTTCAAGTGCTTCATATATATTTAATTTGAGACTGTTTTCAACGTGACGTATTAATTTAACTCCTGAGTCTTTGATGAATTTATGATTATTTTCATTTAAATGAATTGCAAAGTTGGAATTATTTGTCTTATTATTATATGCACGTATAAGTTCCTTTAATCTCTGATTTAGCGATCTGCCAGTTTTTCCCGTGTATTTGGCTACACAATCATTACAATTACAATTTATTACAATTTGCAGGCAAATACATAGAAAAAACTGGCAGATCGCTAAATCAGAGATTAAAGGAACATATACGTGCATATAATAATAAGACAGATAATTCCAACTTTGCAATTCATTTAAATGAAAATAATCATAAATTCATCAAAGACTCAGGAGTTAAATTAATACATCACGTTGAAAACAGTCTCAAATCAAATATATACGAAGCACTTGAAATAATAAAATCCTTCAAATCCAATCCAGATTTTTGCTTAAATGACCAAATAAATATCTCCAACAGTCCAATCTAAAATTTATTCCCATCTATAACAGAAAAAACAATTACTCATCGACATTACTGGGAAAACCCTGACCCTTAAACCGTTTACCTAAAACATCCTGCCTATTTCTCGTTCATTGTTAGTACAATGCGAGAAGGAACCAGCACAAATTTTTCTGTTTGATATAATCCATTTAAACCTTGGTGAGTACCAACATGTATTTGATTTCTTGTCTTAACTAAATTTATAATTCATAAATGTTTTATAATACTGATTTATATAATTTAATATGTATAATAATACCAACTATATTTTTAATTGCTTATTTTTGAATGTTTTTAGAACTGAGGATGAATGTATAACATTCGAAACTAGTTTTCAATAAAACAAATTTATAGAAGTGGCAAATAATTTATCAATCCCTAATTATTTTGTTTTTGCTTGGTTTACCGTGAGGCCATGTCTTTTTGCTGCCCCCTCGAACTCCTGCATAGCCCTGGCTAAAGCTGGGATTGTCCTGGCCGATATAAGAACATGGTCGGCATATGCTAGATGTTGGGTTAGTCTATTGTAGATTGTGCCATTTGGTCTCGTCTTTGTACGTCTGATTGCTATTTCCAAAATCAGTTTAAATAGCCCCAGTGAGAGAGGATCTCCTTGCCTAAGTCCCTTGAATTCTTCTGAAAGCTTTCCCTGGATCTTAATCCTACTCCTGATATCATTCAGCGTCATTCTTATAAGCCTTATTAATTTCATTAGTAGCCCTAGAATCTCCAATCCTTTGTACATTTCATTTTTCTTCACACTATCATATGCTAGACGAAAATCAATAAATAAGTTAAATTAAATCCACGTTAAATTCATAGGACTTCTCCAGCATTTGCTGCACTGAGAGCATGTGGTCCACTGTTGATCTCCCTGGCCTAAAACCACATTGGTACTCTCCTAGGATTCTTTCCACCCACTCATTCACTCTTCTACACAGGGCTATTGATAGAATTTTATACACAGTACTAAGGAGAGATACTGGACAATAGTTGCTACAGTCTGGCCTGCTACCTTTCTTATATATTGGACAGATAACTGATTCTGACCACTCAGGGGCATCTTCTCTTCCATCCAGCAGTCCCATTTAAACTGTTATACTTCTTCCCATAGGTCCTCTCTGGCATACTTTATTTCTGAATTGATATTGTCAAGTCCAGGAGATTTGTTATTCTTGAGCTCAATTATTATATTTCTAATTTCTTCCCTATCAGGAGGCACCTCTTCATCTACTTCGTCATCAGAGCTCTCAAACCTATTTTGATCTCCCACATCGTTTTTCTCTGTTACATTAAGCAGCTCTGTGAAGAACCTGACCCATCTTTGCAGCTCCAGGTATATGTCCCCCACAAGGCATCCATTTTCGTCTTTTATAAACTCTGTCCCCTGGCTTTACCCAGTTTTGATTTCTTTTAGCACTTTGTAGAACGTTCTACTTTCCTTTCCTTTGTGATTTTCCTCCAGTTCTTCTATTTTCCTATTCTCCATTTCTCTCTTTTTTTTCCTACATAGGGACTTGGTCATCTTTCGGAACCTTTTGTATTCTTCTACCGAATATCTTGCACTTCTCTGGAGAATTTTTAATCTAGCTTGATTTCTTTTATTTATGGCTTCTTCACTTTCATTATCAAACCATTCATTTCTCGATGCTTTCTTCTTTGGTCCCACCACTTTTCGTACAATCTCTCTTATTGTTGTTTTTAAAGAGTTCCATTTTTCGTCTACTGAACAGTTTCCAGGTACTTTGTTTGTAGAAAGGTTTTCTTGAAATTCCTTTTTTAATTCTTCCCTTGTTCCCTCTTCCGCTACCAACCTTACTACATCAGCAGGATGTCTTTCGCTTGCCTTTTTTAATCCACAATTTATTCTCTGCTTTATTTTGCTTAGAACCAAGTAATGATCACTGTTACAGCTTGCACCTCGGTAGCTTCTGCAGTCCAAAACAGCGGATGAATGCCTCAAGGCGAAAAGTATATGATTTATTTGGTTCTTTGTAAGTCCATTCGGGGAGATCCATGTCTCTTTATGTGCAAACATTGTGCTCATTATTTTCATCCCTTTGGACGTTACAAAACTGACCAATCTTTCACCGTTACTGTTTGTGGTGGAGTGTAAACTATGTTCTCCTATCGTGGGCCTGAATTCTTTTTCCTTCCTATTTTGGCATTAAGGTCTCCGATTACTATGTTCATATCATATTCAGGAACTGAGTCATACACCCTTTCTAATTCGCTGTAGAAATCCTCCTTTTCAGATTTATCTCTCTCTTCTGTAGGGGCATGCACGCTAATTAAGGATATGCTAGCAAATCTCCCTTTAATTCTGATGCTACAAACTCTTTCACTAATCAGTGAATAGCTTATAAAGGCCTGCGAGATTTTTTTATTTAGCGATTATGTTATAATGGACCCTAATATCGAAGAAATATTAAGTACTTTTTGTACTTCACTAATGCTGCATAAGTATTTTTCCTTGAAAACTACTCAAATCATAAAAGTTATTCGAATATTTCCCATCTTTATATTCTACATCTTCACTTAAAAATACCAAATCATCGGCATAGCCAAGCACAAGCATTTACCACATTGACAGCAATCTGTGTAGAATAAAACATACAGATTCGGATTTTATTAAATGGATTATTATTAATGTATTACATTATTTATAATATAATATAAATACACAATTAAGGTCAATTTAATATGATATAATTATAATTTAAAATATAGTTTAACTTGCTCAAATCTAGATCAAAGCTTTATAAATCACTATTGGTAAACTGATATATTGTTAAAAAAGAGTATGCACAAATTTGATCACCACTTTAAAACAATCGGATAAAATGTGAATGCTATTTAAAAATTAAAATAATAAAAAAGTTTAGAAAGTCGAAGATGCTTAAAAAAAAAGAAGGTAATTTTAATTTAAAAATTTACTCTAATTGTTTAAAAATAAAATAAATCTATACCATTTCTTACAAATATACTATTAATCAAAGTCAATATCTTGAAAAAAACCAACAAACCTAGTTGTAGAAGAATGAGCCATTATGTGCCCCCCTACTGGCTTTTTTGGATCAGCTGAAAACATAGCAGCTCCATCAACTTGAGCTACTACTTGATTGGTAATAACAACTGCTACTCCAAACTAGAACAGTGAAATTTTTGTAAATATATTTTTTTTTTATATAAAAGATTTTATAAAAAATAATACAAGCTTCTATACTCAAGGACAATAGGTATTAGAGTTGTAAGAATCGATTCATACCATATATACGAAGTGAAAGAAAAAAAAAAATTAAAATAATAAAATATATAAAAAAAAAACAATAATTAAAAATATGTACATCACAAATGAAAATGAATAGATAGATAAATTAAATAATAGCAAAATAAGTAAACATCCAAGATAAAGAAAAATTAACTTAAGTAAAAATAAAATAAATCATTTTGAATACATTCATACCTATATAGAATAATTAGAATCAGCCCAGGGAACTCCAAACCAAGCTTTGCCCTCTACCCGTGGATGGCAAAGCCGGGCTCCAGGAGATCTCAGCGCTTTTCACCCAGCGGTGTCACTGGTATTAAAAGCCAGTGGAGACTGAGTGATGGTACTAGAGCTACAAATACTCAGGACGTGAGTAGAGAAGCTGGCCATTGTCATTTCAACATTCAAGGAAGGTTTTAGGGATGGTTGGAGCTGGATAGGGATTAGGATGATGAGTAAGGTTCTGATGAAATATGGGGAATCAGTAGGGAATAATGCCAAGAATATAAGGGATATTAAGGTCATGGTGTAAGGTCTTGTTTGTAACATAATATGGGGCATTGACTATTATACAGAGGACTTTAGACTGAAAGGATTGGATAAGTTTGATATTCGAAAGTTTAGCTGTTCCCCACAGTTCAAGTCCATAGGTCCAAATAGGTTTTAAGTCTAATATGTGGATTCCATGTTAGTCTTTTGTCTAGAAGAAAGCAAAGATACCCTTTCCCACTGTCTGAAAAGGGAAGTGGTATGGAGTTAAAATGGACTAGCGGACAAGATCTGCATCAGAGGATGAATATGACATGCCTACATTTTGATTCATTGACTTTGATGCGCCAATTGTTGTACCATTGTTCGATCAGGGTGAGGTGCCTTGGCAGGTTTAAGAATGCCATTTCAGGGTCATAATAGGATGATAGGATAGCGGTATCATCGGCAAATGTTGCCAGAAAGGTATCAAGAAAGCTATAACATGTAGAAGAGAGTACCTAAGACGCTGCCTGGTGAAATACCAGCTTTGATCGGGCAATAGTTGGAATATTCAGTACCACAGCGAACTCTGAAGGAACGGTTAGAAGTAAGATTTAAGGATTAGGTATAAGCATTGGGATAATTGGATTTTGAGTTTCAAAAGGAAGCCATTGTGCCACACAGAAAGTGGCCAGTACAATATTGCTTGCGTTTAAGTGCAAAGGATATGTGGACAATAACACAAACAACACAAAGACCTTGCTGGATCAAGGTGGTGTGGGAATTTACAGCTTCATCTAGGTATTGTGGAGTTTATAGGGATATTCTGAGATCTATTGAATCTGTTATTATTTGGTGGAAGAGGTTCCAGTTTACTGGAACTCTGATGAATGAGGATGGAGATGTTTTTGGGTATCGGCGAAATGGAAAGGGTTAGGGTTGTTTGCCTGGACTTTCTGCAGCCCACTGATTTGTGTTGGTCAGCACATTTAACACACTTAGGTAAATGGTGACGATAGTGTTTAATGTGGCTATAAGCCTGGCAGTTATGGCACTGCACTATTTCCCGCTAGGTATATGGTTCTTCTCACTTACACTGGTATAGTCTAGGCAAATGACTTTATAAATTTCTTAATTTTAAAATTCTGGACGACATCTGTCTTAATCATAAGTATACCCCACAGCCAGTAATTGATAGATGATACGTCAAGTTTCAGTGGGATCATATCACATCATTCCTCACAACAAACCTGATCTTTTCCTTATTTTTAAGGAAAAAAAATATGCTAAGATTATTGAAATAGAGGTACCATCAGATGGCAATTTTCACAAAGTAGCAGTAAAAAAAATTCGAAAATATCAGGATCTGAAGTAAGTGAATAAACTTGAAAAAATTAGTGTTTTGTCATTGATCACCTCAACAAATGGCTTGATCCTGGAGATGACGGTGAATACCATTAACACTTTGTTGATTGCACCGTGCCTCAGAGATCCACTTAGTTGTTTTCTGTAAAAACAACATAGAACTGAGTATTTGGGGTTTCTTCTTTTCCCAACTGCTTTCCTGATTTGTGAAGCCACATAATTCAGTGTGATTGTGAGTTTAAGGTTAAATAAACAGAATTATAGAAAGATTTTTTTTCAAGAGATCACAGCACTTTAGGGGCAATTTTACACGAACAGAACCATAAATCTGTAAATGGATTTGTTGTCAAGACCCTCATTAAATTCACGCTAATTGGTTTATAAAATTTTTAATTATTTTGGAAATAAAAAAAAAAATTAGGGATTTATTATTTATGTTTTTAAATTGGGGAGTCATTTGCTTCAGTTTTTTGCATAGATTATAACCATGATGATCCAGAAATCGAAATTGATAGCTTTGTTATGGTTTCAGTAAAAATAAAGTATGAAAAAAGGATTTTTTTAATTTTTTCAGGAAATATGAATTTTAATCAAAAAAGTTTCAAAGAAACGTTGTTCAGCTTAAGATTACCTACAAAAAAGGTCCAGCAACATTTTAAGCTAAACTTACGACAACATCGCTACACGCTACAGAGGCTCAAACCCTGTGAAATTTTCAGCATTTCAAGATAAAACAGCTTATCACGTACTTTACACACAACAAATTCAAGAAACAAATTGATGTTTACCTTATTTATAATAGTTGATAAATGGTAAATATAAATTAAAATAAATGGTAAAGATACTACTCTAAAAAAAATATTGTAAACCAAAGGCACAGACTATAATAATAAGAGTATAATTTTGCCCCCTCTCCAATAATTTGATGTAAAAAAATTTAAAATAAAAATCAATATCAATTTAATCTACAGGAACCAATAAAATATTTAAACTAAAACCAATTAAGAAAATAGGAAAAATCGAATAACTGGCTAGGCTAAGGCCTCGAAGTAAGATTAAATTTGAAGTAGAATCGAAATCTGTAAGTCTAGATCAGCCCATTGTTCGTTACTTTGCTTAAGTGTAAACAATGTCAAGTAGAAATAGGGCCTGGACAGGCTAGCAGTGTGGCGAGTGAACTCAACTCAACGATTCCAGTTAGGTACTTAGGGGGAGGCAATCAACGCCCGCAATCAAAATGAAAAGTCTGCACATTTGTTGTAAACACAGTAGACTCCTTTCAATTCGAATTCCTTGATATATCAAACTCAATCTTTGGTTTATTATATAATTCTATCCTTGAAAAACTCTTGATAAACCAATGAACCGCTTTGTATTTAGATACACTTGGTAATTCGAGATGTTTTCGTTCCTTGATGGATAAGTTCTTTACTCGAAGTCAGCAGGTGGCCCCTCTTTATAAATCAATTTTTTTTTTTGCTGCGAATAGGCCATCTGAATACCACGTTCCAATTTTAATTCCTAATTCTTTGTTCTTTTCTTTTCTTCCAATATGCTTTCATCTGTTCAGTATGTTTCTTCTTTCTGTCGTCAGACCAATTTGAACCAGTCTTCTAAGCTACCCTTGGAATCCTTCCATTTTCAATATTTTTTCCCGAAAGGCTTCTCTGTTGCATATATCTTCTGCTTGTATATTGCTTCTTTCTAAATCCTTTTTTACTTCGTTGACCCAGCTTGTTGTGTACTTTTTACCCCATAGATATATGAATATCTTATTGGTTAATCTACTGTCTTGCATTTGAAATAAATGTCCGAAGAACATTGGTCTTCTTTTTCTCATTACGTTTGAAATATTTTCTATATTTTCGTATACTTCAGCATTACTTCGTAATTTCCAACCTTCTGGTGTGTTTTGTGGTCCTAATATTTTCCTTATGATTCGCTTCAAATTTTTTTTTTTTTATTGATTAGAAATTTTAGGATGATACAGGCATCCTTAAAACGCAAATCTATGAATAAAGGAGAATTTTAAGACAATTAAGTTTTCAGAAGAGTAAATCAGGGGCTATGGAAAAAAAAAAGCTTTCTTTATTGAAGTATTCTCTCTTTTCGGTGTTTTCTGTCCACATCTACAGACTTCATCAGAGTTTTATTTTCAGTAAATCTGCAGTGAAAGTGCTAGTTTACATCTGAATGTTTGTACAACACCGAAAGGCATTTTGAAACACCCCACTTTGAGGTGGCAGACAAGTGCAAATGCCTGAGGGTGGTATTTTATGGATGTAGATTACAAGTTTTCTGCAAATATTTTTTTTTTTTCTCTTACATTTTGAAAGTGTGATACTGTAAAAAGGACAAATCTCACCATCCATGAGAAACAAATAAATAATAATTTATCACTTTACAAATGCAGAAATATCTCGAGAACGCTATCGAAAAAAGAAAACTATTTCAAGTTATTGATTATGAGTGAAAATATTTTAGAGCATAGTTGAAAAAATGTTGCAGATTATTACAAAATGGTTTATTATTTCCAAATCTTAATAATTAAAAAATATTGAGTATGTCCATACACACGATTTTCCTTATCGTGTAGGTTTAGAGTTCAGACAATTAGATTATCTTTCAAATGAACACATGGAATGTTCCGGGAGATGTAACGTTTTAGAGTTATCAAATAAATAACCAAAGGTGAACCGGTTTTGAAAGGAAAATGTGCAAATACTTTATAAAGCATATCTACCAAGTTAAGCAAAATTAACAGCAGAATAATGGTGGGTAAAAGAGCTTACCTACTATACAAAACTTAAATTTCTCAAGTCCCAACTATTGTCTAAAGCAACAAAATTAAAATTGTAGACCTATGCAGTGGAAACTTAGTGTTTGTCCCAAGATGATTGCCGTAAACTGAGTGTTCAAAAGTAACTGTATCAAAGCAAGTAGGCTAAGATGGGAAGAACAAGTATCAGAATGGAAGGTGAAATGGAACAGAGGAAAATATTAGAGGCCCACATCAATGGGAAAAGAAGGGGAAGACCAAGAAGCAGGTGGAAGTGGAGGATGGATCCAAGGAAGGATGAAGTAGGGAGAGATGCAAGGAAGCTGGCAGTACAAAATTTAAAACTCAGGAGACCAAGGGTTACGCTGACCACTAACGCCAAGCAGTTAGTCTAAAAAGATCAATACGCTATATCTCAGGTAATACTGATCTGATTTCGATGATTTTTTGTTTTTGTTTTGTAGGGGAATTATATAAACTTTCGATTTACCATAATAAAAAAAAAAAAATCCTATGATACTTGGATTCTACATATCTTGAAATGTAAAACCTCAAATTTTGATTGGTTAAAAAAAAAATTTTTCTTGGTCAATTACAAAGATTCATTATTGAAAATAATAAACAAAAAGGGATATAAAGAGAACATGGAGGGGGAAGAGCATATGACTTTAGGAATTTGTTGGGAGTATTCAGGAGATTAACATATAGATAAAGGTCCCCACCCCAACCCTTATAGCTTCATGGGAGGAGAGGGTGCATTGGGCCCTTTTTTGGGTCCCAAAATTGAATATTGAAAACTATGCGTCGTACAGAGAAAAATAGGTCTTATCCAAAATTAAAGAAATTATTCAATTTCTTCATAGTTGTTATAGATTTCGAGATAATAGCCGATTTTATACAAGGGAATAAAATCTCTAATCGGCCACCACTGTTAAGGAAAAAGGGGATTGTAATGTCGAATTCCGAGGATCATCCTGGGGTGACCTGTGATTTTTATGCCAATCTCAAGAACATGATAGCGGCTGGACAGATTTTTTTTATTCAATATTTGGATTCTAAATATCTTGAAATGTAAAAACTCAAATTTTTATGGGGAGGGTATACATTTTTTTATTTCTTGGTCGATTACAAAGGCTCATTATTGAAATTAATAAACCAAAATATTTTCTCAACACATTTTTTTGATAAATTCAAGGTAATAGTAGACCTCAAAAGCAACAAAAAAGTTCAAATTTACCTATGGTCCGATTCCACACTGAAAATCAGGATTATAATTAAGCTTTAATTCCTTACACATGAAGTCGAAATTTGGGATTGGTCTAGAATTAGCGTGGTTTGCCAAAAAGTGTGGTGTGTAATTAGGTTTCTCCGAAAAACAAGTGTTTTGAAAATTAAATTGAAGCCCCATTTAGTGAAGCCAAACCATATTTCTCCAAGAGAATTTTATCTTTCTCATGTGTAGAAAATGTAAGAGAATTTTGTCTTTCTCTTGTGTAGAAAATGCAACTAGATTATATATACTCCGATTAGGTTATTTCATCCATTACTCGCAACAAAGGCAACTCATGGAAAGTTAGCATTTGTAAAAATAAAAATAAATAAAAAGAGAATTATAATAAACAATAAAAGCATAGATATTTGAATGATTACATTACTAGAAATACTAATAATGTAATAATATATTAATAATAGAATTATTATATTATATAGTATTATTATGAATAATACTAAAATAATATAATAATAATACAATATAATATGCAGTCTTGACCGCGGGCACACTGCCCTGCAATTAGTTTCTCAAGAAGTTGCGCCCATCCTTATTACTGACAGCATGCGACTGGAAGAATGGAAATCGAAAGCATCACATGGAAGAATTTATCAGTTGACATCCGCATGATGGTATAGAAGAATCAATCTCAATTAATCTGGAATAACAATTCACAAAAGCAGTTGACGACCGCATGATGGTATAGAAGGATCAATCTAATTAGGGATTGATAAATTATTTGCCACTTCTATAAATTTGTTTTATTGAAAACTAGTTTCAAATGTTATACATTCATCTTCAGTTCAAGGTTTAAATGGATTATATCAAACAGAAAAGTTTGTACTGGTTTCTTCTCGTATTGAAGTAACAATCAGTTAGTTATATACTAATAATAATTGTTAGTTCAATGCGAGAAGAAACCAGTACAAACTTTTATGTTTGATATAATCCATTTAAACCTTGAACTGAATCTGAATGTATAACATTCGAAAATAGTTTTCAATAAAACAAATTTATAGAAGTAGCAAATAATTTATCAATCCCTAATTAGGAAGAATTTATTACCAGTTTCAACAAACTGAAATAGATAAAACAAAGTGTGTTCCCCGGAACAGAGGGCTTTCTGATAGCAATCCAGGATCAGGTCATAGAAACAAGGTCTTACTGGTGACAAATCTTGAAGCAACAGAATGTATCAGACAAGTGTAGGCTCTGTGCCAGCACATATGAGTCTATTAAGTACATAACTGGAGGATGCGGTGCGCTGGCTGGCACAGAATACCTCAAGAGGCATGACGATGTTACCAAAGTCTATAACCAGGCAATAGGTCTAAAAAGAAAATTATTGAATGACTCGACGCCATATTGTAAATACAATCCTAAAGATCTCATCCAGAGGGAAAGGAAAAACTTGTATGAGAATTATTCGTTTATAACAGACCATTCAATGACTCGCAACAGACCTGATATCGTGCTGATTGATGGTAATATGAAGACAGCAGAGATAATAGATATTGCTGTGCTGAATGACGGAAACACTAATGCAGTAAAAAATCAAATATATCAAGCTCTAGCAGCTGAATTAAAAGATCTGTACAGACTGGATAAAGTGATTGTGAGGGCTATTGTGATCTCCAGCAATGATCTGATACCAGTGTCCACTGTGGAAGCAACTGAACGACTGGGCCTCTCGATAGCTGTTATAAACAAAGCCCACAAAGCTGTTGAACACCGCAAGGACTGTTCCTGGCTCGCGCCATGCGAACAGTTTGTAAAAACCCCCTTCTATTCTTTCTAGAATAAAATTTGCTGCAGTATTTTTATGCTTCTATTTCAGTGATCATGAAAGCATCCTTGAGATATTTCTGAATTTTTAAAATTATAAATTGTTATTGGTTTTGTTATTATTATTTATTTTTCATGGGTGGAGAGATTTGGCAGTTTCACATTTTCAAAAAGTAAGAAACAAAACAACACAGAAAACTATTTCTTGTCATTAGTCAAAGTAGTCAATTAGTGATGCGAGGACTGATCCCCTGCTTGTATATAGCAGGAAAATAAAAAGATACTTCGGTGATATAAAAGTAATAAAAGGTTCTTAAATTGTTTCAGAATAGGGTTGGAACATCGAAAGGAAAATATTGATATTCGATATTTTGATATATCGCAAAACCAAATATCGATATCCACCGATAATCGCTAGAAAAATATTGATATATCGAAAGGAAATTGATGAAAAAGCAAAGAAAGTGCATCAAATGAGTATAATGCTAAACTGTGAAGAAGGTTATGAAATAATATAATGATTATTATTTATAAAACAATATTTTTATTAGCCATGAATCATAGAAAAGAATTATACTTCAAAGAAAAAAAAATGTTATTGAAGACTTTTAGCCATATTTGATATATTATAGCCTTCTAGAAATTTTTCAATAATAAAACCTTCAAACTTCTCAAATTTTTATTTATCTTATAACTCTTCCAACGATACTGTGCATTCTCGAAACATTCATCTAAAAGCATGTAATTTATTTGATATACATTCAGTGCCATCATCATTTGTATAAATTATCAATTTTTCTTTATATAGGATTAATCAACAATATTTGTAAGTAAATCTTATCTACTAATTATTGTTTGCTAATTAAATATTGTTTATTGTTATATTTACTGCTAAAACTCCAGAATGGTAACCCCAACATGGAGGACATCTAGATTTTTAGGACCTGGCTGATCTTAAAAATCTAAACCTTCGCCATTTTGGGGTTACGATTCTGGAGTTTAACCGAATAAAGGAAATTGTTAAAATAAAATACAGTAGAATCTCGATAATTCGTATGGTCAAGGGTTCGAAAGGTAAATATGAATTATCGTGATTTTTCAATAATCGACAATAAAAAATAGGAAATAACAAAATTAATACAAAATTGTATTAATATGAATGGAAATACAAACGATATAGTTAGATCAACAAAAAAATTCGGTTATTTTCTTATGGTGCAATCTTTGAAACCAGATCTCATCGATGGCTTCGTTAAGCATGTTCACATAAGCATATGTTTACACAAACATCCGATTTTGCTAAGAAATGACACACGTTGTAGATGCATTATTTCGCCATTTTAGAACTAATCCTCGGCACATCAATTTCTTTTTCATCTCCTTTTTTACGGAGTCAAAATTTCCTCGTCAGTTAGGATCCAAGCTACTGCTAAGCCTTCGTCAAAATAGGCGAAATCTCAAAAAGACATGGGAATTCTTAATTTTGAGGTAGGTGATTCCCATCCTTGATGCTTTCTAAGAGTTGCATCACTAATTCTTTGCATTAAATGTCTAAAACAGTTGAAAATTTTCGCTGTTTTTTATTCCATATCTGTACCCATTCATTGAAAATTTCACTTATGATACATGCTTTTATGTTTGCACGATAGGCGTTTGGTAAAGCTTTTGTTTATAAAGCACCTTGCATTTGCGGATTTGGCAGTCATGAGCTTAATTTAAACTTAATTTTTCAGATCAATCTATGTTGTCGGCTAACAGTATGGTTACAGGTTTTTTTACAATTTTATTTAAAGAGAACTGCATAGAAAAAAAAAGGGTAAACCGACCGAAATTCATAGAAACGATTCCTCTCTCACTCACTCACCTCTTCTCTTGAAAAGATTAAGAGTTAACCAGATTTTTATTAGGAAATTCAAATTATAAGGCGTTTACATTACTTGGAAGACAAAAATAAATATGAATTACCGGGACAACCGGATTGCAGTGTTTTTATACAAAATAAAGGGAGACTTTCAAGAGACCAGAAAATCTATACGAATTACTAGGATATGAATTGCCAAGATTCTACTGTAATATAGTTTAGCATATGGTGTGATCGATATATCGTTGTAAAATATTGATATCATCGATATATCGGATGTTAAGATATCGATATAATATATCAGTTTTTCAACTCCGATATATCGATATACCGTGACGATATGCCAACCCTAGTTCAGACCATCCTTTTTCGATTGGAGACACCCAGATCCTTCGATGTAGAAAGGAACGGCCCAAATAAGAGGCTTAGGCTAATTCTCGAGACAGCCAAAAGTGTATGCGGAATGAAGGTAGCTTCCACTAAAGATAAAAGGACGAAGTCAAAGCTGTGGTAGCAAGGAAGAAGACAGCCTGGAAAGAATATTATAGAGTCAAGAGAGCAGCCAACTGGAAGTTCTAAGTCAGAAGAAGAAAAGAAGCTAAAAGGGTTGTTAGAGTGGCGAAGATAAGAGCTGGGAGGAGTTAGGCAGAAGCCTGCAAAATGATTTTAAAAACACAAGAACCTTGTGGAAAAAGATTAAATCATTGAAAGGAAAGATGATTAAACCTATTAGTAATGTGAAGGATAAAAGATGATAATTAATCACTGGAAATAAGGAAATATTGGAGAGATGGCGGCGCTATTATACCGAAATATTCTCTGGGAGCACTAAAGAGACAATGGAAGAAGGGCAAGAGAAACAAGATAGGAAGAATAGGATGACCAGATCTGGAAGGATGTCATATGGACTATAGAGAATATAAGTTTGCAAAGCAGCGGGCTGAGATGGTATTAGCCAGAACTTGTGAAGTTTAGAAACCCAGGTCTACAGGGTCTTTTCCAGAATATTTTTGCAGCTAAAGCTATAATAATAACAAGGAATGGAAGTGCAATATCATCATACCATCAACAAGAAAGGAAGCTCAAGTGACTGGAAACTATAGGCCAATACAGGATGTATCACAGGCAGATGACAATATTCAAGAGGTCGAATGCACTACTCAAGAGCACAAAGAAATTGCAACTATCAATGCCTAAAATATTTTGTACCTGGTAGAAAATAGACATATTTCTTTTTCCTCAAGAACTATGTTTGTTTTGTTTTTTAAATAAAAACGATGATATATCATTTTTCTGCTGGAATAAATTAAAATCTGACCACGGATTCATATTCTACAGTAAATTTCCTATTAAGAAAACAGTGTTTAATATAGAAAACCTAAATGGTGGAAAATGGAAATCAATTTAAAGTTAAATAATAATTATATCTTTTCAATATTTGTAAATTTTCAGTTGGCTTGAACTTTTCACCAAAATCCAACATAAAGCTCCATCTTCACCAATAGCTGCCCCAAGGAACACTCTCCAGGAATTGTACTTGTGGCTCCCCTCCAACCGTAGACTATATTTCCTCGGATCTTTCCTATACCACACTATCACCACCCACCACTATCACCACATACTTCTGAAAGGATCAAGACGTTGCTCTGGAGATTTTCTACATAAAATCAGCCCTCTGAGGCTAGAAGCTGCCTTTGAGAATTTTATGAAAAAGTATAACACAGAAAAATGCAGGTCATTCTAAACATTATAACAATTTTTTTAGAGGTAAATCCAAAATTCAATCCCTGCATCTATAGCTGTATCAATCTTGGTCTTCAAATGTAAAAGGCATTAAAAATCAAAGCCTAAAAAATATATAAAATCTTATATTCAACTGATGACTTCATGAATCTTACATCAAATCTAAGGCAAAAGAAATGTGGGTACAATGCACAAAATGCAAGAAATGGACGCATGAAGACTTCAACGAAGACGTTTTATTTCATTTTTTTGTGTTAACTGTGGTTAAAACAATGATGATGTTTGTCAAAATAAAAAAAATTGTCTTTGTATAATCATTATGCATCATTTTTTTTTCCTATATCCAGTTAGTTCATCTATGGAATATTATTAGTTTATGCCTTGTTATTTTACAATAAAAATACATATTGAGTAATAAACAAGATTTATTACCTGTGTTTTACCATAGTTGGAAAATTCGTCCCTGAACATTTTTAGTAAGCTTAACCCACAGACTTTAAAATAGATCTATTTCATGTTCAGTGACTTGCCTAAGTACACAAACATTTTTTGTCTAAAACTACATTTAGTTCTTTGAAAAATAATTATGGCAGTTTGTAGATAAAGGTGTAGGAAATACAATGATATCCTGTTACGCTCAACATTGATAAAAAAATAGAATACTTGTACCGGTCTCCCCCGGCAAGTTATTATTATTCTAAATATATTTTAATTGTATGCTTTAATTATTCTTCACTTTAATAGTATTTAAAAAAAAACACAGCACATGTTAAACGTTAACAAGGCATGTTAATTTAAGACAATGGTGCCATCTTGCGATGTGGGTCTGCCCCTTCTCTGTTACTTATGATTGGATTCTGAAAAATTCGGCTCATTTATTCAGTGGTTAGTATAGGTGCTGCTACTTGATATTAAAAAATTATATTAGTGAGTTAAGTGCTTTGCCAGCTGAAAGTTTGAATAATAAGGAAGCAGCTACTTACTGCATATAAGTCATTTTCAGAAAAACAATGACACACAAATTGACTTCTGAACCCTCCATATGTCTCTCTCAGATAGTCTATAAGCTCTATTCCTCTATTTTGGAAAGGAAACTTGAGTTAGAAGAGAAGCAAACTGCATTTAGACCCCATAGCCAGACACAAGACCACATATTCTTGCTCAGGTCAATTATTGACCTGACAGAGGAAATAGCATTTACCTCCCATTCCTCGATATAAAGGCAGCCTTTTACTCAGTTCCTAGACAAGAAATATGGGCAGCTTAAACCACTAAAAATGTGCCCACTGAGTTAAGTAATGTGATAAAATCTACCTACCACGACTCTAAAGGCATAGTTAGAATACACAGAACAGAATCCGGAACTTTCAACATGAGTAAAGGAGTTAAACAAGGTGACAGTCTTAGTCCTCTTCTTTTCATTATATTAATGGATGAAATTTTAAAAATATACAAGCGGAGGATGACGCAGGTAGTCGTGGGAAAGTGGAATACGAGGAAAAATGCTAGCTCAAGTTCTGGTTTTCGCAGACGATATTGTCCTCATAGCTGATCCAAATGAAAATCTGCAGCAAGCAGTCATCATAAGGGAAGCCGAGCTGGAAAGAAAGGGCATGACACTGAATGCAAGGGAAAGCAAGGTGATACACATAGGTCATGAGGAAGAAAAGGTGATACACTGGAGTAGAGCTACAGCCACTGAAGTGAAGTAATTCCGGAGAGTGGCAGATCGAACAAGGAGAGATCAGGTCAGGAATGGACAGATACGTGGTGACCTTGGAGTATCCGCCTTCAGGGACACTGTAGAGAAGAAGCAGCTGAAGTGGTTCGGTCATCTGTGCCGAATGAATGAAGACCGGGATCTAAGTAAGTTTTTAAAACTAGGATCACTGGTCGTCCTTGAAGAATGCCCAGACTGTTATGGACGGATCACATCTCCAGGATTGGACATAAAAAGAGAAATAGTCTGAACTCCATGTGAGAGCTGGCTTGGACTGAGACACCTCCACGCATAAAGGCACAATGGAAGAAGATAAAGAAGTACTGATTCACAACTTGTCTCAAACTAGTTCAACAAGGAATCGAGAAATTTTACCAGAAAATGATAGAACCCGAGATGTCAATGCAAGTCTTGTCTCGCTTCAAAAACAAGAAGACTTGCAAAATTTAGATGCAAATCGCATGGCTAATATTTATGTAACCAGCACTGTGTCATTAAATGTCTCTATGGCTATGAGGAATACGAAAAAGAATAACTTAAGCCTGTTATTCTTTATTATTATTATAAATCAGTTTCATATGATAAGTATAATATTAATAACTTAATGTGATCAGTCAATGGTGTTCAGAATAAATATGCTCCTAAACTAGATTTACATATTTTTTGGAAAAAAAATATCTTATGTTTTGCTTAAAAGTATTAATACAAATTATAAAAACATTATTTGCTTTTAATTTTGACCCAAAGACAAAAAAATATGGCTGGTTTTTTCCATAAATATCAAAATCTCGTAAATAAATCTCACAGATCCAGCACGACCATACAAGTGGTGCAACCGAAGGAATGATAAGGAATTGGACCTTTCTCTTAATAGTTTGAAACAGATGGAAGAAAGCAGTGTTGTTTGTGACTGCGAGCATCATTAGGAAATTTATGAATATAAAAGATTAAATTTTTCTGGCTTCACCCTTGACCTTGGTAGCTGCTATTTCAGGTAAATGAGGAAAAAAGGGGGATTCCTAAAATAATAATAAAGCTGTTTAAAGAAAAAACAATCATTTATCATTCATATTTTACCTCATCAGCTAATCTTAAAAGCAGCCTCAGAAATCGAGCAAGATGAGATTGTCTTGCAGCTAATTCACCTCTACCACAAAAATCTGTGCGATATAATGCCATAGCACTGTCTACAATCAGCAATGCAAACCTAAGAAAAATACAATTAAGCAATATATCAATTTAAAAAAATTGTGAAAAATGAGTACTTATTTGTTGGTATTTTTATTTTCCATTCATTGATAGTTACTTTGGAGTCATATTGAATTGCAGTCATACTACAATTCGTATACTAGTTACCTTTTGAATCTTGGTGTGAGAGCTATGAAAATTTATGTATTGTTGAGGAAAATATATAATAATGACTTCAGCAGGTATCCAATAAAGTAACACATCAGAACATAAAAAGTTGTCGCTTTTCAGTCTTGTAATCATGGAATCAGGCCCAAAAAATTAATTTAAAAAGTGTCAAAATATTGTTACTTTAATACAATGATATAAAAATAAAATATGTGAAAGCCGACTCAGGAAATGAGTTGGAAGATGGACTTCCCTCAACAAAAAAACAACTAAAACCAGGCTTACTCTGTTTTGATAAAACCACATATTTCGAGAAAAAACAAATAATAAGAGAGATACTATAATTATTCAGTGGATTGCAAAGTTGATAAAAATTTAAAAATCAGGAAAACATGAGAACAGCAGATGAACAAGAACAGACATTTAGATATATAATTCCATAAATAAATTGGACCTGAAAAACTGTCCAGAACTAAAGAGGTGGAAAAATACCTGCTTTCCTCAAGAAGTTTCTAAACAGAAGAAATTGCAAAAAAAAAAAAAAAAAATAGGACTGCATTGTTTATTTATTTATTCATTATTGTAATATTTTTGCTTCATTTATTTTTGTTTTCAATTGTGTCATTTTAATTTAATGATTATCATGTTTTCTTATATTGTATTATGATTAAATAATAATATAATAATAAGGAGTTTATCAATCTCTAATAATAATAAGGTAATATACCTTAGTATGGAAAATTAATTATAAACAGTCTTTCCAAAGAAAAATAAATTATAAAATAAAATAATAATAAAAAAACATACAATTTTAGTATGAGACATGTCCAGAAAGTAAGAGTACTTAATTTATTTATTTTTTTAAATTGTATTTTTCTTTAAATTACATGATTTTGTTGGTAAATATTTAAATTATTTTTTCATGTAGTCGCCTTCCCGTTCCATGCAGGTTGTGAGCCCTGGCACAAGCATTTTGATGCCCTCCTTAAATAATGCTCCTGCCATATCTCCTTCCAGTTCAGAACCTCTTGTTCCATCTCCTCGTATGTTGAAATATTTTTTCCACACATGTGAGTCCAGAAAGATGAAATTCTGAAGGCACCAAATTCAGGGGAGTGATGAATGAGCACAAAAGTGCCTTTGTGGCAACAATCACATTCCTTTTAATTTTGTCATTGATTTTTAACGTCCTTCCCTACTCCTATTAAGGCAAACACGATGTGTTATTCCAACAGGTTACCAGTCTATTCTAACCAGAGTGGGAAGGTCGAGATTCATTCTGTGGATATGGCAAAAAATAAATTTGCCGCCCAGGCCCGATTAGAACTGGCGCCGCCGTAGACTCCTGGTGGAGCCTTAACATTCTTGGCCACCACAGCCTCAAGCACACTTCCTTTGTTATCATTTCCCTCTTGTTTGTTTTAAATTGCTCTCTTGAGCTTTTTTGGGGTCTTACAGTAACCATGCTGCATTAACTATCTCTCCTTGAGGCAGAAATTCGATCAAAATGATTGTCTTCCACTCCTCTGATCATAATAAACATTTTTTCTGCCTTCATTAAACTCACATCACCACTTAAACATATTCGTTCAGTTCATAACAACTTCACCATAAAGTTTTGATCCGTAAAAAAATTTCAGTCAGTGTTTTTCCTTCCGCGAGGAGGTTAATCCGGACAGCACACACCTAACACTTCTCAGGATTTCTTATCGCCATATTTCACACAAACGGACACTACATAGAGAGTTTTCATACTAACCAGGTCAGCCAGTGATCGTTATGTTCAAGAGAACCCTAACTACCACTGTATTGCCTAACTTGGAAAACAAAAATTTCACAGCACAAGGTGGTAACAGTGCACTTACTTTCTGGACGTGCCTCATATTTTTCTTTTCATTTACAACAAATAATATTTTTTAGTATAATATTGAGGATATAATAATAATAAATTCTTTATTTATTCCAGGATATATCCCTTTAGAATAATATTACATGTAAAATCAGTAGAGCTTTAGAGCCTTAGAGTAGAACAAAAAAGAATATGATATTGAATAAATAAACAAATAAGAAAAAAAATGAAATTATAATAAATAATAATGACATAACTTTTAGACCTTTAAGGAAAAATAAACTTGCAAAATTAATACATTAAAAAATAAAGCTCCCCAAAAAAAAATACAGTGAAAGAGAATAAATTTATATTAATAATAAGAGTAAAAATAATGCATTAATACATAAATGGGTGCAAATTTTAGTTAAAAATAAGGAGTACCTATTTACAAATCTTTTGGAACTGCATGGACATGAACTGACTGAATAGACGGGATTTAAAGATGGGAAGAATATCGGAGCAACGGATGGAAGAAGGAATGGAATTCCATAAGGATGAGGATCGGATAAAAAAAGATCTGCCAACACCTGCGGATCGGTGGGCCGTTGTATATAAATCTGAAGACCAAGAATGGGTATGGCGGGAACGAACAGAGGATTTGAATTGAAGAAGGTCGAAGATGTATGATGGACGGCGTGATTGGATGACTTGGTAGAGGAAGGATGCCAGGAAGTACTTACAACGGTAGGAAAGGTACAGCCACTTCAATTCTTCATAGAATTGGGAGACAGAGGCGTCCCTCGGGACCCCAAAGATAAATCTTACAAAGCAGTTTATCAATCGTTTTATTTTTGCCTCGAGGTCCCCAGAGACACCCCCGTACAACGTAGAACAGTAATCAAAGTGGGGGAATATTAAGGAGGTAACTAGGAGTTTTGGGGTTTCAAATGGGAATAGGTGACAAAAGTAATTTAGTCGCTTTAAGGTGGAAAAGGTACGACAAAAAATATCAGACATGTTTTTCCAGGAAAGAGTTTGGTCAAAAGTGATTCCAAGATTTTTTATGGTTGGATAGAACTTAATGGGATTATTATTTAGGAACAAGGTTGGAATATGAGGAACAGTTTTAAGGAGGTGATGGGAACCTATTACAATTGCCTTTGTCTTCTCTGCATTCAACATCAGCTTGTTAGCAACAGCCCAGTTACTTATTCAATTCAAGTCCTCCTGGAGTCTTTTTGTGACTAGTAATAGGACAGAGGGCGGGAAGGACAGGTATATTTGGAAATCGTCAGCATAGATATGGTATTGGGAGTGATGGATAAGAAGGGGAAGGTCATTAATATAAATAGAAAATAGAGTAGGAGTCAATGAGGAACCCTGTCACAGGAGAGGGACAGTGTCTTGGAAGGAGGTTGACTTGGAGCAACTACATACTGCCCCCGATCTGAGAGGAAGGATTGGAACCAGAGCATAACACTGTTGGATAAAGGAAGACTTTGTAGTTTCTTAAGGAGGATGTTATGGTCAACTGTGTCAAAAGCTTTGGAGAAATCTAAAAGGATGAGGATGGTCAGGTTTTGGTGTTCAATGGCGGTTTGGAGGACGTGGGTTATTTTCAGTAGAGCGGATTGTGTTCAGTAGCAAGGACGAAAGCCAGATTGGAGAGGTTAATGAGGGAACACTCTTCTAGGAAGTTTGAAAGTTGAATTTTTAACAAGGTGTTCCAGTGGTTTTGAAAGGCTAGAGAGGAGAGAAATAGGACGGAAGTCATGGTGTGAGGAAGGATTTGTAATTTTATTTAATGGTCGGACTAGGGCAGTTTTCCATGAAGAGGGGAATAAGGAATTTTGTAGAGAAAAGTTGTAAATATGATAGAGAAGGGGCATAAGGGTTGGGAGACAGGAGTTTATTAGCTTTACTATATACTGTCAGGACTATAATCATAGGTGAGGGATTTTTGGATAGTGGAAAATAATTCGTCATATGATACATGGGAGAAAAAGAAGATATAGGGTTTAACATTTATAAAAAATTAATCATACTGATTAATATACAAAAAATGTTATTTAAGATTTGTTTGCACTGTTACACTTTCAAAGTTTTGTTATTTTCTTCACAATCATAATTATAATCACACTGATTTTATATTACCGATCCAAAAAACAGAAATAATTTGAATAGGCTCTAACAAAAAAGAGTGGCGACAACAGTAAAAAGCCATTATTTTAATTTGTCTAAGACAAATGTTAAATTGCGCAATGTACTAAACAGATAGAAAAAACATTGCTTTTTATAGTTTTGAAAGGGTGAGCCTTATTGAAGAACCCAGTATGCAGTAACAATTCATTTTAATCCAAGATCTTTGGTCGCGCGATGTGGTCTTCTTACAGAAATTTTATGGCTTGTCAATTGACCAGCCTCGAGGGGATCACCCAACCTCACGTTGCTGCCAACCATGGTTTCCTTGGTGCAGTGACATTCCCACCAACGTACGTCCAAACACTTGGATTTAAGGACTGACAAATTGGTCTTAATCCACAAATTATGCCTGTTGGGAGTCAGCAGGCGCACAAGGACCACCCAGCTATTTGGCATTCTGGAAGATCACAACGCGATCCGCAATCAAGGAATGTACCTCTGTGTAGAGTAGTGTTGCCATGCCTGCGCCGGTCATTGTCTGACATACCCGAGAGAGGAGGGGTAATCACGAGGCAGACCAAAACTAGCACAAAAAATACAGAGATGTCTGATCTAGAGTAGATTGTAAACCACTGGTTTGACCTAGGGAAAGTTTTGCAGAGGGGCGGCAGTTTATAAACCTAGCAGGAGGTATAAAATGCAAAGGCAAAAACCCGATGATGGATAAAACCATAGAGTACAGAATGACACAGAGAGGCCTTCCCAGTACAAAATGAGTGGATAGGGTGGGCTCTAATCCCCCACCCTCATTACCTACACTCAGCCTTTTTCTATAGGACTATGTCTATTTTTTAAGTATTACCTATTGTAATCACATTAATCAATTTTCGATTGAAGCTTAGGTAATACATCAAATAAACTAATGACGCTTACTAGTTACAAACATTTATTGTCCTTAGAAATGAATGATTTTAGATCATTTTTTTCATATTTCCAATAAAAAAACATGTCAGATTTGTTTTTATATTTTTATAGAAAAGTAACTTGTACCTAAATTTTCAATTAACCACTGCTTATGATTGGCTTCTATCTTAATATCGACGTTTTTAATGTTTGATTTTGATGACACCGACAATATTTTGTTGCACATTCTATAAACTTTAATAACATCAAATGCAGGATTGGACAAGACCCTCGATTTTTTATTAATATTAAATTTTTTGATAAATTCTATGCACCATCGGATATTGCCAACAAACACTTCGCATTTAATTGTTGTTTGGAGTTTTTATGCAATATATCCAGAAAATGGGATATCTGCTTTATACTAAAACGCTACAGATGTCAAAAGTAAAAAATAATCATAATTCTTCCAAATCTTCAATCCAAGTCTTCCGAAAAAAAAAAAATATGAGAAGTAAAGTTGGGAATTAAACAGTTCCCAAAGTACAAAACAGTGCCCATTATGTACCTACCTAATTTCAAACCCGAATTGCACGCATCTAAATCCATCATGCAAGCTTTAGGCGTCGAAATGTTAATTTTTTTCCCCGCAACTTGTTTAATCCCCGACTGTAGTCCGAAAAAGTTGATTTTGTCCAGGGGAATGGTATTGCCATGATATGCGCCACCTTTGTGCAATTCCTTATGGGCTAATATTTTCTTTAGTGCGTGGCAAATTTGGAAAGCACTGGGATTGCCATACCAACCTTCTCAGGGATATCAGGCAATATTACTCTTTATTTAACCCATTTTTAAAATAAAGTTTCAATACTTTAAACAATGTTTAATTTTTTCTCACATTGTAATATAATTTTTCACCTTTTTTAAAATTATTATTGGACAAGGAAAATAAGTATAAAAAGTTCAAAATAAGCATTAATTGAATGCAAGAACTTTGAATTTTTTGGCGCTAATATAATATTACTTATCACAATTTAATCGAAAAATAAAATGTATGTTGAAAAAATATTATCATTAAGGCAAACGAAGGTAAAACTTTACAATCAGGAAGCATTATCAGTGCATGCTACCGAATTTACCTGAAGATCGCCGCATTAGCACTCTCTAGTGCCATTCGTGGTAACTAACTGCTTTGTATTCAATTGTAATATTCATATTCATTGGAATTATTACCGTTTAAATTAGATATTATTTATAAATATTAGTGCTATAGACTTCCTCTCACTATGTTTGCTCAAGAGATAAACAAATCCCAGTCAGCTCCTTTTCAGTTGAGGTCGGGGCCTTATCATAATTTCAATTATTACTGCTTTAATTAGATCACATCTGTCGACTTCCACTAGCTCAAGATATATACAAACCCCCAAAAGATCCTTATCAGTTGAGGTGGGATCCTTACCATGATTTAAATTATTACTGCTTTAGGTACAACTTTCCCAGACCACCGGAAGTCTATAGATAACATCCGATATATAATTTGTTTATTTGTTCTTGGCGCTAGGGTCCTGCAAGAATCTGGGCCTATTTTATCACTCTCCTCCGCTCTCTCCTATACCGGTCAAGCATCCGTCATCTTCTGATTCCCAACCTCTTAAGAATGTCCTCCACCTCATGTGTGGTATTCCTCTACCATGTCGGTCCTTAAGCAGGTGTTTGGGGATTGCCTCTCTGGGCATTGTGCCATATCACATATGGACCTGGCTCCCCCTCACTATTGAGAAAAAATCAGGCTTCGCATATATCCGGTGCAACTCCTCATTGGTACGAATTTTCACTGCTCTATTCATATTCATACCCTTACCCTTCTCTCCAATGCCAACAATTTTTCTTTCAGACACCTTAGATAGCACCCAGGTCTAAAAATTAAAGCAGTAATAATTTTAATAATTCCAATGAATACAAATGTTTCAATTGAACACGAAGCGGTTAGTTATCACAAATGGTGCTATAGACTGCTAGTGTGGAGATCTTCGGGTAACTTCGGCAGCAGGTACTGATAACGCATCCCGATTGTAAAGTTCTACCAAAATGAGTAAAAGATTTAAAAGATGTAATAGCAATTTTATGCACAATTTGGACATATTTTTTGTTATGTTCTCCTAAAACAGGACTTTTGCAACTGTCACATGACATTTTGAATTTTCTCTGTTTTTTGAAACTTCGAAATGAGCAGTAGTTCCTTCAGTGGTTGTATAAAAATATTTTAATTTCTGGTTTTTACATAATTAGTTAGGCATATTTCCGCTCTCACACCAAGCAGCCAAATAAACTTGAAGAATTGGTTTTAATATAAAAAAAAACAAACTAAAATAAATATACTAGGATTTTGAGACCTAGAACACTCTTAAAGAGCATGATGGGCTCGTCAAACCTATACAAAAATTTACGTCAAAGATACATCATAGGTCTCTCAGGCCTGCTATATCTTACAAAAGATGGAAGAACTAACCTTTCAATGGTGATATTGAAGTGGATGAAAATCAATTACAATACTAACATAACTTCTACAGAAATAGGTGGAGGAAGTCAGCTTCGGAAGTCAAAGGGGAATCCTGGAGGGTAAAAGATAGTTGTCCACAGGTCTCTCAGGCTTATCATGTCACTGTGATGGTCAACAAAGGAAAATGAAGAACTGAGAAATAAGATGATAAATCAGCAGCAACTGACAGATCATGAATCTGGCAGTAACACTAAAAATGAATATCAAACAGATGAAGAGGAACGCTAAAATGCTGGAGGGACCAGTAGAAAGCAGTGAATACAAAATTGTGGCCCAGAACAATAATAAATGGAAAAACTTGATGGCTGACCCAAATTCATACAGGAAGCTAGTGAAAAAACTGAATGATGAAGTAGTAGTGGTACACTTACGAAGATAAAAATAGTAGGCCAACTGAGGTAATAGCTGGGGGTCTCCACCCTACTTGTGAAAAACAGGAAATCATTGATCTACAACAAAAGAACTACAGCATTATAGATGTAGTGAATGTCATAAAAAAAAAAAAAAAAAGAAATGATAAGAGTAAAGAGGAACTTAAAAGAAGAGGGTTTCGCTTATTCATGGTTACACTTGATAAAAAAAAAACTTGGATAGAATCTATACTATAAGATCTATCCTAAATATAAAAGTTAAAACAGAACCTCCTCAGAAACCATGGATATGATATCACATTGTAAAAGGTGCCAAAGCTTCAATCATATGCAAAATTTTTGTAATTATAATCAGAGATGCATAAAATGCTCAGGAAAGCATCTAACTATTGATTGCAAGTTAAATCTTAATTCGTAGCCTACTTGTATCAAATGCTATGAGCAAAACCTTACAAGTTATAGAGGATGCAAGATGGCAAAACAACTACAGAAAATGTGGAATCGAAGACACAAATACAATAACCAAAAGACCATTACTCGCGGGAATATAGCACATGACAAAACAATGCTGAGGAAACTTATTACTACATCATCTTCATTGGATGATCGATGTCCTCTAGCAAGGAATGAAGAAGATTCAAGGCAAACCAGCAATACTGGAACTGAGATAAGATATCAGCCTAAGTTTTTCACTCAGAAAACAGATTATGAATCCAATGAGGTTAATACAAAACTGGACATCTCAAACAAGGTGATTGAAGGTCAAAATGAATCATTTGTAAAAATTCATATAATGTCACATATTATTGGTCAAGAAAGAGGAAAAAATGAAACATTGGAATAATTTACACTCTTTTAGCCATTGGAATTATATGAAGAAAATTCATATGTGCGAACAAGTATGATAGAATTCCAAAAACTACAAATTAAGCATGTCTAAGAATTGTGACATGGAACGCAAATGGACTCCTGTATCAACTAACAGAGCTAGAGTTGTTTTTAAATTGGGAAACAATTGATATCTGTTTGATATAGGAAATCCACCTAGCCAGAAACAGACAAATCAGTTTGCACGAGTAGAGCTGTTACCATGCTATCCATCCTGCATATAGATCCAGGGAAGATAGGACTGCTGAGAAGCATAATCTAAATGTAAAAATCGGCACAAATTGTAAATTAAATGTACAGCTTATAGATAAAGAGAATATTAGGATATCCACGATATAGTGCCCTCCAAGACAATGTTTTGGAAAAAAAGATTATGTTTGACTTTTTAAAAACACTAGGAAATCACTTTATCATTGGAGGTGTTTTTAATGCTAAAAACACTTTCTGGGGTTCAAGATTAACCAATAAGTCAGGTGGTTCTTGGAATCTAGATCGGAAGACAGACGTCCTCGTGGCAGACCCAGACATATGTACTCAGACACCATTGGAAAACTGGCGGCAGCAAGAGGATGCATCATCCCGGATATGAGAAGACTTAACAAGGGACAGAGAACAGTGAGCTAGGTGGACAGGGACTGCAACTCCAAGCTTAACGACACACAGGAATTAGAGAAAGAAGAAGATTAACCAATGCAAAAGGTAGTTAAAGATAATTTTATAACTATATAAAAACAGGATGTATAGTGATATAGGGCTGAATTTCTCTCCAGCAGCACCCTAACATGTTGGCTCACATATATAAATAAAATATCTGATCTGATTGACTTCTTTGTGGTAAAAAGAATATATAGTAAGTATATCAACATTAATAATAGTGAGGACCTTTCACCTGACCAATCACCGGTCCTTATTATTAACGACGAGGTAATATCTCATTCAAACCCTTAAATGATAGCTACCAACTGGTCGAGGAAGTTGAAAGGTTCAACTCTAACACACAGAAAACGGCATGGTAGAGCACCAGAGTCATATAGAGAGGCAAAACAAAGAAAAACCTTCCTTTCATCAGAAGTGAATAATCAGAATCAGAAGTCATGTAAAGGAGAAAAGTCCAGATAAACGAATCTTGAACAAGCTCTGCTATGATCTCAAAGAGATGATAAGAAATGAAAAGCTTGGAAGATATCTAAGCAATGTAACATCCCAGAAGGACTCCGACTATTTGCTCTGAAAATGTGCTACAGCATTGAAGAGGCCAAAAATACCATCACCTATCAGAATGCCAAATGGATCCTGGGCAAAAGGCGCTAAAGAGAAAGCAGCCCTTTTTGCTAGTCATCTTGAGGAAACCTTCCAGCCACTACCTTGACAAGGAGAAGAGGAAAATATAGCCAAGAGCCAAAAAGTAGATAAAAGAAATATAGAAAAGGTAACCCTTCAAGAATAGGGGGTATATGCATGAAAAATATATTTTATTCAAATATTTTTTTGAAGCTTTATTGCTATTGATTAAAGCCTAAATAGTTTTTTCCTTTCAAATGCTTGCTAAATAATAAGTTTTAATTAAACAAAAATGCAATAAATACGCGTGAAATTTAAAATGTCTAAACACAATGCTTAGGTTAGACCACAGTGTGACGTCAAATTTCATGTCAGCATAACTACTTTGTATGGTTGCTGGGTACTTCCTTCAAGTGATCGATGATAAATCGAATCATATCACGGTTTCTTTCAAAAAGTGTAGTGTGAAATCATTAACTAAAATGACTGAAAGAGGATTTATTAAATCACAGTCGAATAATCTTCTGAGAATAGACAGGATTATGATGCCGGTTTTTTCTTTTTTCAAATCCAGATTTTATACCTACTGAATTTAAAGGAGTAAAAGCTACAAGATAATTTTGTGATGATTAATTCAGTTTTGAAGCTCTTTTAATACATAATTTCCCATATTAACTCGGAAAACTAAACATGACCTATAAATGCAGAAAAAATAATTTTATCAACAAATGCAGTCAAGTATACGAATACAAATTATTTTATGGAGTAAATAGGTGCATATGTTTCAGTTGTTAGAATATAATACAGTTAATTACTAATTATATTCTCATAAAAACATTGATATGCAAACAAATATCCCACAAATAAAAAATATTAAGTGATAAAAATTCTTCAAATGTCCAATAAAATTTTTTGAGGTTATGATACTTTTTTTGACATAAAGCAACAAAACTGTAAATTCAGTTGTAAAGGAAACAACATATTTATTATAATGACTTCAAAACAATGCAAACTAGTTATTGGAGATACTTTATCTCTTCTCATGACTTTAAACCACTTTGCTCATATAGTTGAGTCTTCTGGAATGTGAAAAAAATACTTTATCTGGTACACTTTTCGTTGTATTCTTCCACATAGGCACAAGACAATACTTCTCTGAAGGTTTTCGCTTTTGTTCCATGGTTTTATTAATCACAGAATTACATCAAATTTAGCAAGTTTTACAAGAACTAATACAAAGTCATTTAAATAGCTTTGTTGACATAAAAAATGACATCACCTACATCCCACGAAAAATGGAGCGTATGAAAAGCCAAAATAATTTCCCAAAGGAAATATATTTTTTAAAATTTAATAAGAATATTTTTATGAATGATTTAATGTTTTATGATACTTTTGTGACGGAAATAATTTATTGAAGATATTTTCAAAAATCATACATATGCCCTATTGAATGAGAAGATTAAAAGCAGCCTAAGCCTAAACCGGGATATGACATGTTGACTAATAAGACAATAAAAGAACTGTTGGATAAAGCCCTAAGAAAATTATAAATTATAAAAATTATAAATGTGGCCTTCAGACTGAAGGATGTACCAATTCAATGGAAAGTGGCTGAGTTTATAATGATATTAAATCCTGACAAAGCACCAACTGACGAAAAGTCATATAGACCAATTTCATTGTTGCCAGTAACCTCAAAACAGTTCGAAAAGCTGTGTTTGAAAAGATTGAAGCCACATTGTGTCATATACATGTATTTTGTCTTATTGTCATCGACCACAGGCTCGATCTTCTATCTCATTACTGACCCCATAAACATCTCTTCCAAGGCACACCTGTTTCGAGCAATTAGATAGATATCATCCACATACGTGCAGCATATCTGCTTCAATTTGTTTACAGTATTACATCTCATTTTCTCAATCACACAGTGCAGTGCTAGGTTATTTAACCTTATTTAAGGTTGCAGATAGAGTGTCCCCTTGGCGCACTCTAGAGCATACTAGGATAATAATGCGTTCAGCGTAACATCAATCTTTTCCACCAGGGTGTTTGAGAAGATTTTATAGACTACAGCTAGGAGCGATAAACCCCGATAGTTTTCACACTGCAGTTTGTTCCCTAAAAATTAGGTAGATTACACTCGACGACCATTCCTCTGGCAACCCCTCCTCATCCCAAATCATCGAAACAAGAGAGTAAAGCTCGCTATGCAGGTGGTCCTCCCCATGTTTGAAAAACTCTGCAACCAATGAATCCTCTCCTGCAGTTTTGTTATTCTTTCGGTGGCGAATTGCATCCTTGATCTCTACAAAAGAGTTGGGGAAGCAATCTTTCATCCTCTTTCCCCTGAGAGATTGCCTGCTCAACTGTAAGTCCTGGATACTCTGTGATATCCCGTTCACCCGCAAGCAGGTCACAAAAAGGTTCAACCCACCTATCCATCATTTCAGTCTTGTCCACAATGATCTCCCCATTCCTGTCTTTGCATCCTCTGGATTCGACCCAGTATTCTTCCTTCTAACAGCTTCATAATACTTCCTCAGTTCATATTATTCTTGTAATTCTTCTATTTGCTGTTTCAAATATTCCTTCTTTATTAATAGAATAATCCTCTTTGCTTGTAGCCGGCTGCTCTCATAGTTGGCAGTACTCCTTCTAGCGCAACATCGCGAGGCTATTTTTTTCCCTCACACTCAGAGCCTTCCTACATTCACCATTGAACCCCTCCTCATTCCTATGCCATTCATTCTCCCCGACCACAATCTTTAATCCTCCAGGAGTGCAGTCTTTATAGCATACCACTTTACTTCAATGTGATTAGAGATGTCTTCACCTACTGGAGTAAACTGAGCTATTGTATTTTGTACACAAGCTCATCATCAAGTCTCTTTTCTTGCTCTGTGTCCTTGAACTTATCTTATACGATTTATTAAGAAAAATAAAAACTACAAATGGCTATACAATTAAAAAAATCAAAATGCAAATAAAAATACTAAAATCTAACAATAAAAATTAACAAGAATATAAAATTTGCTAGATAAACATTAAAAAAATGAGTGTGAATAAAAAAAATACAAAAAACATGAATAGTGAACAGAAAAATAAAAACTACAAATGATTATACAATTAAAAAAACCTAAATGATAATAAAAACACTAAAATCTAACAATAAAAATTAACAATAATATAAAATTTGCTAGATAAACATTAAAAAAATGAGTGTGAATAAAAAAACTACAAAAAACATGAATAGTAACATACTTCACAAAAAATGACACAAAAATTAACAAGAATATAAAATTTGCTAGATAAACATTAAAAAAATTAGTGTGAATAAAAAAACAAAACATGAATAGTAACATTCTTCACACAGATAAAAAGTTGTTTGCACATTGAATTTGACCAACAAAAAAAATATTTTACCTCAGACTTCAGAGAAAGAAGCCACTGCTTTACTCTACCATACTGCTCTACTTTACCATGAGTGACACAATTTGCATAAAAAAATTAACAAAATTTCTGATTTTGAAAATATAAGTGTGAGAAGTTAACCAAAAATTATACAGCTCACCAGCATTCCAAACCAAATAAAGATTCATTGACATTTTGATTACTCAAATAACAGATTGGTCATTGACTGCCTGTTCTACAGACCTCTTAAACTGCTACTAGGCCATCATGGGCCCTATGACTGACTTAAATAAGCAAATATTTATACAATATACCCACCACTGACAAATGAATAAAATCTACTCTTCTAAACCACTTTAATCCAGTAAACAAGTAGTCAGGCTCTTTCTTGCTCCTATGCTAATAAATCACATATTCTACAACTCAAATAATTAGTAAAACCAAAATAAGTTTCATCACACATCAAATTAAACGATTTACTAATACAATGTGAGTGAGACATACCTAGATTCTGTCATAAGGGCAGCAGCAAGAAGTAAAAGTTGCGTCTGATGGTCAGAATTAAATGCTCTTGCAACAATAACATTATCAAGAACATCTGTGCTGTTCATATTAAACCTTTTTGCTGTTTCAATAAGTCGTTCAGGTCGAAAGCTACCTTCGGTGTCAATATATATGCATTTCCCTTCACCACCACCATCATCAATGGGAAGCTAAAGATAAACTGATAAATTAATAACAGAAGGATGTCAGAAATATGAAAATCATTGTAATGAATCAAATAAACCACTAACTGAGTAATTAAATAATTGTATTAAATTAGATAATTAAATATACATTATTTAACCTTCAGAAAATTTTAAAATTTCCATCTTCATGCATCACTCTATTAACTTGCATGCCTGGCCAGGTCTCCATGTAATCTAATCCTACTCAAACCTATTGTTCTATACCCACCATATTCTTTGATTTATATCTTCTATTATATTTTCTTCCATTCTTGTACTCCTCAAATAGTTACCTACCTCAGTGTTACTGATCTCCTCACTTTCGATATCGCGCCTGATCTCAAATCCATGAATTGGAACACCTTTTATCCTTATTAGCTCCATAGGTAGTTGAGTTTCTCACTTCTAACCTTCCCTTGATACTATAAAAACATGCTCCTCAAAAAACAATACTAGGAAGTCATCATCTGAAATCATGAATTAAATCGATGTAGCACTTAAGATGGGTGTAAATTGTTTTTGTAGCACTCCAACAATTCAATGAAATGTTCTTGACACTTCTTCAGACATTTTACAAAAAAAAAAAAAAATAAAAAAATAAAAAAAAAAAAAAAAAAAAATAAATAAAAAAATTCAACCCCTTGCAGTCCGTTAAAAAGAAAACAAACCGATGACCGGCTGCGCTACACAGTTCAAGGAAGAGAAGTAGAGTTTCTATCCTAAGTCAGCAAGTCGGATAAGGAAGACAGTCTGACCTTCCTGAATGGGATTCCAAATTTTTTGTTAAGACAATCAACATAAACACTATACAATTTGCCATTTACATCCAACATTTAGGAGATTGGATTGAATAGGAAGATGCGTAGTAGGGGCCTATAAACCCAATTTAACCATAAAGCAAGATCTCCTCATTTAAAACTCTCTTCTATTTAATGAAGTCGCACTGGACAAAGTCGACAGACATTTCGACAAACAAGCATTAACTCTGATATTCACTCAGCCATGAGCCAACACAAAATCATATTGCTCATCCCCATAGCTTTTAGATAAGCTTTAAGACATCATCAGTCACTCCTTCTATCTAAACTTCTAAGCAGTGCACAGAATAAAAAAAAATTGTGAATGTCAATATTCATTTATACCATCATCCATTACTTCAAACAACAGTTAAGATATCTACTTAAGCAGATGAAATAATTTAAATACAATATTTCATACACTTTTCCAAGAACATGACCCACATAAAATGATTTTTATAAAAAAATCATTATTTACCTGACAAGTTACAGCCAATGTGTGACAAATCTGAGTTTTACCAGAACGAAATTCACCAAATATTTCAGTTATTGAACCAGTTTCAATGCCACCACCTAAAAGACGATCGAGTTCTTTTGAGCCAGTGGTCAGCTGAACTAATTCTGAACGCTTTTGATGGGCAGCTGTAGCAGTAGTGAATCCCATTGGAACAAATTTAGTAGCTTCAGCCTATTAACAAAAATAAATAAATATATATATATATATATATACACACAGAATAATGTAGAAGTAGTTGACTACTAATGTAGTTGGGGTTGCAGTCATAAATACTTTACCACACCCCCAACTATTATCTCTTTTAATTAACAGAATGACGCAGAGATGGTATAGGAAACTACTACATCAACCTTCGTCTCAATATTTTATACACTTGTATGATATGTTTTGAGCATATAAAGTTGATTTTTTATGAGATAAATTAGCCATTTTCTATTTTTTATGAGATAAATTAGCCATTTTCTATCTACATTGACCATCATCCCTAGACCTCTGATTCTATCTACCTAGACATAATCATTTTGTGTAAGCTCGGTATCTTAGTAACTATTATTGATTATGAGTGTTCATGTTTACATGTTGTCTAGGAGCTCAGTAGAAAGCAATTTGTAAAGAAAAAAACGGAAAAGAGTGATCTTTTATTTTGAGGGAAAAAAAAATGAGACCCAATTGTACCATAATGGGATTATGACCCCACTGAAAAGGTATCATTCCAACAATGGCTCCACATAAAGCATTCATATGTCAATTGATCTTCCTCCAAAAAATGTTTAATAATGTTTCAAGACTTCATTTTCAAGTTAAAATGCTTATTTCTAAAACGAGAAGCTAATATGAAACAATAACCGAGTGAGTATCAATTTTATATTAAAGGTAAATAAATTAAAATGAAAAAAAAAATATAAATAATACTTTATCTTGGGATACAAGTCCCCTATACTATTAACAATGCACAAAATGCTATTTTTTTCTTTGAAAAAAAAATTAAGTAAAAACGTTTATAGAATAATGACAATGCATAAAATACTGCTTTTTTGTCAAACAAAATGAAGTAAAAATGATTGTAGAATAATAACAATGAACAAAATGCTGTTGTTTTTTTTGACAAAAAATTTTTATTAAAAATGCTAATCAACTAAATTTCATTTACTTGAAGGAAGAGATGATGGAAAAGAATTTGATTGTCTTTAAAAAATTACATTTCACCAATGCCATTATATTCATTATTGGTAATTTTTTGGGAGCAAGAGAAGTAAATGTTTTGTAACCACATTCTCTACAATAATAAGTATTTTTCTAAGACTAATTATAAACAATTTGTACCATTATTTTATCAGCTTTGGCTTCACTTATTCCTTTGATAGCCATTAAATGCCTTTTTGGGGTAAATGCAATGGACTCGACAGTGTGGTATCCAGCATCACTAAGCTTTTTGACGTCAGCAGCACTTATATTTCCACCCTACAACAAACATCAATAGAATAGAATAGAGCTTTGGCTAAGAAATCAAAATTATTTTCAAAACATTGAGCATGATAATAATAAAATACACATTAAAAGTTAATTTATTTGATTTTTAAAAATTTAACATCAACTAAATTAATGATTAATAACACATATAAAATTATCACAGCGTTAATGTGTATTAAATAATGAAATGAAAAATAAACAAAATGTGACAAAAATTTTAATTGGGTAATATTGGAAGATTCCAAATCAATCTTCAGTCTAAAATCGCAGTTAACAGGAAACCAGTTAATATTTCATCAGTTCAGGTATCATCAGGAGAACAACACACAGACAAATCATATCACTAAATCTAAGCTATAAAAAATAATTTAACAGTCCCATTCCATGTGATTTGTACCATAAATAAATGCAGAATGAACAAATAAAAATAGCACATCAACTAGGCAAACCACACTGAAGAAAGATGGAGATTAACCCCAAAAAGCTGAGGGAGATCCCTTCAAATAGTTGGAAAAGGTGCCATTTAGCCCATCAGTAATATAGGAACCATTGAAAATACAAAATATTACATATTAAATAGAAGCATTATTATCATCATATATTAAATTATATGAATATAATTAAATGCTAATTACCGGAATCATATAAATTTATATTTAAAACCAAAAACGAATCATATTGCAGTCATATGATTAAATATAAATTTATTTAAGAAACACAAATAATTAAATTGACAAGATTTTTCTGATGTTTCAGAATATAAACAATTTAATATTCTACTATCAGTTTTATAATTTACGGAAAAATCCAAATTTTTTGCAATGCAAATATCTTTCTTTTTTACTATTTCCCTCCTCTTTGAATCATTTAATCATCAAAATTAAAAAAATATTACAGATTTTTAAGGGCTGAAACAATCCAATATTAAACTTTTTTTTGTTAATACACTTATATTGATACTAATAATCTTTTGCCTAGAATTAGAGATGTTGGGTGGAAATTAGCAATGGGGTTAATTGTTCAGAATATCTATTTCTGGCCCGCAACACATTAAAAACAGTTATTCGATAATTGGAACAGGTTCCTCATTGCTACAGATATTTTATCAGCCAATTCCACATAAACATTCTAATGCAATCTAATCCCCTGCAATTAGTGATGAGATTAAGAAGATATAATGTTTTTGTGGAATTGGCTGGCAAAATATCTGTAGCAATGAGGAACCTGTTCCAATTATCGAATAACTGTCTTTAATGCGTTGCGGGTCAGAAGTATGTATTCTGAACAATTAACCTCATTGCTCATTTCCACCCAACATCTCTAATTCTAAGCAAAGACTATTAGTATCAATATAAGGGTATTAACAAAAACGAGCTTAATAGTGCATTGTTTCCGCCCTTAAAAATCTGTAATAATTTTTTATTTTGATGATGTTTAAATGATTCAAAGAGGAGGGAAATAGTTAAAAATGAAAGATATACACACCTGCATCACTTTCATATAAATTTAATTAACTAACTTTCATATAAATTGATGTCTAAGTTTCATTAACTCATTATTCAGTTATCTCTCCACCTGCATTAGTGATTTTTTGTAATAGTACTAGTCGATGCTTGTCAGAATGATCTCCACAGCACATTTAAAAAAACATTGTAATCAATGGCAACATAACTGATTAAACTTCCCCGGACCCCATTCTTTGTTCTGCAAACAATCTATAAAAACTACAAAAAATTGGTATCTGATCATGCATTCTTATAACTATGCTATTTCTCCAAATATTGCAGGACAAGTACGTTCTACTAGTAGAAAAAGTCAGACAGAAACTTAGTAAGATCCTAAATTTCAGGGAAATTTGTAACCTTTCAAACTTCTTTCTCTTCTTAATCGATTAAATTAACGTTACGGAAAGAACTAGTCCATTTTTAAGTCTACATTACTTATTTATTATCTGATTCAAACCTGGATTATTGTCATTACTATTTTTAATAAACATTATTAATTTTAAGTGGCCATTGCCTCCTTTCACATTGCTTCTCCTTGTGAAACTGATAGATAGAACCTAGTCACACTAGCAACTCATTTTCTTCAATTTTGTCAGTTGCAACCTTGTCATTCCAAAGGATCGATTTGTCAGTCATTATGAAAACTATGTTAACACCAACAATTCACCAAATTTGTTTGTCTATCGACCTGCAATTGGTCTCATTCGACGATCTAATCTAATTCTCTATCACGTCTGTTCGATCTATTTTTTTTTTTTTTTGCAAGGAGTCATTTCCTCATTAAATGCAAAAACAAGACGAAAAACGCATATTTTCAAAATTTTTTGCCTGAAAACTGGTCAAGACTGCAGATGTATCTTGGCAACACTGATTCCCAGACGAAACGGAAGGACTAGTTATGTATGGGTCTAAAACCCTAAATGCAGATGAACAAAGATATTTTCGAGCCGAGATTGAGAGAGAGGACTCGCCATTATTTATGGAATAAAAAAATTTCACAAATTTTTATGGGGTTGGAAATTTATATTACAGACAGATTGTCATCCTCTGATGCATATTCTAAATTGCAAAAAAGGAATACTTCAAACTGCAGTAAATAGACTACAGAGGTGGAGCCTTTGCTCATGAATTACACATTCACTGTGGAATATCTATCCTCATCAAACTTTGGAAAAGTTTACGGCCTAAGTCGCCTGCCTATTCCACAATTAGAACAGACAGACTTTGCATTTGAGGAAGTTGTCTCAAAAATATTTGATGAAAATATTAACTTCCTACCAATTCAAGGTAAAGAAATTGCCTCAAAGAACTCTCTTCTTCTCAAATTTCACCAATTCAGATTGACAGGATGGCCTGAAAAATGCACTGAATATCTCTTACCATATTTTAAAATCAGACATAAGTTAACTACTCATGATGGATGTATTGTCTGAGAAATCCGAGTTGTCAATCTCCCACATTTAGAAAACAACTGATTGCATCCCTACATGATACGCATATCGGAATCGTAAGGTCCAAGGCAATGGATCATGGAAAGTTTTAGTGGCCGAAGTTGGATTAAGACATTGAAGACAAAATAAAGACATGTGAAATATGCAACAAATACACCAACCAGGAGCCTAAGGAATGCATACCATGGCCAGCGTCTGGACACCCTCGGGACAGAATTCAACTAAATTTTGCAAGCCCATTTAAAGGAAGTGTATTACTGCTCGTGGTAGATGCACCAAAAAAATCATTTACCTAATTAAATCACAATTATTCACTTGGTTTGATTTTCCTAGGACCATAGTCACAGATAATCAAAGCACCTTCAAATCATCTGAATTCAAGCAACTCTGTGACAACTTTGGAGTTAAGCACATATTAATTCGAACCCAACGGACAGGTTGAGAGATTTGTACAGACCGCCAAACAAAATCTCTGTAAATTAATGGAAACAGGAAAAGATATAAGCCAGGAATTATGCAACTTTCTATTCCAATTTCGTTCTACTCCAGTTGCGTCAGGAGCAAGTCCAACAGAGTTGTTTTTGCGTCGACAATTAAGAACAAAATTAGACATCATGCATCCTCTCAAGACATGTACACCCTCTGAATACCCAAAATTTTCCAAAAATACTTCAAGGAAAGACAACCAGTTTGGGTGAAAGAAAGTCGTAACCCAAAATGGAAGAAGAGGCGCATAACTCGCTGTTGTGGGAGGAACATGTACATCCTGGAGTCTGGAGAGAAAAAGCATAGCTCCCAGCTGAGACCCTTCCTGATTTCCAACTTGCTGTCTCCTGAGTCAGAAACTGCCATAAGTTCCTGAGGTTCTCCAATTTCACCTAGTGGTTCTCCAGCGAACTTCCAGAGGCCCCGTTATAAAAATCTGATGGTCAACCTGTCCCCACCAGACCGGCGAGGGAACGCAAACCTCCCAAGAGACTAACCTATTCACCATTTTAGAAGGGGAAGAGTGATGTCTTGGCAACATTGAGTGTTCTAAAATATAGAAAGCCTTCCTTTGTGATATATCAGAGTAAATTGTTTCTTTCATGTGCACATACTTTCCTTTAGGGTAAAATACAATTTAATTTCAGTGAATTTCATCCTTTAATTTCTAAATACCTAAAATACATGAAAACTGCATTTGATGGCCCATATTCATGGGAACTTTTTTGTTCAGCATTAAATTTGCTATAAAACCCCCAAGAGTTATCTTTTTTATTTTTGGGACGCCCTGTATAACCTTTCAAGCTTTTGGGTTAAAATCCTCATTTTTTCCAAATAAACGTTTGCAGATCCATAGTGAAGCATTAGCTTTTCCTATGATTGTGTTTATTTGGGAGTTCCAAGTTTGTCTTTGGTCTAGGATATTTAACCTCATTCAATGTGTTTATATGTTTTCCTTTCAGTGTAAAGGGATCCAGATTAAGACTCCTTTTCCTGGTGAAGGGTAGAATAGCTGTTCTGCTTGGATTGATGTTTATTCCCTGTTCTTAGCACCATTTCCGAGCAATAGTTAAGGGTTTTTCCAATAATATGGCTTTATGTTTGCCTCTTATAATTACCACAAGGTCTTCACCATACCCTATAATTTCAAAACCTTCATTGGTTAGTTTGTTTTGGAGACTGCCCATAAAAGAGGTGAAAGAACATCCTTTTTTTTTTTCTTTTAGTTTTAATAGGAAAGGAACCAATTGTTTTAATATCATTCAAAGTGAAATCAAACAATAATGGTCTGAAATGATTCATGAAAATCAATGTACATAACAATTAAAAAATCAACTTCCTATTGTGCCTCATTCAACAATAACTTTTGACTTTGTTAATAAACTTTTGAGAAGTAAAGCATTCTCTCTAACTGCCGATAACATAACAAATTAGGTAAACAGTCAGTTGACTAACGCATGATGGAATAGAAGGATCAATCCCTAATTAAATTAGGTAAAAGCAATGTGTAGGTTTGTAAGGTCCTTGTCGCAATAGATCAATACCAATATTTTTATCTAAAACTATCAACTTTTTTTTTATAAGTATAGGGTGTTCAAATTTGAGGTATCTTTTTAAATTTTAAATAAAAGACATAAATTGTGTGAATCTTTATTTATTTTTATGTGAAATTAACGTACATTGGTTCCGGTAAATAATGAATAATGAGGTCGTTCAAGTAACCACCTCTGCTACCTTAGCAAGCTCTTAATCTTCTACCAAAATTTGGAATAACTTTTTCGTATAATGATGGTTCAATTAGCAATATTTGCTCAATGATCCTGTCTTTGAGATGTTAAACAGTTTGAGGACTATCCGCATAAACTTTAGCCTTTAAGAAGTCCAATGGTGTTAAATTGCATGATCTTGATGGCCAATTAATGTCTGTTGTTCAAAAAATTATTTGATTATTAAACTTCTCTTTCAAAAGATCGATTATTCCGTTGTTGTGTGGCATGTTGCACCGACCACTGATACATTTTAACTAACTGTAACATATTTACTTCATACATGAAAAAAAATCAGTGTAATCTAGTACCTGTAAAAAAAATGGCGGCAAATTGAAAAAGGTACCTGAAATTTGAACACCCTTTAGTTAAATAAAGAGGGAGTCTATTAAGCAGAAATATATAAGTTCAAAAGGTTTATATTGACTTAATTTTAATTTCACTAGCATGTGATCAGCTTTTAAAAAACTTTACAAATGACAAGAAATTACACCTATGGAGGAAAAATTTTTGATTAAGATTGAAATAAAATCAGAAGTTTCAATCTCAAAATAAGAAAACGACAAGGAACTACAAGATGGGAAATAAAATCTTAACAATTGAAATATGCAACTTATAAAGTCCCTTCCTGACTATTACATTCAGTAATATATAAATAATTAATATAGATTCAAGAATATTTAAAATTTTATTGAAATTAAAGTTAAAACTACTATCATTTATGATCACTGCCTCACATCAACATGATCATCATTACCATAACTTTCAGCATAACACATCTTCTATAGTTAGACACAGTATCAAAAGGGAAGCTTTATTTAGCAGTATCTGCAATTCCTTAGAATAACTGACAATGGAATTTTACAACACAATATTCCTTTATAGTTAATATGTATAATTTTGTGAGGGTGTACAAAGTAATGACAATCAATAATTCGTTGATCAAAGTTAAACTCAAAACTGGAAAAATGCCTACTGAAAGAGAAATTTAGAAAAAAAAAAAATGCAGCATAATATGAATATTAGGCAGCAAAAGATCAAAATTTCCTTTGCTGAAGCCAAAACATTTTTATTTGCAAATTAATTATATGAAAGATACAAAATTCACAAAGGATAATAATAAAGCTAAAATAATCCATTTATTATTAAGTGATATTCATTATACAATATTAGTATTTTATAAAATATTGATGAAAATGGGACATCACTCAGTCAAAAACAAGATAAGCTTAATATAGTTTAAGTGCTTACCTGCAATTTTGAAACAGGGTGATAGCTGCATTCATCATCTTCTTCTAAATTAGTAGCAACTGTATCAGCACAGCTAGACATTGAAGCACTTAAAGCCATCTTCAGTAATAAAGATATGCTACAAATTACTAAGCCCAACAATAGACACAACTACTGAATCGTTTCAAATATATGGCGGTAAGGCAATCCGGTGAACAATCGATATTTGAAAATTCGGAATTTTATGTTCTTTGTTTGGACAGATGAAGAGTACGGAAACCGCCATGAAAAAAAGTTGACTTATTAATTTTATTTGAATTCATCAAATCAAAAGTTAATTTAATTTTCATAACACTTAATATGAAAGAAGACACTATAGCTTAGATCATCCTCTTCTTTGGGTACCATGGAGTGGTTCCATCAATAGCTGTCTTGGTTGATCCACGCTTCCCATCCTGACTAAGTATCCTGCCCACCTTAGTTTTGCAATCCTCATCACTATGACTATATCGGACTTCTTAAACATAATGTACAGCTCCTGGTTGGTCCTCCTTTTCCATTCTCTTCCTACCAGAACTCTTATCATAGATCCATCTGAAGATTCTTCTTTCAAAGACCAGGGCCCTATTTCGTAATGAAGTACACAATTAGAAGTACAAGTGGAAAGTTTCGTTTTTAGGGGTTACTGGTTTCTTATCGTCATTAGATAATAATTGAATAATAATATATTAATTTTTTTTAAAAATTTACTGTTTTATAAAATAACTATTTTAAATGTTATCGTGTTTCAAAATTTCATAGGCATAGTAAGTCATAGGTCCTTGTATTTTTTAAATTTATTATGAAGCAAGGTGCAGGATTCCTGCTCACAAGAAGTAGTTCATAAGCACAAGAAGCAGTCCAGATCTTACAGCCGTATAGCAAGACTGGACGCAATATCGTCTTATGGAGATACAGCTCCGATCTTCCGGAACTGCCTTGCCATAGAAAAATAGCACCAATATGCTGCTATATTGGTGCCTAAGCCCAAACCAAAAAAGCCTAAGCCGGACTTCTTGTTCAGGAGCGCTGGCTTGAGTCGCCGACGAAGCGAAACGACTTGGAAAGAGTGCCCCATGATGTCTACGTCATCCGCGTGCGCGAGATACGGTACGTATCTGTTGAAGATGCTACCGTTGGTCTGTAGAACAGCATCTCTCACTGCCTTCTCAAGCGCAAGATCAAACAGAAGGCGGGCAAACGCTTCTGCCTGACGAAGTTCATTACCTCAGGGTAATTCTTCCGATCGTTCTCTACTGATTTGTATCATGCAGCTAAAGTTGTTATTTGTAAGCTCCACAAGGCTTATGAGCTTACTAGGGATCATAAGACGTTTCAGAACCAAATAAAATGCTTCCCTATTCATGCTATCGTAAGCTGCTTTAAAATCGATAAAGAGATGGTGAGTTTTACTCTTATATTCCCTCCCTCATTCAAGAATCGTTCTTAAACTGAGTATTTGGTCGGTTGAAGAGGACCCTGTATCTGGCAGAGAGGAGGGAGATCCCTTTATAGTTGGAGCACATGAGTTGATCGTCCCTCTTAAATATAGGACAGATGAACAACTTGGTCCATGGGTCTAGCAATACTTCATCCGTCCAAACTGTGATGAGCAGGTCCTGTATATTCTTCACTGGCTCGTTCCCACCGCACCTAATGAGTTCCCTAGGTAGTCCATCAGCATCCAAAGCCTTGTTGCATTTCAGGTGGTTAATGGCGTCCAGGATCTCATCTTCTGAATGGTGGCTCGACATCTGCTTCATTTCTCCCTTTGCTCTCGACTTCTCTCCCTTGCTCCTGACCGAGTTCCTAAGGTTTCTGATTGAGGAGAACGTCGAAGTGACGCCTCCACTGTGTTAGAGCTCTCAGCTTGTCGGTAAGTAGGCCCTACTCATGGTCGTTGCAGATACAAGGGGCATTAGAGTAGTGCTTTTGGCTCCTGTTTAATTTCCTGTAAAAGTCTCGGAGCTACTTATCCTCAAACGTCTCTGTTTTCTCCACCTCTTCTCGCTCCCACTGCCTCTAATTTAGTCGCGTCTCTTCGCCTGACATTCCACAGCGGTTCTCTTTGTGGCTTTGTACACTTGGCTCTTCTGGTTTGTGGCAACTTCGCATTTCTCGTGAAACCAATCAGAACAGGTTCATTCCCTGTCCTGCCTACCCTATATCTTTTCTGCGGCCTTTTCCATTCCTGAGCACAATCATTCCATCTAGAGCGGACCTCATCATTAGTTCCTTGAGAACTGAGGTCTTCATCCAGCTGCTCCATATATCAGGTCCTTGTGTCAGGGCCCTTTAGCTTACCCAGGTTAAACCTCTTCCTCCTTTGTCCAGGAGGCCGACGCTACATTTTTATCTTAGCTGCCAGACTTGCTCGTCTGCACTACGAGTAGTGGTCATAGTCCACGTTCTCTCCACGAAAGGTCCTTACATCCAGCAGGCTGGGTGTTTGTTTGGCTCCAGTTGTCAATTTGGAAGAGAGTCCCTTCTACCACCATTCCTTTAAATGCGTCAAAGTTGACGAGACGTTGGCTATTGTCTTTGGTTTGGAGGCTGGGCCGTCCTATAGTAGAGTGATAGATGTCCTTCAATTCCCTTCTCGGATCCATCGCCACCCTTCCCAGTTTATTCCTAAATGATCACCCTATCAGTTTCAGCTCCTCTGTCAAAAACTTAGGAACCACTATAGACCAAATCCCAGTTCCCGCTATCTTCTCTCACAACCCTCACGTAATCTCCTCGTATCCTCACTTATTTTATCCCACTCTGACTGCGGCTGTGTGGTATATGGTGACCTCTGGATTGTGCTCGAGGGCAGATTGAAGCAAATCATGAAACGCTTTTTAAGATATGTCTTCGGGGTACCTCGAGGTGATCTCACGTGTCCTACACCTACTATCTCCTGCAATTCAAATCCTTCCATTCACAGGAAACAAGATCCCTCCCTTCTGACCTCTTTACCCCTTCCCACAGAACTAAAACATTTTAACGCTCCTTTCTTATGCGTTCCCCTACCCTCTGGAATTTCCTTCCGTCAAATATTAGCCAAGCTCCTTCCATATCTTCATTCAATCCCCCTTTTTCAACACCTGCTCACTTCCCAAACAAACGCTGGCTAATTTGAGAATTTTCCTTTAGCAATATGAACTTCATTTTAAACACTAATTGGTTTAAAAGTTAATGTTTTACTTTTGCAATGTTGTCACCATACATGAACATACGAGTATATATTTTTTTTATTCTTCTTCTCTTTTTTGGTTTTATTTAAATTTTTAATTTAGCAACATATTTTCAACAGAAAAATTTATTTGTTGTTTCTTTATTATTTTTAATCTTAATGTATATATGTAAATTTTTGTTTTTAAATCAATATTGTTTTTTTCTTTTGGCCATATATAACTTTTGTTTGTTTAATTTTGTTATTCTTAAGGGACCTAGTTTTTTCTAGCTATCTATCTATTTTCTTTCTAACTTTGGCATTGAAGTCTTCAGCGATTATATTCTTGTCGTAACTTGGGCAGGCGTCGAGGGCTCTATCAAGGTCATAGAACCTGTCTTTTTCTCCGTCATCAGCTACTTCTAAGAAGCCATGTGCGCAGATGATACTATAATTGTAGAACTTTCTACGCATCCTAATGAAGGATATTCTGGGACTCTCCAGGAGTCTGAATTCACCCTTAACAACGAATCCCACACCAAACTCGAGGATGTTCTTACGGAAACTATAAAATATGGTATGGTGTTTCTTCTCCATGATAGCTTGTTCGTTCATTGGATCTCTTGGCTGGTTACTATGTCCAATTTAAAACAAAATCTAGAAGCAATTTCAGTGCTTCAGTTTGGTATAAGGACAAGGTGTTCCGATATCCTATGTCGATGTTTTTACCACTGGGGTCACCAGGTCGCTTCGTTGAGAGACTGATCAATTCCGAGGTGTTTCTAGGTTTCTTGATAAGGTAGATGTCACCATTTTTGAAGTTAGCTGCTTTGGAATGGTAGACCAAACCAATAAGACACAACTTGTAGAGAATTTAATTTTATACAACTTTTATAATAACATCTACCGAGGTGGGACGCATAAAAAACGAGATTTTTACAATAAAACAAAACATTTTTGTCACTTTTCTTTATCTTTAACCTTTAATAACTTTAGACACCAACACGAGATTTTATGAGACTTGTTAGCCAACATTTAGAAAGTCGTAATAAAGGTTCAAGCAAATTTTCATTTCAGCACTTTTTACCTTATCTGACTGACTACAGGGGCAATTCCGCAAGTATATTACCAGCATCCGTCCTACACCGGAACATCTTCTGACCAAGATATTGGGCTGAATTCAATGTCAACCAATTATTATATCTACCGCAAAAGAAACAGGATTGGAGTTCATTTTTTGAATAGTTGGCGTAATCAGTGAATTCCATCATTTGTACGAGGATTAGAATACATTTTAATCTTAATTTAATTTAGTTTTAAAATTATCAAGAAATTAAGGCATCATCAGGACGGAAAGAGAGAAAGAAAAAAGAAAACAAAACAAATAAAAAGAACAAAATACAGCACATCTCACATCCACAGTGAAAAAAGACACTAACCAGAGACAGCACCCCACACGAAGACACCCAAATACATACTGAGGGAAAAGGGAGGTTACATGACAACAGCTGGGAAAAGTTAAAATACAAACAATTGATCATAAAAATAATATATATATATATATATATATATATATATATATATATATATATATATATATATATATATATATATATATATATATATATATATTGTAATCTTTGCTAGTGGCCGTCTTATCTCGTATGTCGATGACTCAGTCTTCAGATCATACCGGACACACCGCAGAGTTACTATATGAGAGAGAGGGATAGCTCTTAATCTTGTCTAGTCTATCTGACACTCTCCTGGATCATTAAAGTCTTGAGGAGGTAGGAGGCTGGAGAAAGGTAGGATGGGAGCCGAGAACAAGCCCGACTACCCGAGGAGAAGAGGTAGGACGAAGGCTGGTGAACAAGCCCGACCACTCAAGAAAAGAGGTAGGACAAGAGCCGAGGAACAAGCCCGAATACCGGAGGAGAAGAGGTAGAACGAGGGCCGGGGAACAAGCCCGACCACTCAGGAAAATAGGTAGGACAAGAGGCGGAGAACAAGCCCGACTACCGGAGAAAAGAGGTAGGACGAGAGCCGAGGAACAAGCCCGACAACTCAGGACAAGAATGTAATCCTTACCATTTTAAGAGAAGTTTAACAATTATACAATGTTCCTGGCTAGATCAGAGCATCTTTTAGTCCAATGTTTATTGTTATAATTTCAATACATATCATTGTACTTTTTAAAAACATTAAATATTGATTAATACATTAGTTATTGATCAAATAATATGCTGAACCTGAGTGTGAATTGGGTCAGTTCCTCTAGCCGGTCCTAGGAGGCGTCATTAGTCTCTAAGGATGCACCATTGTCCTTTTCCTTTCTATGCTAGTCCTTGATCAGAGAGGCTGTCTCCAGTGGCAACAGCACTTCACTAACCTTACAGCTGTTTCGCGTGTTTTAATAATTTTTTTAATTATTTCGAATTACAGAATATATTCAAAATAAAGTGTATTTTAAAAAGATATTACATATTAATTGATAATGAAATGAAAAGAGCTTTTTTTTTTCAAGGTAGTATACAATAAAAAAGGAAGGGCCCTTTTCTAGGATATTACAATATATATAAATAAATATATATATATATATATATATATATATATATATATATATATATATATATATATATATATATAGATACAGACAAATACTCATACTAAAAACACGAAACGTGTACAAAAGATGTTGTCATGCAACCTCCCTTTTCCCTATTTTGTTCTTTTTATTAGTTTTTTCTTTATTTTATTTTATTTTTTCTTTCTTTCTCTCTGTCCTGATGATGTTTGAATTGGCGAAATATCGACAGGTGATTTATTTTCTGTTATTTTTGAGACTCTTGGCTTCTTCCTTGGAATTTTCCATTTATATTCTAGTAATTATTTTTCTTCATCCTTTCATTTTATCTATCATTTCTTTGTAATACCATCCATATTTTACAATACACTCATACATATTTTTGTAATATTAGTTATTTTTAGAAATTAGCTAATACTTATATCTAATCCGTTAATTTATATTGCTTAAAAATTACCCAATCCATACATATAACCAAACATATAAAGAACTTAACCTGTTGAAATGAAGAATTTAGGAAATTATAAGATATGGAAAGAGAAGAAATCCATGAAATGACGTATGGTGAAGTGTAACGTTTTTACCTGCTTTCCTTTTATACTAATTATTTTATCATCAAAAGAATGAGAGGGTGTAATAACAGATAGCATGCAAAATATATTTTTATAAATTATGTGTGTTTTAAGACATTTCTGTAATTATTTGTAATAAAATCTCAAAAATTCCTTTTGTATTTAACAATTACAATTGTCATTCAAATAAAAAAAAGTACTGATTGACATCAGAGGTTTCTCAAGTAAGATTATCCTGACTTATTTTTTCATACAAAATTAACAACTACAAGGAGGTTCAAAAAGTATTTCCAACTTTTCTTACAGGAAAGTTGAAGTTTAATACTATAAGTAAATTGTTATTTAAAAACTATTCACACATTCATTCATAATATATTTAAATATAAATTACACAAACCTATATTTTTATTTTTGTTTTCAAAAAATAAATTGTAATTTTATAAAAAATAGTAAATCATTAATGTCAGTCTGCGATTATAATCAGGCTTACTGTTCCTTCAGTTAATAATACAATGAATATGACAGAAACCTGAGTAGACTGCTTAGAAAATTAAATAAGAATGAATTAAAAACCCTGATAATAAATGCAAAAGGTAAAGAGACCTGAGATGCTTCCACAGAGGGCAACAATTACTGTGGAATCAGCCTGCTGAACACTGCTTACAAAGTTTTTTCCATTATTTTATATAACCGAATAGTAGAATTTGTAGAACCTCAGTTGGGTGATTACCAGGGAGGCTTCAGAAGAAACAGGTCAACTATCGACCAGATTTTCTCCTTAAGACAAATAATGGAAAAAACAAAGGAATTCAATAAGATTATATGGATCCTTTTCATTGATTTTAAAGCTGCTTATGATTCCATCATCAGAAAGGAGCTCTACATGGCAATGGAAGAGATGGGTATCCCACCGAAGTTAATCCGATTTGCAGCATGTACATTAAGAAGAGTGAAATTGTGAGTCGAGTGAAAATAAATGGCAAGCTGGGCCAACCTTTTGCAGTGAAGTCAGGAGTTAGACAGGGCGACCTCCTCCCACCACTGCTATTCTATATTGCCCTCCAAGTTTTGGTGAAAAGAACCGAGCTTAATCAGTCAGGTACAATTTTTAATAAAATGACTCAAGTGCATGGTTATGCTGATGATGTGGTTCTGGTTGGGTTGTCCCTTGAGGCTGTAAAGGAGGACTGTGTAGGGCTAGGAAGAGAAGCAGAAAGAATGAGCCTATCTATAAATGAAGGGAAAACGAAAATTATGGTACTCAGGAAGAAAACACCTATAAACCCGCCAAAGCATTATGTAGTGGGAAAGTATACGTTCCAGTACTTGTCCAGTTTTAAATATCTTGGCTCCATAGTAAATGAACATATGAAGGAAGAGGAGGAAATTCAAAATCGTATTATGGGGGCTAACAAAGCATATTTTGCCCTAAGAAGTTTCCTCCGTAGTAAACTGCTTAGTCGGGGTATCAAAATGACTCTTTACAAAGCAATCATAAGACCCGTGTTGACCTATACCAGTACAACCTGGACCCTACCCAAGATCCTGGCTGAAAAGATTGACAGATTTGAGACAAAATTGTTGAGGCGTATTATAGGACCTATCAGGGAAAATGGATCATACCGCTTGAGAAGGAACAAATAGATCTACGACTTATACGACGATCTCCGAGCTTCTCATTTCGTGCGAATTCAGTGCTTCAAATGGCTGGGACACGTGATCAGGATAGATGATGGTAGAGCAGCCAAACAATTATATTATGGAACCCGGGATGGAGTCAGACCGCGCGGAAGACCGAAGGCAAGATGGAAAGACTCGGTGACTGAGGACTTGAGTATGGTTACTCCAACCATACTCAAGTCTGTACCAAGACACTCCGTCCAGCAGACTTGCTATTGACCGAAATGACTGGGAAAAGGCGGTTGAGAGGACCAAGGGCAGCATCAGGTGCCTGTCGAGCCTATAAATAATTTAAAAAAGTGACCAGATGTTTTACAATGTAATGATGGACAGGCCCTCCCCCCCCCCCCAAAAAAAAAGAATTAAGAAGGAAATGTTTATTTTTCTTTTGTCAATTATATATAGAAAACCAAAATAGAATAGGATAGATAGAATTAAAACATCAATATAAAATCTCTATTTGGCCAAATTTCAAGAAAATCGGACCAGTGATCTTGGAGCAGAGCCGTGGATGGATTTTTTAATAAGATATTTGGATTTGACGTACCTTAAAACGTAAAACCTCAAATTTTGAACGTGGGAGAGGTGGTAAAATTGTTTTTTTTTCTTGGTCGATTACTTATTATTGTAAACAATAGATCAAAACTTAAAATTCCTGTTTTTCCAGTTGGAATCGGACCATGGTTCATAAGAACGTTTTGTTGCCCTTGAGGTGCAGAATCAGCACCTGTAGTGCCCTGGTTTTTTTTATCTTGTACATACTGTATAAAGAAATTGTTTAAGAACAGTTTTTCTTAATAAAATGTAGAATAGAATAGAACAGAAAAATAAACATAATTCAGGGACTAAGTCCCCTAAGAATAACAAATATGTACAAGTAAAAGATAAAACAGTTAATATGTCTGGCCAAAGACTGCATTAATAATGTAAATTAATATTTACAGTGATTTAAATTACAATACATAAGCAACGAAAAAAAATAAGGAAGATTCTTCTGGTAAAAAACATACTTGCACAGACACAAAAAGAAAAAAAAAGAAGAAAAATATTGAAAATAAAAATATAAACATAATGAAGCACTCCAGAATTAAAACATCGTTAAAAATAATTACTCACTTCTAATCAAAATTTCATGATTGGGGGTTATAAAAATAATAAAATGATTCACAAAGTTGAATCTTAAATATTGATAACAATTATTTACTGGTAATCAAAATTTAAATCTTGAAATTAAATTTCGGGCTTAGACATCGTCTTTTTGGGAAGTGAGGAGGTGTTGGAAAAGTTGGAATTTGAATGAGGAGAGAGAAGAATGGCGGATATTAGAAGGGAGAGAATTCGAGAGGACAATGGAGCGGGCAAGAAAGGAACGTTCGATTGTTTTGGTTCTGTGAGAAGGGGTATAAAGGTCGGAAAGACGCGATTTTATTTCGTGTGGGTGGGCAGAGGATCTGAATTATAGGAGGCTGTAGATTAAGTGAGTGTGTTGGGGATTGATGGTTCGGTATAGGAAAGATCCGAAGATATATCGTCCATGGATGGAGGAGAAGAGCCACTTTAACTCACCGTAAAGGTGTGACATATGAGACCACTTCGAAGTACCGGAGACAAATTTAAAAAAGCAGTTCATGATATGTTCAGTCTTCGAGTACAAACGAGAGGGCATCGTCAAAGTGGGAGTAAATAAGTGAAGATACGAGGAGTTTATGAGTGGGTTGTGGAAGAAGATGGCGGGAGCGATGGAATAATTTTAGGGTACTTATTGACGTCGGAAAATTTAAGCAATATGGGGTTTCCATGAAAGGGTTTGGTCAATAATAATACCTAAGATTTTGACAGAGGAACTGAAAGTGATATGGTGATCATTTAGTAATAAATTAGGACAGACGGCGTTGGATCTGAAGAGGGAATTGGAACCGATAACAATGAGCGTTTAACCGTAATTTGTTCAGATTTGCCCAGACACTGATCCTATCTAGGTCTTCCTGAATATTGGGAAACGCAATTAATAGTTCAAAAGGAGGAAAGGACAAGCATATTTGGAAGTCATCGGCGTAAAGGTGGTGGAAACAGTGGTGGATTGAATCGTTGAGATTATTGATATAGAAATTGAAAAGGAGAGGAGAAATGCTAGAACCTTGGACTACTCCTGAAGACAGGGTAAGGAAGTAAGATAGGGGTTGATTAGGAATAGTAATTGCTTGAGAGATTGAAACCAGAGAATAGAGCTATTGGAAAAGGATAGAGATTTTAGTTTGGTAAAGAGGATGGAATGATTCAGGGAATTTATACTTTAGAGTAGTGAAGGAGTATCAGTGCTGTTAACTTTTTTTCTTCCATAGCGGTATGCATGTCATTGGTAACTTTTATGGGAGTGGATTGTGTGGTGGGAAAGCCAGTCGGAAACCAAATTGGAGAGAATCAAGTTTTTTGGACATATGGACAAATGTAACCATGAATACTTGTCATATATTAAAATTTGCACAATTTAATTCTTTAAGTATTAATAATTTACATACTTAAGCTTATTTTAATACTTTAGGACTTATTGGCTATAAACCTGAAAATATACGTCAGTCATTTTGAAAAATCGGCCATATAAAGCCTAGGCACCTCCTGTGTGTGGTACACTTTTCATCATCATAAACATGATGACACATAATAAACATCAATATTTTCGATGTTTTCGATGTGAAACGAGGACCCTAACGTTGGACATCTGGTCACTTTAGCGAAAGGGGTAATCTAGACAAACCTCCTGTGTCAGTGACGTAAAGTCCAAAAATGGAGGAAAGCTGTTGTGATGGAACGAGTCCCGAATCCTTGATCAGCCCAGTAGTATGCTCAGAAAAATCGGTCTCGGACGGTTATCCTAAAATGGCTGCTGGGAATAAAGCTCATATTAGGTGACTTAAATGATTTTTTCTGTGAAAAAAAATCAATGAGGTTAGATAAATCAATTTTTTTAGCTGGTTCATTTGAATTGAAAGCAGTGCCAAACCCTGGCAGTCGATCCTGACTCCTCGTTGATATAACTAGCTCATATTTACTTTTAATTATTTTTGATTTAGAAAAAGAGCGCTGAAAATACAGTGCCTACGAAAGCAAAAGAGCGAAACGTCACAATTACGAATCCGAATGAAATATTACTTCATTGCTTACCCCGTCATGGGGGCCACCTTAAGGTTAGCTTAAGCCAACCATTCATGGTCCTACACGTAGGGCTACACTAGATATTAGACTGTAAATGGGAGTCAAGGACTAAACAGAGTGTGTAGAATGTTTGCAGGCTTCTCCGATCGTCCTACAAGCATTCCTTCCTCCTAACATCCTACCGCGTTGGATCTTGAGTAGAGGTGTTGTCCTACAAACTCCACTTGTTTGCTACTACGTCATTAATTGTTTTCAATATTTGTTTACTATTAGTCAACAATTGCCAGGTTGGGGTTTTTTTTTACTCTCTAGTTTTTTTTGTTTTTTTTTTTTATGGTTGGAATGTTTTGTATTTTTTTTTCTACTAAGTACTAAATGCTTTCATGATTTTTTATCTTATTAGAAACTAATAATTCGAATAATTAGAAAAAAAATTGGTTTGAAAACATCTTCAGTTTTTTTTTTTTTTATTGCTTTATTTTACACGTATTTTCCAAAGATGCAGTGTTATTAGCTAATGAAAATATGTTCTCATGGCCAAAATTCCTTATTATAACATCTCTGTGACGTTCTATTGGTGGGAATGAACTAAAAAATGAGGGAACGCATATCAGTGGTTAAAACTCAACGCACCCAAAGAGCCCGAAAATTCAACCTCATAAAACTGAAGGAAGAGGAAACTAGTTCCAGGTACTCCAACTTAATGGATAATAAGCTACGAGAGGCAGACTGGCCTGAAGATATGAGTGTTGATGATAGATGGAAGAAAATCTCGGAGGAGATAGAAGGTACAACAGTGGAGACACTAGGCTTTCAGCAGAGGGAATCCGAAAACGTGTGGTTTGAGGACGAATGCAGAGCAGCAACGCAACACAAGAACAGTGCCTATGCTGTGGAATAGTACAGAAAGCGCAGAAGAGAGGAGAAGCAATTGCATAAGAGGAAGAAGAGGCGGTGGAAGAAGAAGCAATCAGAGGATCTACAAACTTTAAAAGATTCTAATGAGATCCGGAAGTTTTACCACCATATCAATCAGGACAGAAAATGTTTTAAACCCAGAACAACTTACAAAGATGTTGATAGTGCCCTGCTCTCTAAGAAGTCACAGCTTCTTGAAAGATGGCGAAAGCATTTTTAGACTCTTTTGGAAGGGAATATTGAAGGCCAAGCAAGTGTTCCAGCTACCCTAGAAGGTGGCGATGATATTAAACCCCCAGGAGAGGATGATGTCACAAGGGCGATTGAAAAACTTAAAAACACCAAGGCACCTGGGTTTGATGGTCTCTCTGCGGAGCTACTAAAGCATGGTGGACCTGAATTGATCAAAGCATTATCTGATCTTATTCTCGACATTTTGAGTGTAGAAAGATTACCTGTAGTCCTCAGGAAACCTGTAATATGTCCAATTCATCAAAAAGGGTATCAGTTAGTTTGTGAGAACTATAGGGGGATATCCCTGCTGCCTGCGGCTTCTAAGGTCATCTCCAGCATACAACATCAGAAGCTCCTACCAGAGGCTGAGCGGGTTCTAGGTCCAATACCAATGTGGCTTCAGAAGTGGAAAATCCACCGCTGACCAAATTTTCACACTTCGTCAGATTTTGCAGAAATCATCTATTTGTAGACAATAAAAATGGCTATAATAGTACAGACAGACAAGAACTCTACAATACTTACTTACGTACTTACTTCGTTGGCTTCTACAACCCGGAGTGGGTCTTGGCCTCCTCTAAGACCCTCCGCCATCCAGCTCGGTCTCACGCCGCCGCCTTCCTGTTCCGTTGGTGAATTAGTGTCCTCGCGTCAGCGGCAACCGTCGATCCATCTCAACCTGGGTTCCTCTTCTCCTTGTTCGGTCCAGCACCCCCTCCATAACCTTTCTTGATATTCTCTCCTCAGCCATACGTGCCAAGTGTCCTGCCCATCTGAGTCTACCCACCTTGATGAACTGCACTACATCTATGTTTCTGTACAAGCTGTAGAATTCCTCGTTCTTCCTTCTTCTCTACGCTTCGCACTCTCTAACAGGTCCGTATATTCTTCTTAGTGTTTTTCTTTAAAAAATTAGCAGACCCTTCTCATCTGCCTTAGTTAGAGTCCAGGCTTGGGAAACGTAGGTAAGAATTGGCCTTATCAGGGTCTTATACAGCTGTGCCTTTGTTCCTCTGGTGAGCAGGTGGCTCTTCATCTGTCTTGTAAGCCCAAATTAGCACCGGTTGGCTGCAGTGATCCGTCGACTGATTTCGAGGGACATGTTATTAGACGAGGTGACCAGTGTTCCCAGATACACGAAATTTGGGACCCTTTCGAAGGAGACATTTCCTATTGTGAGAGCTGGGGCGTTTACTTGGTTATCCTCACCATTCACCAGCAAGTATTTGGTTTTGGTCTCGTTAACCTCTAGACCAAGATTCAACGCAGCCGACCGAAGAGTAAGAAAGGCGTCCTCCATAGCCTTCCTTGACCTCGCCACTATGTCTACATCGTCTGCGAAGGCCAACAGTGGGACACTTCGATGAATGATGGTTCCCGAGATCTGTATACCTGAATCTCGAACTGCCTTCTCCAGGACCAGTATAAACAGCAGGCATGCCAATCCATCACCTTGGCGTAGACCTTTTCCTGTCCAAATCTCCCTTGTGTAATCACCTTGAACTCTGACCGTACTGCAGGTTCCTTCCATGGTTGTCTTAACCAGTCTGGTCAGCTTTCGAGGGATCCCCAGGTCAACCATGGCTTCATAAAGTTTCGATCGGTTGACACTGTCATATGCATTCCTGAAATCCAGGAATAAATGGTGGGTTGGCAATCTGTGCTCGATTCCTTTCTCCATTATCATTCTCAAAGTGAATACTTGGTCAATAGTGGACCTTCCCTTCCTGAAGCCTGTCTGATACTCCCCTACCATTCGCTCAGCATAGGGGTATAATCTGTCGTGTAGAATAACAGAAAGCACTTTGTATGCGCTAGGGAGAAGTGAAATCCCGCGATAATTTGAACATATTGTGCGGTCCCCTCTCTTGTGGATTGGACATATCGTCCCCTTCTTCCACTCTTCTGGCAGTTCCTCATCGTTTCATATTAGGAGAATCAGATTGTACAGCTCCTTCTGTAGTTCTTCTCCTCCATACTTGAGAAGCTCTGCAGATATCTCATCAGGTCCTGGGTACTTATAATTTTTCAACCGGCCAACAGCCTCAATCACCTCTTCTGGATCTGGGGGAGCTTCAAGATTGTCTTCTCCCTTTTCCTCTCCGGTCCGTCTTCCTTCACCTAAGGCTGTTCCGTTTCCCTCGTTTAGAAGTGCTTCGAAATGACCCCATCTTTCCATGATCTCTTCTTTCTTGCTTAGGAGCGTCCCATCTTCATCCTTGCAAGCAAAGCTTTTCGGTTGACCTTGAGTGGAGTTAAATGTATGGAAGATCTAGGCTGACCTATCTCGGAAGTTTGACTATGGAAAAGGTGTACTGCAGGGAGATTGCCTTGCCTGCCTCCTCTTTATCCTTGCATTGGAGAAAGCGGTGAGAGACTCTGGTATTGACACATCTGGGACAATATTTAATAGGACTGTTCAGATACTTGGATTTGCGGATGATCAGGACATAGTTGGAAGATCACTCAGAGACGTCTCAGACGCTTTTCTTGCTTTTGAAGGCCCAGCAAGAAGACTGGGTCTTGTGATCAATGAACAAAAGAACTAATATATGGTAACGGGGCAGAAGGCATTGCAAAATGAGACGATCCGGATAGGAACATTCACATTTGATAACGTGAATGAATTTATTTACCTAGGTAGCCAGGTGAATACAGATGGGCATTTAACAACATAAATTAAGAAAAGAATCGCTGCTTCTAACAGGTGTTATTATGGCCTTCGAAGACATTTTAGGAGCAATGCCCTTGCCAAAAGTACCAAATTTCTCCTATATAAAACACTCATCCCCCAGTCCTAATTTATTGCTAACAGAACCTTAACCATGAAAAATGAGCAAGACCTAGTTCATGAGCGCAAAATCCTCCGCAACATCTATGGTCCAATCTAGGTTGATGGAGAATGGAGAAGAAGGACCAATAATGAATTAAGTGTTCTCCTAAATGAGGCAGATATAGGCAAGATCGTGCGTCTGGGAACGCTTAGTTGGGCTGGGCATCTGATGAGAATGGAAGATAGCGCAATCCCCCAAAAAGCATGGAGCGCTTATATGATACAAGGCGTGTTGGCCGTCCTAGGCTTCGTTGGGAGGACGGTGTGGCATGCGATGCACGAGAGCTACTAATGGTCCGGAACTGGAAGGCTAATAAAGGAGGCCCAGACTCGGCAACGGGTTGTCGCGCCGCTGTAAGTAAGTAAGAATTAAAATATTAAATAAATAATCTGATTTAACCTGAATAGTGACAATTTGTAATTAATAATTTTGGATTCTATTTTTGTTAATTAATCGTTCATCTTTAATTTAATTTGTTTTGTGTTGTTTTATGTTTGCTTGTAATAATTAATTTGACCCGATTTTTCAACTAGTATAACTAGTTTAAGTTATATTGAATTAAAGTAATATGAAAAGTAATAAACCTTGAAAATAAAAACGTATAATACAAATATAAACCTTTATTACATTTTTTATCATTTCTCCTTATCTTATAATAGAGGGATGATTTTGCTATCCGTTCTGAAATAATTTTTATAATCCTTCCTATCCATTTTATTTAACTTTTTCAAATAACTGTAATTTATTCGGTTAGCTTATATTTTTTTTCACCCAAATTTTATTTTTCCTTTTTTCCAATAACGCCATAGCAAGACAACTTGGCGACATTTTGTGTTTTTTAAAACATTGATAAGCGATGAGTTCAGGCTCACTTGTACTGATCGGCTCACTTGTAGGACTGTGAGTGGACGAATGAATCCGATTGTAGTCCTACTAAGTTGGACCGTGAATGGCTAGCTGGTAACTTTGTCTCCAAGTCCCCGGTTGCCCCAGCCTAGTTACCGTCACTGGGATCATAAAAATTGTGTTCATTTTGATACTTATTTCCTTGGAAGAAGTAAAGTGGTGGAAAGAACAAATGAAGAACATTCCCCTTCCTTAACCTTCCAGCGGGCGCGCTGAATGTTCCAGTCTCGGTTTTCAAGGCTGTCAAACCTCTCAAAGTGCCTGGATGTTATGGTTGTCGCAGGTATTTGTTTACCAAACCCGTATCTCCCTCCTACTACCTCTCTACCTCTCCCTGACCCTAAGAACCCTCAGTATTGTTTCAAATTGCCTGGAAATTGGTTGTGGCACACTCCGTACTCCGCGCGCCCGCTCGTGTAATAGTTTTTCTAGGAGTTTTTTGGTGTTTGTTGTTGAAACTTTTTAAACACAAACACTACGAAAACATGTATCAAGTGTCTTATATATACTTGCGAAGCCCATTTCTTGTCATCGGCTTGACGAATCTGATTACTTTATTCCTTACTTATATGATTTTTATACATTTGCCATTTTCTAATTCCTTTTTATAGCAAACTTCTATTATTTTGTGATAGAACTTATGTTTTATGTTATCAAGCTTACCTAACCTTGGTTGGTTTTTAATCATTGGATATAACCTATTAAATTAAAGTATATAAAATATTCTTATATTTAATTTTTTCTTTTATTGAAAATGTCCTACATTAGATTGAATATATAAAAATATAAGCATGTTTGTTTCTCTATAAAAACATTAAGTCAATAACAACAGAAAAAAAATCAGTTACAATAATTTAATATGAATGTATACAATTATACATTGTATAAATACATGTTAATTAAAAAAATTCTGAATTTTGAATTTAAACAAAAGAAAAATCCATTAATCACTACCAAAAAGGCATGGTGTCGCCACCATGTTGGAACTGGTTAACTAAAGCATAACCTTTATTTTTTATCAATGCCTTATATGTTTATCTGCCAAAGTCACAATACTTCATTATCATGTTTCAGGGTAAAACAAGTAAAAGTACGGAAAACAATTCCCGCGAATTATTTGAGTTAGAGGATAACAAATTGAATATTAGTGATTTTGAAATTATTAAAGTAATTGGAAGTGGCAGATTTGGCAGAGTCCATTTAGCCAAAGATAAAGAGGATGGTCTGATAGTGGCAATAAAAATGTATGAGAAATTTAAAATAATCAATGAGAAAATGGAACTGGCACTTTTCAATGAGATATACCATCACTCTCAAGTAAATCATCCTCATATCAACAAAATGTTCGGTTTCTTTCATGGTCAAGACATGATATACTTAGTATTAGAATATGCAGAAAATGGATCCATGTTTGATAAATTATTGGAACAAAAACATAAAAGGTTTACTGAAGTTTTGTCAGCGAAGTATGTTTCTGATATAGCTGATGGCCTTAAGTATTGTCACAGTCTTAATTTCTTTCATGGTGACTTGAAACCTGAAAATGTGCTACTGGACGCCCATGGAAATGCTAAGATAACTGATTTTGGGCTGTCATGGCCGTTGGATAATACTTCACTTATCTACAGAGGATGTTATCATGGCACTCTAGAATACATGGCTCCTGAACTCTTCAACAAAGAATCATATAATGAAAAAATTGACCACTGGTCATTAGGAATAATTTGCTATGAATTTCTTGTTGGGAAAACCGCGTTTTACAGCAAACGTAAGAGTTTGATCGTCCAAAGAATATTGAATGTGGACTTGAAATTCCCTAAAGTTGTGTCTAAGGGTGCTCAGGACCTCATCAATAAACTATTAAGGTTTAGTCCTGAAGATAGGTTACCATTGAAGGATGTAATGGTCCATAAATGGATAAACCATAATTTATAAAAGGCGTGAAGGTAATGATTTCATGTTAAAAAAGCTTTTTGTGTTCTCTTCGTTTGTTATATGCTGTTACAGTACTCTTATTTTTATACATATATAAAATAAGTAAATGAGTATCTTTATATAACATGGCTATGATTTTAGTTTTGGGTCAATAGAAACAATAATTGAGTTTCAAAAGTCTGAACTTCAGTTTGGTAAACAAGAAAGGAGAACCTATAAATCTATGGTCATTTTCAAGATTGTTGCATAAAACTTGTGTTATAATGGAATTATCTGGTTATTAAATTATGGCAATATCAATCAAATAATGATAGTAGTGCTTGATTATTGTTGTAAAATCTAATTAAAGAATTTTCAAGTTATCTAAAAATTTGTCTATTATCAATAAATATGGAAATATAAGTAATAAGAGCAAAATTGTATTGCTTGTGTGCTTTTATGAAATGTTAGAAATTTATTAATTTTGCTTTAGTATTGAGCTAAATGTCTGATTTATCTTTAATAAAATCTTCTTATTCAAGGATCTTTAATTTAAAAAAAAATATATTGGATCAGTCTTAAAACTTTTGCTGTAGTAATATACTGATAATTAATTATTCTCTTGGCATTTTTCATGAGTGCATATAACAAGGATTTTTTTTATTTGCAGCGAATACCAACTTGTGATAGTTTTACTGATCTATTGTTATTGTTTGAAATATATTCTTCTTTACAGATGATGAGACTATTAAAATCAAATATTTGTGACCCTGATCCACAATTAGTCAGTCTTTCTCCAGATAGTGATAATGAAGGAATGAAGTAGTGGAAGTCCAAATCTGGTCAAGCATCTCCAGTTGTAGTAGGATCATCAATTCCAATTTCAGGATCACCTAAAATAACAAGAAAAGGTGGTAGTACTAAATAATTAATTATTCTGACAAACCTTTTGATTGGGCGAAAGGGCACGATTAACTTTATTGAAGTATCTTCTCCAACATTCAAATAATGACAATTCTTATATATTGAATTTCACCTTTGAATTGCATATTACTGAGCAAATATCCAATATTTTAAATATTTCAATTTTATAATATCAAGCTTGCAAAAATAATTAGTAATAAGATAAGCAAATTTGTACTTCCCTGAGGGATAAAATATTTACCCAGCAACAATCTGATACAGTGTACAAAATTAATAGCTTGCATTGTGCTAAGATAATGTAAAGAATGTATCAACATCAATATGATTTGCAAGAATATTACCAGGAAAGAGTCTAATACTGCTTTAGCACAGCACTTGAAAATATTTAAATATTTCTTTGATTTTGTTAATATTTAAATAACTCAGAAGAATTGGCTTGATGAGAACGATTTTTGCAGGCTATGTATGCACTTTGGATATTACTGTTAATTATAAGATGCAGTAAAGTTTAAATTTTGTTTACTCCAAAATGTTATTCATTTTAGATTAGTTTAATGATTATAACTAATTTGCCTTTTGTATTTATTTTCTTTGTTGTTAGCTGATCAGTTGTTGATTATAACCTTTCCTTTGCTCTGCATTTTTATTTCCTATTTTGTATTTACTATTTTTGTTTTAATTTTATTATTTGATTTATTTCTATGACCTTTAGTGAAAATTTTGGTTGTTTAGTATGAGTATTTTCTGTTATTGCTGATGAGCTGTTTTTTATATAACTTTTCTGAGCTGTTGTAATGTTACTCCATTTCTCCTTCAATTAGTATACAAGTATGTGTAGTATTGGAGTGAGGCATTTCTAGTTGATGTTTCTTTTAAACCATTGATGTGTAAGCATTTTGTCTCAATAGGGGAGGGTAAGGTAAAGTGGGAACATTTTTTTGTTTTTCTTGTTAATTGTGCATTTTTCATTAAAAATTAAATTGATTCATAATTTTTTGACTTTAATTATTCACCTTCTTGTAGGCTGAATATTTTTTATTAAATCGGAATATTTTGGCAGAAATAAATTAAAATACAAAAAATAAAATTTCCTCACTTTAGCCGAAGGTGTGGGTAAACTGGGGTACAGCTTCGGATAATGTGGGGTACTTTATTAAAATGCATGAAAAAGTTTTATTATTATTGTAAGTATTATACAAAGTTTACTTATAAATATAAAATATATTACATATATATATACAATGTTGCAGAATTTGTGTAGAATCTGCTGACAAAAGAAATGCTTTGATGTTTGTTACATTTATAGAATAATATTTTAATAGAATGTTTATTGAAGAATTACAATTACACACAAATAATAATAATAATAATAAACTTATAACCTTCTAACTTTATCACTTATCACTTATAACCTCAAATATATGTTTTTTAAAACAGTAAAAATAATTTATATAAATCATTGATAACAGCAAATTTTTTTTCTTTTCATTTTGTGTACGCAGGAATTTTCAGTTTCTTGTATAGAACGTCCCATTTACATGCATGATGTATCTCCTCCTGGGTTCCTTGTAACGTACTACTTTTTAGTTAGATAACTGATTTGTTGCGCTATTTGTAACATTTAATAAATATAGAATTTCAATTATGTAATATTTACACAATCTGAAAATCAGTCAAGATAGGAGAAAGTTCATTTAAAATATCAATAACTAAACTCACTCGTATCATTTACACTTGAAATAGTCCTCTATCACTGTTCAGCTGGAATGGAGTCTCATACTCCTAATCAGTTTTCAGTTCTTTAACATTTCACCCCAATGGGGTCAATGTACAGATATACAAACAACAAAACAGGATACAAAAAACTAGGCTAACGGTTAAGCCGTTTTCGTACAATTTTTTTTTACAAAATTTCTCACTGTAACCTTCTCATTCCTATCACTGCTACCATGTTTAGGCCATCCGGAGAATCTACTTTCTACTCCTTTATATGCCTATTTCCTAATATAATACAAAACCTTATTGATAACACCCTTTTTGTACTTTGGTGCAAGTTTGGCGGTATAGTACTTACTTATGTCCAATATAGGATACGTTTTCACTAATACTTTCTGGCCTTCAGCCAACCGGGCTGGTCTTCGTCGAAGATTATAATGTTGGGCATTGTTTTCTTGGACCTGACGCAGTTGACTTTGGACATCTTCCATGATCATTTTGAGCTTCTCGTCGTTCCTAGTTATGATCTCTGGCCCATCACAAAACAACATTTTGGGAGGCGTGGCTGACTAACTCGCGGCCAAAGTTTAGAAGGACTGGAGGGTACCAAGTTGTCTGTCCTGAAAGCAAAGCCGAACTCCACGATATGTTTATCCCAGCATCGATGCTTATCTCTAACATAAGACGAAATCATTGTCTTGAGCATCCTGTTTATCCTCTCAGTAGGGTTGGCCTGGGGGTGATATGCTGGGTTATACCGACAAGCAGTGGCATATTTGCTCAGCATATTCTTGAATTTTTCGCTAGTGTACTGAGTGCCCATTGCCACAGTATACTACTTCAGATACATCAAACATTAGGAACACTTCGTTCTCTACGTGTTTTGTTACTTTCTGTGCAGTCGCTTGTTTTAAAGGGAAAAATAGGGTAAATTTGTTTAGGTAATCAGCTACTACCAGTAAATACCGATTCTGCTTCAAAGAAGGTGAAAATGGTCCCTTGAGGTCTGTGGAAATTACCTGCCAGGGTTTTGAAGGCACAGGAGTCATTCCCATCAATCCCGCAGGAGATTTTTGTTCCGGCTTCATAATTTGACACGTATGACAATTTTTCACAAACCTTGCGACGTCTCGGATCAGGCTCGGCCAGAAATAATGAAGAGCAATCCTCTTCTTCGTCTTGTTCACCCCCATATGTACTGCAGTCGGGTCCTCGTAGAATTGTTTGAGAACTGCTTCTCTTTGATTCTTTGCTACCACAAGATTCCATTGATTGTCGCCAACTTTTAAGGGATAAGACTCAAACACATGCTTGATGAGGCGGCCTTCAGCAATCCGCCCACTCTTCCGGCTTATCCGTGATTCTGCGCTTCATATTCTGGTGCCATGGATATGCTTCCTCACCATTAATGATAACTGCTGCTAGAGCAGGGTTGGGGTCTGGAGAAACCTGATCTATTGTACGAGATAAAGCATCAGCTGCCATGTGTTCTTTCCCTGGTCGGCGCTGTTTCCGGTAATAATTCTGAAGCTGCAGCGATTACCGAGCTAATCGACCAGAAGCATCTTGCAGATCATGAAGCCACATCAGAAAGTGATGATCCGTGATCACGGCAAGTTTAGTGCCTTCGATATAGGGTCTAAACTTTTCGATGGCCCAAATCACTGCTAAACATTCCAACTCTGTTGCGGAGAGTTTTTGTTTGGTCTGGGTTAGGGCTCTGCTACCATACGCGATAATCTCTTCTCCATCAAGCTCTTGAGACAAAATTGCTCCTAATCCAACGGAGGAGGCATCTGTCTGAACTATAAACGTCTTCGTAAATTCTGCGCATGCCAATACAGGCGCTTCCACCTACTTCATTTTAATATCTGAGAAGGCGTCTTCTTGTTCCTGGGCCCAGCTCAACTTCTGACCCTTACACAGAAGATGCGTTAGTGGCGTCATCCTAGAGGCAAAATGTGGAATAAACCTTCTATACCATGAAGCTAACCCTGTGAACGCCCGAATTTGACGTATTGTCTTCGGACGGAGGTAGTTAAGGATACTAGCTACCTTTTCCGGGCCAACTCTTAATCCATTTCTATCCAATAGGTACCCAAGATACCTTAGCTCCTCTCGAGCGAACTTACATTTTTCTCGATTCAAAGTTAGACCAGCGTTGTTGATACGCTCCAAGACCTTTTTAAGGGTTTCGATGTGGAAAGAAAAGTCTGGTGTCACCACGACAACATCGTCCAAATAAACAAAAACAGATGGTTCCAGCTCAGGCCCTAGCACCTGATCTATCAGTCTTTGCCAATTTGCGGGTGCGTTGTGTAGGCCAAAGGGCATACTGTTAAATTGGAACAGTCCTCGACCAGGTACAATAAACGCTGTCTTTTCTTTGCTTTCTTCTGAAGGACCAATCTGCCAATACGCTAATTTCAAATCTAGAATACTAAGATACTTTACATTTCTCAGGCGATCAAATATAGTGGACAAATAGGATTAGGGATACGCGGCTTTCTTTGATACTGCATTGAGGCGTCTGAAGTCTTCGCAGAACCTGTATGATTTGTCCGGTTTCCTATCCATCACAGCAGGTGATAACCATGGACTGCTACTTTTCTCGACGACACCCATCGCAATCATCTCATCCAATTGTTGTTGCATTTCGCTGAGGACTGCAGGTGAAACTGGGTAATATCGTCGTTTTATTGGTGGGTGGTCTCCTGTATCGATTGTATGGGCGTTGTTCTTTACAAATCCAATCTTTGGTTCTTTCTGATTGAGGTACTGATGGAGAAGTTGAAGCTGTTCTCTTTCGACCACCGTCAGACACTACTCTGAAACCAGATAACTTGCAACAAGACAGTTCCGTAATCAGCAGGATCCTTGAATATCCAAACATTGTCTGTGAAATTGGGAACGACACCCATCGACTTCCAAAAATCTACTCCCAGGATCAAGGGAATAGTAAGATCAGGAGCCACCAATGTCGTAATTACCCTAATTCTATTTTCTAATTTAAAGGGTATGGCTACCTCAAACAGAGCATCCTTGACCATTCGAGACCACAATCTCTCCTACATTAGATTTTCTCATCTCTAGTCGGCCTTTGACAAGTTCCCATCGAGGTCCACCCACAATCGTTCGGGAAGCGCCTGAATTTAATAATCCCATCATAGAACGGTCAAAGATTTTCACAGGCAGGTGTGGTCGCTGATCCAGAGAACCAGGTCTGCAGAGTTTGTAGTTCCCAGCACATGGCTTAAATGTAGCCAGTATTTCTTCTTTGACGTCATCAGAATACCCCAGATGTGGAAGAGAGGTATGGGGCAAGACTAATTCCCCTCTGCCTCGCCGTTTCCCTTCCTCATGGGCTTATTTGCCCTTCGAGTCCTGCATTGTTCACATTCATAAATGTTTACTCCTGTTTCGCCGCAACCATTACAAAACATGGAGACTCCTTACAATCACGGAAACGGTGACCTTGTTCATTGCAATTCCAACAGACAGCGTTGCAAACTTTTACTTGATTATTTGAACGATTCTGTTGTTCAATTGCATTTACTTCCGCTGCCGAGGGTTCCTCCAAAGAAGTATCCGTATCGAGAGCAGTAGCTATATCTTTGAGGCGATCTCCATAGTATCCTAAATCAATTTCTAATAGTCCGCGTGATGGCGGTTCTCTGAATCTGATGGCGAGCACTCTTCCCAAAGACAACTCCCCAAGTGTTTCTTCGAGCTCATCTAAATTTTCGTGCCGCGTTAGGCCAAGAAGCGCCAGGGTACTCAGGTCTTAAATTTATTTCGATTATGACCATCTGTTCCCTCTCGATCATTGCTGTTGACAGCCGTCCCATCAGCGGTCTTATCTTTGCAATAAATACAGCTGATGGCTCACTAGCTCCCTGCGTACGCTGGAGGATCTCGTTCATCAATATCCGGTCGTAAACAGGGTCCCTGAATGCCTGCTTAAGCCGACTGACTGCCGCACTCCAATCAGAAAACCTATGTCGGTTCGTACGGAACCAAACCAGTGCCTAGCCGGTTAAAAGATCTGCAACTCGAAATAACTCTTCTTGGCTGATCCCTTTTGCCAGTCTTCGCTCCTCTACTTCTTCCAAAAAAGCACCTCAAGATGGGCCCCACGAATCGCCTGAAAATCGCAAACCCCATTTATAAGCCTTTATATCTTTAACTGTTGACTTGGGATCTTCGGTCCGAGGCATAACAATAGAATCGACTGTGGTAACGGTTGGTAGTGTGATCGTCGGTTTTTTCTTCCACAGTTCCGCAATGAAAAATGTAACCCGATCCCTCTGCACGTACTACTTTTTGGTTAGATAACTGATTTGTTGTGCTATCCAGTGGAGGGGGAGTTGGCTCAACTACACCTGTCTAAATAAATGTAAAATATTCTTAAAATTTTATTTAGTAATAATTCACCAATAGAAAAACATTTAATCTAACTTTGTACCATTTAATAAATATAGAATTCAATTCTGTAATATTTACACAATCTGAAAATCAGTCATTATAGGAGAAAATTCTTTTAAAATAAGCTATAACAAATATCAATAACTAAACTCACTCGTATCATTTACACTTGAAATAGTCCTCTATCACTGTTCAGCTGGAATGGATTCTCATAGTCCTAATCAGTTTTCAGCTCTTTAACATCCCACCCCAATGGGTTCAATATACAGAATAAAGATGCAAAACACTAGGCCAACGGTTAAGCCGTTATCGTAAAAATTTTTTTTTTACAAAACTTCTCACTGTAACCTTCCCATTTCTATCACATGTGTTCACTAATTGTCTACCGTGAAACATCCTTTCTGATGACTTTTCCTGCCACCCAAGGTTCAAGTCTGTCTTGGGATTTCTTCTTCATCCAGACCACTTGGCCAATAAAGAGCACGGGCAGTGTTTTGGTCCCGCGGTCATATTGGGTTTTATAATAAGCCTTCTTCTTGTCCCATTGTGGGACTATACCCTCTAGAAGCTTAGGGTTCAAGAGTTTCAGGCTGAAGGGTAGACACGTTAAAAGTAGTGCTTTCTGAAAGTCGATTTTGTCCTCGCAAATTTTCTTCAGCAAATTTTTAAATTTTTTGACTGCAGATTCAACCTTCCTGTTTGCCTGATGGTGATACGGCGAAGACAGCATCAACCAAAATTGCTACTCCTTGGCAAAATCCTGAAAATTTTGGGCCGTGAGGTGAGCGCCACTGTCTGAGACTACCGTTTCAGGCACACCAGCAAACCAGATTGGACTTAATTATGGCATTATATGCATTTTAACACTTTTTTAAATATGTATATGGTTATTTATTAGAATTTAAAAAAAATAATATATTTAACAGTGTGCTATGTTGTAAATTAAACTAAATAAGGGCCTTTTACAGAGATGCCTGAGGATGGCTTATAGGCCAAAAATTTGCATCTAAATAAATGAACTTGGTGTAATAGTAACAGCGTGAATATTAAAAAAAAGTAATTAGGTAAAACAGAGCCATGTCGAAGAGTTGCTTTGTATGAGATGATGTAAAGTTGTAAAAGCGCGAAGAAAAAAACTTGAGGCATATGAAGGAGGAAGGAAGACGTGCTAAACCAATCACAGTTCTCAAATGATTATTGTGCCCATTGACTCATCATCTGGAGAAAAGTTCAGGATATATTGGATCTACCAGGTCCTTCAGCGAACATACCAACTCCTCCTCATCAGAGTTTTTCAGGAGTTGGTGTATTTTCGTGAAAAACTCCAGACAAGCCGGAAAATGAATCAAGAGAAGTCGTTGAATGAATCTGTTGGTTGGGTGGATCTCGGTGATGGCTTATGGATACTCAAAGGCGCGAAGTCATTGAAATGATTAAAGAAAATATTCAGTACCTCTGTAGAAGACTAAATAAAGACTGGGAGTGAAAAAATCTCTTGAAGCTAACGTTGACATTAGAGTGGCTAAGAGGATTTAATAGAAATAATAAGATAAACCAGGAATTATTCACATTCGGATCGCAGCCCTACACTTTGATGTTGTAGTCTTTTAATGCACTTCTGAAAAACTATAGATACAGAGTTGGTAATTGCTACATAAATTAAGTAGTGCGTTAATTTTGTCCTCCAGTAAATTTTTTAAATTTATTAGTTAGTGATAACTGAAACACGATTATAAAGAGCCCATTGAATCGTGGCTAATATTCATTGGAAGAAATCTAGAAGGTAAAATTAAAATCAGACCAGAAACGCTACACCATGCTAAATGGATTGTACAAGCGATTTATTTATTGAAATTGTTTTTAGTGAACTTGGAAATGTCAAAAGTAAATAGACCCACGATTTTTTGCTTGTTTTTGGTATAATTATATTTAGATGCTTATGAAAATACACATGATTAAGAATTCTGAATAAGAGAATCTTGGGATGGAAAGAAGATACATTTAGGCAAGATTTTAATTTTTAAAACCATTAATTCAGTACTTCGTGATTTATCTAATCATGATTTAAAATCTTTTTTAAAATGGCCTTGATTATTAACTAAAATGCCTAGAAAAGTTTATGCCGGTATTTTTTCTTGTTATTTTTTTTCATAAAAGATATAGATGCCTCAATTCAGAAAAATGTTTGATATTTCTTAAGAAATAGGGAATAAACATAGACCTTTTAAATGCACCCCAGTCAAATAACTCCAAGATGGCGGAAAAGATGGAAAGAATAAAAGGCAAGCTGAATTTCTTATATGTTTTTGACCTCATTAAAACATACATCTCCTACAAAGTCCCCAAGAATCCTAGCCGCGGAACATGTTCAAAATGGCTCCTGAAGTAGCGGCGGAGAATAATTTTTATAAACGCTATAACGTTATCAGTCATAGAGAAGCATAATTAAATTATTTACAAACTTTACTTGAACCATTTTTACGCTTAAAACCTCGCTTAGGTGAAAATTGAAAATAACCGTCGAAAATTTGTTTTCATGATTTTTAAATTGGGATTTTAAATGGGAAGAAATAAATATAATTCAAAATACCCTGAAATAAATATTATAGCACTATCCATGAAGTCACTATTTCATTGGTTATTTTTAACAAAACTCCCAAATCCGGCTTAAAAATCGGATTTCAACGCGCGGCCAGTCTGGCTCCAGCCCTCATTCCATTCCTATCATTTCCATTAAAATTGTATTAGTTATCCTATTATATATTTCTTTAATTTATTTCTAATAAAAAATAATAATATTCCTAAGGATGTTATATCTTCTATGCCCAAAATCAATTCACAATTAAAATTTCAGTTACTAATAAAACATTACCATATTTAATTTATTATTCATCCTAAATGAAAAAATGATGGAAACCAAATTAAAATTTAAAAAAATAAATAAATAAACTATTTAGAATTAGTGAAAAAATAAAATTTGGATAAATCGTTTGTTTGCAATCGTTGAAAAGTTCCACCTTTTTATCTAAGATTTAGGATTCTCGAAAAACAATTAATAATTTCCTAAAAGGGAGAGTAAAATATGAAGTATTCATTCGGTTTAGTCAAGTAACAGTTTGTAGGTTGAAAAATTAATTCAACAATTTGATTTACATGTAATGAAGTAGTAATTCCTAACTTTAGCGTATAAATGGGAGAGAAAGGTATAAATGTAGTGAAGTTCGTTGTGACGATATATGGAAAATTTGGTGCTGTAAGTACTCCACAATTAGTATATTGATTGCAGGAAAGAATATATTCGCGCCTTATCTATTTTATAAAAAACTAAGAGGGGAAAAAATAGATGTAAATACAATACCACCAACGGCAGAGAATATGGAATCGTTCTGGAAGGGATTGTGGGAACAACCGGTATATTATGATGCAAACACCACCTGGTTGCCTGAAATAAAGCGTGAACTTAAAGAACAACCTTGATGGCTCCATTGGTGATCACAAAGGAGGATGTAACTGCTGCCGTTAAGAAAATGCATAACTGGAAGTGTCCAGGAAATGATAACTTACAAGCCTACTGGCTGAAACACTTCACTAGTCTTCATGGGAAGTTAGCGGAACCGTTCCAATCAATAACGGATGGATCGGCTGAAATACCTAATGAGTTTGCAGCGGGGATAACTTATATGATACCCAAGCCGGAAGGGCCTATTATTGGACCTAAGGACTTTAGACCTATTACATGTCTAAATACCACATATAAGCTCCTGACATCGATCATTGCTTTAAAAATAGATAATCATTAGGCGATTAATGAACTCTTAACCTCAGAGCAATTGGGATGCAGGAAAGGAGCTAGAGGTTGCAAGGAGCTATTATTGATGGACACATTTATTGCAAATCAAGTTTGCAAAAAAAATGCGAAACTTATCAATGGCTTGGACTGAATATAAAAAAGCGTATGTCACCGTACCTTACAGTTGGTTAGTTCAAGTCCTTGAATTATATAAAATTCGCCCTGACGTAATAAACATCCTAAACAAACTCATGGAATTATGGAGCACTAAAATGATAGTAGGCAGAGGCAGCTCAGGTTATAATACTGGAATGATAAAAATTTGTCAGGGAATTTACCAAGGAGATTCACTCAGTCATCTATGGTTTTTGCTTAGCTTTGGCACCATTAAGTCATATCCTCCGCAGCAGTAACATTGGTTACCAATTGAAAATAGGGGATAACAGATCCATCGTCAGCCATAGTCTTTACATGGACGACCTGAAGTTATATGTATACTTTTGTATACAATTTACAAGTAAATTGTATACTTTTTAATTAGAAAACTATTCAGCCTACCGCAATATACACAAATATTCGTCATTCACTTGGAAACCGGTTTAGAGCCTCTTTTTCTCTACACATTAAATATACATCATAATTATATATCAAAGGTATTAAGTATGAAAGAAGATAGATCACCAAAATATTTAGCAAATGAGATTGCTCAAAATAAAGTGTTTTGGTTCAAGGATTTAATTCAACTGGCAAAAAGCTATAATATGGAACATGAGGTTAACCTTGAGAATATTGGAGATATGAAAAATGTCTTGCAGAACAAAGCCACAATATAAATACCATAGAAAAGAAAAACAAGTCTATCAAATTTAATTTATATAAACAGGTATCTCACAACTTAGGGAAAAATGATTATTTATTCAGGAACAGAAAAATAAGTGATATCAAGTGGATATTTAAGGCAAGAGGAGAACTATTGAACTTAAATTATAAAATATACAATGAGGTCATTAATATAAATAGCAAATAGAGTAGGAGACAAAGAGGAACCCTGAGGGACACCAGAGTCTTGGAAGGAGGTTGACCTGGAACGACTACATACTGCATCCGATCTGAGAGATCTTTATAGTGTGGAAGATGACAACCGTTTTATTAATTGAGGAGTTTTCTATCAAAAGTTTATATATCCACTTTACAACAATTTTCAGGAAAGAAAAAGACGTGTAGTACGAACATTTTTCCATTTTTCGAAACAGTGGTTGTTCCATGTTGTTGAACAGAATTTTATTTTTAGTTTACTTTGAATAATTTACAAAACTATCTTGATTATATTACCTTTTGGTTGAAAAGGATGGATATGTTGAGTTTTGAAAGAAAAGGAAAAACTTAAACATTTTCGTTTATCTTATTTTCACTTCCATGTTTCTATCAGTCGAGCTTAAATAAAAAACTAAGTTTCATTCGCTTTTCCTCTTATATTCTGTGAACATTTTCCGACTTTTCATTCATCATTTCTATATCTTGTGAACGGCTGAATGAATTTTAGCGGTTCAAACAATTTTCCGACTATTTAGGGGCAAAATAAAAAGTAAATTGAATGTAAACGTTTTCTGACTTTTCATTTGCTTTTCCTCGGTAACGTGGAATGGATTTTCGCGGTTCAAACGATTTTCCGACTATTTAGAGCTATGCTAAAAAGAAAATAATTGTTAAAATTTTATAGCCTTAAAATGAAACGAGAGTGAAAATTTTCCGACTTTTCTTTCGCTTTTTTTCTGATATCTATTTTGACCTACGGACTAGAACTGTGGGGGACAGTTAATAGCCCAATATATATTGATACATCCCAGCGTGCATTAATAGGTGGCAAAAGATGTTTTTTTTAGGATTGTTTGATATGGTAAGAGGAGCCTGAGTACTGACAAGTACTGGTTCTTGTTTTAATGACAACATATACCTTCGAATATTATCCTCGAGATATCACAACTTTGCTCCCTTTTTTCAGAAGGTTATTAAGGGGTATTAAATATCCCGTTATCTCCGGGACGAACCGTCGATAATAATTCAGCGTTCCCAGCAACCTCCTTATTCCCTTCACGTCCGTTGGGATTGCCATCTTTCGTAAAGCTTAAAATTTTCGCGCATCGGGTCGTACTCCTTCCTTCGATATCGTATGCCCCAGGAAGTTGACCTGGTTTTGCTCCAGAATAGATTTCTCTGCTGACAACTTTAGTCAGAATCGTCTCAGCCAGTCGAAGACGCATCTTCAATCCTCTATATGTTGTGCTTCATTCTTACTAAAAACCAACAGGTCATCCATGTAAACCTGGCAGACTGATTCGTCCAGTCCCCGCAAAAACTCGTCCATGAGTCTCTGGAACGTTATAGGCGCGTTTTTCAACCCAAACGGCATCCGGGTAAATTCAAAATGACCCCTCTCGAATGTAAACGCCGTCTTATGCTGGTCCGTAGGGTGCATCTTTATTTGGTGGTACCCTGCTTTCAAGTCCAGCGTGGTAAACACGGCCGCTCCTCCTAGCCTCTCCAAGATATCTTCGAACCTCGGTATTGGGTATTTCTCGTCCAGTGTGTTCTCGTTTAATTTCCTAAAATCTACCACGACCCTATACCTCCTGCTTCCCGTTTTTCGGACTCTTTTTCTTCACTACCCATAGGGGGCTATTGTATGGCGACGTGCTGTCAGTAATAATACTTTGTTTCTTCAAACTCTCCAGTTCTTCCCGAATATGTTGCCGTAGAGCTTGCGGGTATCTTCCCTCCTTGACATACGTCATCCTATCCTGTTTCAACGGAATTTCGTGTACCGTTTCCGCCGTTACACTCAATATCTCTCCCTCTTGAAAAAAAACATCCGAGTACTCACTTCGTAACGCCTGTTTCCTGTCTTCCTGGTTGATTGCCCCGACTCTAATTTTGTCCTTTTTCGGAACCCTCTTACACCTATACTTCTTCCTTCCTATCCTAATAATCCCTTGCCCGTCCTTATTTCTTATCCGCGCCCCCATTTTCCCCAACAGGTCGCACCCGATTATCCCCCCATATTCCCGAGGCATATTCTCCACTGCGTGCACCCTCAGTCTTCCTCTCTCGGTTCCCCATCTGTTCAAATCTATCCCCACTTCTCCTTCTACCTTACATGGACCATTCAAGGTGATTAATCTACATCCATATACCTGTACCTGGGGTATCCTCTCTCCTTCACACAACGCCTCTATCGCACTCCGACACATTTTCGTGTTTGAACTGCCTGTATCCACCAAGCATCGTACTCCACTCGTGACTATGATAATAGGCAACCCACCACACTCATTATCTATATTATTCACTACCGCGTGGTTACCTCTCGGCTCGCACTTTCCTCATCCGTTGTCTCTCGCTATCCTCTCCTCCGTTGCTCTTCGTCCTCCGCTCCTTCTGCCGCTCCTTCCTCCTATAGCTCCTCTGTTTCCTGGTTCGATCTCCTCTTCTTCTGTATCCGAGGTTTCCGATGACCCTATCGACTCTGACGGTGGTCTGCTCCTCTTCCACATTCTTTGCGCATTCACCTCCATGGGTTCCACCCGATTCGCTTCTCCGCATCTGCTCATGTAGGGACACTGCATAGTAATGTGTCCTTCGGTGCCGTATTCGAAACATCTTTCCGGGGCCACACTACCAGATGTCCCGCCTTCCCGCATCCATGACACTTCCTTTCTTCCCTTTTCCAGCTCCTCTTCTCCGTTCCTTGTCTCCTTTCTCGTGCCATCGTCCTCTCCCGTCCACCGAACTCCGTCTCTCTTCTTCTTCCTATATCTGGCCTATGCTTGTTCCTACCTGTCTCGAGTAGGAACAAGCCTATCTCCGCATCCCATTTCCGCTTCCTCTCCGGATCTGGCCTCTTCGTCCCTGGCACTAACGTCTACCATCTCTTGGGCACATTCGATGAACGTTTTGTCTCTCGACAGCCCCTCCTTCTTTCCCGTGTCTCTCGGTAGCTGCACTTTAAGTATGGTCGGCAAAAACGCCATCCTGCCCTCCACCTCGGCTGCGTTCAGGGTTTCCCTCATCCTTGTTATATCGGGCTTATAGCGTTCCCACATACTGCCCATTTGTCTGGTGAGGTTTTTTCGTTTCCCTGAACATCCGAAAAATGTCCTCTTCTGGGGCCCACCGGCCTCCCCCAAATGCTTTATTCAGTCTGTCTTTCACTATGATCGATGGTGTATCTTCATCCGCCAGAATTAGATTCAATTTGTTCCTTTTGACTCGACATACCAACGCTGTTCTCAATGCGTTTTCATCTATCGGGTATATTAGGTCTTCCGCCACCTTTGCCTCTATGCGTGTCATCACACGGTCGCCTCCCTTGAGAAAATGATTCAGTTCTCTTCTCCGTTCTCCGTTGAATCTTTCTAGATCCTGCGAGGTCGCCGTCTTTAACTTTAGCTATTCCAGGGCGTTCGTTTGTGCTGCTGCTAAGTTCGCGTGCGCCGCCGCTATGGTTTCCGTTGGCAGCGCTGGGATGTCCTGTGGCAGTATTAAGGTTGTGACCTTCTCACTTGTTCCGGTCAATCAAGAAAAAAACAGACGCGAACAGCGAAAAAACAACAACAAAAACACTAAGAGAGAAAAAAAAACGAAAAAAACAACAACTCTCTACTCTGAGTATAGCCTCCCGGGTTTCGGCACCACTTATGTTCGTTCCGGTGACTGGAAATAAAAAAAAGGAAATAAGGGAACGAAATGGCACACACGATTGTTGAGCAAAGACTGGCTTTATTGCCTTTAGTAATCCTCTATATATAGTCTTAGAGTGTTTTTATATCTTATGGCTAGGATTAAGTTGTATACAGTTACACTGTGTACTTTAACTTATATATATATATATATATATATATATATATATATATATATATATATATATATATATTTTATTATTTTATTTATTTATTTTTTTCTGTTGGCACTATAGACCATGTACATGTCTGGCCGCGCGAAGTGGTCTTCTTCATTTTATCGCTTGCGTTAGCTCAGACAGCCTGGAGTGGGTGACCCAACCTCACGTTGCTGCCAACAATGGTTTCCAGGATGCAGCGGCAGGCTGCCATTGCTCCATAGCCAGTCCCTTTGGGGCCAATTGGGCAGTGTCCTTCCCATCGACTCTCTCGGGTTCAAGGATAGTGACTCACTATTCGACTTCTGAAAACATACTGATTTATTCTCTCTCATAATCCTCCTTATATATCCTCTACAATGTTGATGTTTGGTATTCATGGTATTAGAAATAAAACTATCCTACTACCACTCATAACTCCCCCCTGCCAGTTTCCGAACAGTCCTCGGAAACTCTTACATAAAGAAGAAAGAAAGAAAAAGAAAAATCTTATAAACTAACATAATAACAGAAATAAACAGTAACAACTTAAAAATAAAAATAATAAAAAAATCTTATAAGCTACCACAATAACAGAAAATAAATACTCGCACCTTTGAAAATTCTAATGATTATGTACAAAAAAAACAAAAAAAAATTTTTATCCATCACTACGATATATATACAATAATAGTAATACAGAAAATCGACCTAATGTCGTCAGAATTATACATACATTAGAATATAAATATAACAATACAAGTAAAAAAAAATTATTACATCTATCATTTACAAAATTGCAAAATGTAAAGCAAAATGTTCCCAAGGGAGGATACTCCAGTACATTACCCGACCGGCGATTCCGGTGCTGGTATCTTTAATTGTTCAATATGGACTGTCCTCCGCTTGTGCGGTTTGGTAATACCCTCAATCGTAACCACGTTATGCTCTCGGATAACGATCACTCTGAATGGTCCTTCATATCGCGATAGCTCTTTCCCTCTGTTCGACCCAATTTTTCGGTATACGATTGTTCCGATTTTCACTCCCCCCATCACGTCCCGCACCGACAAATTCTCCCGCGTTACCCTCTTGCTTTTCTCGGCTCGTAACTTACTTCGGACCTTTTTCCACATAGTTCGCATTTCCATGCGGTTTGCCACCATCTGCCTCTCGTCCTCCGTCACACCTCTAAAATCTCTCCGATGCTCCCTCAGACCGAAGAGTATCTCAAACGGTGAGAATCCCGTGGCTGCATGGATAGAATGGTTATAAGCGACGATGGCCTTGGCCATGGCAATGTCCGGTTCCAGCCCCTTCTCTCCTTGGTATACCCGCAGATGCTCGCTTAGGGTACTATGAAGGCGCTCAATACATCCTCTGCTTTTAGGGTGTCCGGGCGTGTTGAGATGCCATATTGCGTCTAGGATGCGCATCTCCTCCCGAATGGCTGCGTTGTCGAACTCTCGACCGCCGTCCGAAGAAATTCTTCCTGGGACCCCGTAAAATTCGAACCATCGCTGCAATGCTCCCAGTACCGCGTCTGCTGATCTTTCCTGCATTTGGTATGCCATAGCGGCTTTGCTAAATAGATCCACCATCGTCACCCATTTGTATCCTCTCCAAGTGAATGTATCGATCTGGACATCTATGAGGGGTGCTTCTGCGGTGGCTGTTTTCCTGTATGGCTTTTGGTGGGTGTCGATCATATTTTGTGCGTAGGCATACTTCACAGGTCCCGATGATCTCGCTTACTGTCTTTTTCATACCCCACCAGAAGTATCTTCGTCGTAATGCGACCAAAGTTTCAGAGATCCCGCGGTGGTTCGTTTTTCCTTGGTGGTATGCTAAGGTCACTTCTTTTTGGCGTTCCACCTTTCGGATTGTCTCAACCATCCGCTTACAGCGAATGAAACTGCGGTCTACACCAATCCTTTCCGACCTCCATACCCTTTGAATCTTTTCCCAAATGGTGACGTTCCCCACGTAGATATGATGCATTTTTCCCGGCTTTGATGCATCTTTTAGGACCGTACAGATTTGGTCATCCCCGATCCCAGGTTGAGACCAGACCGTAGTAACATAGGTCGTTCCATATTTCGCAAAATCGATCTTTAACAGCCCCGATGTTCGTGTCTTCCAGATGACCTGACGCCTCTTGTCGTTAATAATGTCATCTATTTCCTGCAAACTGTCGGGTCTGTCTGCTGTCGAACTCTTTTTTTTTTATTTTTTATTTTTTTTATTCCCCCTTCCCGACCTTTCGGTCATACGGGTTCGTGGCGGCAGTGGGGTATTACGCTGGGGTAAGCGTATGCCACTACCACCAATAAGCTACTCATGTATTTAATATCTTATTTTACAATTTTACTTGGGGATAATATATTTCTGGGGACAATGAATCCTGCTACTATGGTGCAGCCCGGTGCGCGTACACACCTTAGGGCTGCACCTTATTATCCGCTACTGTGGAGCACCCGGTGCGCGGTTGCGTACCTTAGGGCTGCACCTTATCCTCTGCCCGGCGGCGTGGCTAGCCATCCTGGCGCTCTCCATCTGTCCGGATCCGCCCGGATACCGGTCCAGCCCTCCTGGTCCACTGCATCCGTCCGGATCCTGTCTCAAGCTGCATCCGTCCGGAAGCTGGTCCAGCCTTCCCGGTCCGCTGCATCCGTCCGGATCCCATCTCCTCAAGGGTGCATCAACCATCATGAGGCTCGCCGAAGTCGGGTGGTCTGGCCCTTCCCAAGGTAAAGTGCTCAGGGCCCACCACCTCCTTCCACCCGTACACGAAGTCCTTGAAGAAAGGGTACACCTGTTCCTCCATCAGACGGGGGAAGTCCGACTCGGCGAGGGCGAAGATCCCGGTACTTCTCGACAACCTGGCTCGGTGTCCTTCTACTGCGGTGCAGGACACGATCACGTGCTCTGCAGTCTCAGGGACTCCACAGGTGGGGCACCGGGGGTCTATGTCCTTTCCATGTTCCTGTAGTTTCCCCCGGAAACCTCCATGCCCTGTCAGCATCTGCGAGACCCAGTAATCAGGGAGGACCCATCTTGCCTTCAGCCTTTCTTGGACGGTGGGGAAGAACTTCCTTAGGGTAGCTCCCTTCTGACTCCCTACCCACCGTCCATTCCACTCCTCGATGGTATCCTCCCTCAATATCTTCTTCCATTGGTTGGGGTTCTCGCCGATACTGGTACGGAGTCCCTCCGGTAGCGCGTCGAGCCCCTGCCTCTTCACATTATACTTTATTCTGTCCTCCTTGAGGACGAGGTCTAGGGGCATCGCTCCGGCTAGCACCTGCACCGCCTCATGCGACACCGTTCTGTATGTCTTAGTGACCCTAAGCAGAGCCAGTCTCTGGATCGTCGCCAGTCTCTTCCTCTGCAACTGCGTGAGGTGTTGGCTCCATGCTGGGGATGCGTACCTCAAGATACCCATGACCACACCCTTGTAAATGGTCATTGTAGCTGGGTATCTGATGCCCCAGAACGCACCCCCAATCCTGTACAAGCCATTTATAGACCGGGTCACCCTATCCTTCAGGTAGTCTAGGTGAGGGGTGACGTCGAATCTTCTCCTCATCTTCACTCCTAAATACGTCACCTCCTCACCCATCCTCACTCTCTGGCCATCTATCTCCAATATGATAGTGCTGTCGAACTCTCGTCCGATGGTGTATCATGTGTCCCCATTACTTCACCCCCTTCTCTCTCCGGTGTCCATTCGCTGAGGAACTGACGCACATCCCTCGACGATTCCCCTACTTCTTCCACGGCGTTCACTATGATTGCGCGCGACAACCAGCCGGCCACTACATTTTCCTTTCCTGGCTTATATATCACCTCCATATTATATTGTGCCAAAAACTCCTTCCACCGGACACTCTTGCTGATGTTTCTTTAAGTTTTCCTACCCATTGAAGTGGCCGATGGTCGGTATGTACGCGGAACTTCCGCCCGAAGATGTAAGGCCGGAAATGCTCTATTGCCCATACAATGGCTAGGAGTTCTCTTTCCAGGGCGCTGTACCTAGTTTCTGCGTCAGTCAGACGTCTGCTGGCATACGCTATCGGACGCTCGCACTCATCCTCGCCTTGTGACAGCACCGCCCCCAACGCGTATTCACTTGCATCCGTCGTTAGTGCGAAAGGCTTCTGGAAGTTGCGGAATGCAAGTACGGGTTCTGCTTGAAGACTTTCCATGCATTTCCGGATGTTATTTTCCATGACCGGCGTCACTACAAGTCGAGTTCCCTTTTTGAGCAGGTTGTTAATAGGAACAAGGCGCTCCGCCATGTCCGGGACGAACCTACGATAGTAATTCAACGTCCCCAGTAGTCTCCGAATCCCTTTTACGTCCTTAGGAACCTGCATCCTCTTAATGGCATCCACTTTTGATGCGTCTGGTCTAACTCCTTCTTTAGAGAGAGTGTGGCCTAAAAAATTGATTTGTCCTTGCCCTAGCAGGGACTTTTCCTCCGACAGTTTTAGGCCGAATTGGCGCACCCTGTCAAACACTGTCCGCAAATGTTCGATGTGCTCTTCTTCTGATCTACTAAAAACTAGACGATCGTCCATGTATATTTGGCACATTTACTCATCGATCCCCCTCAGGAATTCATCCATGAGCCTCTGGAATATGATTGGGCATTCTTCAACCCGAACGGCATTCTGGTGAATTCGTAATGCCCTCTCTCAAACGTAAAGGCCGTCTTTGGTTGGTCACGGGGGTGCATCCTGATTTGGTTGTAACCGGCTTTGAGATCAAGGGTACTAAATATTTTCGCTCCGCTCAACCGATCTAAAATATCCTCGAAACGCGGGATGGGGTACTTCTCATCCACCGTATATTCGTTAAGCTTCCGATAATCGATGACCACCCTATATTTCTCCTCTCCGGCCACTGCCTTCTTCTTCACCGCCCACAGAGGACTGTTATATGGTGAGGTGCTGTCGATAATGATCCCCTGCCGCTTTAAGTCGTCTAATTCCTCCCTAATATGACGGCGCAGCGCTTCCGGATATCGCCTCTCCTTCACATATGAAACTCTTTCACTCTTTAGCGGGATTTCGTGGACAGTTTTCCCTGTTACTCCTAATATCTCTCCTTCTCGGAAGAATATATCCGCAAATTCCTTCTTCACCATCTCTCTCCAATCTGTTACCCTGTTTATGACCCCTATTCTAGCCTCCGTTCCCTTTAACGTCCCTGTGCATTTGTAGGTTTTTTCCCCTATTCGAATATCCCAGACTCCCCTTTTGTGTTTCACGCTCGCTCCGAACTGTCCTAGTAAATCACACCCTACAATCGCCTGGTATTCGCGGCTCATACTTTTTACAATGTGAACAGTTAAGGTCCCCTTCTTACCGGCCCATCTCCTGGTACCCAACTCCACTTCCCCATCTACCTCGCATGGGCCACCCAGAGTGATCAATATACATCCGCATTCACGCGTCTGGAGTGCCCTCTCTTTCCTATACATCTCTTTTATCGCTTTCCTGGTCAATATAGTATTAGAACTCCCCGTATCTATTAAACACTTCACTCCCCTCACCTCAATAATCGGCAACCCGCACTTATCATTAATAATGTTGTAACATACCTCGCTTATGGTGCGGTCGCCTCTCTGCGGACACTCCTCTCAGTAAGCCGCTGTCTTGCTACTCCCCGCTCCAGACCGCCTCTGCGCACCTTTTCGGCTCCCATGTCGTTCGCCTCTACTACTCCCTGGTTCTTCACCTTCCGTCTCCGACGTTCCCGATATCTCCGTCTCGTCGCTGGAGGAATCGCTTCTCCTCGCTGCTCCCGACCCTCTCCGCATCTTCTGCGTATTTACCTCCATGGGTTCAGGCTTTGGTAGTTGGCTCCTCCTGTATAAATACGGGCATTGCCGGACCATTTGCCCTTCTCCTCCACATTCAAAACACCTGGTGCGGGGACATTCGGCCACTAGATGTCCCGTTTTTCCACACCCGTGGCACTTCCTCTCCTCTCTTTTCCCACTTCTCCTCTCTGTTCCGGGTCGTCTATCTCGTGCTGCCGGTCTCTCCTTTTTATATCCCTCGGGATCTCTCCTTCTTCCCATGTCCCATCTCGGACGGTTCCGGCTAGCTTCCGGCCGACGGTAAGTGACCCTACTCCAGCCCGTCTCCGCAAACTCACTATATCTCGACTCCTCTTCTCTTGCGCTCGAGTCAACTATCTCCTGGGCACACTCCAGGAATGTTTTGTCTCTTGGCAATCCTTCCTTCCTTCCGGTTTCTCTGGCTAGCTGGACTTTCAGTATCCCGGACAGGAAATCCATTCTCGCCTCTACTTGCTCGGTCTCCATTATTTCGCGCAATTTTTCGGTAATTTGGTTGTACCGTGCCAATAGTACTGTCGCATATTGTCCATGTGATTGCCCTTGTTTTCGGAACTCCCTGAACATGTGGAGCATGTCTTCTTCTGGGGCCCATCGACCTCCCCCAAATGCCTTTTTTAACCTTTCTTTGACTGCATGGCAGTGTGTCTCTTCATCTGCCTGAATCAAGTTGAGGATGCTTCTTCTAACTCGACACACTAAGGCTGACGGCCTTAGCCTGACGGCATCTAATTCTTCTATATCTTTTGCCTCGGCCTGGACCTGGATATAGTACATGATCCTGTCCCCTCCTTTCAGGAAGTGGTTCAGCTCCCCAACTTCTCCGTCAAACCTCTCTAACTCACTAATTTCTCTCCTCAAATCGCTTGCATTACTCTTTTGTAATTTCATGCGTTCTAGGAGATTTGCCTCCCTTGCCGCAATGTCTGCACGCGCCAATGCTAATGTAGTCGTCGGCAGGATTGAAAAATCAAGGTTTGTTGGCCCTTGTGGTTCTAGCGGTGGTTGTGGTGTTGGTTGTGGTTGAGATTCCACCGTGAGTACCGCCGGTCTCAGGATATCGCTTAGTCCGGGCTCGGGCATTTTTCTTCTTTAGTGGACAAAGTAAAACACAAGAATACAAAAAAAAAAAATAATTTACCACAGTCCTTCTTTTTCTCTTCGTCCCGGGTTTCGGCACCAGTTAGGCGATGTGACACAAAAATAATAAAAAAAAGAATAAAAGGGTTGAAAATAAAACCCACTATTCGACTTCTGAAAACATACTGATTTATTCTCTCTCATAATCCTCCTTATATATCCTCTACAATGTTTATGTTTGGTATTCATGGTATTAGAAATAATACTATCCTACTACCACTCATAACTTATATATATATATATATATATATATATATATATATATATGTATATACAGCAATATAGTTTTGTGGTTTTCAGGAAAATTATAGTGAAAAATTGAAATAAAGTAGTTTTATTTACAATATAAGTGATCAAATTTAGCGTAGCAGAATTGAGCAGAATTATATAGATATATAAGCATAAATATTTACAATAATAATAAGAGAATATTTGTCAATAATTCATATAATTCTCAAACGTTTTGAATGTCAAGGTTCCTCATCCTCCGGAAATGCCTGTTCCTCCTCTTCAGCTCCGGTAATATTTTCTTCTTCCTCTCCTTATCCTTCCTTGTCCTCTACATCTCCCGCCTCAGTGACATCCCCGTTAATGTCATTCTCGATTTCAATTGGTGGGACATTGGAGCAAGATGTGCCCGAACAATTGTTGCTATTGTGGTTCACATGAGACCAGATTTTCGGCAGGTGTACTCACTATTGCAAACTTTTTTGTAACTGCAAAACACTAGTTGCAACAATGGCAGGGGTGCAGGTTCTTTTTTCATTTGGATGGGGGTGAGACCGAGGCTGTCCCGTTTCCACCCCCATTTTAACGGATCTAAGTTCTTGTCCAGCCAGCTCTGAACTTGAAAAAATGTCCTAAAACTGTGTTGGACACATTGTGGTAAACATTTTGACGAAGAGGTTGTATCTTAAGTCGTCAATTGCTTTCACAACTGAGGTCGCTTCAACACTATACACGGTCATCAGAATTTTCTCCCCTGCTCTACTGAGTTGGGCTGCTGAGGCAGTACTCTCGTAAAACAGACTTCTTTCAGGGCCGGGTTTTTTTCAATAATGGCACATTCCTTTGTTTTCCCATGGTCAAACGGAGACGACGTTGTGTCACAACCAGAGAATGCATGCGCAAAAAGAAGGATCATACTTATACGATTAGGTCTAGAAAAATGTTTGAGAAGATGTACATTATTTTTGTTGGAATTGGGAAGCCCTGACAGCACAACGAGCACATCAACATCCTCACTTACGATAACAACAATATCAAAACTGTTCGACTGTGAAAGAGTACATTACAATGAGTACATCGGCGTCCTCACTGCCTCTAATACTTTCATTGCGTCTTTTTCAAAATATGTTTTTAACATTTGAATTAGACGGCTCTAGTTAGATTCATTCCCCAAGAACTTCTCTTGGGAAACAATATGGAGTGTTCTCTCATCGAACATTATATTGGCTGAGGAATTTATTTTGGAACAATGAAGCCTTTCTGAGCTTTTCATATCTCGCTGTTTTGGATCACTTGGGTAGCCATCAAACATGATTATTACTTGTGATCCGCATTGCCTCTTGACATAGGTGAAGTACTTCATGTAGATAGAATCAAAAGATTCAGTCCTGTCCCATCAACTTTGTGAAGGAGTAAACCTCCATCCACCACAACCATCTTATTTTTCAACAACGACATCTGGATATCTGCATGCTTGAAAACTTTGTGTAGTAATGATTTGATTCCCCTTCCTAATCCCACTTCACTTAACAAAGATAAGGGATAAGGTGTAAGTTCATATGTAAAGTAGTGCTTTAGATCTTCGTCGGACTGTTAATTGACTAAACTAGATAAGGTATTAGCCAACCTGTCCTAACGCATTTAAGGTTAATTTAGTGCATTTATGTAGTGCCTAAATTAATTTACTCTGTTGTGCAGCGCCCTTCTATTCAACTCCAACTCTCTCACTCCGATATATCCGTCTCTCTCTTTCACTCCTCTAATATGACAAATGGGCATATTAATGTCATCATTTATATATATATATATATATATATATATATATATATATATATATATATATATATATATATATATTACATATATGTGTGTGTTCATGTCAATATATATAAATACATGTATGCACATCCTATTAAAACTTCTACAACATAGGTATAAATAGAATAGGCACCATAAACGATCATATAGAAGTGAAAATGAGCAAAATCCTGCATATTAAGATTTTTTGGAAAATTTCATCAAACTTCAAAGACCTGTAGGTAAGGGTTAAGATGATATAAAATATAAATATAAAGACATAAAATTATACCTGACCAGTGCATTTTGTAGATAATTTTGTCTACATTAATTATGGTAAGAATACAATTTTCTGTAGGATATGCAGTTTTTGAGTGCCAACATTTCGAGGTTTTTCGCCTACCAAAATTTCTTGCAAGGGCTTTCAAGGTCGCAACCTTTTAACCACTTCCTTCACTACATAGGCGATATGTTGTTAGGGTGAAAAAATAAAGAGCAAATCATTATCATAATATTAGTTTCTATTTTGTTTTGATATCTGCAAAGTTGCAATAGTTAGAGACATTTCCACAAAAATTGTTTTCAGCTGCGAAGCAAATTTTAAATGGCCGCAAAAAAAAAAAGACAGTATGTGCATAAAAAATATTTTAACCATAGTTTTGAACTCACCTAATGGTATAATATAATAATATTAAAAAATTATTCAAATCGGGTGATTTCAAATGGATTGATTGACCCATATGTATGTGAATTAGATCGTATAGTTTTATTGTCAAAAACATGTGCATAATTCATATTTATGAAAAATTATTTGAAATTCCTAATATATAGATTTACGTATATGTCAGAAAAGCGAACCCTAATAGGCTAATTACTCTTCTTGCAAAAATAGGAATTGGAATTTTTCGAAAATCTTCCTAAGTGGGGAACGGAAGGATAGGGATTAGGGGATGTAACCACCCTCCAAAATGTACGAAAAAAATATGATTTTCATACCCACCAACATAAACAAATATTTTTTAAATTTTTATCGATAATTTTTTATCCAATTTTCATGTATATCCTTAAAACTTACACACGATTTGGCAATTTAGGTGATTTACTTAAATCCCTCCCCACGAATAAAATGCTGTGCACACCGCAGCTTTCCCTATATTCTGTTTCTCATACGTATTTAAACTAAGAATTCAGTTCATTAGTATTTCTTCTATTGCATCTAGAAAACTTTTTTTTTATATTTTATCAACAAGTGGTGGTTTTGTAGCGATATGTTTCGTAAAACGAAGCAGTAATATAAAAAAAATTTTACACATCACTAAAATATATTTCTTGTATTTATACTGTTTGGAGAAAGTGATGAAAGTCATATGAAGATGTTGATGGTGATATTCAAAAATAAATTGCAAGAGACTTTGCATCAACAAATGTTCAATTAGCACAAACAAATATACTAATATTGAAGTGATGGTGATGGAATTAGGACCCAGAAACGTCATTAAGTTTCGGAAATGTGATTTAATTCAATGAAACAATTAATGACTGTTGGATTTCACCAATAAAGTTTTGAATTAATATATTTCATTAATATGAAGAATGTTTTATTTATCGATCATGACATCTCTTATCCGGAATAGATATATGATTCCGAATAAACAGGTTTGCACTGTAATTGATGAGTGGAAATGCAAAAGGATCTAAGTGCCTTTTTTCACATTTTTATTTGTTTGCAGACTGAAGGTCTCTGTGCCCAATTAATAATATTATAAATATAATTTTATTGCATATACAACCATAGCTAATCAGAAAAAAATTATTTTTAATAATTTCTTTAATATTATTCAAGTTTTAACTTGAGTTCTGACTAATTTTGCTAAATGCACTTAGACCCTTTTGCACTTCCACTCTTCAATTATTATTCACCCATCGCACGCAATACACAGGTATGAATAAGTAGAACAAATACACCGATTTTTCAACTTGATGGTTTCCTTAATTTTCTGATCATTATTTCCACTGATGAGTTGGTCGAGGTCTCGATGAATTATACTAAAAATATATCGTCCATTGAATACATATCGTCATAACTCAAAAATTCTATTATTTTAGAAATCGCCCTTACATGGATGGCATTCTAATAGGCTAAACTATGACGATTTTATGTAGTTCAAAGGAATGCAAATTATTATTAAAAAAAAAAAATATTACTAATTTTTCTATAACGATATATATATATATGGTTGTTATAGAAAAATTAGAAATTAAAAAAAAAAAAATATATATATATATATATATATATATATATATTCTTTATATTTTTTATTTTTGCATTTTCCTTTTATGGTAAGTAACCCCATAAAAGGATTGTCTATTAGAATCCACGCCCTTACAATTGTTTTATGCTCCTGCATTTATAGTTTTTTTAATACATTATGCAATACATAGATTCTTTGATATAAAATAAAATTATAGAAAGCAATAAAACTAGCAAATTAACAGCCTAATACAACGTTAGCTAACCTTGTAGAAATAATGTATCTTAACAGTAATATGCCTAACACTAAGAATGAATAACACAAAAAAATTCCTCAACTTATAGCAATATCGTATACATATATAGATTTCCAAGCCATATTCAATCTTTTCCAATACAAATTCAACCTTTTCCATTTCAAATTCAACTTCTTCCATTTCGAATTCAATTTTTTCGATTTCAATAAATCAAAATTAATCGTGTTTTTTTACTGTTATTTTAATACTCTATTATGTTTCTTAAATAACGTGGCTTCTTTTCATATATGTAGTATTCGTATCGATTTATTTTTTCTTTTCGCATTGAGATCCACTATTAGGTTATTGAAGCCCTTTTTATGAAAATACTATCAATTTTAAGATAATGCGGTCATGGACCGATTTAATATAATGCTTCGGATATCCTTCGTTATTAAGTTCCATTAGTATTAATTTATTTATGATAATCTCTTAGTTAGAAAGTTTCTTTCTACCATTGTATTCATTTTTATATTCACATTAAGTGATTTTAACTAAATATTTAAAATTAAATTAATCGCTGCGTGACCGCGCGATCTTAAAATCAATAGTATTTTCATAAATAGCGCCTCCAATAACCCAAGAATGGACCTCAGTAGCGAGTATATCTGAAAAGTAAAAATAAATCAATACGAATATTACATAAATGAAAACAAGCCAAGTTGTTTAAAAAACTAGGTAATTAAATTAACCGTACAAAACATAATAATGTAATGATGGTTTAAAATTATTTATCGCAAACGAAAAAGATTTAATTTGGCTTGGGAAAAGTTGAATTTGATTTGGAAAAGGTTGAATATAACTTGGAAATAGTTCGTATTTAATAATACAATGTTGCTTTGAACAAAAATTCCATAAACCGCATGAACAAAGCAATACAAGAGCGTTAAGACGGAGAATTTTTGAGATATAAATGCGTCATTATTTACGTAAAGATTAAAATAAAGTACATTCCAGCAGTTTAAATAACTCATAATTGTTTGTTTTTGGAAGTTACGACTTTGTTGTTTTATAGGAGAAATTGGTCAATTCCCACCTTAGCGTTCTTTAATTTCTCATTCAAGTCATGAGTAGAACTGCAAAAGCTCATAATGGTAAGAATGAATGAAATAAGTCCTTTTATAAAAACATGCCTGTTTCACAACATATTCGATAACATTTTGCTTATTTGTTCAAATTTACTTCCAGTAGTCATTTTTTAAATTTATACAACAGTTGGCTAGGATGGTTTCGGAATAATACAAGTTAACGAAAACTAAATTTTGATTTTCGTACTGTTGAAAGTGTCATTTTATTGTTAATGTACAGAAGTTATCAGACCACATTATCAGATCACATGATAGTGTTAGTCGGATTTAGTGACTTTTCAGGAGAGCGATTTCTAAGTTTATACTGCTGTGTAAAATTTGGATTTTGCGTTAAAAAAGTTAACTTTTTATGGTGGACTAATATGTTCAATACTCTTGGTTCACATAAATATTTGTTTAGAAAACTTAAAGCTGTATCAACCATTTTACCACGATATTGAAGATGTGAAATAATGCCCATCTTTGCCATACCCTTCCTGCTGATCCTCTTAGTGAGGCACTTATGGACAAAGAAAGCTCTTGCAAATGCACACCAAGGACAAGATCTCAACGTACTTACAACGTATTTGTTACAGCGTACTTGTTAGTCAAATTTACACTCATTCACAATTCTTACAGATATAGGTTCCGTCGGGCATTGGGAACGAAAACAAATGCTAAAATTTGGTAGTTTGATTGCAATATTGACAAACTAATATCGTTCTCCCGTCATGCCCTCCAATTTTTAAAACTATTGTCGTATTAGTTTACGACTTTAAAACAGATAATTGTTGGAGGATGGAAAACTATATTTTCTCTTATTCTGAGCTATTTTTCTAGTTCGACTATATTTTTTGCCAAAACCTAATGTTATGTGCTAGATTGAATTGCGCACTGCTAAATCCTAAGACATATAGAAAAATATTTTATAAAACATAAACAATTTTAATATATTTTATAAAACATATGAAATTATTCCGACACTTCAAACTATTGTAAAGAATTTGATTCAATTACGGAAATTGTCCGAAAACTATTCAGTCCCAGGTTTGAACTTCTAAAAACGGTTTTCAAATCTTGCCCCAACCTTCCACCTCGCTAATAATTGAGAATTTTACGCGCGCTAACGTTGAACTTTGAGTGATTATGATTATTCTTTATTTAATTAATTTTTTGATTTGCGTGTGCGGGTTTTTATCAATCCATTATTTTACAGATTACCACAGTGTTTCTCAATCTTTTAGTACTTGCGACCCAATTTTTAATCATAATTTTCATCACATTGCATTATTTCACATCTTCAATATCGTAGTAAAGTGGTTAATACAGCTTTAAGTTTTGTAAAAAAATATTTATGTGAACCAAGAGTATTGAACATATTAGTCCACCATAAAAAGTTAACTTTTTTTAACACAAAATCCAAATTTTACACAGCAGTATAAACTTAGAAATCGCTCTCCTGAAAAGTCACTAAATCCGACTAACACTAAGACGGCCTGATCATGTGGTCTGATAACTTCTGTACATTAACAATAAAATAACCCTTTCAACTATACAAATAACCCTTGATTTGATGAGAAATTAAAGAACGCTAAGGTGGGAATTGACCAATTTCACCTATAAAACAACAAAGTCGTAACTTCCAAAAACAAGCAATTACGAGTTATTTAAACTGCTGGAATGTACTTTATTTTAATCTTTACGTAAATAATGACACCTTTGTATCTCAAAAATTATCCGTCTTAACGCTCTTGTATTGCTTTGCTCGTGCGGTTTATGGATTTTTTGTTCAAAGCAACATTGTATTATTAAATACGGACTATTTCCAAGTTATATTCAACCTGTCCCAAATCAAATTCAACTTTTCCAAGCCAAATTAAACGTTTTTCGTTTGCGATAAATAATTTTAAACCACCTTTACATTATTATGTTTTGTACGGTTAATTTAATTACCTATTGTGTTTTTTAAACAACTTGGCTTGTTTTCATTTATGTAATATTCGTATTGATTTATTTTTACTTTTCGGATATACTCGCTACTGAGGTCCATTCTTGGGTTATTGGAGGCGCTTTTTATGAAAATACTATTGATTTTAAGATCGCGCGGTCAAGCAGCGATTATTTTAATTTTAAATATTTAGTTAAAATCACTTAATGTGAATATACTAATGAATACTACTAATCGAACTTAATACCGATGGATATCCGAAGCATTATATTAAATCGGTACATGACCGCATTATCTTAAAATTGATAGTATTTTCATAAAAAGAGGCTTCAATAACCTAATAGTGGATCTCAATCCGAAAAAAAAAAATAAATCGATACGAATCCTATATATATATATATATATATATATATATATATATATATATAAATATATATATATATATGAAAGGAAGCCACGTTGTTTAAGAAACATAATAGGATATTAAAATAACAGTAAAAAACACGATTAATTTTGATTTATTGAAATCGAAAAAATTGAATTCGAAATGGAAGAAGTTGAATTTGAAATGGAAAAGGTTGAATTTGTATTGGAAAAGATTGAACATGGCTTGGAAATATATATATGTATCTATTCATATATATGTATGAATGTATCTATTCATATATATGTATCTATTCATATGTATATGTATATGTATATATGAAATCTATATATGGAAATCTATATATAGCAAGATATTGCTATAAGTTAAGGAATTTTTTTGTGTTATTTATTCTTACAGATAGATACCTGATTAATGTTTGTAGTGTTTTGAAATATGAGTTTTAGGTAGTAAAAATTAAAAAAAATTACTTTAAATGTTAATTAATTTCTGTAAAAAGGGTATAGTATAAAAAATAATTCTTCTACTTTGAAATTTGTATTTTCTCAAATCTATGAGTTAAAAAAAAAAATAAGGAAAATATGGAAAAGGCTGTCCTACTCTCAGTTTTCTAGTAAACATGCATTTTTTTCTTTCCTCATCACATCTTTCCTCATTTTTTTTTCTCTTCCTCATTACGGTAAATGGTAGACGAATTTATTTATACCCATAAAGGATAACTTAAGTATACTGAATCATATCATAAAAATTGCCCGTAATCTAAGAATCACCCATAAATATATTTAAAGTGTTAGGTATATTACTGTTAAGATACATTATTTCTACAAGGTTAGCTAACGTTGTATTAGGCTGTTAATTTGCTAGTTTTATTGCTTTCTATAATTTTATTTTATATCACAGTAATCTATGTATTGCATAATGTATTAAAAAAACTATAAATGCAGGAGCATAAAACAATTGTAAGGGCGTGGATTCTAATAAACAGTCCTTTTATGGGGTTACTTACCATAAAAGGAAAATACTAAAATAAAAAATATAAAGAATATATATATATATATTTTTATTTAATTTCTAATTTTCTATAACGACCTTATATATATAAATATATAAGGTCGTTATAGAAAAATTAGTAATATTTTTTTTAATAATAATTTGCGTTCCTTTGAACTACATAAAATCGTCATAGTTTAGCCTATTAGAATGCCATCCATGTAAGGGCGATTTCTAAAATAATAGAATTTTTGCGTTATGACGATATGTATTCAATGGACGATATATTGTTAGTATAATTCATCGAGACCTCGACCAACTCATCAGTGGAAATAATTATCAGAAAATTAAGGAAACCATCAAGTTGAAAAATCGGTGTATTTGTTCTACTTATTCATAACTGTGTATTGCGTGCGATGGGTGAATAATAATTGAAGAGTGGAAGTGCAAAAGGGTCTAAGCGCATTTAGCAAAATTTGTCAGAACTCAAGTTAAAACTTGAATAATATTTAAGAAATTATTAAAAATAATTTCTTTTTTCTGATTAGCTATGGTTGTATAAGCAATAAAATTATATTTATAATATTATTAATTGGGCACAGAGACCTTCAGTCTGCAAACAAACAAAAATGTGAAAAAAGGCACTTAGATCCTTTTGCATTTCCACTCATCAATTACAGTGCAAACCCGTTTATCTGAAATCATATATGTATTCCGGATAAGAGATGTCATGATCGATAAATAAAACATTCTTCATATTAATGAAATATATTAATTCAAAACTTTATTGGTGAAATCCAACAGCCATTAATTGTTTCATTGAATTAAATCACATTTCCGAAACTTAATGACGTTTCTGGGTCCTAATTCCATCACCATCACTTCAGTATTTGTATATTTGTTTGCGCAAATTGAATATTTGTTGATCCAAAGTCTCTTGCAATTTATATTTGAATATCACCTTCATTCAACATCTTCATATGACTTTCACCACTTTCTCCAAACAGTATTAATACTTGAAATATATTTTAGTAATGTGTAAAATTGTTTTTATATTACTGCTTCGTTTTACGAAACATATCGCTACAAAACCACCACTTGTTGTATTTCAATAAAATAGTAAAACAAATTCTAGATGTAATAAAAGAAATAATAATGAACTGAATTCATAGTTTAAATACGTATGAGAAACAGAATATAGAGAAAGCTGCGGTGTAAATGTATATAATCGCCAAATCGTGTCTAAGTTTAAAGGCTGTTCATGAATATTGGATAAAAAATTATTGATAAAAATTCATAAAATATTTGTTTATGTTGGTGGGTATGAAAATTATATTTTTTTTCGTACATTTTGGACGGTGGTTACATCCCCTGATCCCTATCCTTGCGTTCGCCACTTAGGAAGATCTTCGAAAAATTTCAATTCCTATTTTTACAAGAAGAGTAATTAGCCTATTAGGGTTCGCTATTCTGGCTATTCGTAAACCTCTATATTAGGAATTTCAAATAATTTTTTATAAATATGAATTATGCACATGTTATGGTATGCTAATTCACATACATATGGGCCAATCAATCCATTTGAAATCACCCAATATGAATAAATTTTGTTTCTCGAAAGTTTCGATTTTTTAATTTTTTTATATTATTATATTTTAGTTTAAAATATTTTTTAGGTTCATACTTTCTTTTTTTTTCGGCCATTTAAAATTTGCTTCGCAGCTGAAAACAATTTTTGTGGAAATGTCTCTAACTATTACAACTTTGCAAAACAAAATAGAAACTAAAATTATGATAATGACTTGCTCTTTATTTTTTACCCTAGCAACATATCACCTATGTAGTGAAGAAAGTGGTTAAAAAAATTCACAACTATGGACCGAAAATTAACATTAAACGAGACTTTTAGTTCTGTAATTGTGTACTATGGAAAAGAATACAACTTACTTTGGTTTTTTTTTTTCTTTTAAAGTTTTATCATTTTAACTTGCTGTGGAAGGTTGCATTTTGAAAACATTGTCCTATTTTTAATATGAATTTTCAAATATGGCATTTTCTGAAACTTTTAAAGCTATATATCTCAAAAGGGACTGAGTGAAAAATTATGAAACTGATGTAGTTTATACCTCTATATGATTGGAACATATGACTCGAATTCGGTGATTGAGACTCAAATAGTTCTAGAGTTATAATGCATCAAATATTGCTGCCAGACAAGAGTCGGCCCCTCAGTATATCGTCCCCCTTGAACTCTCGGTCTCCGGTATTTGTATAATAAGTGTCCACCTCATACAAGGCAAATGTACAATGTATGAATTTCAGAAGGATCTTATCAATGAAGTTAAGAATGTTTTACCTGAAGTTAAAAAAAGGATTTACATCAGCGGCCAATACCAAAATAAGAAAAGTCTTTGATATATGCTAATAGGGTAATGATTTTGGCGTGTTAGCCGAAAGGAATATTTTTGCTATATCACATGGGAAGAACTCTTGTAACGTTATAGGTGATACCACTAAAGGGGAGCCACTAGTGCCAACATTCAAAGACCCTACAATGAACAAATTCTTATTTCACAAGATATAAGGAGCTTTCTATCAAAACTTAATATATCCACTTTTCAAAAACAAAGATTTTTTGACAAATTAATATTCTACACCTAAAAGTTATTCAGTTTATTTCAAATCTTAAAATTGCTCCTGTCAAATAGGTGTTACAAATCAACATTTTCAACAAAAAGTGCCTTTTCTCCATGAGATGCCGCACTAATATTTTTTTTATAATAATTTTTGCAAAAGTGGATATATCGACTTTTGATTTAAAACTCCTCGTATGTTCAAATTATGCAAAGAGAAAATAATAGAATTAAAATACATTTTTGTCTCTACTGAAGATAATAAAAATACTGAAACTAAATTAACAAAGAGATGTGTACTTTGCTTGCCAGTAACAGAAACTAGAGGATACCACAGATTTTTTCTTAAGATTAATAAACATCAACATACAAAGAATTTGATGAAGTCGAAACTTCTATTGAGCTTATAAACACATGGTCTTTTAAAAGTATGAATTATATTGCTTGTATGAAGATCGGTGGTGGCTCGAGATAGTTAAAGGGAAAAATGATTTTAATAATTACTTACTTGTTAATTTATCGATCCACCAGGTCCAAAAACTGCCTTCCAGATATCAAAAAATGATATGGTGTGGGTTCCAGTTAGAAAAGTTGGAAAACATTCTTAACTTCACTAAGCAAGATGCTTGTGAAATATATACATTGTACATGTGCCATGTACACCATCTCGTACCTTATTAGCACATATCATAGAGATTTTTCTTATTTTGGTATTGGCTGCTGATGTAAATCATCTTTTTAACTTCAGGTAAAACATTCTTAACTTCATTGATAAGATCCTTCTGAAATTCATACTTTGTACATTTGTCTTGTGTGAGGTCATCTTTTGTCATTTGTTGACATTTGCCGCCTTTTATAAAAATACCGGAGACCGGGAGTTCAAGGAGAAAAATATACTGAGGCCGACTCTTTTGAGGCAGAAATATTTGATGGATTATAACTCTAGAACTAGTTGAGTCTCAGTCACCAGATTTGGGTCATATGTTCCAATAATACAGAGGTATAAACTATATCAGTTTCATCATTTTTTCACTCTGCCCCTTTTGAAATATTCAGGTTTATAATTTTCAGAAAATAACACTAAGCCATATTTGAAAATTCATATTAAAAAGAGGACAAAGTTTTCAAGATTGAAATTTATATAGCAAGTAGTAGGTCATTTAAGGTGAGTCTTTACTTTTACAGCACTTAAAGTGTCGTTTTATGTTATTTTTCGTTCGATAGTTGCGAATATTTTGAACCATTTCTCTCACTACATAGGTGTTGTGCTGTGAGGACCAAAAATGTAGAGCACATCATTATGGTAATTTTAGTTGTTTTTTTTTTTTTTGGTATCTGGAAAAATTATCAGAGTTAGCGACATCTTCACAAAACTTGTTTTCAGCTGCAAAGGAAATTTAAAATGACCGATAAAAAAAAGTATGATGAGTCTGAAAATGTTCTAACCATAGTTTTGAACTCAACAAATGATAAGGAATAATTAGTAATAAAAAATTATAAAAATAAAAAATGTCGAGCAACATGGAATGTGTTATTTCAAATGGATTGACCGATATGTATTTAAAATAAAAAAAGTTCGTGTTGAATTTTTTTTATAAATACGTCTTAAATTACGAATTTCAGATAACATTATGAGATATAACTTTGTATCAGTTTATTTTGAACAAAAAAGGAAAACGAAAGGGAAAAAAAAACATTATGCATGATAAGGGTTTCAGATATACCGGGTCCGGATAAGGGGGGTTCCGTTGTATTATAAATGTTTCACAATTTTTTTTTTCTACGGAATAAATATATTTACGTATACTTTTATATTAAATTAGGAAGTGGGACATGATAGAATAAGTAGTGTTTATAAAATGTGAGATCAGCTGTTGGGAAGGTAGAGGGGAGGGCGTCGTGGTGAGAGCGGCCAGTCTTCAGCTTGGCAGCCTACAGGATGGACCTTAGACCTCCATGCATCGCAACCATCACAGTCTTCTTCGCAATATCTTCACTAGCTCAAGGTATTTATGCTCTTCTGCATATTCTCAATTCTATCATTTCACTTGCATGACCTTGGGCTATATTTCTTTCCACTTTGGAGTAATGCTCTTGTTATGTCTTAGAGGATGTGGTTTTGCTATCATCAAAATATCTTTTATTATAGCTTTTTATCAAAATTTACTATTTCTACTTTTTTTTTTTATAATGATCGTTATTATTGTACTACTGTTTCGATACCTCACATTTTTTCTACCCGAATATTATTTAAGGGTGTTTAATTATTTTGCATAAGTTTTTTATGACTATTTTTCTTCTTTTCATCTATTATCATGCCTAAAATATATCATTGAGTTGCTTGCATACACCAATTTTTCTTACACTCCTTTTGAGGATCGAGGAGCAATGAACCCTGAAATGTGGACAAGTGGAGCGTCAAAATTTAAGAATTTCTTTGCTAACAGAACGAAAGCCGTGTCATTAATTCTGGCGGATCGAAGTATTTGAATAGTTTGTTCTGAGAAGCGGATGAGTCAATCCTGCTTTCTAAAGACGTGACAGAAGCTGTAGGATCAACGTCCAATGATTTCAGGTTCACTTTAGTTATTTATTTAATTTCCTAATGTAATAACCATACTATATTAAAAAAAAAAATTGCAAGTTCATTTTTATTTGATAAAAATTAGCGGTACATAAGTGTGAGCACTTATGTATTTTTTCACTAACTAAAAGGATCTTTAGTTTCAAATTAAAATTAATATATTTGTTTCCTGAGTTCTCTGGAATATAGGATTTTTATAATTATTTTATTCGAATACCATGTCATGGAGATGTCTTGTCACCATTTAAAGTGATAAAATGAAAAATAGAAGCTCATTTTCAACAATGTAAAGATTCTAATAAAACTATCATCGGTATTGTCAAATATAAATAGAAAATTGTATTTAAGTTTTGAGTTCTGATACGCTGGTTCTTAAAGCAGCCTAAAAAGGACTTCAACGGGCGTATAGGAAAGTAGGGGTCGTATCCATCGGTAGGACCTTTATTCTCTTATCTTAGCTTCTAACTTAAAGCGTTGTATTTTACTCAAATGATTTTGTATTTATATCATTTAATACAAAAGAGGGAAACAATTTATTTTCAAAGAGGTGCTACCGTATTAGGGTTGCTTTATACAAGCATACTTACTGTAAATCCTATTTAGTCAATTTGTTGGAACATATAGTATTATTTTTTTTTTTTTAATTTCACTTCACTTTTTTTATCATAATATATAATTTCAAATTATAAGGGACATCAATTTATGTTATAATTTATTTTTTGTTAAAACATCCGGTGAACATTGCTCCGTTATCAAAAATACTCTTCTTAATTATATCATCACCGACGTTTCGAAGTATTCCACCGTCTTCAGGATTCTCTTATTCTACAATACAACATAAAACGAAACAACCAATTAATATTCACAACACTATTTCTCAGTTTTTCGATACATATTACAATTATTTACCTTCAAAACACTCATGCTTCTTGTTAGTTGGCAGGCATATGAAAATAAAGATTTGAATTAGTGCAAAGTTCACTTCAGTGTGATATTGATGGATGTTAAAGTAGAGCAGTCATCTCTCACAATATTACAATGATTGAATATTTTATTTATAGAATGATAGAATATTTTATAAATTAACGATGTAAAGTTATATGGTTTTAAGGGCATGGGGATAACAATATGATATAAGAAGCATGATTGTTTTGAAGGTAATAAATTGTAATATGTAACGAAAAATTGTGCAATAGCGTTGTGAATATTTATTGGTTGATTTGTTTTATGTTGTATTGTAGAATAAGAGTATCCTAAAGACGGAGGAATACTTCTAAACGCCGGTGATGACATAATTTTTGATAATAAAACAATGTTCAACGGAAGTTGTGTTTTGACAAAAAATAAATAATAATTTTTTTTTTCTTCTCAAACAAATATATACACAAATGAAACAGATGAGTTATACATAGCACTGTATATGCATTTTCTTTCATTCGATCTCCTTTTATCATGCATGCGATGGTGTATGATTTCCAGGGAATCAAAAATTACGTTTTCAACAGATATTTTGAAGATTCTATATTTGCAGCAAGATACTTCATGAAGCTCCCAGTTTTACTCGATTTGGTTCCACGAAATCCGATCAAAAGATCTCTTACTTTGAAGTATCTTTCTTCGAAACTCTCGATTTTAATAATTTTATTATAGTCATTAATTAATTTACCTGTTTTAAAGGATTTATGGACAAACTTTTGTTGATTATATGAGCGGTAATGCTAACTGAACATTTAACTTTCAGCTGTTAAGATTTTGAATATTATTTCGGTCAATTTATAACTATTATATCATTTACATTGTTGGCACTGAAATAGTCATGTCTAGATTTAAAAATAAAATCGACTCAATCACAATTTCGTCTTCGCATGTTATGTTCGTATTTTATTAAATAGGACACAAACTTTCTGTTTGAAATTTTTTAATCTTTAATGCTTTTTTGTACCTATTATTTTCTTTCTTCTCTTCCCAAATTAAATATATTGATCTTCTTAATTTTCTTCCTCCCTTCCCACTAGCACAATACATATCTATAAAATAATTTCAAATTTGAAAAAGATGTCAATCAGTTAATGAGAAAAAAAATGTTTCGAAAAATAAATAAAAGAAAAAATATAACTCTGAAATCAGGCTATGAGTTATGATTTTTCTGTCAACGGTTCCAAAATTAAATTAAAAATTAGAGATTTTATCATAATAATTTTAAATAAAGAAGAACATATAAAAATCTTCTGAAGCAACTATACAGCGTTGATTTCGATTATTTAGTGCAAATAATCATTAGCTGAATACGTTGCTGAGATTATAAGCAATGAATAAAATAAAGTTTGCTTTTAAAGTTATTTTTTAGTATTAAGCAACTACGTTTTGTGGTAAACTTCTGAAAAATGCCTAATATTTGAGAATTTTCGAGTTGCAAAAGTAACGGTATGACTGTAAAAAGATTTATAAAATAAATTCCAACTGTGTAAATTACCTCCAATGTATTTTTATTTATTTATTTTTTATTTACAGAATAATATTCAATAGGTAATATATTCAACGAACTTGGTTTTTCATGTTAAAACTCGATGTTTTTACATTTGTAGATATATTATATTTCCATAGTTTTATGGACAAAGCTGATAACTATAATTTTTAATTATAATTATTTCGAATACTTTTTCAAAACAATGAAATAGTTTTTAACGAATTTATTTTATTATTACTTAATGACTATGATAAAGTTTCCATACTTTAAACTGCTCTCCTTAAAAATGAGGTTTATATGTTTTCCCCCCAAAATGAGCCTCTTATGAGTTGATTTTGATCCTGCTACACACACATTCCCTTTTCGAGAGCCATAATTTTTTCACGAGGGAATAATTGTGGAGATATTTTGCGTTTTTCCATTTTAGGAAATGGCTTTTCGTTTTAAAAAATCTCTGAATATCTGCCACTAACCACCATTCGGAATAGGAGAAATTTCTATGATTCCGTAGTCGGTCGTGTGCCGAAATGGTGTTAGGGCCAACTAATTTCCCCGGCAGGAAAGGAGAGAGGGAGAAAGCTGGTCTTCGCAACCCGGTAACTTTATCTGTCCGGTTTCCAATCATCTCTGTAACCGACACAATTATAACCGCAAGAGACCGCAAATTCCTAAGTGAGGTCTTTGGAATCTAATCCTTATGAGTCTACATATGTCGAGTCGTTTGATCAGGAAGTCATAGGGCTTGATTAAAAAGTGAGGGGAAAAATGAAACTTTTTCGTACGGAGAAATACTATAGAAATGAAGATATTAAAACTGAAACAAAGCTAAGAACACGAGTAATTTAAAATATAATATAAATAATGGCTTACCTTCGTTGTCCCGTTTTTAATTGAACCAGCGGAAAACTATTCTTAATTACTCCGTTTTCACGATCCCAATTGCTGGTACTATGTAATAATAAATATAAACAAACCATCGTTCATTATCCATTTTTTTTCATAATATTGAGGCACGTGAACAACTCATATTATTTTATTCTTTATTAATCATTATTTTAATTTTTATATATTTTTAATTGCTAATAAAGCAGACTTGGGAAAATTGTAATATTTACTATAGCTAACTTTACCATTTATTCATTAACAAATTTGACGTTTTGGGGGTTGCAACCCCACCTTCAAAATTTTCTTATCTTATTTATGATGCTCCTAATGTCAGTTTTGTAGTACTAAACAGTACATTATTAAATGTCAAAATAATTTATTGCATTATAAAAATAACATTAGCAGCATCACAATAAAAATATGGAAATTTTGAAGATTGGATAGCTATACTGTTCATAAATAAATGGTAAAAAGGAAGCCTAGTATGCTGTAACTTCGATAAATATGGTGACTTAAAAAAAATAAATAAATAAATAAAAAAAATCGAAGAATAAAGTAAAAATTGTATTGCGAATTATGAATAAGTCTACTTTAGTCGTTATAGAATAATAATTGAATAGTGAATTTACATACTTATTATTTCATAATTTGAAAATCTTTCCATTAGTTCGCAGTTTCTTTTCTTGAGTCGAAACATTTTTGATCCGTCTAGCTTATTTCTTTTTGGCCTGAAATGTGTATAGTATGCTTAGTGATTTTGCGGGGCTAGCCAATAGATGCAACCACATTGAACCTGCTTTCGGCGTCTCCAACTCCTAGAAGTCTACCATAAGTGTGGCACCTACTGACTTGGTGACCAAGATGTACGGCGACATGGAGGATCTCAGGAGTACCGCCGACTTTATTCTGTCATTCCCTGACTTGGCCATTTGAATGGGAAGATCGAAGAAGAAGAAGTGTGGCATTGAGTCCTTTCTATTCCTTAAATGGCGGGTCTAAATTTCATGTTTGATCTATCGCCATTTTACGGTACCTCCTGCGTTAGGAGAGTGGAAAAGATTATGCCACGGTGCGGGAGTATAGATTGATATTACTGTTTTTTCAGTCTCTAGTTCACTGATGACGAGGTACAGTAAAGGATGCTAAATATAGTATGACGCTGAAAATGATAGAAGTCGGGAAAGAGAAGGCACTGTACCTGGCCTGTATTATAGTTGACACCCTAAGTACAGAAAGCTGGACGCTGAAGACTGTATTTCAATTTGATTATTAAAGCAGTTGGATAAATGTAATTGGCGATAATGACTTGTGTATTGAAAAAAAATTATGCTATGTCAATGCCATCATCAGTATCATAAACTCAGTGCTTTGGAGCAAGTCATTGTACTTAAAAACATTTAAAAAAAGATTCTATATAAATCGTTTTTGGCAATTAAATCTACTCAGCCGAATCGTGGGTAATTAAGGGAAAACCTTTCATAAAAACTTGCAGCTCTTGAAATGGATAATTGGAGCCGAAGATGTGGTAAAAAAAATTCTATAGGACATTGGAGCGTCAAGTGTAGTAGTGTATATATGTGCATATATATATATATATATATATATATATATATATATATATATATATATATATATATATATATACATACAGTTGTATTATCTTAGGGCGATTATATGTTGACCTTAGACCTTTAAAGACTACATGTAATTTAAAAAATCTTCTATACCAATTTAATGTTAAAGTGAACTTATTTGTGAAGAACGAATTCAACAACAATGGAACAATTTATTTTTATATCTAAATTATATGGTATTTATAGATTATTTGGTCAACATGATTATGTAAGCAATTTATTTTAAAGTAAGTAGTAATATATTTTTATTTTTATTACAAATTGACATTTTTTGAAGGTTTTATCAATGAATAATCGATTATACATCTTAACCTCGAACCGAATGTGAAAAAAATAAAATCTTGGTGACCTAATTGCTATTTTATTTTACTAAATTGTGAAATTTGCGTAATTGATTCGATCATCGGTGCAATTGTATACAGGAATGTGGTTTTATTATGTCATTCCTCGAATTTCCTACTAATTTGGTGTCATTTTACGTATTTACCCGTAACGGAATGCCTATTAATTTATAATTTTTTTATTATAGTGAAAGTTTTTTTAATCTGTTTTAGAAGATAAACTGGCAAAACTAAATTTAATGAACCTAAAATTGGGGTCGGATTTTTAAAATATAAGTATTTACTTATAGTTATGTTTATATTTCATTTTACAATATGTGCATATTAGCTTCTAATTTTGTTACTGTTGTAAAGTTAAAAAAAATTAAAAAAATTATCTTCGCATATCTCTTATTTGTTTAATAATATATTTTATATTATCGTTTACAAATAACTAATATTAAGTAAGTAATGAATAGAAAATTGCTTACAATATGATTTAAGTTGAATTAAAAAAAAAAAAAAATAGATGTACCTACTTAATATTTTCTCGAAACGTAAAACGAATTGACACCTATGAATCAATCATTTATTTGTTTTTATCGATTACAATAACTAAGGAGGCAGTAATTTAAGAAATGTAATACATTGGTTGATGTTGTGATTGATTCTTTATTTCAATGAATGATGATAGTTTCTTGAGAATGAACGGGGCTATTTATTGTTGTAACATTGGTAAACATTAGTGTAAACTGCTTTATAGAAATAATCCAAAGATATTTTATTAAAATATTTTTGAACAATATAAAAACCAAGCTATTCCAGTTTTAAAAAAAGCATTTCTGTTATCCCCTTTCGGTCTAAGTAATTACTAAAATTACTTAGTAAACAAGAACATAAAATAATAATGATAAAAAAAAAGTACTGTGCTTATAAAATTTCTCCCGTTCCATACGGATCGAGTATATTTTCAAAATCAATTTGCGTGTATATAATTTTAACAAGAGATGCATCGGTGACGGGTTATAGTGATTGAAAGTTTTTTATTAAAAAGTTTTATTTAAGTATAAAGACATAAACATACTTCGTTTTCACCCTAGTAATTCATTTACTCTGTTATTTTATTCCATGATTTAGGCATCGAAACGTTTGGTTTTGTCTGTTCTATTCAACAACGCTTTATAGGGACACAAATAATAGGTATAACCGCTTAAGAATAATGATTATTAATTGTTAATTTATTTTTTATTAGAAATTTTAAAGATTCATAAGCCCAAAATTGCAAGTACGAACAACTAAACTGAAAAATTTGCTGTACTCAGTACAACCGATTTTTATTTAATATGTATTTTAACTTATAATTCAAAAAATACTTTAGTAACTATTTATACTGATAAACGTGAATTCATTCAATCTTTAATCCCCAAAATCATGACTTTCTTATAGAACAAATAAGATAAACATCTTTCAGACTTTCTAACTTAAAAATCATGTGAAGAAGATTGAATCACATTCTGGAATTTGAGGAAATAATGATAAATGGCTTAACGTAGGCGTGCTCCTAGCTTTGGGGTGGAAGGGGAAGGCACGAACTGAATTATCTATGGAAATTTAGATTTTACATATTTATCGTAGTAAATTAATTAATAATAATTATAACTGGTATATATATATATATATTCTTTTTTATTTTAAAAAATCGAATAAAGAACTATCCTTAATGTTTCAAAATCCCTTTAAGATCAATCTAACAGCTCTTTTAGAACAAATTTACTAACGTTGTATGTAATGAAAATTTTCTTGAAATAAAGTAAAAACAGCATTTGATATTTTTAATCCAGTGAAGAATAAAATCTCCAAAAAATGTTTGTTACTGTGGATCGAAGAATACATGGCTTCTTCGGGATCTCCGAATGTCAGAATATTTAAGAAACATAAATATTCCACTTAGGAGCTAAACGTTTTCTACAATATTTTGTGACTCAACTTCTCTTAATGTTTTAGTTTATTTTAAGTTAATTTGGAAGGCACGTGCCCCTTCCCTCCCAATGTCTCTCCCCGACACTGCGACTATGATCACATATTGCGACCAACAGACTACACTAAATTTTATTTACGACAGCAGACTGCACGAACTGGACAAAATTATTCTCTCTCTTCTTCTTTGGCACAACAATCCATTGCTGTATCTAGGCCTCCGCTACTCAACCAGTCGTCTCCACCATTAGGCTCTATCTTGTGCTGAAGCTGTCCAATTCCGTATTTTACGGAGCATCTGCTGGCACTCCATCTAGCCATGTTGCTTTTGGCCTTCCCACTCTGCGTATCCGATGTAGGGCCTTTGTCATGAGTTTCTTGGGGATTTCAGCGTCGTTCATCCTTGCTGCATGACCGGCCCAACGAAGTCTCCCAAGCTTGACAAACTTCATCGCGTCCATACTTTGGTACAGCTCATGGAGCTGCATGTTGATACGTTTTCGCAAAGCGTCTCACTCACGGATGGAGTCGTAAATCCTCCTCAGTATACTCCTTTCAAATATACGACAAACTTATTAAAGATATAAAAAAAAGTGAAACTTCGCTGAAAGGGGAACTTAAAGAACGACATGTCCCGAATTATTCAATAAGTACAAAACGGAATTTAAAAAGTTTTTTAACTACATTGGTTTAGAATTGTTAAATATATAAAATTTTTAGCTGTAATAGAAATATTTTAGGGGTAGTAATGTTGTATATGGGTATAATGTTGTACTGGATTTATTTGTAGTCTTGCTTTTTGATATGTTTAAAAATTATTCATCTGGATGTGCATCATTTAGTTCTTCTCATTATTATATTAATACTTGAACATACACATAGTATATCTAATAACATTTTAAAATAAACTTATCCTATGTAGGGGTACTAAACAGGAATATCGAAGCCAACTATTGCGAGGATCAAAGCACAAGATGTTAAATTACGATCCCACCATACCTCAGGTAGTTGGTTCTCGAATAGAACATTTGAATCTTTTTAAATACAATCGATTATTCCTAGCCATTATACGGTTAGCAATTTTATTTAATGCCTAGGGGAGAGACTAAGAGGCCACAAAGAAAATGGCTATTGTCTGGCTGCCCGCCGGTAATGCGGTTGGAGACCAGTTAGAGCCCGCACCGCTCCGTCACGCCCAATGGACGTATGAAAGTATTTTCTGTTGTCTTTGGCCAAGGACAACCTTGGCCGACATTGACGATATGTAACACCTCTGTTAGATTAGTCCTCAAATACTCTACCGTTAAACCGGACTTGAAAAAAAACAATGGTCATACGATTTTTAGAAATTGATTTCCGCTGGAATTAGGGTTACCCCGTGATTCGCTTTTGTCATACATGATATATGGCACCTAGAAAAAAAAAATGGAATCTTTTAGTGATATTCGTCCTCAGATTTTTCCTTAATTGCTTTCGTTAAGATCTAATTCTTCGACTTCTTTAGTCTAAACCATCACATCTCTCATAAAAAGACTAATACAATATGGAATCAGCGCTAAGACAACGAAAATTTTTAAGCCCGTTATCAACTTCGTGTATTCATTTGGACATTATTGATCGCCGAGGGGAATCTATTACTGATTTCTATGTTAAAAAAACAACCCCAAGAGCTTCGAAATGATTTTCACATTAGTTAATAAATCGTCAAAATCTTGAACATCACTTCTAAAAGTCGTATCCCTGAAATACCATGTTCTTACCTTTTTCTGTTATGGTTATATCTTGTTTTTCTTAGCACTGATGAAAGCCTGCAAATTTGGCCGAAACGCCGGTACACATTAAAACAGTATTATACCTTCCTGTACCATCAATGTGTGCCGACGTTTCGGTCTAGGTTATAGGCTTCATCTGAGGTAAGCAAAACAAAATTAAACCATCATGGAAAGAGGGAAGTAAAAATATTAGGGATTGATAAATTATTTGCCACTTCTATAAATTCGTTTTATTGAAAACTAGTTTCGAATGTTATACATTCATCCTCAGTTCTAAAAACACATAAGCAATTCAAAATATAGTTGAACTAGTAAAACTAGTTTTCAATAAAACGAATTTATAGAAGTGGCAAATAATTTATCAATCCCTAATTAGATTGATCCTTCTATAACATCATGCGGATGCCAACTGAAGTAAAAATATGGTTGGATTTATATGGAGGAATGAAAATATATTTATTTATCCATGTACATGCTATTTTTCATATTTCATAGATACATATTTTTCATATAACATATTACTTCACTTTTCATGCATTTCTATGAATAATATTTTATCGTTTCACATTCCCCCATGTAATTTCCACTATATTTATTCTACTCTTTTTCTATTTCGGTTGTATCTTTTTATGCTTTGACGAAGGTCTACAACATAGGCTGAAACTTCGGAACGCATTTAAGCAGAATTATACCCTACCGTATATTTCTTTCCCGATCGCGCTCTTCTCTTTGATTTCATCTACGGCCATAAATATCTCCTTCATATTCCTGAAATATTATTTTTATATAAATATTATATTATTTTTGGGTATTAAATCAGATTTTCGGAAATATGTATGTACTTAGCGATTAAGGATCTAACACGCATCAAGATTCATTTAGTATTTATTAAAAAAAAAAATAAAAAATAAAACATTCTGGCAACAGACTAATAGGAGGCAGTCGTAGCGGTGTCTGATTCTCGATTTTAACGTGCTTGGTACTGTGTGCAGCATTATACTCCAATCTACTAATATATTCATTAATGTCAGTCTAACATTTTTTTTTTTTTTTTTTTTTTTTTAGGGTTGAGTCAGTAATACCATGGTTCTCATCCTGAAAATTTAGTGTGCAAAGTTAAGATAGTAACCTTTCTTTCAGAACGAGTTGCCTGACAGCATTCTATCTGATAAACTACTTTCCTAGTATTTACAATATAACTTTAAAACACATCCTACAAGATGATTTTATTTGGTAAGTGAGATGTCTTATAGTACCGAGGAAGGGGGATAAATATTCTGACTTTTGGAGATCCCTACTATGTGGCTTCTTCGATTGACAGTGACATACATTTTTTGTGATTTTATTCTTCACTAGGTTAAAAATATCAAATGCTTACTTCAAGGAAATTATCATTAGATGCAACGTTAGTAAATTTGATCTAAAAGAGCTGTTGGATTGATCTTAAAGTGATTTTGAAACATTAAGGATAGTTCTTTATACTTAGTTTTTTAGTTCTTTTTTTATTAAAAATAAAAAATAATAATGCTTTGGTATATATATATATATATTTTTTTTTTTATCATTATAAATATTTCGTCCATACTCAACATAGGTCATCTCCTTTTTCTCAAGTTCTTAATACTTTCAGTATTTTCTTTTCTTTTCATTTTTTTTGTTTGCTTTGTTTTCTGCTTATTGCCTTTGATTCTTCTTTGTTGTCCTGAGTTGTCGTGACTTCCCTCTTCGTCATACTACCGGAAGTGGGCTTACTGAGGGTGTTTCGAACGCGAGTTGATTGACAAAATCCGTCGCAGGTGTTGATCTTCATTCATTAGCCGATGCAGAAAATGAATTAAGAATATATTAAATTAAAATGGAGCAATGTACTTTATAACCTTATCGATAAATTACAAATCAAAATAACTGTATACTTCCGAATTATGGGCAAGTGCATGACACGAAAACTATCTTGGCTGACAAATTTATGCGATCAAATATAAGTTATACCATTACTTATTTTTAAGTTAATCAGTTCCGTTATTAATTACAGAGGATCTCTAGAATATTCTTGCGAAATATCGACAGGTGATTTATTTTCTGTTATTTTTGAGACTCTTGGCTTCTTGTCTCATTTTGAGCTTTTGCTCTTGCACATCTAATGTATACTTTTGTTATTTCAATCCTACAAAATTGATTGGCTTTGTTTAAATTTTAAACTATATTTGTCTAATTTTGTCTCACATGACGAAAAAGTAAATAAAGGTAGCATTGGAACCGTCGGAATCTTAGCGTTATTATCAAAATTCTGCTTCGACATGTTAACATAACCTAGAACCGTCGTACTGCTGACCGACAGACTTTCTGGAGCGGTCAGGGCAGCAGTTGTATTGGTATGACGTCATACCTAGACTGCTGGGCAGTGTCAACGAAATATGCCCTGTTCTGTTCAGTCAAAGCTGAAGTCAACTGCCAGCAGTCCCTTTCAGCCGCAATCGTGGACAGTACCTGCGAAAGCTTACCTTTAAGCAGATTTTTTCTGGCTTCAATATGGCAAATCAATTATATTGCTAACTAACGGTCAAATAATAAATACTTATATAAAAAGACTGTTACCTTGTATAACTGTTAATCAAGGAACAGTACATCAAGTAGCACGTACTGAATCCAAGAGTGGTGCAGGTCTTATAATGTAACCAAACAATTATTACAAAAAAAAATGTTGGTACATCATTTTATCTAATAAGTTCCTCCAGAGGCTGTAATATAATATTATATTGGCACAAATACAATAAAACCTCGTTTATCCGCATCTCTGGATTATCCGGATCAGATTTTTAGATTAATAAAAATTATGTTGACATTAGATAATGATTTTTTTTTTTAAGATAGAAAGAACGTAATAATGTATTAATACGCCAAAAATTTGCTTTTTAGTTTGATTCAATTTACATTTTCTTCATAGATTTTACATTAAATTATCGTAATCGAATGTTTTTTGTTGGATTTAAGAAAGGCTTGTTAGAGTGTCACAGTGCGTTGACGTCGATAAACTCGCCAGCTATAAATAGTTTTTATCGTAATAAATGGTAAATCTGCTCCATTAAAGATTTAGTTTTGCTAATTTCCCAAATTATGCGGATTTTCGATTATCCGGATTGAGTTTGATCCCTGTTAGTTCAGATAACAGGGACGAGGTTTTAACTGTAATTGGATAACTATTTTATGTTTCTTAAATTATTTTTTATATTTCAAAATTTAAATTTTTATTTTCATATTGCTTAAATATTATCGGTTGGATTGATTATATATTTAATTTTAAAAAGATACATATTTATTAAAATATACATAAAAATAATCCAAATAGTACCTTTTTACCACGCTATTTAGCTTTGGATGCCTTTTATGCATACGATTTTTGCGAAAATTCTTTTGAATGATTTTTTACATATTTTATTTTTGTTTTTTATTTATTTGTATTTCGGTAGTTTAGTACCTGCTTATATATATATATATATATATATATATATATATATATATATATAATTGACAATTCTTTTTACCTGCAATGATTTTTAATTATGTTGTTTGAAGTTTAATAGTCGGAATGAGAAATCTTCTTTGGATTTGTACAGCTCATTTAAGAACAATACCGATTCATGGACAACACATTTTTTAAATGAAATTGGAGGGTATTTTCGCACAGTGGTTAGGCTAACGGCTGAAATTCCTCAAGACGCATGTGGATTTTACTGGAAGTTGAGCGCACGTGATGTGAGAAGAAGACGGAGATACGGAGGAGTTGATATTGTTCCAGGTCCCGGCTCTCCAACGAGCGGAACCTACCTCTGTCTTCTGAACATGATGAGCGTATGTAATATCTTCGCGGTTATTAGAATATTATATCATTCTTGGGCTTTATTGGCCTTACCGAAAGAAGTGGATGGCCTCGAAACGTGGACTGCATCCAATTATATTTTTTGGAAAAGTTGAAAGTGAGAAAACTGTTACAGCTTATTAAAACCCTTGAAAGTGGGGGAGGAGGATTACGTTGTTTTGTCTGAAGAAATGATAAAAATTCCTGAACAGTTAAATAGGGTATTAAACGTATAAAAAACTGTCGTTAAAGTTTCATTATTCCATTTTATTAACTGTTGTTTAGTATTGTTTTATCTCTGTTTACGTATCAATAAATAATTTTTACTTGCCTGGAAAAGGTCACGGGAAATTCCATAGTTTAAAATTTATATTGAGAGCATTTACTCACAAATTGTTGAATTTTCTTCATCAGAGATTCGAATGAAAACACTAAGTAAAATGTCTACGTTTCTTCAGTACATAGAAGGAGATCTCTCATCCAGATCCTCTTCGTATATTCTCATCCCAAAGCTAGCCATTGAATGACACTTACGTGTCTGTGTAGTTTATAATGAAATGAGAGGTAATTAGTAGTTAGTAAATGTGTTTTATTGAATGTAGTGTACATCAGTGAGACGCCAGTCTATTTGGGTTTATGTAAATAAGCATGTGCATCTAGTTCCTGTCTAATGTAAGTATCAAACATTTGAGAACGATTCCTTATAATTTATTCAATCCCCCTCGTATGATATGATGCAATAATATTATTTTTACAGCAACTTTTATTTGTCTAAATAATTTTTCTGCCCCTCCCTTTCTCTATTTATATTTCTTTCTTTGTACCATTCTCCTTATTACTTATCAAAATTTTTGTATCATTTCAATTTTTATTTTTAATTAATTTTTATACTATTTTATTTAGGGTTAGTTTCTATCAGTTTGACTCATATATGTCGTGACTCTGAAAATTGTCTACACGGTTCGGCCAAACCATCGGCTTTATAAATTAAAACTTAAACACTAATGTTATAATTATTATTATTTTTTATGTTGGCCAAAGACTGATCTCAGAAAAACAAATTTTATATATAACAGAAAAGACAACCACCCATCTCTTCTAGTCTGTCTAATATAAAATAGAATAAAATGATTTCAGTAGTTTTAGTAGATTGGGCTAAATCCTACATGAAGGATATCTTTAAACTTGTATTCGAGATGAAAATTAAATAAGTTTCATTTGAATTAGTATTTATTGTTCTTACACATTTTAATTAAAAAAAAAAAAAGAACAAAAGAAATACAATCTTTATGTTCAGTACCTGGCAAGGAAATACTGTTTGTTGAACAACGGTTATACTAGGAGGTGATGTGGTGAGCATTCACGATCAAAAGCCAGGGTTATTCCCCCAATTTAGGGTACTTACTTTACAGAGGTTGGCGCGGCCTAGAAGGGGTTCTTCTCAGAGTCAATCCACGGCTGATATAACAGAATAAATACCTTCTTTTTTTTTACACTATTGAGATGAATAAATAGAATTTATAACAGAATGTTTTACCATTCTATATTCTTGTCCAACGCTTTGCGAACTCTCTAAATGCAACTGATCCTATCCTGATGTGGATTCACTCTTACACAGAATTTTTTTTCAGAGGGAAAGGGGATTTAAATTTTATTTCGGGTGAGGGATTTAATGAGAAGGCAAGTAATCATTGTCTATAATCGCCAAATAGGACGTAAGTTTTAAGGATAAGAATGAAAATTTGATTAAAAATTATTACTCAAAATACAATATCATAGTTTTTCAAAAATTTCGGGGGAAGATATATCATCCTGACCCCCCCCCCCCCCCCCCCCTGCATACGCCACTGTTATCCATGTCGGGAAGTTTTAAAACACGAAATTAGGGTCAAATACATGAGAAGCTATTATGTTTCGGCTTGTTCATGCTTTCGAAGATGTTGAACATTCTTGGAGCCAGCGAACAGTTCTTCGGTTGTTACCCAACACCCCAGCATTGAGGTTGAGTTGGTAGAAGCAAGATACACTGGTATATCAAGCTTCAGAAAACTTTCACCTGGTCGCAACTGTTTTTAATGATTTCAAGCACATTTCCATTTGTTCCCAGAGAGGGTGCAGCAGTTTTCTACTTTCCAATCCGATTTATACATGCTATAAATATATATATATATATATATATATATATATATATATATATATATATATATAACAATATATAAATCGTTTCTTTTTTTACTGATGGAATTTAATCTGTTTTTCAGCTATTATTTTATGTAAATATATTATAAACATTATTTTTAACTGTTGGCTTTTGAAATACGCAGGAGAATTCCTCTACTAAAATGACCAGCCGGTAAAATTTAGAGACGGTGCTTATTGCGGTTCTGGTTGGTCTGGTTCACCTCAAGGGTTGTACGGTGAGGAATGTTTCTACTCCGGAGCGTCGAGAACAGACCGTTCATTCAATACGTATTACTTGAATTATACAGCCCCCATCCACTATATGAATTCTATGTTTACAATAAATTATCTCTTTATGCTATATATTACCTATTAATTTTTTGTTTCAATCAAATATTAATACAATAAATTATTTATTTTGTGAATTAATTATGAATGGGTTACAATTTGCTGTATCTGATAATTTTTTGAAGACCTAAAATTATTCAAATATGAGTTTTAGATTGATTTAAATAAACAAAATACAAAGAAATGATTGATAAAAACTAGAATTATAAAAAAAAAAAAATTGAAAAATTAGCTTTTTATATACACAGTTTTCTTTACTGTCATATATTCCTCGGCCCGCATATTTAATTGTTTTATTCATTAAAGAAAATTACACTTGGCGACTTTAGTCGTTTGTTCGCTTCCGATTAAGCTCACTGTCTGGCGAATTTACGCGCCCACAGTATAATACCTGCTTAATTAAGATCAAAATAAATAAAAGCGAAATTTAAGGAACCCTATAAATAAAATATATAGGATCTATATAATTTAAAAAAATTCTTTTAATAATAATATTTATTTTTTTAAAAGAAAAAATATTTTACTTACTATTTGATTAATTTAATTCAGTAAATTTATTGTTACATAAAAACTAAAAATGAATAATGTTACTTATTTATAAAGTTAGTATTGAAAAAAATCCTTCAGTTTTTTTTCAACATTAGATTGTTCTTATACCTTCTTGTTTAAATTATTAAAAAAAAAAAACATTGTGATCAGGATTGAATTAATTTAATGTTGTTTATGTTCCGCTAAAACTGGTTTCATTTAAATAATCTGTAGAGGTACAGCATTCGTAGCATCATTAAAGTTTTGAAAATTGAATGAAGATTTGAAAAGATTGTTATTTTTATTCTAAGAAACAATATTTTATTATTTATATTTTGTAATAATTGTTATTAACGTTTCAGTAATTCCAGTCGTTATATTTATGAAGGGCATTCAGTTCTAAACCCAATAGCGAATATAGTTGAGAATATTGGGAAATAAATGTATGGCAATATTTTAAACGAAAAAAAAATCTTTGCTTAAACAGTTAACATATACATATAATACTAAGAAATACAGGAAATTTGTTGAAATGTATTTCCATCATGGGTCAACAAATTTCGGTTAATTTATGCTTATAATGCTGTTTTGCAAGCATAAATATTTATTTCATTATTTCAAACTTGTTTCTTTTTTTTCAATTTTTATTTGTTCGCTTTTGATTTTAACTTTAATGGTACTTACTTAAATATAAATAATCCAAGAAATATTTTTTTAAAAAGTTTAAACGCTTTAATATTCTTGGTTTTTCGCTAATGATTACATAATAAAAATATTTCATTAACGAGAATATTATTAGATAGAATTTAATGATTTTTTTTTTTTGCTAAAACTGCTTAAAGTTTAATTAATAACATAATAAATATTAAATGCTCAGTTATTTATTTGTTGAGATTTTTATTCTTTGCACTGCATTAGGCAAGTAGGAATAGATTATACAGAGCAACAGTGATTTTGCGGCGCAGGGTTTCAGTGTCGAATCTGGATAATTCCAGTCTTAATATTTCATTTCGGAAATTCTCTTAGCTTCGCCTCTTTCGTTATATTCTTACGTTTTATATTATATTTAAAGAATCCGCGGAAGAAAGCAGAGTCATCCGTAATGCATTTCGATAAAATCAAGTTTTAAAATTTGGATCTCCTACATTCTTAATTCTATGGGAATCCTTAAAACTCTTCTAACAAACAGACCATCCGCATTTCCGGTTGTTGCTTTTTACCATGTTATTCTACTGAACGATATGAACATATTGATGTGTATAATTCCATTTCGGAAAAAAATTACTCTCCCCCCTTTCTTCCACGGACTCTTCATATATTCTTTTTGCATTGTAGACATTATGTAATCTCGAAATCACGCGGAAATATTTCCGTTAAATTTTTTAAGAAGAGTTTTCGAGCCTCAGAAATCGATTGGCATGATCCTTCACACCTGGAAAACTCTTATTTAGTCAACAAATTTAAAATCAATATAACCTTCCCATCCCAATATGGGATATTAAACATATGTACTGATAAACAAATCGTGTCTATCTTCATGTTGCCATGGATATATTCTAAATGTGTATATAATATTGCCATTTGAAATTAGTGAAATTATTGTAATGTGCATGACTATATAATACATAACTGTTGTATTTTTTTTTTAATCCAAGTTAACTAATTACATTAAATAATTTTCGAGAATTGATTGATCTACAGGTAGTTTACAATAAACATGCCAATTTGTTTTAATGTTTGAAAATATGGTACTAAACGGTTGACCACAGCTCTATTGGTATCGCTTATAACATACACAATAACCTTCGTTTCTTATCAGTTCTCTGTGTTGTCTATTATTGTGATTTGTATTTTCGTAGGCTGTCTCCTAAAAAGTCGTGTTAGTTCATAAGTGGTTCGTTTTGTGATTTTTGTTTTTATTTGTGATTCTTCTCCAAATGTTTATCATTTTTGAAAAGAAAAATGATAAAAATCTGGGATTTTTATCCTTGGGATCCTATCTCACGGAAGAAGATGCAGCGAAATATTTCCGAAATTTTGGGATTATTCCATTGAAGAAAGTATTTGAGAATGGACATGGTATTTCCATTATATAAATAACTAAATTTAAATAAAGGTATGGCCCTGACCTCAACTAAAAAGGATCCATTGGGGGTTTGTGTAACTCTTGAGCGAGTGTAGCGAACGGAAGTCGATAGCTGCGATCTAATCCAAGCATTTTTTTAAAAAGGAATTTTAATAATGAAACGTAATTAAAATTTATTTTTTTAACGGCGTAATATAAATACGAATAATAAGATAGGCGTTATCTGTGTCAGGTTATGATGGAATTCAATAGAACTAAGGTCGACTGCTTATTATGTAAGTACAGAAAATATTACTATTTTCAAAGATCTATTTCTTGTAATAATGCTCACTTGTCCAACCATGAGTGGGAGTTGTAACTGTTTCTATTACTATGTTGTGCTGTTGCTTTTTCCGATCCATCATTATAAAAATCTTGTAAGAAGCTGAAGGTGGTATTACTGAAGAGCCCTCCGAAGGAAGAGATATAGGTAGCTCCAGGAGCGAAGGCTAGGCAAATCAAGGTTGTAGCTGGGAGCCAAGGCCATCGACCTCCGCCCGCTTCCAGCGGTGTTTATGTTGTCAGCCTTCTTAGCCCTGCTTACCCCAATTATTTCCTATATCAACAATACCATAATAATAATTATTCTCAATTGTAATTGTTATTATTTTTTCAAAGTATGCACGAAATGGATAGTTATTTACATTTTAAAAAAATTTGTGTTGCTTGTCGGACTCTCGTATACATTGTTGTCTTGTTTGAGTCTGTTTCAATGGCTAAACCGTGGGGCTCTATTGTAATGAATGAAATGAAAAATAAATTTAGTTAACTCTGACCTAACATACCCTCAGAATAGTATCTATATAAATAGATATATAGATAAAAGAATTTTATTCTGGGACTAGGTCCCTAAAGAATAACAGAATTAACAAATAAAACAGAAACATTATCTGGCCATAAGACTACAAAATACAGTTCAGTTAATTTTTACAATATTTTCAGTAAAATAAATAAGCAAATAAATAAGTTTTTTTATCGTAAAATATAATTAATTTGAACAAAACAAAAAAAAAGAGAAAAAAAAAACAAGAAAAAATAAAATAAAAGGAAAAATACAAAAATAATGAATTGATTAGCCAAGTTGAGGTTTGCACATTAAAAACTATTATTCACTTCTGATCCAGATGTTAATCCTAAACTAAAATTTTGGAATTAGAGAGCATCATTTTGGAGAGAAAGAAGGTGTTGGAAAAGGAGGGATTTGAATGAGGATAGAGAAGATGCATGGCGGATATTAGAAGGAAAGGAATTCCAAAGGGTAGAAGAGCGGACGAGAAAGGAGCGTTCGAATGTTTTCGTTTTGTGGGAGGGGCTATGGAGGTCAGATCTTGTTTCCAGTGCGTGGACCGATGATTTGAATTGTAGGAGGCTTTAAGGGTGGTGGTTGGTGATAGTTTGGTATAGGAAAGATCCGAGGAAATATTGTCTACGGTTGCAGGGGAAGAGCCATTTTAACTCGCCGTAAAGGAGACAAGGGCCTGTCTCGAGGTGCCGAAGACAAATCTTAAAAAGCAGTTCATGATCCGCTTCAATATGTCCTCGAGCACATTCGAGAGGCCCCCGTATACCACACACCCGAAGTCATAGTGGGGTAAGATAATAGAGGAAACAAGGAGTTTGCGGGTAGGTTGTTGAAGAAGATGTCGAAAACGATGGAATAATTTAAGGTTACTTATTGACCGTCGGGAAATTTGGGCGATGTGGGGTTTCCAGGAAAGGGTTTGGTCGATAGTAATACCCAAGTTTTTAATTGAGGAGCTGAACGTGATAGGGTGATCATTTAGGATTAAACTAGGAAAGGTGTCATTGGATCTGAGGAGGGAATTGGAACCTATGACAATGGCCTGAGTTTTCATAGCGTTTAATCTTAATATATTCAGGTTTGCCCAGGGACTGATTCTATCTAGGTCTTCCTGGATACTGGCAAACTCTACTAATAGCTCAGAAGGAGGAAAGGATAAATAGATTTGGAAGTCGTCGGGGTATAAGTGGTGGGAACAGTGGTGGATTGAATTAGGAAGATCATTGATATAGGTATTGAAAAGCAGTGGGGAAATACTCGAACCTTGGGCTACTCCTGAGGACAAGGTAAGGAAGGAAGATAGGGGTTGATTAAGAATGGTAACTGCTTGAGTCCGATCGGAAAGGTAAGATTTAAACCATTGGATCGAGCTGTTGGAAAAGGATAGTGATTTTAATTTGGCAAAAAGGATAGAATGGTCCAGGGAATCAAAAGCTTTAGAAAAGTTAAGGAGTATTAATACAGTTATTTTTTTTTCTGTCCTTAGCGGTATGCAAGTCAATGGTGATTTTGACTAGCACGGATTGTGTGGAGAAACTGGGACGGAAGCCAGATTGGAGAGGATCAAGTAATTTAGACTTTTCAAGGAAGTTTGATATTTGTGATTGGACTATTCTTTCTAGGGGTTTGGACAGGTTAGAGAGGATGGATATTGGGCGATAGTCTTTAGGAGATATGGGATTGAAGATTTATTAAATTATATTGTATATATTATATTATATTTAAATATATTATATTAAATTGGAAAAAAAACATATCGACGGTACAGAAAATGAGACACAGCACTTGCTAATACAGCTAAATTAAAATTGGGGCTAGGATCTCAGATTTAAAAAATAATGTATGAAAGTGCTATCTCGTTAAAGCTTTTATGTGCGAGACCTGCATGGGAATCAGCCGCTTTAACACCTACAAATATTTAAAAATTAAAAAGAGTATAATGATAAATAGGCATAGGGATTTGCAAGGCTTTCGACTCAATTTCTTATGAGGCTTCTTGCACCCTCTCCGGGATTATACCAATCGAACAAAAAATCAAACGAATATCCATCCTTTACAAAATAACTAAGCAAGAACACGATTACAAACAACTTAAAACAATAAATATAGAATTGGATCCAAATTTAAAAAATAGGCTATATACTTCAGCTTATTCAAAACTAATTCAATTTTTAGAAGAGCCAATAACTGACGGCCTTCATATACAAGACATGTCCACAGATGGCAGCAAATGTGGAGAAAATACCGGTCGCGCATTCATTCTAAAAGTAGTTGACACACAACATGACGAACAGTACCGACTGGGAAAGAAGTTCTCAAACAACCTAGTAGAAAAAATAGCTGTTCTAAAGGCCACCGATTATATCGTACCATGTGCAAACTATCATTCTTCTAAGATATTTACAATATATACTTACTACAAAATTCTAATAGACTATATGAGAAATCCCAAATGTCACTAGTTACTGACTGAAACAATTAGACAAAATACTTCAAATCTTCTCTACATGGACGTAATAGTTGAAATAGAATGGGTTAAGGGACAGAGCATCATCACTGGAAATGAAGCAGCTGATAGGCTGGCTAAATCTGCTTCACCGAGTCTCCTACCTATAACATACTACAACATCTATATATCCCACATTAAAAAGTGTATTTTGGCATACATGAAATCAGCAATGGCAACAAATAAAAAAAGGTCAACCACTATATAAATTTATTTCAGATGTCACACTCACCAAATATGACCAAAATTAAGAATACACGTTACAAACTGATACAATTCTTAACTGATCATGGACAAAGAAAATTTTATTTCAAACGGCTTCATCTTACACTGATATAACACTGATACATGCCGCTGCAACGGATACCACAAACATTTCATCACATTCTATGTTTGTAGTGTACGGATTGCACTATTTACTAAAATATAAGGCACCAGCTAATAAAATGTATTATTCTACAAGAAGATTGCTAGCCGCTCAGCGAAATGGACATCTCAAAGAAGTTATAAAGTTATAAAGAGATGAGGAAATTCATCTCATATGAAAAGTAGATCTTCAACTCCTTAATAAAGATCCAGGAGACTGATTTGTCAAACATTTTTTTTTCTTTTCTTGTGTTTTTTTTTTCTAATCTTTAATTTAAGTTTTTCATGAGGAAAATTTCATTTCTTCGAATTTAGGAATTTATGTTTTATTTTATTTTTTTATTCTTTATTACTTATTTATCTCATTATCAATTCAAAATAATTTTTACATACATACACATAAATAAATACACGGTCCTCGTACAGGGTTACTGTTTGAGGAAAATAGAGAATAATATATATATATATATATATATATATATATATATATATATATATATATATATATATATATATATATAAAAGTGTGCATATATATATATAGTTATTTATACAATCTTTTCTCGGGTCAATTTCCTCTACAGAAGGAATTAACATTATTTATTGACTCGGAATAATCATAAACTAAAATAGTAATAATAGCTAAAATTTTATAATAATGGCATAGCAATATGCTCTAACAATTAATAATTACTTTCAGAAACTAATTTGCTGTAATACAATTTTATAAGAAAATGAAGATTATACAAACAATAAAGTAAATTAATCTTTAACTTTATTGGGCATAAAGAAGTCAATCTACAGGCATTTAGAGCTGCATATTAACCGTATTGTGCAAGGTAATTAAGCATTACCCAATCTAGGAAACAGTACGAATCACACACTGAACTCCTGCATCGATCCGTGGTTCTCAGTGAATTCTAACCTCTGATTGTATCAATAAAACTGAAAGTCAGAAGTCGTGATTGTTTAACGACGTTGTGCACAGAAAGGCACAGGCCGCCTTGGGTGAATACGATGATGGAGCAGTATTCGGTGATTTCTGAAAGCTTTGGAGATGCGATGTGCTCGGTTATAAATAAACATTTAAGAGTGACCCAGTGAACTTATGCAAATTTCCTACAAGTACCACTTGTAAATGCAGTTCTGTCGTTCTTTCTAAATTCGAATAGGAGAGTCATTATCACTACTCAAACTGTCAAATTATGTGTGTGAGCCTTATGGATTTACACACTTCCCTATCGAAGCTGTTTCTCTTTTTCAGTTCAAACACCTTCAACAACTTAGAGCTTGTTTGCCTATATTTTTTGCCAAAACTTAATGTTATGTGCTGTGTAGAATTATACGCTGCTAGTGAATACTAAGACAAATGAAACATCGGCTTTTACAAACATATATAATTATTCCGAGGCTCTTAACAATTGTAAACAATTTAAGCAACCAATCAATCTCTCAGAAATAAATGCATGTCTGACGAAAATCTTTCTGCCGGGACCGAGTCAGAGGAATAGAATTTTCGAAATTGCGTCCAATCATGCTAGTTAGTATACATGGTTGGACCAAGTGGGGCAGGAATTGAAGGTGTGTGAACTGAAAAAGAGATACAGCTTCGATATTGAAGTATATAAATCCACAACGCTCACACACATGATTTGACTGGTTGAGTAGTGATAAATGACTCTCCTATTCGAATTTAGAGAGAACGACAGAACTACATTTACAAGTGGTACTTGTTCGAAATTTGCATCAGTTCACCGTGTTATAAATGTTTATTTATAACCGAGCACATCAAACAATTTGATCAACCAACCAATCTCTCAGAAATAATTATAAAATTATAAAAAACCTGCAACGGTCTGACGAAAATCTTTCTACCGGGACCGATACGGATGAATGAAATTCTCGAAATTAAATACGATTATATTTATTGAATAATTAATGCCAAGTTAATTTGTTGCGTTCACAAAGAAAATTGCTATAATTATTTCTGCTATCATCTATTTTCTACTCGAAATTCCCATGCTCTGTGGAATTGGAACAACCTGTCCTGGTGACTCAACCTGGCGCTGGCCAATTAATGCTTATACCATCCTAGATTCTTTTCTAACATTCTAAAAATCTGGTCAAGTTTTAAAACGCTCCTACTCCTTAAATCAGTTTTGGTGGAAGGTGGGTGACTGACCCACAGACCTCTCTCTGACCTGGTGCGGTTGCCTTCACAGTACCGCCAGGCCAGCCCTCCCTTTCCGGAATCAGGATTCTCTTGATGGGGAAAGTGTCCTCGTTTCTCTGAGAAGTCTTTATGCAAATGTGGAAGGGCTGCCTATCATTCTTATCAAAATATGCTTTACGATTGCAATAAGTTAGTTAATAATGAAATATCCTTTAGTTTTTCTATGATATTAGTATTGTTTCAAATATTAAACTCGTTATAAACTTTATCCTAACATGATAGTTGCGTCTGTAATCATCAACTTTATCTGGGTTTAAAAACAATTAAAATAAACGAATTACCATATTTTGGCAGGTATATTTATACATGTGGCAAAAGCAGTTACCAAGCAGCAGATTTGTTTGTCCTGTACTTTCCATCGAATTCTTCCGGAATTAGCAGAAAGGTATAATATATATAAATATATATATATATATATATATATATATATATATATTGAGCCCACTATCCGGAGTTACTTAGGGCTTACGGAGTTACTTGTTTCTCTTTTGAAAGCCATGGACTCGGTTGTTTATCCCAATGTTATTCTATAAAACCATCTAAAGTGCACACAAAAAAAATGAAAATCAATTTCTGCGAAGAATAACTTTTTCGTTCCAATGTGACTGAAAACTGGGTGGCTTGGTGTGTATTTGAAGTAAAATTTATTTTTAAGTTAACGAAATTTACTTTTTAAGTTAAAGAAAAAGGAAGACGAAAGAAATAGACATTTAAGTTAAAAAAAAACGGATTTATTGGTAGTTAAGAAGTAAAAATTAGCAACAAAAAAAAATAATCCTTCATGTCTACTACAAACATATCTCCGTTAATTTTCTTGAGTATCGAGATATTCTTAAAGACATCTTTCTATTTGCATCAAACTTTGCCTTCTTCATTTGACTATATTAAAAAAATTACAATCTTTTCCTTTAAATTCATTACTCCAATTACTTTTCCAGCATATAAGTTGCCACGGTATTTTACTAGTACATAACTTCCAAGGCTGATGGACTTCTCATTAATGGCATGATTTTCTTTCTATGAAACAGGTGTACAAACTTCAGAATCTTGTTAAGGAGGGTCGGAAGCTGGGTAGGCAAAGTATCATCATTAGAGAAGTCTAAATCAAGTTCTATAATTTTAAACAACAGTCATATAATTAACTATTGACAAGAACGTAAAAGAGAGGCTGCTGGTGGTTAACCAGCCACTAGCGTGCTCTAAACTAAAATCAGAAACTAAACGAAACACCGGTTGAGAAAATTTGAAATTCCAAGATTGGCTTGAATTTACCCCGCCTGTATTAAAGTTAACCCAGTTTGCGGTACTTGCAGTGTACTAATTGAAAATTCTTTACCTACTCTAAAATTCTGTACTAATCTAAAAATTGCCGGGGTTTTTTTAAGTGGGGGAGCTCAAAAATAAATCCACCCCGGCCCCCTATGGTCTAGGTACGCCATTACACAAACACTCTAGTTTGTAACCTCTGAGACCAATCTTTTCCATACAACAGTTAACAAAGTCGATGAATGCAAGTCTTAAAAATAACTTTATTAAACAGAGTACAAGTTACATGATATATATATATATATATATATATATATATATATATATATATATATATATATATATATATAATGAGGCTACTGAGTGACAAATAGACTAAAGATATTATAATTAGACTTAATACTAAACATAGTGAGAGTGTCTCACATTACCTTATTCTACCTTGCATTCTATCTTACCTTCTAATACTTATTCTAATACTATATTCTTACATTTTAATTAACATTATGATACTGCTTTTAAGACTACATTCTAAGATTAATTCTTATTCTAGTCCTACATTCTAAATACTTATTCTAATACTGATTCTTACATTCTAATTAACATTATGATCCTGCTACTGCTGTCCTTTTCAGATAGGCTTTTATACATACAATAGGAGAAGGGATGATTAAGGAAATAGAACTTGTTTTAATGCTGACAACGAGGAAGGACAACAGTAACTTCCTGGGTTGTAAACATTATTTAACAACAAATATTTCCTGGGTCAATGGCATTTGTTAACTCAACGCTCCGAGGGGTCCTAAAAGAAGATGGCCACGTGACCTCCTAACGTATAATAGTCATTGTATGGCTACAAATTGGTAGTTTCTTCATAAGTGATTGCCATGCAATAATAATCTATATAATACATTACTTATTGTATCTTTTTTTACAGTTGTAAATTTTGATACATAAATTTTAAAAAACCAAACTTGTATAATATCTTAGTTTTGGAGACGTATAAACATGGAAGGTAACGATGTTTAAAAAACAAATAACAAAAAAAAACAAACATGAAAATCAATAAGCATGCTGATAAAGAAAGTGATTTGCGCGGATGCTCAAAAATCAACACTAAGACTTAAATAAAGTCAGAGGTTTTAAATACCAGCTGACCACTGTTCTTGATAGTTACATTTTCCATCTAAGAAATTATTTAAAAAAATATTCATTTACATGTTTAAAAAACAACGCAATATTGCTTAAAACGCGGCATTTACAATCACTTTTTCCTTCAATGGAGCTTATCGGTGAAAATACTCTAAAACCGCTAAAAATGAAAACATTGCCGATTCCACTTTGTATTTTGAAATATTCAACCTTTCGATGGCTCAAGACCTGTTGCAACAAGACATCTGCAAGAGTAAGAAAGCTTGAAATCCAAGTGTGAAAAAAAAAATGAAGAAACTAAATGTTGAAGGTTTGCTACGAATTCGTTCATGGTCATTTTCCAAAGTGTGCTTAAAAATTCATTCTAATTATAATTTAGATTTTTTTTAGCTATGTAGCAGGCTTCCGTTATTATAAATATTTTATTTATAGTAATGGATTATTATAATAAGTTGACAGTAATTTGATATGGAAGACTCGCCAGTTCTATAGAGCTTAAGTGCCAAGCAGTGGCGTAGCCAAAGGAAGGTCCCGTTAGGTCCGGATTCCCCCTCCCACCGAAATTACGAAATACTTTTACTTATTCTTATCTGTAAACAAAAATTGTATTAACCTATTTTAATGTTATTTCATAAATGATATAAGTTGGCATAGAAAATATGTCATACGAACTTAAGGAACATCTCCGGTTGGAATGGGTTTCTTAAAAGCAGAACCTTGGATGTATACCCCTATCCCCCGAAGCGAAATCCTGGCTAAGCCACTGATTCCAAGTCAAACAAAGAAAAAAATATTGCCTTACCATTACCTGCCTTTTGATTGTGTATGAAAAGTTTTAAAAATATGTTAATAGAAAAAAAAAAGAAGCAATTAATCAATTATTTAAAATAATTATCAACAGAAGTTATTGTTCACAAATTTTGTTTGTGATTTACTGTAAATAGTTCTATTTTGTCAAATGGTATTTTATGTTTATACCTATACATTAATAACAACCAGAATATATTGGTTTTTTTCCTAAATAAATATATTTAAAACAAATAATGGAGATAAACATAAGGACTCCACGTCAAATTTTCTCGGGCCCCCCTCAAATATTAAATTTACCACTGAAACTCAATCTCGTCCTTTATAATATGGAAACAAAATGATTATGTAAAGGTATTACATAATTATTATACGGTTTATGTAATGTTATGTTAAAAATAAAACCTAGTCGGGGATGTGCCCCACCTACCTCTCGTCGGGCCTGATTTCGATAAGCCTAAAGTAATAAATATTGGCATTTCCACTCTTGTTAGAAACGGATGAATGGAATCTAAACAATATGTATTATCCTGGAGAATACATTAAAAGAGAAGTAACTGAACTACCTAATACAAGATAATCGAAAATAATACTAATCAAAATAAAATATACCTGGTATAATAATTAAATTACACGTCATTTATCTTAGTGACTTAAGCCGAAACAATAAACAATCCAATCTCATTTGAATTACAGTAAACAATCGTTTTAACCTTCCTACGTGTTATCCTATCACTAACAACTACACACGCACACACGGCCGCACGAGCATACTCACACCCTCACACACACTATGGTATATCTAACTTTACTATAGTATTACGTACTCCATAGGCATTTTGATATAGACTGAGGAATTCAAGAGCCTTTGAAAATTTTATGGCCTGTATCCATATGATAACGATGTTCGTTATGGGTATTACGGAATTATTGGAGAGATGGTGAGGTGGCGTCGGGACCGAAGGGAAGTGGGGGAGGGGGAGGAGATACAATGGAGCCGAGCTGAGGATCGCCTCATTGGCTAGCAGTGGCCCCTGGGAGCGGTTCCCGCTAGACTCTCCACAGCCTCCTCGACAAAAACCATCATCACCGTCACATACCTGCACCTTCATCTCCCGTCCCTCGTCTTAATTGCTAGCTCCTTCTCACCCTCAATTAGGACTCCATGTTATCCCTCAGTTGCAGCTCTTAAGTAAGGTTTTTTTTTTCCTCAAATACGTAAACATCTTGACCGAAAAATTTGCTAAAAAAAAAAAAAGGCTGTTTTGATTATTGGCAAGGCGCCTTAACAACCATCTACAAGTGTGCTTAAATCTTCGGACGGGCAAATCTTCAAATTTTCAAATTTTAATTGCCCTCAAATGTTACTGCGCTGCTAGAGAACCTATGGACCAGGGAGTCATTGCAACCATGAAGGGAACATACAGGACAAAGTTGTTACTGTCAAAAATCGAGGAAAGCTGCGATCTCAAAGAATTTTGGTGGAATTATATAATTTTGGATAGCATTGACGATATTACGTCTGAATGGGATTAAATCAAGTCTTCAACCCTTGTTAAATCATGGAGAAAACTCTTTTCGAGTATCGAAACAATTGTCAATCAAAACGTTTGTGAAGAAGAGAATGATGTCATGCCGACCGCTACACTTGTTGACCTAGAGACATCCGTTCCGGAAGGTGAGGGTTTCGACGAAGAGAACATAGAGTTGGCTGGAATGCGATGCAAGTGAGTCGGGGTTTTAACGACTGACTTACACAGAGATAACGAACAAAGCAATGGGAGTGAACGAAGGACAAAATGAAAGAGAAGAATATGAGGCGCCTGCGCGAATGATGCACGAAACTGCTTTGCAGTACGTAGACGGATTGCTTCAATTTTTAGAGGAACAATACGACGATGCACATCTGATTGAAAAACTCATGTTAAGGAAAGTACAATTTAGGATTAAGAAAAGGTGTTTCCAAAGAAAGAAGCAAAAATGAGTGACCGATTTTTTTAAAAAGATGTTACAGAACATTTTTAGCACATACAATATATGCATATGTATTGCTTTTTGTTTACTGCTCTTTATTTTACTCATTTAAACGTAGTCATTTACTCTTCATCATCTTTATAGATGAAATAATAAAAATATATAAGTGAAGAACAGCAAGAGCACTGATTGGTCATTAGAACATGAGAACCATACTGGCACAAGTAATGGCATTTGCCGATGACATAGTTTTAATTGCTGACTGCACATTACCTCCAACAAAACCTGTACAAAGAGAAGCAGAACTCGGAAGGAAGAGTATGAATATTAATGTAAGGAAAATCAAGATCCTACAAGTAGGAAGAGAGCCCGAACAAATCCATCTGATTTGTGATAGGGAGCTTGAAGTCGTAAATGAGTATCCCACATGATAGGAAAAGTAAATACTATGTATTATTCCATCTACAACAGTTTTTGGATTTTCCAATTTCCAAATTTTGGGAAAGAGAGAAAACAGAAAAGATGTCAAGGCCATATAACGTATACTATGTTACATAGAGCAGAGAGTTGAGTCCTTTCTGACAAAAAATGGAACCGAATAAGTGTAGCAGAGATGAAGTATTTGCGCAAGATGGCTTCTAAAATATGCAGGGATAGTATCAGGAACGAAAACATCAGGAAAGAATCAAATATCGCAGCAATGAAAGAGACCCTGGAGAAGAGGCAGTTAAGATGATACGGACATGTATGCAGTATCCCGAATTGGGACCGGCGAATATTTATAGTATGGAGATAAGACCAGTAGGTACTAGACCTAGAGGAAGATCTCGGCATAGCTACAACAGCTAACGTATACATCCAAGTTGGGTCAAAGGAGATAAAGACATTGCAGTAGTGACAACTCTTGGGAGGGACAAAGTTAGATGGAGATCCTGGGTTGGATCAACTCAATGCTGAAAGGCACAAAGAAGAAAAAGAAGAAGAAAATGTTAATATAAGTTTCTATAAAAAAGATTTTTAATTTGTAAAACCACCCCAAATTTTTTGATCGGTTTGGAAACAGGTTCTATCCACATTGGATACAATATCAATTGGCTAGTTACACTTTTAGGAATGGAACTATATAAATACCCTAAATTATGTTTCCCGAAGCTACGGAAAAAAGTGAACCCAATAAACCATTCACTATCAACGTACAAGTTGCCCTCCCAACCGGAAAAACTCCTAGATAACATTGATTTTTAGCATAGTATTTGGCAATAATGTTTTAATCTTTCTAGTTTTTAATTAGGTTACCGATTTTGAAACGTTACTTAATATTAATCATTTAATGTTTGTTTTTTAAGTTTATTCGTGTTGATTACAATTCGTATAGCTTTTGATGATCTTAGATTTTAACGGTTACTTCGGCATGTTATGTTTATTTTTCTGTATTTTTCAATGGTATAGGTTTTAGCGTAACTTAATATTAATATTTAAATTATTTAAAAAAAGTATATGGATGTTGATGGCTATTATTAAATTAGAGATTATAAATAAATTCTCAATTTGAATGGTGTACATTTCTGAAAACAAATACTAAATAAACAAATAAATTATAGGAGTTAGCAGAGAGATAAAGGAGAAAAATATGTATATATGAAGTAAAAAAAAAAAAACTAAATAAAAAAATCTGGTGCTGTTCGCATCACCTAATTTTCAGTTTACATGAAATAATATAAAAGTAGAAATTATTAAATATCTATAAAAATCTCTTACGTTTATATGTTTTTCGTGACTCTCCATTACCTTCCACGACTTGAAATGCAAGATATTAATTTTTCTAAAATAATTAGCTTTCCAACGGTATATTTGGCATCTATATCACTAATCTTATTTCCGGAAAATATTTCTCCTTTAGTTAATTATCAAATTCATTAATATTTTATATTTATCCATTTTTTTGTTTTACTACTAACAATGAGAGATTTTTTTGTTTTACTACTAACAATGAGAGATTTAATTCAAACAATGAGAGTTACAAAATTAAAGGTACATTCCAGTAAGCCGTTTTAAAAAGTACGGCAATTAAGCCCTGTAAGAATATTTCAGTGAGGATTAGGCCTAGCTGATATTAATGAGCATTTAATCGTACATTGATATAATGAGTTTAATTAAAATCATTAGTGCGGTTTTCGAGAAAATTTTAAAGATGTGTAAAATCAATAATAGGTATAAAGTGGGACTTTCCGTTGGTCGATTTTGGCGTTAAAGTTGCTGCAACATCCCAGGTATATACCTACCTTAAAGAGGTTTCGTACAACTTTTTGTTTTTGAGCTAGTTTGTTCACATACACACAGAGACCGTTTTGCGAAACTTGATTATTTGGAATCACCTCAAAAAGTGTTTTTCCGTTGAAAACTCGGATTCGAGATTTTTCATTATCGCAATCCTATTTATTTTATACCTATGTATAAAATATATTTTATTTATTGTTTACTCTCACTTACCTATGTAAGTGAGAGTAAACAATAAATAAACATTAAAATGAGAAAAAGAAAATTTCTTTCTTTCTATTTTTTCTTTCACCTACCTAAATATAAAATATATAGTATTATGAGATAGTATTGTGATCGTGAAAATTTTCGAATCCGAATTTTAAGATTCCCTGAGTCCAAATAACCAAGTCTCGCTGAACGGTTTAGGTGTGTGAGTGTGTGTGTATGTGGTAAGTCTAGCTTCAAAACAAAAAGTTGTATGAAACAAAAATTGGGTATTTAAAGTAGGCATAAGCCTGTGATGTTACAACTTTTTCATCAAAATTGACTCTTCATTCTAAAGTGCCGCTTTATGTGATCGACATGACACTAATTGATTTTGATCAAAACTGTTATGTCGATGTACAATTTAACTGTAGGACTTATCCTCATTGAAATAGTCTTTTATGCCGCATTTTCCAAACGACTTCTTCTAATGTACCTTTAATCGTATTTAATTGAAATAATTAAGAATCTCTCATTGTTAGTAGTAAAAAAAAAAAAAAAAAAAAAAAGGATACATATAAACTATTAATGAATTTGATAATTAATTAAAAGAGAAATATTTTCATGTTGAAAACAAATTTCCGGAAATAAGATTAGTTGTATAGATGTATCCAGTGGAAAGCTATAGATTTCAGATAAAATAATATCTAACATATACGGCCATACACGGTAATCAAGAGAGACGATAAACGCATAAATTAAAGTGACTATTTAAAAATAAACTAAAAAAAAAACTGAAAAGCAAATAAATAAGGAAAGAAACCCAGTATCTAGTTCTAGGAAAACAGAAATATAATACCCGCTACAAAGAATACCATACACATGTTATAAGCAGATTAAATAACGAACATTTTATCAGTGTCGTTTTTCAGACTATATACTTGTATTATGTTTTTAAAATTACACAAGATTGCTGACAAATAAAGTAAATGGTTACAGCTGACCTCTTTGTATTGGAAATATATATTAAAGAAAACTAAACATAAATTCAAGATTCTATATACGTAAATCTCATTCTTTATAGACTTCAAATATTCAAGCGACTGACATGGAGTCCTTTGATTGAAAACTAAATTAGTACTAAAACTTTAATTTAAGTCCGAGGCGGTAAACATGTATTTTTCGATTACAATTAGTTAAGCACATTCTCAAAAATGGCATTAAACCACTCAATTTACGGTAAAAAAAGATCTATAATAATCAATATTATTCGATAATTCTTCCATATTGATCAGCGGAGCTCAACAAATCACATTAATCCTGTATCATTTCTCAAAAATCCAAAATCCTCAACGAGTGATGCATTATCTTTAATTGATTTTCAAATAAACTTTAAAATAGTATTTTTTTTACTGTTGGTGTGAGATCTGTTGTCTGTGGTCTACAGTTAAGTGAACTTATTTATTTTTTTATAATTATTTATTGGTACTTGAGAGACTTAAGGCTTTTTTTTTTTAAATCTTCAAATAATATTTTAACTTTTCGAATAATTATAGCTAATTGATGAGATAGAAGAGTATTTATATGAATTTATTGAATTTTATTCATTTATCGGCTCGACAGGCGCCTGAAGCTGCCCTTGGCCTTCTCAACCGCCTTTTCCCAGTCATTGCGGTCAGTAGCAAGTCTGCTGGACACTCTGACCATCCCCAAGTCCTTAGTCACTGAGTCTTTCCATCTTCCCTTCGGTCTTCCGTCTGGTCTGACTCCATCCGGGGTTCCATAATATAATTGCCTGGCTGCTCTACCACCATCCATCCTGATTACGTATCCCAGCCATTTGAAGTGCTAAATTCGCACCACATGGGAAGCTCGGTGAGCGTCGTTTAAGACGTAGATCTCTTTGTTCCTTCTAGAGCGGTACGAAGCATTTTCCCTGATAGGCCCGATGATGCGCCTCAACAATTTTCTCTCAAACCTATCAATCTTTTCAGCCAGGATCTTGGGTAGCGTCCAGGTTGCACAGGCATAGGTCAACACATAGGTCGTAGGCATAGGTCGTATGATTGTTTTGTACAGAGTAATTTTGGTACACCGAATTTTACTACGGCAGAAACTTCTTAGGGCAAAATATTAAAAAAAAATTCACTCGACTTAAAATCTCTCTTAAAGTGCATGCTGCAAGTCTGATTAACTTCGGTGGGAAATCCATCTCTTCCATTGCCATATAGAGGTCCTTTCTGATAATGGAATCATAAGCAGCTTTAAAATCAATGAAAAGGATCCTTATAATCTTATTGAATTCCTCTGTTTTTCCATTATTTGTCTTAAGGAGAAAATCTGGTCGATAGTTGACCTGTTCCTTCAGAATCCTCCCTGTTAATCACCCAACTGAGGTACTACAAATTCCACTATTCGGTTATATAAAATAATGGAAAAAAAAACTTTGTAAGCAGTGTTCAGAAGGCCGATTCCCCGGTTGCATTGTTGCATTCTGTGGAAGCACCTTTCTTCTAGTGTATGATAACTGATTCCTTTCAGCTATCCAGCATTTTTTCGGCCTCCTAGATATTAACGATTAAATGAGTCAACTCCTCAGCCAGTGTAGACCCGCCAATCTTCAGAAATTCCGCCGGTATGCCATCTGAATCTGAGGTCTTGTTATTCTTAAATTCGTTTATAATCAGGCTAACCTCCTCCGAATCTGATGGGCTCAATTCATGGTCATTCTCCTCCTCTCGAAATTCCACTTCAGGATACTCCTCATCTTCTATTTGGTTTAGCAATTCTTTAAAATGCTCCTCCCACCTATCTTGCATCTCCTGTTCCAAGAAGACCATCTCTCCATCAGAACGCCTTATCATTGGACAGGTAGTTATAAAGCCTGATTTTATCCTATTTACCTCACCGAAAAACTTCTTTGCCTCTGCTATACTCTTCTATCTTACGCAAGTTTGCCTTTAATGCATATATCTTTTCTTGCCTTAGAACCTTTTTTGCATTAGATCTGGTACTCCTTTCTGTTCTTTCTGAATTTATTGAATAATCATTTAAATTTATTGTTATTGTTAATTGCGTCAATTATATTTTACCTAACAAATATAGATTCTTTAGAACGAAAAGATGAGTCTTTATTAAAAAAAAGAGCTATAAAGAGCTATATTTAAAATAATCTTACTTCTTACCGCCCTGATGAGGACCGGAACTAGGGAGGAGGCAAAGGGAGCACTTGCCAAGGGCGGCAAAACTTAGGAGGGGGGAGCATATTTTAAACGAAATTTTATAAAAGTAAAACGTACTACTTTCTTCTAAATTTTTATTATAATTACTGTCATAGATCAAACAAGTACAGTCAAAAAGCGTTAAAATCCACTATAACTATTTATTACTCGAACGATCAGAAAGCTCCTTCAATTTGATGGGGAAATGATCTCAGACATGATGATAATCATTTTTGTTAAAAAAAAAAAAAGCTCGGAAAGTGGAATTTTAATGTTATTATTTGAACAATAAGTAATCATATTTTATTTTATAAGTTCGGTTATTTCATTTTTTTTAATCCTAATTCAGTCAATATAATATGTCAGTGCCATGAGATATCTATTTCGAAATATATTACTTAAAGTGCTATTATAAAACAATTAACTTTCATTGGGTAGAAAATTAAGTGGCAAAATTAACCTTGTCCCCGTTGTCAAAAATTCTAGTTCCGGCCCTTGTCCTTATGATGCCTATAAATTAGCGAATTGTTGAATCGTCACTTATTTGCTGTTATTTGAGAGACTTAAGGCTTTGTTTTTCGTACCTTCCAATTACTATACCCTAACAATAATTTTTGTCTTTTTTTTTTTTTTTTTTTTTTTTACTTATTTCTTTAGTTTGAGCTCTCTTTAATGAATTATATTTTTCCTTGTTCAAAATACAAGAAACATTCTCAGTTATATTGGAGTATAATACCTGTTGTGGGCAGGGTGTGATTTCAGTTGATTTCTTTTAATGTAGTAATCCTCAGGCCAGGTAATACAAGACTCCTAAGAAAATTATCGAGCACTTTCATGATCCTTCCTGTCTTTCTTGCAAGAAATGTGATCTCTAACAACGGACATTCTTTGTTCTTTTATTCCCTTCTGTGAAATGTTTTATAATTTTATTGAATACTAATTATGTCCATATGATTTTTATCATCTACTACCAATCGTTGAGGAGGTGTCGTGATGGAACTCGAATTATGTAATTTGAAAAAAAAAAAAAAATACATCTAGTTATATATCCCTAAGGAAACATCATTCTATTAAAATATCGAACAGGTTTCGGTAAAAGTCTGTAGTGGTTTGTTTATAATCGTGAATAGCGTAAAACGTTTCCTAAAAATATCTTCTGAGGCCGAAATAATAAGAAATCAAAGTGCGACCCATTTTGTAATGATAACTTAAGATTTTTTGGAGTAGGATAAATTTCATTTCAGGCTAATTTTAATTGACTCTCCGCCTAAATTAAAAGAAAACGAATAAAAAAATAAATTTTAAAAAATCTGGTGCGTTGCGCGCATCAACTTTCACTTACCTCCTAATAATAATTATCCATTTTTTAGAATAATTTTAAAGAGTCGTCGTAAATACTACATGAAAAATTCGCAGCAGTATGCTTTTTTATCTTCACGTCTTCTCTCACAAAAGTGCGATAAAATAGTTTTTTAAACTGTTGTAATACGGCAATCCTGTGCATTTTTTGTTAAAAATAAATTATGAAATTTTCTATTTAATCTCCATGGAAATTCCGTTTAGTTTCCATGGAACATTTAGTTATAATTACTAATAAAAAAAAACAGAAAATATTAACTAAATTAATCACTTAAGTTCCATTACCTTCTACGGCTTTACATGTTAGATACTGTTTTATCTAAAATCTTTAGCTTTCCAACGGTATATTATAGAAATGGAAATAGAAAAACAACTTTATTCTGGGACAAAGTCCCTTTAGAATAACATATATGTATAAAATAACATATACTAGATGTTGCCAAAGGACAAAAGTATATACATAAGAACAAATGAAGGATAGTGGTATAAATAATTAATATTAATAATTATTATTTAATAATTGAATAATAAAAATAATATAGTAAAAATAAAATAATATACAAATATATTCTATACAACGACGAAACGGATAGGAAAGAGAATTAGCAGAAAAAAAGAAAAGAAATCATAGAAAAGAGAGATAGAGAAAAAAAAAATAACTGTTATAAAAAATACAGCATTATAGTTTTTTTAAAGAAGAACTCCTAGATGAAAAAACGGGGTAACAAAAAAGAAAGAACTCTAGTATACCTAGGGAAAAAACAATGTTTTTGGAAAGTGAAATGAAATATATGTTCATATTCACTAAAAAAAGTTATTAATGAAACCAATTCCTTATTTCATAATCCTTATACACATCGTTAGCCAGCGTCTGACTGGATTGTGGAGAGGAACTGGAATAAAAGGGTTTTAAATAAGCATAAGGAGGAGGCGTGCCGGATTATAAGAGGGAAGGAATTCCAGAAAGTGGTGGAACGGGCAATAAAGGATTGTTGAAATGAGGCAGATCTGTGAAAAAGGGTATATAGGTCAGAAGGTCGAGATCTGGTGGCAAGGGAGTGGATAGATGATCTAAATTGGATGATATTGTAGGCATAGGAAGGGCGATGGTTGTTGATTATTTGTATTATAAATTATACATCTATATTATACCAGTCTTATTTCCAGAATTTTGCTATTCATTTTTTTTTTTTTTTTTTTTTACTACTAACAATGAGATACGGGTAATTATTTCAAATGAACAAAATTAAAGGTACTTTAGAGGAAACTTTTAAAAATTTGGCAGTTAAGCCCTGTTAGACTATTTAAATGAGGATAAGACCTAGAGTGATATTAAAGACAATCTAATTGTACATTGATATGAGTTTGATCAAAATCATTAGAGCTTTTATCGAGAAAAAGGCATAAACTCTTTTATAAAAAGTGGCACTTCCGGTTAGTCGATATTAGCAAAAAGTTGCTATAACATATACCTACGTATACCCAGCATATACCTACCTTAAATACGTACTTTCAGCATCATATAACTTTTCGTTTTTAAGCTAGGCTGTTTACAATCATTTTGCGAGACTCGGTTATTTGGACTTAAAGGACCTTAAAACATGCACTTCCGTTGAAAAATCGGATTCAAAATTGTTCACGGTCGCAGTACTTCCCTTTACTATATAATTCATGTATAAGTAAGTGAAAATAAAAAAAAAAATCGATTTTTTACTATACGCAATTTTTATAATGTTGATATTATTATATAAATATAAATAAATAATATTATGAAATTTTAAAATACTGATATCAAGTTTTTTTAATTTAATTTTATTTATTATTTTATTAGTTTAGTTCTAAAAAGATACCTAAGTTATTTAAATTAAAGTAGAACAAGCTTGATGCGTACAAGAAGATATCCTTGAATCCTCAGCTCCGAGGGAGGTTGTGATGAGAGAATGTCCTGGACCGAGGTGGATATCGCACGATTGTTGCCGGGGGTGGTCAGCTAGCGGTCGTTGAACGGTACCGTGCCTCGATCTGTGTCACCACCTTCGGGAATCAAACTGTCCTTGCACAATATCGACCACATATATCGATTGTTACTCCTCCGGGGTCTTCTCAGATGGCCTAGATATCTTCATCAAGGGGGCTTCCACAGGAAGAGCCAATCGAATCGAGTATTGCATAACCCTTCTTACTGCAATAATCCAAGAAAGAATTACAATACTCACAGATTCTCATTGAATGCTGGATTTTTCGTTGGTATGAAAGCAATCTTGTGTTTCTCTGCATCAGGAGTTCCCAGACTTAATGTTACTGCATATCACTTCCACTTTTCAGATAACTGGGCCTTCCACTATCTGATCTTATGGTATTAGTATTTAAGAACCGTCTTCATAAAAAAAATACGAACTTATTTTCAAAAGGTTATCTAACAAATGAAACAAAATGTATTACAGTAAATTTGCTTTAGAAAATAAGAAATTTAAAATAAAGTTCAAAAGTTTAATTTCACATAACAGCCACCGTAAGATTATCCAACACCAAAATATCTGCAAATAAAAGTATAATAATCAAAAGTAAGAAATTATGACATTGTGAAGAAAAGCATCAATTTTTTTCAGTTGTTTATTCTCAATCAGAGGATTAATGTTTGGCACGAAGGAGCGCAACTTGATTCTTAAGTCCCCTTCAACACTGAGTGCTTTTGCCTTTACTACGGTAACTTTCCTAAATTACTTTTATTAACTTCAGATCGTTTATAATCATCTTATAATTGATATACCCAATCATAATTTAAAAAAAAATTGCTATGCCTCATTGGACTTGTTAGAAAGATGATTTTATCTATGACTTTGGCTAACCTAACTAAATAACCTTTACATGTAGAATCTATCAAGAAATTATTTTTCATGAAAAGTGGATACATTAACATTTTACAGAATGCTCCACAGTTATATATAACGAGACAATTTTTTTATTTATTTTGAAGTTTAGATTTTCTTTTAGCTGAATTATTTTGTATTATCATGCCTGTATTTAGTTGCAATTATTTGATTGAAAAACAATTTCTCATGGTAATGCAAATATCAGCTTTCCGAAATAACTTATCCTAATTTACATTAGTGCATAGTGAAACGATATTCATGCAGAAATTGTAGTCCTTTAAAGCGTTTTATACCACGCCATTCCTGGTTATTGTTTTTTTTTTTTTTTGGAAACCTTAGTGACAAAACTAAGGATATTAGATAAGTGGTGGGGCTTTATTAATATGGCAATGGTCACTCCGTTGTGAAAGTTGCTGCATGAAATTCTTTCGAACCGGTATTGCCTTTTCGATTTGACACCGGATTCGGTGACTAACTCAAAAGACCCATGGAGCAACCCGGTGAATCACCCGATCATTTTGGAACAGTATTTTCAAATCCGCTTACACGACGATTATCACACATCGAACTTTAAAGAAAATCAAAATTAATGCCAGTTTTTGCTTGAAACTTCAAATGGAGGTGATTGGCAGTAGAGAAAATGAGGATTATAGATTGTCAAGAGTTAACTGTTAAGACCATGTTTCGGCCCTACATGTAAGTAATCTTTAGGGCTATAATAGATGAACGAGATTTAGGAAAAAAAAAAGAAAGTAAAGGATATGACGTAAATAGAAAAATTATTACTATGAATAAATATTAAAATAAAATATAGCATGGATAGTATGAGATAAAGTAAATGTATATATATATATATATATATATATATATATATATATATATATATATATATATATATATATATAAAAGAAGAAACGGAAGAATTATAATACAATAACTTCGATATAAGAATTAATTAAGAAAAATAATCAAAAAATATGAAACTAATATATAAAGAATAAAGATTAAGGTAAAGAATCTGAAAATAATTAATGGATTTTTATGAAAGGATTCTCACCAAGCAGTGCCTAACACTAGTCATGTGACAGGGAACTTGGAGTTTTACCAAGGGGAGAAGTTTAATCTTGGTGCCGCTTCTTTTACCACCTCTCTCCTAATAGAAGTCAACAATTTTATAGCAGTATTTTAGGTAACAGTTTTATTTCTAAATAAATATCATTAACTCATTTTATTGACTGAATTAAGGTCAAAACAGTAAATAAAAAAAAACTAAACAAATAGTTTTTACATCACCTAAAAATAAATTTTCGCTCGAAATTTGCCGCCCAGGGAACTGCCACTTTGCCCTTCCCTAGTACCGGCCCTGACGCTGTCGCTGTATCAGTAATCCTGTAACGCAGTTGTCTGAAACATAATTTTTTTTCTCTTCGTTTCTTTTATCGGCACGAAGCCGCTTCATTCTTTTACGTTTTCTCTTTGGAGTTTCTCACTTAAACTTGACTGGGGATTTCTCCGATTTCTCAAAAACTAAAACGATTTAGCACTACTACTTTCATTATTTCACTAGCTTTCATTCATTGTTTTAGACTACAGATGTAATGGAAATCGGAAATGTTTTAAGAGAAAGGAATAATTGATATTTTGAGAAAAAAGAAGATTTTCGTTTTCTGTTGAATACGAATTTACAAAAAAAAAAAAAATAAGATTTCTTTGCATAGATACCGAGGGTTTTACTTCCTTAAGTTACGGATTTGACATTTTTTTTGTTTTGTGATATTGGTATTTAATTCACTGTTATAGATTCACTAAGTTGAAAATGCCGAAAGTAGAGGCAACAACGCAAGAATTTCGACATTTAGGAGAGTCGAAGTGTAGAGCGTTGACCGGTAACCTCTCTTTCAAGGTTGCGATTGAGTAACAGCCTTCGATACGGTTTACCTTTAGATTTGCTTTCGGGATATATTTTTATATTTTATTTTTTGTTACTTGATTGGTTGAAATATTTACAAATGAAAAAAACTTATTAAATACTGAATCTAATCCTTTATTTTGAACCTGGTTCCTTTGGTAGGTGTAGAAATGGAAATATGTTCCATATAATTTAACATCGTGTTTTATCTTTCACGATCGTTTGCGGTATCTATTGCAGCCTGAGGAGGATTCGCGCTATTGCCGCTTAGGGGCTAGTTGCAATCTGTCACCCCTGTACTAAGAAAATTCTTTAGGGAAAAATTACCCTAAACCCAAAGGTAATCGTTGCTTTAGGGTAACCTTCTATTTATTGCAGCTCGTTTGAGGTGAAATTTTCCGCCCTGGGCTAAAGCCCCTATGACCACCCTCTAAATCCGCCAACGATTGCAGCGTTTTTATTCGTTTTCATGTTAACTGAACAGTTAATTTTGTTTTCGAAAAAATGAGATATTGATCAACTTCAGAGTGTTAGAAAGATTGAAACAAGGTGAAATTTGAGAATATAATACTTGTTAGTTTGACAGAAATCGTTCATTTCTATGCAACGCTACCCCAAAACATTAGATTGCTACACAGATAAACGTAATAATCCGTGTATATTTGAAATGAAATAAATACATGTTTTCTTTTTTATATAACTATTCACCATTATTTCATTATTATTAAATTATATTATCTTCGTTCTTTTTTTAACTTCTATATTGCATTCTTCTATATTTATATTTTTTATTTTCCAGTTAATTCTTGACGATTAAAAAAACAAAACATTGTAAATGTTCGCACACGTTTAGAACAGAAATAATTACAAGGCAATTATGAGCGGACACAAAAAAAGAACAAAATAATGGAGCCTTATTGTATCATCAAACATTGATTAGCTAAATTTTTTGTTTATTAGGATGTAACAAAACCTGAGAATTACATATCATTACATCCTAATAACATGCCCTTGATTTTTCTAATTAACTATTTTTATTAATTACGAGTCATTCTTTCATTTTTTTTTCTGATGAGTTCAGGAAACTTTTTTGCTTGAGTGTTAGGTGCAGCTTATCATCTAGCTTTTATGTCAGTTACACTACCGCTCATCGAAGTATGAGCACCTTTCAAAATTCTGTGAATAACTCTAATTTCATTATTAATGTTATACTGGACCCTTTACTAGCTGATTAGAAATATTATTGTTTTGAAAGGAAATAATAAAGTCATTTATTTCTTTTTATCATAAGGATGTATAGTGCCGAAAACTGCAATGTAAATAAATTGTAATCCTTTTGTGATGTCTCTATCCCTTGTTTAAATATTTGTTTACATAAATTAACTGTTGTGCTTTGGTGGTTCATCTTACGCTACAACGCTACAGAGTGACCAAGCTTCTATTAAACATATTGTACGTGAAATCAAGCTAAATATTTCTCTTATTTTTAGAGCTGGGATCTTTAAACTAATGTAGTCCGAGGACCCCCTCCCTCTCCCTTGGACATTTTTTTTGCGGACCCCATTCCATCCCTTGTTGTTCGAATTATTGTTTAGTTATATTAATAACTAGGTAAGTAACAACAAATACAAAAAGTCTTGGGCCAACAGGATTTTTATTAAATGAATTATTTGAATAAAAGCGAATAGTTGAGGGATGTAAAGTTAATGTAAAAATTGGTTCCCATACCTCTGGTAATGGTTACGCGGTCCCCCAGGCATCCGCGGATCACAGTTTAAGAACCAATATTTTAGAGTATAGAGTCCTTCTTTAAAAAATGGGTACGCCAAAAAAATCTGTAAATTATGCATATGCTCTTTAAAGAGTTAATGTGAGCAAACAAAACCTCAACTAAATTTATTTGAAGTGTTAGGGAGATAAAAAGATCATAATAAAATTTCCTGGGTTCTTCCCCATTGTATTTTAAGTATACAAAATCATTACAATATTAAAATAACTAACATTGTTGAAACAAGTTCCGTAACCTAAGGGTATGTTACGTATCCTTTTATAAGTGCATTCATCTGAACTGGACTGCCGACAGGCTGCAGCTGGTGAAAGCAGAAATCTAATGAGGTTGATAATTTTTTGCCTTGCTGATGTCCAATTGATTGGAAAGTGGCAACGCATTCGGGCAACATCGGTTTCACCGACCGCAATGAGAGACTTTAACGCCTCATTGAAGTCTCTAATCCTAATAGGTAATTAAGGAATTTAATTAATTGTAAAGGATTATAAATACCATTACTCGGTTGAATGTATTTATTAAAATTTATACTCACATTTCTAATAATATTTTTAATAAGCGTTTCATGCCAAACATTCTGTTTCGGTTCACCAATCTCTTAATTTTCTTTATTAATGTTACTGATATCTCGATCTTTCGATTTTTAGACGAATTTTTGCCCTTTGCAAATTTTTATTTAGTTCCGAAAAGATCCGAATTCATTTCTATTACAAGTAAAATTCTATAATTATTATAAAAGAACCCGCAGTATTTCATAGTAAAATTGGTTTCAATCTAATGTTCTGAAATTATGCAGGGGACTAGTTTTTGTTCTTCTGAGCAAAAATCTCCATGGGTACAAAAAAATTCTGATAGTACTTTGAGTTATTCGCGGATTAAGGTCTCATTTTACCTATAACGGAATGGTACGGTATCGGATACAGTAACGTATTCAACGATGCATTTCTTTCAATTCTTACTGATTTAGATGTGTATATATATATATATATATATATATATATATATATATATATATATATATATATATATATATATATATACCCGATATATATACACATACAAGAGGGGTATATAGATATAGTATACATGCATGTAAAAATCTGGAGTTAGAGCATGGTCCTGACCGAATTACCTTGCACAACCGTTAGCCTAGAAACAACCTTTCGCATCAAAATTTCTTTTGCATTAAGCCATAGGCTGAAAAAAAAACTTATGCTATCCAAAAACGGGCAGCACATCATTATAAAATAGTTTATACCACCACAATAAACACAGTGAAACCCCAAATGTTTTCTCATTACTAAGCAAATTTTGCCTGTTTGTTGAAAAATGTTCATTTGGAGTATAATGGGTGTTTATTATGAATTAACCGATTTTATTATATTATTCTTTCCATTTTTCGATATTTTGTAGCCAATGACTTATACAATTGAAATTAAAATGTGAACAATTTTAAATATATTTTTTATTATTACCTTACGCTTGTTCTATACGTTGAATAAATACATTTAACCAGATTTTATACATTTTTAATATAAATCTGGAGATATTTAGGCCAATCTAATGCCTTTTTTTTCAATTATTACTATACCATAGGTTTCAATATTCGTAAAGGATTTTTCTTATTATTTATAAATTCCTTATGATGTAGAATCATAATTGTCGTAAAAATGGATCTAGGATAAATGGATAAATTTATCTAGATATTAAAAGAGCGAAACAGTTCAGTAACGAAATAGAAAATACAGGTGAACCTTCACAAAAACATTTGCTTAAATATCGTTAAATAAATATATGTGACAATGTTTTTCATTTCTTAATATAAACCTGGAGACCTTTAGAATTATTGAAGGGTACATTTTGTTCATAATGAAATAAAAATCGGAGAACAACACTTTTCCACCCTCTATGCCAAGTTTCTTTATTTCGTTTTAACTTTTTTTTTTTTAGAGAAACTGACTTCTATGCATACAGTCAAGCATAGGGATATGAATATCTTTGGAATAGGGGGGAGGTCGCGGTAACAATGTGGAGTTGTTTTTTGTTTTAAAGAATTTCAGGACAACTCCTATCACTTATTCGAATCCGATTGGCATTGCTCGTGTTCTCTTCGAATCTTCATTCATGCCACGATCGTGCCTCCCATCGCCACCAATGCAAAGCTCTGGGTCACCGCTTAAGAATGGACCACAGACAGCCCCATCGGGAATGGACTTGGCGAATCCCCATTTCAACCATTACTGGAAAGGAGTACTTCATAACTTTCTCTTTCAGCTGAGACTGGTTCTGATTGCGCGTCGTTCATGGCTCCTATTGCAATTGCTCATCTAAGTCACCTCTGTGAGAGACTTTCGAATAAAATGCTTATTATTTAGAGAATAGTGCTTATGTCCTTCACAGTTTTTGTCTGGTCTCAAATGGTTCCTAAAAAAACAACGGCAGTGACATAATTTCTGGAGGAGTACATGATAATATTGGCAAATTATCGGTCGCTACTGAGATTGTATATGGACAAACATTATCTATTTCAGGGCCGGGACTAGGAGGGAGCAAAGGGGGTATTGCCTCGGGCGCAGTATTTAGAAGGCGGCTAGTGTTTAATTTAATTTAATTTTTAGGTTAAGTAAAAAATACATGTTTCTGCTTCTTGGTTGTTTTGACCTTAATTCGGTCAATAAAAGAATTAATGTTATGAGATGATATTTATACCGAATTATATGATCTAAAATACTGTTATAAACCGGTTGACTTTTATTGGAGGAGTTAGAGATGCAAGAAGGGGCGGCAAAATAAAACATACCCTCCTGGCAAATATCCTAGTCCTGATCTGATGTTTTAGTTTTGAAATTGTATGAAAAATAATCTTTGCTGCGAATATTTTCGTTTCATTAAATTACAACAAATTTTTTTTATAATTGATGGCAGTGCCAAACCAACTAAGAACCATTCTACTCTATTATGACCATCCTACCACTATACACTATAACCATGGTTGAGATTTGTGACCACCCCTAAACGTTTTAAAAATCAGCTAGACATCAATGGATAGATTTTTTAAATATTATTTTCAAGAAGAAATCAATTAGTTTTATAGCGATTCCAATCTGTACTATGCTTCATTTATATAATTTAACAAGCTTCTAGTATGATAGTATAGTATTGTATGATGGATAGTATAGTATATATTTAGTCTTAAGAACCACTAAGGGTCATAGAAATAGACCATTGTGGATCCTTGATGTCATCAGCGGATCTAGGCCAGATTACATTTTGAAGATACGCCTCTGCATCTTCCCAGCCCGCCCTAATAACCTTCTTTCTTCTATCAAATGGTTTAATCTTTACTTTTATAAATCTAATGGCGTTGACATAGTTTTTTTTTCGATCATGATTTTTTAAGTAATATTTAACATGACCTTTATGGAAAATAACTTTTAATTGCCTATCCTTTTTTTTTCAATTCAAGATTTTATTTATCTTGACAATTTGGTACTTTGCAAACATTATAATGCTCTCATCAAATTAGATACAGTCATTTGAAGCCAATGCAAATTCAAGTTCCTCATTTCGTGATGGCTAATATAGTCACTATGGTCAATGCGTTTTAAAATGATATCAGCAAGCATAATTGCCCGTTCGTCTGTGAAAAATATTTTTTTATAACACCCCATCTCCTTGATAGAATCCACTACACACTATTTAGACAATTAATATTAGACCCCTATTACCCAAATGAGATACAACCTCGGTTCTTACTGAGGGTATAGCAACTGTTTCTGAGGATCAAACCAAACTCGCCACCTCCAAGTTCTTATATCTTCAAAAGTATACTATCGTCATCATTTTTTAAAAAACATTTTCCATAGATATTACCCTATAATCATAAGTTTTTTTTTCCCATCAAAATTTAACGCACACGTTTTCAGAGGGACCAAGAGCCAAAAATTCACTGTAAATATTTTTACATTATCAGCCGATTATTTTGCCAATTTTCGTTTGTTAATTACGATAAATGCCAAAATGTTTTACGCTAGAAAAAATATACAAAAAAAAAAAAAAAAAGGATAGGAATTATATTGGAGAAACAGGTAGTGTAAAACAAAAAAAAAACGGTATTTTTCAGGAATAAGAGGAGACTATAATGGTAGCTGGATATTTTCAAAACTCATACGAATAAAATTAGTTAAAAACCATTTTTTAAACTAAACATTTGTTTAGTTTATTTCTGGCATATTTCTCAGAAATAATAAATTTAAATTAACTAAGCTATTGAGTCACATTATTTTGCAAATCAACACAGTGATTTATTTACAAAGCCTAACCCGTAAAGTTAAAAAAAGTATTTGAACATATATTGCGTTGAACTTATATTGGTCAGAAAGTTATGAGACTGGTATGAATATTTTTAGAGAATACTCAAGTTTCAGAAAAAAAAACGTAGAATATTAACAAAAAATTATGAATTTTAAGTAGGAACTATCTACCAGAAGTCTACGCAATATATATATATATATATATATATATATATATATGCGTGTGTGTGTGTATACACACACATAATGTGGTAGTTTCTACAGTTCATATCTAACTTCGGAATGGAATGGAATTTCATAAAAAAAATAATTAAAACACGAACATCCAATGAAATCGTATTTGATAACAAATGTTTGCCGTGCCCAACAAAACTAAATCTAAATTCCCCAGGAGTGGTGCCCCACGTGGAGAGTCCTGATTACCATTCAATAGGCGTCCCTCCACTCTCCTAGTCAAATCCAACTCCAGTCCATCGCTAACCTGTACCAGGATTCATCGGTCTCTTGGAAACCATTCTACTTATTAAATTTAATGGATGCTATAATGCATCCACGGCATTAATATAATTATTATTAGAAAACAAAAATAGGCGTTCTTATTGGACGAACTCATTTCAAACGTTCAATGCTGGTTATATTTCTATAGCTTATTTCATTTGTATAGTGGTAGATATTGAAATTCAGGTTTTTCTATTTCGATAAGAAATTCTTTTTCTATTCTATTAATGAAGGCAAAAACCACAAAAAAAGAGACAAAAATTATTGTTGGGATCAGTCGCGTACCAAGGTCTTCGTGCGCCCGGGGGGAGGGGGTCCCTATTTCACTTCATTTACGCCCCCAGCCCTATTTAAAACTGAGAATGGATATTTTTTTTTGTGTGTACCTCCAATAACAGTGAATTTATGGTAAAGTAATATTTTCTTATTACATTTTAACATTTTTTAAAATTACTTATTCTTTTAGAGTTTACATTACAAAATGCAATATATATTACAAATAGTTGTAGCACACATCGTATAATTATACATAATGAGATCATATGAAGACCATAAAATGTTATACACAAATCACAAAAATAATATTTGATATAAACTCCCAAGTAATGTAATTTTTTTTTTCATTACCACCACCCATGAGACCCGGGGCGGACCGCCCCCCTCTCTCCCGCCTTGGCACGCCACCGCGGCTGATAAATTTAATTCAAACACAAATTGAAGAGTCCACAGAAGAAAGAGGAAGAATCGCCCATAATGCATTTCGAGAAAATAAAGTTTTAAAGTTTGGAGTTCCTTCTTTCCTCAGTCCATGGGCTTCTATCAAACCGAACATCTTCATTTCCGGCTTTTTTTTTTTTTTTTTTTTTTTTTACCATCTTATTCTACTGAACGAAATGAATTAATGTGTATAACCCCATTCCGAAAAAAAAGCGACTCTCCACCTTAGTTCCGTAGACTCTTCAACTGTAAGCGAGTGTACGTTGAACTGTCTTTGAGTGATGTAATGTCTCTGGATTGTCTTTTTTATACTGTTGATATGAATAAGAAACATAAAAAATAGTACGTAATAGCGTTTAAAAATACGGAACAATAATAAACAATAACAACAATAAACAATTGAAATCGGTCAAAAACTCTCCGCAAAAAAAAATTAAAAACCGCAAAATATAAAGGCCGAATTTTATGAATTTTTCCCACCATGTTGCTACATACCGATTTCATCTAAAACATATAAAATTCGTTTCTACTATTTTTCTCGCAATAATCACGTTGAGAAAGTCCCGTGGCAATTTAATTGTTTATCCTGTTTAATTCATTTGTTTTTTCCTATTCATTCAGAATAAAATATTCCGCAGTAGAGGTGAAATAATTTTTCCCTCCTCTCGAAATCCGGGGAGATATTTATTTGTTATAAATATATATAATATTTATTTATTATAAATATATATAACATTTATGTATAATATATACAATATTTGTTTATAAATATATTTAGGGCAATATTTATTTATTATGATATGAATAATTACTTAAATACATAATTGTTTTACTGTATAGCTGATTTAACAAACTTTATTAAAAGTTTTGTTGTTTATCCCAGCTCGGAGTGCAACCTTATTTTGACAAAGTGTTACGGGAGATACCATTTCCCATTTTCCTGGAAAATTCCAATTTTCCAAAATGTTTTTTTTCCCAATTAGGATATTTAAAAGTGTTACGAATATAGAAATTTTTGTCCCTACAAATCACACGTTTCCAAGAAAAGGGTTACGTGTGCATCGCGTAACATCACATCCACTACGTTAATTATAATATTTCTTTTTTTTGCTCAAGACCTAAAGAGTTCGATTGCTTATTGTTGGTGATCTTATAAATTCGGATGTTGGATTTGTGAACGCGTTCCAATTGCATGTCGTTGCAGGATTAAGAAGTTGGTCGGTAAAATCTTAGATAAAGATGGGTTTCCCTGGCATTGTGGTTATTAGATTCCTTGATAAATATGGAGGAAATATCCAGGCTCCATTGCCGTCCTTAGTTAGGTGAAGGTGGTTTTCTAACCGATCCCGCTTTGGTGCTCTTTCTCCCTAACCTCCAGACCCTAAGTATACAAAACGAACCCTTAATTCTCTCAAATAATAGTAAATGACTAACCAGTTTCACCGATTCAGGCATCTGGACAGTAAAACATTATATCATATAAATGCAGCCTATGCTCTCATACTGGGGCGGGCGTACGAAGAATTTGTTTAGGGCGGTGATTTTAATTTTTTTTTAATAATTAGAAGAAATTAAGTAATAACCTAAATGTCTATAATCGCCAAATTGGGAGTAAGTTTTAAGGATAATCATGAATATTGGATCAAAAATTACGTACTTAAATACAAACTTTTTTTTCGTACATTTCGGTGGAAGTGAGATATATTCCCCAACCCCCTCCCCCTTCTGCGAACGCCTCTGGTCTTATATCATATCTTACAACATTAATCACTTCATATCCTAACCCTAAGAAAAGACTTTTATTTTTCTAAGGACGAACCCTATTCAAATTGTGTGTATCTTTAATTACAAAATTATCATGCATTGCACTTTTTTTTTCTATTTTTTAAATTCAAATATTATTATTTGTACAGTAAAACTTACAGTATTGAAAAATTAGCTATGATATGAATCAGCGCTAACAGTACATTATGAGCCAGAAACAACATTAATGTCAGAACTACAATAGCTATAGCATGTATATACTCAAAAAAAATAAACAAATAAAATTGTTTGTATTAAGTTATGCTTTAAACTTAAATTTAAAAATACAAGTTAAAATATTAATAATAAATACGAGACTACACTTCACCCTAGTAAAATAATATGAGTAGAAAAGCTAAAAAACATAATTTGCTAAAAACTATCATTATCAACAACGATAAAAACTATAATTATCAACGCATGTGTTCATTTTTTTAAAAATTAAATGATATAGCGTTATATGCAAAATTTACCATATTATTCATAGGTAAAAATGTCAAAACTTAAGTGTTTAAAACTAGACTAAACTTATACCACTAAAACAATATATGCTATCGATTAAATAAATACAAAGTCAAAAACATTATTTTCCCAAAATTATTATATCGTTATGTTTCATTGTGATAAGTAATATTGTTCTATCAAATCTACCCAACCAACTCTATAATTTGAAATCCCAGAAATGAAAAAAAGACTACTTCTGATTAGTTTTATTTATCTGTTGATGTAAGATGTGCTGTCTCTGGTTCGCATTTATATGATCTCATCTTTTTCTGTCCTGATGATCGGCGAAATGTTGACTGGTTAGTTATTTATTACTATTTGAGAGACTTAAGGCTTTGTTTTAGATTCTTTCAATTTCAATAATATCTTAACAGTAATTTTTATCTCTTTCTTTAAGGATGTTTTTTCTCTCAGTAATTGACCTCACACAAACTTGAGTAACTTACACAATAATGATCTATCATTATTACTTATTTCTTCAATCGAAATAAATATTAAATAAAAAATATTGTTCATAAAATATATTTGTTATAGAGAAGCATTTACGGATTAGTTACAGATCATCGAGTTTAGAATGAAGATGAAGTCAAGATACGACCGGTTTTATTATAATAAATGACTGCTTTAGACCTGAAATAACTATAATTTCTTTCCGTGTCCTTTTGCTGATTTATGGTGAATAAGTGGCAGATGTATTTGGTTCAAACACAAATAACCAAGTGGGTAACTTGTCCTCATGTGGATAGATCAAGTATTTCTGTAAATTATTTTGAAGTCTGACCGTAAATTAATATGTTTTAAATGAGTTCTTGTACACAGGGGCTTCTCACGATATTAGAAGGCGGTCATGCCAGATCTATCCCTACGCACCTGAACCCTAATTTCGAATTAACAAGGCACCTGCCAACGGTTGAATGAAACGCAAGACCCTAAAAGAGAATCACTCTCAATCCAAACTGGTTCTTTACATGCAGGAATAAAATTGAAACGATGGGCAGTTGATTATTCTGAAAATTATGTACAGTTGGGAAACAACAAGGGCGGATTTGTTGTACTGCCGCCCACAGGCATGACAGATAATGCCGCTCCCTCTAGCCACGCCTATTTCCAAAAGCAATTATTGCTTTATAGTTAAATGCTGAGTGGAGGTAATTTTTATATTACCTATATGTTATATATTACCTATATTACCTACTGTTTTTTATACTTATAAATTCGTTTGAATCTAAAAATATAAATTTTGTTTTTTATTTATCTTAGAGCTGAAGATTCCGCCCAACCATCTTCAGGACTACATTGACGAGAGACAAACTGATATAATATAGTAGTATGATTAATCATAACAAAATGTCAAAGTATTTATCTGTCTGAATTAATAATATAATCATCAATCTACGTTGTCAATAAAAATAATTGCCTGAGGAATTAGGAAAAGCAGGACTCCTGGAGATCCCAGCGCTTCTCTCTCAACCGCTTCACTGGCATTGAAAGCCAATTAAGACTGAGCGAGGGCGGTATAGCGGAAAACAGTCAGGACTGCATCACTTCAATGAAAATAGATGCCCATTTTTTTATTGTAGTGTTTTATTTAATTTTGTTTTTAATCAATTTTTAAAATTGACCTATTTCAAGTCTTTACGATTAGCTGGAAGGGCCGATGGTGCCGATGAGGATAGCAAGGAGGAAAGGAGTGTAACCTTTTCATAGCAACACCGCGGGGAGTGTGGGAATGGGGTCCCGGTCCACTACACATAGATCATTGTCTCACAGGCGCCTAAAAACATACATACCCCATACCCGGTTATATTAGAAGCTCCTCGTAGTCCTACCAAGTAACTTTTCTTTAACTAAACCCTTCTGGAATGAAAAACGCATCGATATTATTTTATTTTTCTTCTTAACTATTACGATATTATTGGAAGGTTCCAACAGAAAAACGCAGTCTCTGGAACAGCAGTAAATAACTAAACAGTCAATGTTCGCCAATTCAGGTATCATCCGGACTGAAAGCATATCATATAATTGCTGATAAGGGATATCTGATGACGTCAACAGAGGTGGTACCAGGGGCGTGGAGAGGAACTAAGGGCCCCATGGACAAATTTTCTCGGGCCAAATATTAAATTCACCACTGAAACCCAGCCTCGTCCTTCATAATGAATGCAATAAAAAGATTATGTAAATGCATTACATTATTTGATTATAAAGGCTAAATTAATTTCACCGACTCTTGATTATTTCACAACAACGTTTCGGCTCTCATGCCATCAGGTACATATTCTGTAAGGGACCAAATTTATAGTACATCATTATTAAAACCAAGTATATTTCAAATCTACTACACTATCATATTAATTTTTAAATGAATGTTATTATATTTACAATCTTCTATCACAATTCTACTTAATGCCATTTAAATTTAAAATATTTTTAAGCTGGTAATACTTTGATAATAATTAATTTAGTTATTATTACATCAAATAAAATGATCCTGATTTGGATCAAGTACAATTAATTAAAATTATTTGTATGCAACAACTGTACTTAGTCTACAATTTAATTAATGTATAATCATACTATAGGTCAATTTGAAATTAATTGTAATGCCAGGTATGCAGTGTTATCAAGGGTACTTAAATTATTATTAGAAAACTTAATTAATGATTTATTGAGCCCTGCTGAAAATTTATAAGGTTGTTTCTTGACTCATGCAACTTGAGGAGGTTATTATAGTTATTGTTGATCTATATATTGTGTTTATGTGAAAAATATTTAATATTATAGGGTGATGTGCGGTAAGTGCGTTTTCGGGGTAAGTGCGTAATTATCTTCTTAAATCCAAACCATCAACTTGTAAGAGCTGACCTTTACGGAACATGAAGCCTAAATACTGATGTATCAGAAATCAGCCACGAAAGTGGCGCTAAGGCGAAGTACAACGAGTTGTAAAAATATAAGTTTCAACCTCTTGACAAAGTTGTGCCTTTCAAATTATGCAGTACAGCTGTAGAAATTTTTTTGTTTTATTTTATTTATTTTTTATTTTATTTTGCCGTAAGTGGAACCTACAGAAGCTGTTCTTCAAAATACTTTGATTTACATTTTTCCTGGACAGTTTTCTATTTTTTAAGCGCTTGTCCACAGTCACCCAGCAAAACATTATAGTAGGGCCAAGTGCAGACCTCTGTTGTGCGAAAAGTGTGGTTGGTGGTACACTTACACTTACTATCACGGCTTTTCGGAACAAAAATATGGAACAAAAATTAATTTTTTTCAATACATTTATTCAATTATATTCCACAACGCATTTTCAATGAAGATGAGTGTGAATCTCAGACAAGCTTTAATTTTTTCTTAGCATATTAATCCTCCGGAAACCGAACTATTTTGTACTTTTCCCAAAACCGCTCCTGCTTGAATAATGATTCTTCCAGATACCTTGGACGCACTTACCCCTTAAGGCAGAGGCATACAAGATACAAGGGCGTATCCCTGCCTTAAGGGGTAAGTGCCTACTAAGTACTCTTGAATTAAATTATCAATATCATCAAAACGGAAGAGGTTGAAACGTAGGCTTGAATGTTAATCTAAACATAATTATCTAAGGAACATTTGAAAAAAAAGAGGAAAAATCTAGCTTCAGAAATAAAAATTTTACAGGTCTGTAAAGTCGAACTCTGTATAATTTAGTGCGCACTTTCCTCACATTACCCTTATAATAATTAGTTAATTCGTTATAATAAAACAACTACAGAGGTCATTATTATTATATAATATATATATATATATATATATATATATATATATATATATATATATATATATATAATAAGTTGTATAATGAGGTAAAAAATAAAACCTAGTCGGTCGGGCCGAGCTCCAGAGCTTCAGCGCCAACCGCACTCTCCCCATCTCTTTGAGCCTGGATAGTACATTACTCCAAAAATACAGTAAATATTGTTTATGGTAGTTATCTTTTTTTATGATAAACCAATAAATGTGCTGACCGTGGTCTGCGTTGATGTGAGCTTACCTTTTTGTGCACTGATGAAGTTTATGCGAAATATATGCATATGGTATACGCGGGATCAGTCTGTTACTTACTGCTCCACTCTATCCAGTTCAACCTATCGAGGATGTTCAGGTAAAACGACGTTTGTAAAAATTGGATTTTTACTTCATTTAACTCTTTTTCAGTCATTCATTTGCATGCTTTCTGTCATCCAATCCTCATACAATGTTTTCCGACGGTTAAATTACTGAAAAAATGTATTTGAAAGACTGCAAAAGACGCAAAAATCCCATTTTCGAAAATTGAGGTTTAAGTCGTTTTAACTTAACATTGAGTGCTGTACTATCTCTAATTAATTATTCCTTTTTAGACTGTTGATGTGGGATTGGCTATCTAGGGTCTTCATTTCAGGCTACATGATGGGTCTGGCGTAGCGGTAGAAAACATTTCAATATTACATGTTCCTGTGTCATGATTTGGTGTTATTGATCTAAGCGTCAACAAGAAATTTTACTTTTTTTTTCTAATTCATTAATTCAAATCACTCATTATGAGGTAACTGGTTATTTTCACTTACAAATATTATATATGGAAATAAAAAAAATTAAAATGATTTATATTATAAAAAGCATTCATATATTAAAACATATAAATATTGTATATGTTGAATATTTAAACTTATCCAATGGGACTGATTGGTATGCTCCATGATGCAGCAACCTGATGAGTTTGGGCAGCAGTAGTTTATGAATAAATTATTTCTCTCTCATATCTTTTTATGAAACCTGTGAAAGATCAGCGTGCTTCTAAGAAATCGTAAAGTTAGAAGAGTTACAAGATGCCTAAATTCATTTTAAATTCCTCAAGGGGTGGTAAGATCAATCTCTTTAATAAGACCAATCTCTTTGGTAAGATCGTCCCTAAAGAATGCTTTTGTCCATAAAGTTTAACAAAGATTAAGAACCTGACATTTCAAGACACGACAAAAACTCCGAGGAAGAAGCATTCGAAGACTCTACGAGAGGGGTTTGTCTTTAAGTATTGTTGAGACATCATTTCCCATACCGATGCTGACGTAGACAGATGTAGTTTAGGAATAAGCTTTCCTTCGCCTGGAGCAGAAAACGTTTTGAGCAGAAAAACGCACTTAGCTAAATTTTGTTTGTAGCCGTGTACATAAAAGTGTAACATTTTATGACGGAATTCATACTCGTCCAATTTTCATGGTTCAGTCCACCCGGCGACTGTATAAACATTTTTTTTTTTTTAATTCAATGCAGGCCCTGAATTTATCTGCTAATTTAATAATGTTATGTAATCAAACGGAGTTATAACGAATTATAATTCGTCATGGATTAGTGTGACTACATTGCGTTACGAACAGCCAAAGTGGATGAGGTAAATGTCAATTAATTGAAAAACGCGACCGTAGCATAATCAAACTATGCATACCCTAATTTTTATTATTATTAAAATATTTGTCAACAGGCAGCACATGACGCTTTGGCATATAAAAATGAATTCAATGATCTTTTCATAAAATAAAAATAAAAGACATTTAATTCTGTTTCGACTCACCTATCAATTTTCATAACAAGTAAGATATCGGTAAGAATCGATGTATAATGATTTTCGAAAACGTGCTATAGTTTTGAAACGGTATGCCACGTTGAGTGGCATGCGACCGGAACGGCTTTCGAAGATATTGGCAATTCTTTACTTTCAACTATGCCATAGTCGCTTCGTTTCGGTGGAGTGTCGACCCCTCTTAACCTCTCCGTTCCACATCAGTTCAATAGGAAAATTATTGTTATCTTGGTTACTCGAAGTAGGAAATCCTCCGAGTGTTTCAATCGTCTACTCAATAGCTGATGTCTATTTAGCATATTTAGTATATTCGATCATCTATTTCGATTGTAAGCTTTACTAAATTTTAAAGGCACATTAGTTTTATAAATTGGTTGATTCCAATAAAGATTTATGAAAAGAAAAGGAATAATAGAAAAGAAAGGCGAATCGTGCATATTCATGGAAAAAAAAAATAAAATCTATCGATACATCCAATTTTAACAATGCATTCCATTATTTTATATTTCATATTTTGGTAAGTGAAAGTAAAAACATCGAAAGTTCAACATTGATTATTTTTCTTATTAAATTAATTCAGGAACTTCTTACAATTAAATTAAAACAATTAAAACATCGAATTGGTTTAAAAAAAAAAAATAAGACTGCAGGATTAACCAAAAATGTATTAACTTAATAGTTATTTACCAATAAAAGAGTATGACCTAATTTTAAAAGTTGAAAATATTGATTTTCTTTCCAAATCCTAAGAGGGAATTGCTAATACGTTCCTACCCACTAACTAAGTCATTTAGGCAATACAAACGTTATTTTCACTAAAGGATACATCCACATAACACAGTAATGTTTCTCGTATAAACGATACGGTATAGAAGAAAGGCAAACAACTGTTTATAAATTTTATTTAAATGAATGCATATAAAAAAAAAAAAATTAAAATATTATTTAAATTAAAATTAAAAATAATGCCGAAAAAACCCAGCTTACAGCCTGCAATGACACATTAAAAATACATTGATTAAAAAAAAAATAATACTGTTAAAGAATATTTAATAATATAATATAAATATATATATATATATATATATATATATATATATATATATATATATATATATATACACACATATAATAATAATAATAATAATAATAATAAATTCTTTATTTATTCCGAGACATATCCCTTTAGAATAATATTACATGTAAAATCAGTAGAGCTTTAGAGCCTTAGAGTAGATCAAAAAAGAATATGATATTGAGCAAATAATAGCATAAATAAACAAATAAGAAAAAAAAATGAAATTATAATAATTACATAACTTTTAAACGTTTAAGCAAAAATAAACTTCCAATATTAATACATTAAAAATAAATACAGTTAAAGAGAATGAATTTATATCAATAATAAAAGTAAAAATAATACATTAATACAAAATTGGGTGCAAATTTTAGTTGAAAATAAGGAGTACCTATTTACAAATCTTTTGGAACTACATGGACATGAAGTGACTGAATAGACGGGATTTAAAGGTAGGAAGAATATTGGTGCACCGGATGGAAGAAGGAATGGAATTCCATAAGGATGAGGATCGGTTAAGAAAAGATCTGTCAAAACCTGCAGATCGGTGGGCCGTTATATATAAATCTGAAGACCGAGAACGGGTATCGGGGTAATGAACAGAGGATTGAATTGAAGGAGGTCGAAGATGTATGATGGACGGTGGGATTGGATGACTTGGTAGAGGAAGGATGCCAGGAAGTACTTATGACCGTAGGAAGGGTAAAGCAACTCTTCGGGAGACAGAGGCGTCCCTCGGGATCCCGAAGATAAATCGTACAAAGGAGCTTATCAATTGTTTTATTTTTACCTCGAGGTCCCCAGAGACGTCCCCGTGCACCGTACAGTTGTCAAAGTGGGGGAATATTAAGGAGGTAACTAGGAGTTTTCGAGTTTCAAATGGGTATAGGTGACGAAGGTAATTTAGTCGCTTTAAGGTAGAAAAGGTACAACGAGAAATATCGGAGCAACGTCTGTTTGTTATGTAATGTATTCTTATATAAATTCAATTGATCAGTTATGTGTCATGCGCATGTCTATGATTACAAAAAGATTTATTATTATCTATAATGCCTTGATTATCAACATCAGTTTTATTATTTGTCTGTTCTGTGATGAATCCGTTTAAACTGTGACACCGTATTCTCACAAGTAATTACTAGTGAAGCGTGACAGTAATAAAAAGTACAGCATCACAATGTAATTGTCTTGATTTATAGCTAATATAAACTTTTCGAGATCCAAAGGAAATAATTTCATAAGATCCGAAGCTTAAACCGGTATTAAATCTGAACGATTCTGTATTTAAATCCTATTTTAAAAAATAACGGAATTAACTACGCATGAAGTCGTAGATAAAAGAAGGAGCGGCAAAATTGAGCTTGCCCCCTGGAAAAAATCCGAGTTCCGGTCCTGTACTCAAAACTATTAGCTAAAGTCTGCCTAACACGGTCAATATTATTGAGACAATATCGAATTCCGTCAATATATTAACCGTCTGAGGGGTCTATTATAGCAATAATATTGACACATTAGATATAAACACCAGATTAAATAATAACTCAATAATATTTACCGTGTGAGGCGGGCATATGAGATGTCGTTCTGATTTGAAGGCCCAACTATGTTTTGCAATTATATCAATGAAGCAAAATAATAATAATAATAATAATAATAATAATAATAATAAAAACTGATGATTAAGTCAGGTACGATCTTATTAATATCAAGTTCGCTATGATTTTAGTATTATTATTTACCTACAAATTAGAGTTTGGGGTACAACACCTAAACTTGTACCCAAAAGTCAAATCCGCGGTCTATCAGGCATTATGGTACGGCACTATAACGAAGGTCCAATGTACTGCAAATATATAAGATTTAAGTTCTCAAAGAGTTATCATGGCTAATTTTGTAAAGAAGGTTCATTTCCTGTTTCGAAAATATCTTTTTCCGTGATGCCTGTGCATGAAATCCGGATCAGAGATGGCAATAAGTCCCTCTATTCAGTTAAGATATAAATATAACTCAATAAAGCTTTTATAAATCGATAAAGCACGGATTTCTTTTAAAGCAGATTTTTTTTGTACCATTGTATGATTCGCCGTCAACTATAAAAAATTCCCTTTTTCCCAACGAAATTCCCGATTTGCGCCGCCTTGAGGGGGAGACGTTGTGACCGCTTCCGAGGCCCCGACTTAAAAAGGCCTTCGATGAGGTTGGCGTCCATCCAGCGAATCTCTAGACTTGATTCACTTTCTCGTCCAAACTACTTTTTATTTGGATATTAATGAAGCTGTTTTACTTTTTATTTCTTTTTTGAAGATTGTTGATTTCCTCAAAGAAAGCGTTTGGCAATGTTTTGTTTCTTATGCGACTTGGAACCTATGGAAATTATGCGGTGTTAAAAGAACGATTTGACAAGAAATAATATTTCAATAGATATAAAGAGTTTCTAGATCCCAGCAGTACTTCCTATTTTACCTAAATAAATAGGCTATGGTGAAAGTAAGGAAAAGGTATTATTTAGATCCGGTTGGTAAAGTAAAATCATTCTCTAAGGTTGTGAATATTTTTAATTCTCCCTACGTTACATCTGTAATATATATTTTTTAATTCAAACACTAATTTGTGAGAAACAAAATTATGAATAATTTTATTCCTCACGACGTATTTTTTAGCTGATGAATATCTATTAATACAGTCAACTATCTAAATTTAAATTTCATGGGATTTGGTCCGCTTCCAATTATGTCATAGTAATTGAGTTACCTTTTGGACATTTTTATGTGTTGAGCCACTGCTATTAAGAGAGGTAAAGAGACTAATGACTTCATGGTAAAATGACACCATGGGAATCACAAAAAAAAAAAACTGAAATTAAAAGGTGTTTCAAATTTCTGACAACTTAATCTTTTTAATAATTTTTCCTTGTTCAGAATTCGTTAACTAAGGAAATGTTTTGTGACGATATACCTGTCGAATAAAATATATCTGTTTTTTATATATTTTTTAGGCGAACTTATGATCTGGACATACCTTTTTTTCTTGAAGATAACAAGGATGTCGAAGTCGTAAAAAGTTTGTGGAAATAAATTAATATTAAAAATATACTTTTTATACTATTTTATTCACATAAATTGCTACAAAACTTTTTTGTTATGTCTGAATAGCTTTGGAAATATTGATCTGAATTCGAATATAGTTCGGAATTTATCCATTCATCCTGGGTTACTATATTAAAAAATAATTAAAATAACAATATAAGTTTATGTAATATAATTATTCTTACGTATATTTGTTATCAATTGTTGTTAACTAACGATAAATATTGTCGGATAAGTTATTAAATAACCTTTGAGCTGTACAAATAATATCTTTATACGCTTCACACTAGAGCAGAAAACAAGATTTACACACTTTCCCTATTTATATGCTTATCAACATAAGGACAACTTTTTTCCAAGATATATTTTTCCTTATGTAGTCTTCAAATTAAACATTATGGAGGTCCAAATTTCGTCACTTGTGTTAAATTTTGTATGTTGAAACGGTCATGTCTCCTTTTTTCAAAGTTTTAATGTTTATGAAAGAACCATTCCAGCATAATTCGCCGTGTTCTATATTTGCTTCGATGACAGCAGAAATCGGTTGCTTCTTCTGGAACTGACATAAGTTCCTTTCCCGTTAGTTCTAGCTTCGCTGGTCTCTCCGCTCCTCCAACACTAAATTGTTTAAGATACAGTTAGTAGCTTAGTGACTTTGCGGGCTTCGGGTATTGTGCAGAGGTACGTTACTGTATCCTGTACTAAATAATATAACCTGATTTACGTTCTCCATTATACGCAACGGAATTATCCATCAAACTGAAACTTTACATTAGAAAGCTATGATCCAACGCATGTAATAATTTTCATTTACAATAAGTTTCTTCCTGACTTAATAGCAACAAACATAAAAACTAGCCCAAACAAAACGTTATTCTATGCATGGATTTCTCTCCCTATGATGTATACCTAATGCTTAAGTTTTTTTTTGTTTTTTTTATGAACTTATTTTCCTTTCGGTATCTTTATATAATGAAACGGTCTTACGGATTTTATTCGGATTCAGATCATTAGTTTCGAAAATAACGTAAAACATTGTTTTTAGACAATTTATGCGAATAAAAAAAGTTGTTTGTTTATTTAACAAAAAAAAAGTCTAAGAAATTAGCATGATTTCGACATCTCTGTTATCTTGGAAGTATATTTCAAATTATAATCCAATTCAGACCAATAGTTTCAGAATTAACAAAAAACGTTTTGTTAACATTTATGTGAACAAATTAGTAAAAAAAAAAATTTGTTTTATATTTTTTTAAATATTAATTTGTTTCTAAGAACTTATTATGATTTCGGAATTCCTGCTATGTTTAAAGGACTCTAAGAATTTTAATTGGATTCAGATTAGATTTTTCGGAAATAGTATAAAACGTTGTTGTATAAAAATTGTAGAATAAGTTTTATTATTATTTTTTAATATAGATTAATTTATTTCTACGAACTTATTATGATTTCGACATACCTTGTAGCTTGATACGATCATACGAACTATATTCGAATTCAGATCAATATTTCCGAAGCTATTCAGGTATAAAAAAAACAGTTTTGTAACAATTTATGTGAATAAAATACTAGAAAAAGTAAGGTTTTATATTTTTAAAATTAATTTATCTCCACAAACTTTTTATGATTCAATATCCTTGTTATCTTCAAGAAAAAAAGGCATGTCCAGGCCATAAGATCGCAACAAAAAAAATATACAAAAATAAATAAAAAACACGTATATTTTATCCGACAGATATATCGTCACAAAACATTTCTTATTTATTATTATTTTCGATACTACTTATCTGAATTCGATTAAAATTCGTAGGATATTTTCAAGATAAATGTTATTTAGAAATCATAATAATTTAGATTAAATTTTAATCGAATTAAGATCAGTATTTTCGGAAATAATTTAAACGATTTATGTGAATAAAAATTGCGGAATAAATATGTTTTTTTTTGTATATATATATATATATATATATATATATATATATATATATATATATATATATATATATATATTAATTTTTTTCTAAGAACTTATTATGATTTCGACGTACCTTTTATCTTTTTATATTAGAATGATCCTACGAATTTTAATCGAATTCAGATCAGGAGTTTCGAAAATAATAATAAGAAAAATATTTTGTGAGGATATACCTGTACAAATAAAATAAATGTGTTTTTATATATTATATATATATATTTTTTTTTTGTAAGCTTATAATTTGGACATAGGAATTTTTCTCGAATTCAGATGGGTAGTTTCGTGAATAAGGAAAAAATTTATTTTGTAACAATTTATGTGAATAAAAATGTGTTTTTTGTTCCTTTATTTTTTTTTTATTTTTTTAGAAATTATTATGAATGGTTTTATTATATTTTATATCATTTCAAAGGTATTAACGCGTTCAATATGAACATGGTAAATGATGTAAACTGGAACTGGAAAATGCAAACTGGATCCAGGGAAGGATGTTATGGTATAAAATCTCGGGAGAAAATGTTCAAAATTGCTAGGAAATTTTTTTATTTATCGTTCTATCCACAGTTGATCCAGATTGCCAACATTTTTCAGCCTTAGTTATTTATCGTGAAAATTGGACATATCCATTTAGGAAGTCGAATCCAAATAAAAATACGGTTCAGTAAGCCCGATGGTTCGATGCCGATACCAATATTGTAAGAGTTACTTACATATTTTTATAAAATTATGTAGAATCCTGAAGATTGTATTTGGAACATATTGGTCTGCTGGTTAAAATATTTAATTATAATTAAGTTATTATTACCGTTATAATTTAGCTTACAAATTATCTTTAATTGTTTATTTAATTATACCCCTTTTTTTCTTCTTCCTTTTTTGTGAGCTGTTTTAATATAGTTTGAATAATGTATTTAAAATTTTACGTCTTGAAGAAATGCACTTATATTTCATTTTCTTTTTCAGGTATTCCATTTATTTCTTTTACACAGTTTGTGAAATGTGAGTATCATATTATTAGTTATGATTCTGAATCCATATGTGAATATATGTTAAATGTTAAAATATTAATGTTAATTAAAAATATTATTCGAAATTATAATGATATCAGCAGCATACTTTCTAGGTTGTTGCAAGAGTCCTTGTGCATGATCACAACCCTTAATTCCAACTCTCGTAGTTAATCCTATAAGAATGTTTTTGTTCCTACTATTTATGCCAATGTTTATTTTGACTAATCCTTTAATTCCTTGTCACTTCAGTTGGCTTTATGGGGTCATTTACATTTTTAAAACGCACGTGAAATTTCTGAAGATAAATCGTGATTCGCGGTCTTTTGAGACATTACTGGAAAAAATGTTTAAGCGCAAAGGCAGCCGCCGAAGAAATTTGTGCCAATTATCCATCGAAATACTGCCGCACAACCCAGATCAGGTCGCCTGAATAAACTCTAAAACTACTCGTGATTTATTGTTCCTAGTAGGGACTCAAACTGTGAATAGCTAAACAGGGTGTATGCAGTTTTGAGTGCAAAGTACCCCGCTTTGGTCAACAGGAACCAAGCCATTTTGCAACACGACAATGCCCCCCCTGCGCATCGTTCTCGTTTGGCCAAGGAAAAATTATCGGAACTGCAGGAGTAAACGTTTTGTCTCATCCTGCGTATAGCCCAGATATTGCGCCATCATATTATGGTTTGTTTAGATCAATAGCTCATTTTTTAAAAGGTCGGATCTTTGATAATTAAGTAGACGTAAAAATTGGATGTGAAGAGTTCTTTACCTCAAAACCAAAGGAGTGGTACCGGCATCAAATCCAATTACTGGCAGAAAGATGGGTGAAAGTAGTTGAAATGGACTTTGGTTTGAAGAGTAGTATTCAATAATTAAAAATACTTAATCTGAAATAAAGCTATACTAAGTCACCATGACTTTTGTAACAACCTATTACAGGTCAGACACCCTGGGGAATTATTCTAGAAGTTTTTTTTTAGTTTTTTATTATCAGTGATAAATTGGACAATTCCGCGATATACGCACCGTTTGATGTTTAGCTGTTATTAATATCATATTAATAATTAATATAATTATATTAACTATCATAAGCGTAAACATGTGATACAGACGTGTGATATGTAAGCATGAATCACACACCAATACTCAACTGTTTGTAAAAAAATGGAACGATGGGGTGGAGTGGTTGTCAGTGGGGTCTGGATAATGCCTGAATTTTGGATCTTTCAATAGGATCTCTATATATTCTTTTTAAAAGTGTTTTTTTTTTTTTTTGGTTCCCCATATCTCGCTTAATACTTCATCGAAACCAATAAAACAATTTTACGCGCAATTGTGGCAGCGCAATATCCGAAAAACCTTTAACGATTATATGACCATTTGAAAGACAAGTAAATTCCCTAAAAACACAATGAAATAATCGGAATAGGACCATTATTGAACTTTGTAGATTTTTCTTTCCTACCGCTGCTTGGCAAGGAATCATTATTTATCAGTAGTGTTTTTTATTGTAGGTACGTCATATCTCCCTTAAAATACTTTATCAAAAACAATGATTGAGCTATCATTTTGAAGATTACCTTCTTCGTTAAGGACTATAAATTAACGAACAATTCAAAATTGAATTTTTGTTTTCAAATTCTCCTTGAAACGTTTGCAACGTTACGTGAAACTTCTTCTAACCTAACTTTAACACTTGGATGCCTTTACTTTATTTCTACGTTCTTTTACCGTCCAATCAATAAACTGCGATAAACTAACGCAATTACCTTTCACTCATTTCTGTTTTCAACTGAACATCTCCCGCTCCCCAAGCGGTAAAACAAACATTCATTGTTGCAAAGTGCAACCGAATCAAATTAACGCTTCTCATCACTAGAGTCCGGATTTCGTGCAGTGAAAAAAAATGTATAACGTGAAATAAAAACTCCAAAATGTGCAACATAAATTAAAATCTTACTATTCATCGGAAAAAAAGTTGCATCTACATATTTTGTTTTCTTACATAAATCACTGCTTTCATCATAAAATTTGGTAGGATGGAACATTGAAATGCGATGTGTCCAGATTTATGAAAACAATAAATTATCACGACAGATGTTGCTGTATGCATATTATTTTAAATGCACGATCAATATAAATTTTTGTTGTTAATTAGATTGTACGGGGTTCTAAGTTCCTTCACTTGTAAAGATTATTGCGGAATGTTGTTTGTTATCATATCCGTCAGTTATTTTATGTCCAATAAATTATAAAACATTTATTTTCCCGATAACTATGTGTTTGAATAGCTATTTTGCCCACGGTGGACGGCGGTAAGCACTACTTCATGAAGCTTCCTATATATTGTAATTTTCTTAAAATGTTTACATTCCCAAGCAATATACAAATATTTTTTTTAATTAAGGCTAAATATGCAATTTTATGCAGTAAAAACTTAAAACGTGCAATCTTCACAAAAAAGTTAAAAACGTGCAATTTCATGCAAAATAAAACTTACATATGCTAATTAGGATGTCTTAATTCGTGTAAATAAATTGGCCCCAATGAATCTCTAGCCAGCGGAAAAACGTGCAATTGCACGAGAATCCGGGCTCTACTCATCAAAAGTAACCACCGTATATTTTTATTTATATTTTATAACTGACCAAATTTATACCACGGCGATTATTCACACGGGCCAAAAAGTATTTTATGTCGGTTACTTTTAGTGATGCAAGGAAATGTTTAACTTCCATCCAGCCCCTTGTCAAATAAATACTCTTGACCCGCTTAAAGAAATCGTCTGAAGCAACTCGGCAAAACTGTGAGCGGCCCGCGTTGTCTTCTACACTAATCACCTTCAGATAATTAAATTAACATGTATTAATTGCTCCTTTCGCTAACCCTTTGTTCAAGGAGACTCTCTCCAGGGCCGGGGTAGAGTCTGCCCGGAGCACGCTTCTATTATATGGATGGTTGAAAAGCCCGATGAATTGGTTCGATATGATTACACAACGCCAGCCGAGGATGGCCTAATAGCGAAGACCTCCCGAACAGAGAGCACTAATTAAACTAGACTATATTAGCTGGCATAGTTGCCTCACACCATTATTGGTAGTACCTAATGTGTCAGCATCCATTTGTTATCAGACAATGGCTCTGGGGAGCCCTCTTGCTATCCCTGACATACTCATGCAGTGAAATGATATAATCAGAAATATTGATATTATTGTAGAACGTTTAGCAGTGAAAGTAGGCTTAACATGTTCATGTTTCTCTACTGCCTTGAGGACCTCATCAGCAGAAGAGATTATTAACTCATGAGATTGAATAAGGCAAGAGACTATTCTTCGTTTCCGCCTGCTTCAACACTAACTGGACAAACTCTCTAGATTTTAAAAATAAACCGATTGACATGCCTACAATGGTTACATGTCTATTTGGACTTACAGAGTTGAGCTTTGGGGTTCCAACCTTCCGAATTCCTCCCATATCCAAGATCTGTACGGAATTTGAATTTGCTTAAAATTGGAAAATTCAAATGACCAACAATTAGTAATTGCAATATATAATAATACGTTTGTCAGAAACAGATTTTTTATTCAGAAAATACATTATTGGAGTAAATATATAGCCAGGCGAAAATTATCTGCCCCTTGTTACGAAAAGTTACTGATCCTCACTTCAGGAGGTAGTACAATATATCAATTATGCAATTTTAATATTCCACTTTTAACTGGACTGTAATGTAAGACGAATTCCACCTCAAAATTTATTATTTCATTCTTTATGAGCCAAGATGTGAATCGTTTAAAAAACGAAAGGTATAATTTACTGAAACAAATAAAAACTATTTATAGACGATAGATACTTGTCTATCAATTTAGATAAATAATATAAACATATATATCTATAAAAAAAAAAAAAACTGTTGACACTGTATCGAAAACGGTTACGTGCGTGATATGCAATGCACGGAATGCACGAATTGGTGCCGGTTTAAGGAAACACTTGTTTTGCAACAAGACTTTTTTTGGTAGTTCGATATACCTTATTTAGATCATAGAGGGCAAGCATTGTGTACAATAGGTCTGATGTAAAAAAAAAATAAAAAAAAAAATCCTTTTTCTTATCGAGCATAGGATATTTCAATAAGATTGGAAACAATGTTTCCATATATTCTTCTGTTATATTTATTTGCATATTAATATGATAGATGAAGGTTAATTTAGAGTCAAAATGAACCCTTAAGTGACATATATTTAGACCAAGCTAGGGTATTAACACAGGTAGTCCCAAAACTGCCCATAATAAAAAAAAAAAAAAAATGCTTCTGTTTTAACGATTCTATTTATTGTGCGTTTATTATGAAAGTATAGTGGTTTATAAAATAGTTTACATGGGTAAGGATAAGGCCTAAGAACATGTAGTTGAAGAAACATCAATGGACCACATGGAAAGGATCGTTCCAAATTTTGGAATCTATTGCAGTTTTTCCATAGCAGCAATGTGTCCGAGAGAAACAGATATTTAGCGATTTTCTTAAATATCTTTCAACTGACAAAGATAATACGAAAATCATAATTATTAATGCTTATCGACGCTTATTAATGCTTAATTTTTTTTTTAAATGCTTAAGCGCCAAAAATTCGAAAATTGGGATACGATTTATTATGGGTTTTAAACATCACCTCGATCGATTCCCGCCCATGATAAATAAAATGATCTAAAAATCAACTATTGATGGCGTAAGCACCAAATACTGACGATTCTCAGTCGTCACTCTGGCCTTGACCATTGGCTAGAAACCTTAAAAATATACTGCAATTATAAAAGTTTTAACACCTTAATAAACTCCTATTATACACAATTAAGTATAGCATTAAAAAAAAAATAGTTATTTGGGGAAAAATCGTTTCATATGTTTACCGTAAAGTTTGCTAAATGGCGCTTAAATAAATAGATAATAATAATAAAATAAAAAGAAAGGGAAACAAAGATTTATTATGCGCACAGTTTTATATTTAGTAAACATAAATAGACTATTAGAAACTTCAAAATTAAATTTAAAATAATCAATTTGTCAAAAGATCAGTCAACAACGCCCTATCGATTTTCCCTGTCATTATGTGCCATTGTAGGATTACGATATCGGATTGTAAGCACTTGCTTCGGTCGAGACTCGGGGTCATCATTTTTTATCGTATCGGGCTCGCGCTTCTAAAGCAGGCACCTACACCGTAGTTTTGACGTTTTACTGGTCCAATTTAGGAATAGCCTGATCCATAAGGCTCGAAATGACAGACGAGCGCGCATTGGAACGGTAATTTGAAGCGTCACCAAGCTACCAATAACCTAACAGCGATAACAGTTCAGTATAAAATACTTTCTGAAAGATTTCTCCGTTTAGTTTTGATTTATATGGACTTTCCATCGGTTTTAATTGGTCAAGGACTCTACGGAAAGGCTCTCACTTTCAAGCAGCGCAATAGGAACAGACAATCCATTGTTTCCAGCTCAGTAGCACCTGTCTATCTGATAATTTCGTAATAGTTTTAAACAAATTAACAAAGGCCTTTGTAATTGTCTGTGGACTTTGAGGAGAAAAAAAAAGGAAGGAAACTTTTATCTCATGAATGTTAAAATTAATGTTTTTTGTTATTGTTTTTTTTTCCCCTACAGGAAATAGGCACTAGATTCCTAAATTTTTGTTGGGATCCGGAATATATTAAAGCTACTCCCTGTATTATTATGGAGTGACGCAGTTATATAGGGAAACAACTTAAGGAGGAACCTTGTGGGCGGAGCATATGCCGTGGAGGTTATGCCCAAGGAGGGGAAAGCCTTCTCCCTTATATACCATCTTGAATTTTTTTTAACATTTCGACTACTTTTAGATTCTTTCGCGTGCACTAATTCTTATATTAATTGTTGCTTCAATAACAAAAGGCTATTTCTAGGCGCATGCGCACTAAAATATTCTTCCTAAAGTCGTTTACCTATACATATTTATACCAAATTAATGGAATGGGGTAGCTCAGTGGATAAGGTACTAAACTCCCGGTTCCGCGTTCGTGTTCGGCTGTGGCAGAAAATTTTCTTTTGATATCATTTGTGGATCCACTTTGACGACGTAAGATCCTTCTGTGGCATACCCAGCCTCTAGCAAGCACCAGGGTACTTGGGTCTTCATTATGTAGAGGGAAAAGCCTCGAGTTAATTTTGTCATAAGGTTTATCAAAGCATATAGGACATCTATCTTTTATTATTGGATAGTAAGTTCTGTAGTTATAGACATTTTCGATAACAAACTATGAACCCGGAGGATCCTTTATGAGTAAATAATGGAATGCATGTAATAGGTTTCTCTTCTATGAGGTCACTGAGCAGTTCCTAGAGAAAGAATTGTATCAACTCAATTTCAGGATGGAATAGCTTTTAAAAATATTGCGCAAGTTTCTATAATCCTATGAAGAGGGCGGCTGATTTTTTTTTTTTTATTCGGAAGGATAATGAAAATAAGCATTAAGAGATATAGGGATCATTGCCTTCATGATCGTGACGAATCTGCCTTGAGGTTTCCTAAACCTTGGGTCAGAAATCGAAAAGGACCCTATTAAACGAATTATACGTCTTCTAATTGTGCTCAGCGATTAAAATATCTCCGCAAGTTAGTTGAATATTTAAAATCGATTAAAAAATTGTGTGCAAAATATTAAAATCTCATACTATAGCAAATGGAACAAATCAATTAACTTTAGGATATATTAATAAAAAAACTTTGTATTCTGACTAAAATGGTAAGACAAATATGCTAAAGATGTAAATCTCTGTGCAGCGAAAAAAAAAAAAAATCTTTTATGCATTAAGTTTTTATAGATGATATAAATACCTCTATAAAGCTCCCGTTATAATTGCCGTAATTTTAATTCTCTTGTGGACAGTTGCTTAGAGTAGTTTTTCTTCTCAGAGAGTATGCTCTCATAGTTTTGTTTTTAAGTTTCAATTTTAAAATATTTTTTACCACTTTTAATTATGTTTTTTAATGTAGTTTTTTTACATCTCAGAGTTGGCTACAATTTACAACGTTAACTTATTATTCTTAGGTACCATTTTTATCGAAATGCAGGCTTTTTACTAATATATTCTAAAGTTTAACTTGTGTTTTGATCTATTCCGTAAGAGATGACAAGTGATATAAGATTATAATGTTTCGTTCAAAATTTTTAAACCGATTTTAAACAATAAATTTAAACTATGCTAAGGCATATAATTGCTTCTTAAACAGCGTGATTTCATTTATATTTGAGCATAATATTTAATTTTTTAATTATTTTTAATCATTTAATTTATTCTCTATCTTTAATTTTTTATTCAAAAATATTTTTTAATTATTTTCTTGTTCATCTTTAATTTGTATGTTTTGATTCTTATCATTCTTATTTCTTTATACAATACTTGTTATTATTGACATCTATTAATATTTATTTCCATTATTTTTGTTTCATATATTCGTTGTAGCCCTGATGATGGCCTTCATCGTCTATCCGAAACGTTGGCTAATTTAAAAAAAAAAATCTTAAATTTGTTTTTTCAGTTAGTCACTATTACTGTACCAGTCTAAGGGTCTAGTTAGGGACTTACTATTTCTTGACCAACGTTTATACTAAGAGATGTTGTGGTTTTCCTAATGATGGTCATGGTTTGAAGAAAATTATATTTAATCTTGAAAGAAACTGTGTTCATTTTGAAAAAGTGTCATATCCAGATATGATGAAAATTGTTGGTATATTTACAATTTCAAATAAGCACTTCTTTTCCTTTAAAAAAAACAATTGTTAGGATAAAAAACACGAAAAAGTGTTACATTACGTTTTTTGTTTACCCTGATAAATTTGTATAGGGGTCATTCCATGCCCAATCAGCCAATAGCCTGCAACTTTATGTCTCAGAATTCAATGATTTTAGTACATGTGTAGTAATATCAGTTAGAATAAAAAATGAAATATTTCAGATTTTCCCCATTTTTAGTTTTTGAGTCTTAAATTTAAAAAAAAAATCGACTGTTTTTGACACTTTTGAATCATTGAAAGACTTATTGCTCCAAAACTATTTGCCCTTGAAAGTTCAAAATAGTGTTTTTCTTTTCAGAATCACATGGGCTTTAATTTGATATGTATCTTAAATTTACCAAACGAATCTTAAAATGTTCAAAAATTCGCAAAATTTATTTTTTTAAAAAACATAAAATAGAAATTTTTTAAATAAAAAATAAAATATATGCTACATATACATGCTATAAGAATGTATGGGCCAAATTTCAAGATGGCGTTTTTATAGGTTCTATCATAAAAAAATGAAACCTTTTTTTTAAAAACTGTAATGGAGATATGCTGTCTGATTTTTTAAATTTACTACTCCCGATATTATTCCTGAGCCATTAATTGGTAATTGAACTTCAAAAGAAACTTTTTTTTGGATATGATCCCGTTGAGATGCCACCATGAAATTTAGTATGTGCATTCCTATATTAATATTAAACATATATATATATTTTTTAAACCAAAAAGGTTTTTTTTTTTAATTCAAGATTGAAATTTTGATAAAAAATATATATTTAATGTGTTTATGTGATTAAATAAACAAATATAAATAAATAAATTAAAATTAAATTTAATTAATGAGCCATAAGTGTAGTTGACTAATTTCCAAAATGGCCGATTCAGTGTATTGATTTACCACAAAACTCATCATTTCCGATTCCATTACTACCAAAAATTATCGGATAATTAACTCTGTAAATCCCTGACAGGATTCTTATTACAGAGTTAATTTTCACTGACGATAATCGGTATAACGATTCGATGCAAGAAGTCCTCCTTGGTCTCGGTGGTACAAGCGTCACAAATCGGATTTTCTCCGTACGAGATATCAGCGAGGAGTAACAACGCAACTGGGGTCGGTGCAAACTACCCCAGTTAACTCAAACCCCTTTTGTCTTCACATAACGTTTGCCGTTTGTCTCTTTCCATCATTATCTTTTGAACAATGGACTTCTCTAACGGCTACATAAGTTTTTAAAATTATTTCCTTTCGCCATTTCTTCTCTTCTTCAGTCTTTGCAATTTTATCAATGAATACTCTCTTTAATATATGTGAATGTTTGATGTTTATTATGGAAATTAGCCTTGATCTGAGTTCATCGATATTTGCTGTGCATCGGTATCGTATGGAATATATTAAATTTATAAATATTATAATTATATATAAAATACCGGTGAACAACACCAGTCGACGTTTCGAAAATTCAAGCATCATGAGAACAGTAATATAATAATAATATCAACTATCTTCAGTTGAGAAAAATAATATCAACTATATGCAGACAAAATTCTGTACATCTCACATCAACAGTATAAAAGGACAGATCAACTAGAGACAGTATCTTATTACAAGACTTCTACTATCATTCTGAAAGAAAAGGGCGTTAAGCTAACAACAGCTGGGAAAGGTTATATTGAAAACAGTTGATCAGGTAATAATAATAATAATTTTATTTGTTTATTACGAGACAAGCCTCTTTAGAACAATGATACTATTAACAAAAGGTGGGCTTAAGAGTATTAAAAGAAAATATCATTTATCAATTTAAAAAATAATAATAATAGAAAAGCTTCTACACCGGGTGTTCCAGGACATGGAACTCCCTCCTTATTTTTCAGAGTTTAAGAAATCCATAATAAAACACGTTTGTCTAAGTTATGGAATATGAAGTTTCTTTACAGCAATACCTTTTTTTTTTCATAGAACTTGAGAAATACTGCACTTTCAAAATGTATGTTCAAGGTAATTTAATCAGCTATATACGCTTATACAGCTGTATTTTCTTGTACAATGCACTCTTCTGAAAATAAATTAAAATTTGTCTGGAAAAAACTGATTGCTGTTTTTGGCGTTTTGTGCGCAAATGGCGCCTTCGATAAAAAAATATCCCTATGCAAAATAGTGTGATTTTATTCTCTATCAAAATCCATCATAAAATATTTCCCTTCCTCATTGAGAACTCCAGAGTTGGGTGCGCTGGAGAAGAACTGGAGGCTAAAAAATCTACTGCACCACCAAAAGAATCTTAATATTCCATAGAAAAGGTCTACAATGTTTTATTATGAACCAAAACTATGAAAATATTGAAAAATACGACGATTGTCCATATCCCCTGGAATACCCCACATAATCTTTAAAAAAATAATAATTAGTACCAAGGTTGTATATATCTACACGTATTTAAAAATAACGAACTGGAAAAAGTCCGTTTAGAATGCTTAGGGAACTGGATGGACAGGAGTTGAGTGAATGGGCGAGATTTTAAAGTGGTAAGGGATAGAGGAAAGAACAAAATTTCAGTGGGACGATCGGATGAGGAAAGATCTGTGAAATTTTGCGGCGGGTATTACGGGAACGGACAGAATATTTAAACTGAAGATCAGTTTTTTGTTTGGACTTCTTGATAGATGAAAGATGCCAGAAAATACTTGCGGCTGTAGGGGGGATAGAGCCTCTTCAACTCTTCATATATCGGGGAGACAGAAGCATCCCGAAGATGAATCATATAAAATAATTGATCAACTGTAATTTATTTACTTAAATATTTCATGTAATATTTTTTTATAGTATCTTTAACAGTCGTTTATTGTGTATAACAATGTGTGCTAATTCCTATGTTAAATAACGTGTACAGTACCAATACAGGTAATAATAAAACTAATTGTGTTGAAGTGGAATGAGGTATCTCTAGTCTGCAATACTGTGATTTTATAGTTTTTTGTTCCTGATCGTGTTTGTTCCTTTGTTCCTATATATATATATATATATATATATATATATATATATATATATATATATATATATATATATATATATATATGCATATATAATTAATATTGAACGAATTACTGAAAACCTATTAAACTGCATATTAACTCTTATTATTAAAAAGACTCATTACTAAGAATCAGAGAAAAATTAATTAAATTGCTTTACATTTTTGTCAAAAATTGAAAAAAAGAAGCAAGAAAATCACAATTTAATTAATAATGAATTAAACATATCAAACTTATTGACCTTGTAGATATTTTTTAATTTTTGTTTATTCAATTATTATTTTGGAAAAAATATCGGTTTTCGATACTCAAATTTTAATATCGATATTTTTCCAAATCCCCTTTTAAAGGAGGGAGTTAAAAAAATGAAAAACATCAAGGCCCGAATTATCGACATTTTTGTCAATATATCGAACTATTATTTCGACATATTTGAAAACTATCGATACGAATATGCCGACAAAAAAATTTGATATTCACAACCCTACTTTATAAGACTATTGAAGTGGGATGTACTGTCTTTAGTATGCATTGTTGTGATCTTGCGATTTTCAGTTCCGACGATGGCTTCTTGATTGGAGAAACGTTGACCGGTTTGAGATACTACATGAAAAAATATTTCTCTGTACATCTCTATAAACTGGAGTATATCTATGGCACTAACTATAAAATTTTAAGTTATCGGTTGAGGTATAGAATTTAATTAATTGTTACATATTATATACATGTAATGTTACATATTCGTAGACAATTTTCTTTTCTTTTCTTAATTAATTTGGTACCATTATATTTCTTCAACACGAAAATCAAAATTATATAGTTGGCACCATTCTAGTTCTATGTCCTGATTTGGTTTTTGTAGTTCATATAGTTCTGTAGAAGAGATATGTCCATGGGAAGTGTTGATGTTAACATAAATAAAGTTTGTACCTATTCGCACCAGACTTCATGGCCGCAACGACCATCTTTAAAAGCAAGGGTACTTTGCATTGGCGAAAACAACTATTCATCTATGTATTACAAATTTATGTTTAACCAATCGGAAACCTCCAGCAATTAATTGTCCCTTGTCGGGTAACTTACGAAGTATCCCTCAACACACAATGCTCGTCATTCTAAAGTCATTAATTTTCTATCTAGATAAAAGTTAGTATCCCTGTGCTTTACCCAACAGGTAATTTCACTAAGGTAGGTTATCATATATTCGCATTGAATATAACTGTAAATTAATTAATGAGACAAAAACTATAATTAGTTATCATGGAAAGATTCCAAAATGAAGCCTCGAGTATCTAAAATAGCAGTAAATATTATCATTCAGTATATATTCAGCTGTTTTAGAGTGATGTTATCTGCATTCCATACACCGTTATATTAATATACTGAGTCCAGTTGTGATACAGGATGATTTTAAAATTAATTTATTAAAAAATTAATTTTTCATGTTTTAATATAAAGTAAAATAATAGCTATTTGGTGTACAATACAAATAAAAAAATATACATATATATATATATATATATGTATATATATATATATATATATATATATATATATATATATATATATATATATATATATATATATATGCATATATATATATATATATATTTTTTTTTTTTTTTTTAAATAAACTATTGGTGAACGTTCGCCAAAAATACTCCATTAAAATTTTTGATATTTTTGCATTAGAGTCGTAAGGTAATGTGGCGTAAGAGCGCACCAGATTTTACAAAGTTTTACTTTAAAAGGCTGTAAAATCTTTATTCTTGAAGATAGATTTTTCCTATTTTTAAAAAAAATGTTTCTGAGGCGATTATGCTTCATATATTACATTCAAGCTCGCGTTTAAATCAGTGGTTTAGCTTGGTCAAATGTGGCCCGGAGCAAACTTCAAGATTCCGCATCCCCCCAAAGCCGGAGGAACCAGGGGGACGGATCAAAGGAGGCACTTACTCCGGGCGGCAAAATTTAGAGGGCGGCAAATTTCGAGTTTATTTTTACATTATAAACCTAATTCCGCCCCCTGCCACAATTCCAGATTATCAGGTTATATTCTAGGGAAATACGAAACAGGCAAAATACCTATACCGGCACTCATTCAAGCACTTGAATCAAATATTCGATACAACTAACTTATCGAAGGGAATATTGAATCAGTGGTATCGATGCTAAAACAACATGGTATCGCAAGGAAAGTATATACTTGAATCGATCGCTATCATTCGTCCCTATCTGCTTATAAATTATGTACTTATTAATTATATAGATATTAAATAAATAAATATATAAATTACATAAATTATCTGCTTATTAATCATGCATTATTATGTAAATCATTATTTCATGATTAATAATTTAAGCGTATTTTAAACTTAAATACAATAAAATTAATTTTCTTTGCGGAGTCTAAAAAAAGAAGACAAGAAATTAATTATTTAAAAATTAATTTTGGGCATTTCGACGCCCCTCTTTAAGCCCCCCGCCCCTATCCTAACTACGCCTTTGGTTTCAATCATGTCCATTTTTATGAGATTAATAATTCAATTCAATAGTGCCTAGTAAGCACTTGCCCCTGCCATAAGGATTAAGTGCGTACTAGGTATCTGGAAGACTAATTATTCAAGGAGTAGCGAGGAAAATGAAACATAGTTCGTTTCCGGAGGATTATTATACTGATGTAATGAAAAGTTAAAATTTATCTGAGCTTAATATTTTACTATCTTCAGTGACAGTTATGAAAGTGAGATGCGAAATATAATTAAATTAATGTATTGAAAAAAAGGACTTTTATTTCAGTGCCTAGTTCCCAGTTGCCTCGGCAAAACATGATAACAGGGGTACGTTCACACAACACGCACTTGTCCCTCAACAGAAATCTGCAATTGCCCCTACTATCATGTTTTGCCGGGGCAACACAAGCTAGTGCTTAAAAACTAGAAAACTGTCAAGGAGGAATGTAAATCGAAAAGTATTTTGAAGATCAGCTTCTGAAGGTTCCACTTACCGCAAAAAAATAAGAAGGCCTAATGGTGGATAAACACTGACATATCTGTACAGCAGAAGTTGAAATATCCAACTTAATCAACAGGTTGGAATTGATATCTTTTCAACTCGTTATACTTCACCCTAGCGAACTCCCGTGGCTTTCTTTGTGATATATCAGTGTTTAGGATTCATGCTCCGTAAAGGTTAGCTCTTAACAATTGAGAGTTTGGATTTAACGAGACGATTACGCCTGAAAATTTTGCATGATCTCTGGCATAACATTGGCGGATATTGCTTCATTCTCGCCCCGAATGCGTTGTTTGAGGGCTTGGAAAGTTCTGTGTGAATCGGCCTCCTATACGTACGTACCCCATAAAAAAAAAATCAAAAAAATCGCTAATTGTTAAATCGAGAGAGCAAGAAGGTAAAGGAATATATCGTTTTCGAGAAATTATTATCATTAAAGTATACCCAAACGTTGGGTTCAGATTTTTTTTTTTGCCAAATGACTCTGGCCAAACCCTGTTTGGACTGTAAATTTTTTTCTCAAGATGTATGAATACCATCGGAAGATTCTAACACAAATTCTGGAGTCTCATTAAGACTGAAAATCATCAAATCGCTTAAAAGTAGAGCAGATATTGCACATCCAACTGTTTCGGAGTGATACACTATTCTTATTTGGCTATTCTTTCTCATAATTCAACAGCTTTAAAAAGCCTAACCAAATTGACTAAAACTCAAACTCTGGTTTTTATTCATGATAATTCACGTTTTTGTTCCAGATGATACTCGAATTGGCGGAACGTTGACTGGTCAGTTATTTAATGGCATTTGAGAGACTCGAGGCTTAGTTTCGAGTATAAAGTAGTTTATTAAAATCTGTTAAAAAACATATCAAGATTAAAATATAAAAAATATCGTTAAAGTCTAAACTTAGATTCTAACGTATAATATTCATCTTATCTGATAATTTTAAACGAATTAGTACATTAAAATAAAATCTATTAATTATTAAATTTTAACCATCCAGCTTGATTTTGCAATGCAGGGCGGAAAAAACTCAGAGAGTCCAATAAAAAACCGCTCACCCGTGATGATTGAAACAATGTATCCATGAATAGTAACGCTGATTTTCTTCTTATGAAAACTTGAAAATCCTGAAAAAATCGTTTCCATTTCGAAAATAGGAATTTAAAATTCGTTCCGATGGCGTCGAAACAGCCTTGACTTGAATCATAAAACTTCGGTTGATGTCATCACTGAACTTAACGATTCCGATTCGTAGCATTATTTCCTTTTCTTATTCATTTCGTATTTTATTATTTTAATTCAATTGTATATCTATAATTGAAAAAGATAAATCTAAAATTATTTCTTGCAACTCATTATTTTCAGAAAAATAGGGGGATGGAATTGATAGTATCCATTATTGAGATTTACAGCCCTGTTATTTATTACTAATCTGAAAAGAGGTGTAAAAGACAGATAGGTAGATGATATACAGACAGGAATGGTCTTGAGGTGAATTTAACAGAGGATTGGGAAGACCAGAAAAATTATAAGTTCGCCCTATAGCTCTTTACTCGTCATCCAAAGGAACCCCCCCACCCCCTTCCTCTTGTAAATGTTTAACATTTTTATTTTTAATGTTTATTACTTTTCAAATATTAAATAAAATAATGACTTAGACTAGTATGGTGTTTATTTCTGTAACCCAAAGGTGCTCAGAAAATAAATTCTCTAAAATGGTCGGTCTCATATCTTAGAATGATGACTATTGGTCGCACTTGGTTTAAGATGGTCCCTAACTGTATGTTGTTAAATCGTTAATAAAAAAATCATTGCCTCTACATTCAATGGAGATACTATAATTACAGTGTATTATGTTTAAAATATTTCAAAAGATGAAGAAAAAAAAAGAAGGAATATTAATTATATTTATCTCCGAAAAGTCTACTATATTGTAAGGCAACTCAACCCAGTAAGGGCGTTTTTATGAGGTCCGATAAATATCGGAATCAGCTCCAGCTTTTCCTTCAATCTGACGCCACATCGATAAATCGGATGTCGGATCGACATTTATCGGATCGTGTGAAAGCGCCCTAAGGGACTAGGTTCATAATTAAAATCAATAGCATCAAGTAAGCGGCAGTCTACAGAATCGATTACAATCATATTGGTTTTTGAAAACTAATGTACAGTATTCATGATAAGTATTCGTACACATAGTTTTTCAGATAAAAATATGTATAGTAATTTATTGAATATAAATTATCTGAAGGATATCATTATGCATAATTTTTTACCGTTGAAGGAAATCCGAACAAAAATTGAACAGTTCATCTTTTCAGGCAGCACTTAATCATTTCGATTTACGACCCGTTTTGGGGGAATGGGCTGTTAACCCGATTATCAACAAAAAATATTAATATATCATGCAAAAAGAGTATTCATACTTTAACAGTTGTCGTGAAAATAGCTTGTTGGTTTGCTCTCGTGGTTTTCACTTTATACCTAATCTCTTATTCATACACAAATCCAAAATGGGGAAAATGATCCGAATTGAATGGTGCTTCTTCCAAAAAGTTCTAACTGAAAAAATGAATTATTTTCAAGACAACTCTTACTGTATGAATACTTTTTTTTTGCATGATAAATTTTCAATTTTTGTTTTTAATTAGGCTAACAACCTATACAACCGTTCTCTCCAAAACGGGTCGTAAATCGAAATGATTAAAAGATGAATTGTGCATTTTTTTATCAATTAGGTTATACGGGTTTCTGACTTCCTTCACCTATAAAAATTAATGCGGAATGTTGTTTTTAATCATGCCTAATTAATTTACGTCAAATAAATTATTATATATGTTTTTACATGAAAAACTATGTGTTTGAACTATATGCTGAATTGTCTTGGAATGTTGTATTATATCTATGTACTTTGTCTTATTTTTTTTTCTGTAGATGTGAGATGTGCTATGCATGAAGTGTTTGGCATGCGCTTATTTGATCTTATTTTTTCTATCCTGGCGATGCCTAAATTGGCGAAAAGTTGACAGGTTTTTGTAAATACATTTTTAAAAAATTTGTCGGCCCTTAGTACTTACTGGGTTATATATTTTAGCTATAGACTATTCTTGTAGGATGCCGCAACAATTTATTAGAGGGAGGAGGCAAATTCTAAAATTTTCCAACAATTTTTGACCGGATTTCCAAACTATATTAAATATTACGGGCCAATACTATGGGTCATAAATCAAATCCAGCTGGAGAAAAGTCGGAATCGTAAGTTGACCGAATACTTTTGCTTCATGTTTACTTTGTCCAGGCTTATCAGGCAATCCTCGCGTGGGAAGATAAAAACATCTGCTAAGCTAAAATTACTAAATTAAAATTATAGGAGAAGCCAATTCTCTTCATCCTGGTATCAAATTGTTGCAATGGGTAAAGTGTTATCATGATTGACATTTAGAATTACTGGCTCGCAACTCTTTCCTCTATTATAAAAAGCTTATTAAAATTTTATGGAAAATTAATTATGACTTTAATTTGACTAACATACGAAAAAGTTGTTTAAAAAATCATGTTAAATGACTTTTTTCTTTCTGTTGCTATCTTGCAGCCCAAATCGTATACTTTTATTTGCATTTCAGACTCTGTGCCCGTTTTTGCCCCATTTATTTTGGAATAAATAAATAATTTATTTACAGACATCACACCCGAGAAGCGGAGATGGCGTTGGATTGTCGAGAGATGAGAGCTCCATGAAGAAGTACTGTCCGTTAAACATTTTGTTCCAAATTTTTTTTCTATTTTTTTGTCTATTCAAGAACATTTATTAACACTAAAGGTATCGGTGTTGGTTTTATATTTGAGTAAAATCTTATACCGCAATTTTCACTGTTAGAAGTTAGGTTCTCAAATCTCAAATTTCCCAACTTTTTGGTTTTTTAAATTATTTGGGTTGGTGTGACACCCTTCTATCCCCCTCCCTCCTCCCTCAAGGCGACTTTCTTGGGTAGGACTTCGCATTACGAAGCTCGGCCTTGATATCAACAAGTCAACTCTTTGTTCGCCGGTTCTCGGGCTTATCCTGAGCTCTCGGGGGAAAAAAAAAATGGTCGTAGAAACACGTTCACGTCAGAGTTGTGTCTTAAGTTTCGGATCTTATCTTGAAAAATTAACGCAACGAATGAGTCGCAATCAGTACTTTTGTGTAGGGAGGAATTAAGTAAGCATATTTTTCGATAAATGCGACTTGTTTACAGTTGAGTAACTTTGAAAACAATGAGTTGTGAAGAAAGAGAGTTTTCTGAGCGAAGAGAAAGGTGCCAATGGCCGGGAGTTCCCCTCCAAGTCCACTATGCTGCTGCAACATTTCTGAAATAATACGTTTAATATGTTGATTAAATCATAGAATAATATTTTTAATATGTTGATCAAATAATATAATAATATATTATTTCCTCCCTTTTGATCTATTTTAATGACATAGTGATAAATATTTATTTGGTAAGAAAATTCAATTGGAACTAAAGTTATACTTATGATTGACTAATCAATTTGTAGTTCAAGATATCGATAAATAACATATTTTTACCTAATATAAAAAAGTGTTTATAATTTAAAAACACGGAAAATCCTAATGGTGGTACTTTCTCCTTTAAGAAATTGTCATATTGGGTAATTTTTTTAATATTCCTCCAGTTGCAAAAAAAAAAAAAAAAAAAAATGAAATAAAAGATAAAACTTGCCGCATCTTAAGCTATTTTATAAAATGGTTATTTTAAAATTAAAGGCTAAATTTGAAGGATAGTGTTCATTATTACAAGAATATCACTGTTTAATAGATGAAAAATTCTTTTTTACTTTTCATCAAAGTTCTTTCACCACCATAGATATTCATCTTTTATTGATCTTATTATACAAGTTTATTATGTACTCATAACTCGATGTTATTATTTATTTAGATCTTCATGTTTTTTTTAAACAATTTCTCTCATTTTTAAATTCAATAGAGATTATTTGAAAATTGAGCCTACTTTAATTTTAGGTAACTTTTGTGAAGTAATTCCGGTATTCCAATATATTTATTTTTTTTTATAAGAAATTTCTTTACATCATTATTGCCAACGTATCGGGACATAGGACAAATTTCGTTATTATAGAACAACATACTTAGAATTTAAAACAGATAAATAACCTAAAATATGGACAACAATTAAAAAGTATATATATATATATATATATATATATATATATATATATATATATATATATATATATATATATATATATATCATTATACATTCTTTTTGTCTATTTCGTCTTTCTTTTATTTGTCATTCTTTTTTTGTAGTATAACTTAAAAGAAAAGAGTGACATTCATATTTTATTTTCATTGTGCATATTATTGGGAATTAAACTTTTTACTAACCTCTTTTTATTATAGTCCCCTCTCCTTTATGTCTGTAGTTATTATACACAACATATAATTAAACATTGATTATTTTATTATTTGATATTATTTGTTTTATCAATTCATTGGTTTATATTCAAGTTTATTGATAATATCTGTGTAATGGGTATTTAGGTTTTTCGTTTCAGTTTTAAAATATTTATTCGTTTTAAATTCTAATTATGTTGTTCTGTGAGATAGAAATTTGTCCTGAAGATGGAGAAATGCCCCAAAACGCTAGCAGTAATGATGCAAAGGAAATTGCATTAAAAGAATAAAGTACTAGAATAAAAAATAATAATAATAAAGTACTGGAAGAAATAACTTCACAAAAATTAACGTAATATAATATAATTCATCTATAAAAGATAATATAGAAATTATATTTCTAACTTTAAAGGTAAATGTTTGGACACAGAAATGTGGAATTGCCAAATAAATTTATTAATAAATTTCGTAAATACAGATTCTAAGGGTCGTTTTTTTATTTTATTTTCATTATCTGTATATAATTTCACGATCGCCTCTTATCGCTCGAATCCTAGGCGAAATAATAAATAAAACAACAATAAAATGTTATATTCACTTGGACCGATATTCTATCAGCCGTCAAACGACTCGGGGTCAGGAAACTCTCTTAAATCACATTAATCCAGTGGGTACCTAATCCTTCAGTGAATTGTGGTAAAACCTGGCGGTTGAGCATCAGTACCGACCTCAATACGTTCTTGAATAGCGGTCACGGAACAGTACTTTCTAATCAAATGACGAAACTAAAACCCTTTACGAGTTTTTAAGAGATAAACTGTTTTTATTTTCAAATATTACAATCTTCTTTGTTGAAGGATTTTAAGTAGTACTGATACATATGACCATTCATACCATATTTATAGATAAATTAAAAAATAAATTAAATTATAGGAAAATAAGTAAATACACAAAATAAAGAAAATTAAAATTAGAGTTACAGTAAAACATAATAAAAACGCCATAAACACATCCATACTTATGTACAATATTTACACTCAGCCTGAACTCCAAACCAAGCTTGTCCTCTTCGCTCCCTCGTAGGGCGAAGCATGACTCCAGGAGATAGCAGCGTTCCTCTCTCAACAACTTTACTGGATATTGTAAGGTTTATGGGTTGTAATAATTCAGTTTGTTTTTTCTAGAAATTCCGTTTTATAAAATTTAGTCCTAATTCTAAATAAATCTATGTAATTTCTAAACAGGAAATAATTTTTAATAATTAAGGAAATATTTAATTTCATAAATGAATTTTTCAATTAGGAGGCTAAAGCTGTTTTCCTGGATTGCTATATTAGTTATTATGGATTTTTTTCTCATGAAGTCCATGGGACTTCTTCTTTATAGAAGGTGTGAACGTAATATCAGAAAGAAGATAGATATACCGCGCTGGATAAACAAATCCAAAATAACTAACTGGTTGCTTCAGTAGAGGATCTAGAACATGCGGGGCCCTGGGCGAAACCATATTGAGGGCTCCCTTTTGTTAGGGCGGAGGGCTGCTGGGGGGGTTTGGCAGGAATGGAATACCCCCCAAGAGGACGAGGGAATCCGGGGCGGTCGCTCCCTTCAATTTGGATCCGTCACTGGGTTCTTTATGTCTCTTTCAGTTTTATTTCTTTATATTGAAGCTAGTATGTACGCTAATAATTTTCCACTCAATTATACGAATTGATTCTCGATTTCCTATTCAATCGATACCAGTTTTCACCTTCAGTCCAATTGACACGTTTTCAAATAACCGCAAGTTAAATATTGTTTTTATGTGAGCCAAGTTAATCCTATCGAGTACCGCACATTTTCCATCTAAACTGTCCAATCAAGCCACATTAATCTATCGTTTTCATTCGCGTATTTTATTATTTTTTTTTTTTCAACGAGCCTAACCAGTTGATTTGCGGTGGCTTCAGATTCGGTAAGAGGTTTTAGAAAGTGACGAATACCCCGACCACATGCACTGCATTTCTCCTGATGATTTTCCGAAAAGGGAAATTATTAGATCTATGCTCCATGGCCGCTTTCACATTCGTTATGCAGAACTGATTTTATTAATTGGGTTCGTGCTTATATAGTGTCGTGGAACGTTCAGCAACGAATCGAGAATATTTGATCAGTTTATGATATGCCACTTTTTATTTATTTATTTTTCGACGTTTCGAGGTTAATTCGGGTCATCTTCAGTGTCACAATTAGGCGAACTAGCGTCAATGTTAATTACTTCTTGAGTACATCTGCATTCAACGATATCTGCATCATTAAATTATTCCAACGTTTTCTTCGCATCCTTTTATTAGTTATTTTAGAAGATGTCAGCTACGATTTTTTTTTCTTTTTATGACGCTTTGTGCAAGAACAACTTCAAATCTCAATCTTGAAGCGTGGTCAGTCGGGAACGATTTCTATTACCGTGGAATCGATATTTAGTCACAGTTCCAATCCCGTCTCTCGATTCAGCTCAGTTGATATCAGTTTTGCAGGATGATTGATTGAGAAAATCATTAGTTAGAAAAAAAAAAAAATTCTTTGTCTAGAAATGCCCGCTCAATTTTTCAGTAATACTCTTTTGGAACAATTTGTGAGAAGTTTCATTTAGTTAAATCGGGTTACTTCGGGGCTACTATACAACACATGCTCATTTAAAAAGAACTGTTAATTTCTTATTTAGAAATAGCAAACATCTATTATTTATTTTAAAAAAAATAAATAAATGACGATAAATAAAAAATAAATAAATTAAAGAACGAATACCATATGTTTTCAAATCAATACTTCAAAAAATTTTTAACTACTAGATGAACGAAATAATTGGCAACTGAAAATCAAATTATTTCAAAATTACTGCAATCATTAATAATTAGCGTTTTTAAAATTCTGTTATGTAAAGGTAATAATAATAAAAAAAATCTGGTGCGATGCACGCATTTCATAACTTTCACTTATCACCCTACTTGATATAAATTTTAAAAGTTTTCATTTAGTTTCCATTAAATAGTGCAAAAGTAGAAATTATTAACTACAACTATCACCTAAGTTTATGAGTTTTTCGTCACTCTTTATTACCTTCTACGGCTTTATATGTTAGATATTAATTTTTCTAAAATCTTCAGCTTTCCAACGGTATATTAAAAATCTATATCAATACTCTTATTTATCCTTTAGTTAATTATGAAACTACTTCATTATATTTATCCATTTTTTTTATTACTAATAGCAATAAGAGACGGCTAATTACTTAAAATTAAAGAAAATTTAGAAGTCCTTTCAGGGTGTTTCAATGAGAATAAGATCTCGCTGATTTAATTGTACATTGATATAAGAAATCTAATAAAAATCATGAGAGCCTTTTTCGAGAAAATTATAAAAAAGTGTAAAATCAATGATATAAAGTAGCACTTCTAGTAAGTCGATTTTACCGAAAAGGTTGCTATAACATCCCAAGCACCTACCTTAATTACGTAATTCCAGTTTCGTACAACTTTTATTTTTGAGCTTGACTGTTCACATACAAAAACACACGCGCGCGCACGCACTAACGGACTATTTTGCGAGACTTGATTATTTGGGCGCAGGGGGCATTAAAGCATCGCAATACTTCCCCTTACTATATATTTCATATATAGGTAAGTGAAAGTAAAAATGAATAATTAAAAACAAACATAGTTATAGAGTATAATATGTGTTATTATAAATAAAAAAAAACTAATGATGGTTGAATTTTAATGGTACAGAAAACTTAAAATAAAGGAGAATTAAAAAAAATGTGTTAGATATATATCATGTTGTTTATATCACCAAATATATCGTAAGCTATCATTAATTGTAATAATTTATTTCACCATTACTTCATTGAAAAAAGAAAATATGTATTAAAATAGTATTTTTATGTTTTTAACATTTATTAATTATTTAGTATTTATGTTTGTATTGCCTGTTTATTGATTGCTGTTTAAATCTAAACATTATGCGCATTATTCATCATGCACATTTAATGATTACATTATCGGTCTAGGAATGATTTCTATTTCCATCAAAGCCGACATTAATTCAGTGATTGTGATTTTGATAGAATTTCCCCCTTTAACTCGAGATGATAAGGCAGCATTCACAGTTCTAGGTAATGTTTACGATGCAAATCAATGACAGAGCATCTGACATATCTATCCACAGATTTAGTTATTCAACCTTGTGTATATAAAATAAATATACACTATAAGTCACAGGAAGTGGGTATGATTCTTTATAAAGTTTCGAATTACATCATTTCTATTCAACGCCAGATCGATGTAGTAACTAAAAAAAAAAAATCTAGCGATTCTCACATTTATTTTTCTGTCAACACCTTCACACATTACCTCATTGTTTCTGAATATACTTGAGCATATCTCGACTTCCGTGGCGATGGGATCTTCCTGAAGGAATGGACCTTTTTACGCAATACGGCAAACAGCATCTGAGTTTCTTTTTTTTTTTTTTCATTCTTAAATCTTTAAAAAAGGGCCGACAAAAGACTTTTTTTTTCTGTTTCAGAATCAATATGCAATCTCTTGGAGATACGGTTGGTGTTAAACCGTCGTATCATAAAACTAAACGAACCAACCGATAACACTAAAACAACTCCTGTAAGGCGCATGATATAACATCCCTCTTGAGAATTCTTCATGGAAGTGGAGTACGTTCTATTCACAAACTATGGTTCTTCCACATCGCCGCAACACCCCCGTCTACTTCCATTCTCTTTTAGTAGGTCTGCCTATCTCTTTGTCTGTCACCCTCGTCTTTTGTGACGCTATGGAACTCTGTGCTCTACTTTTTCAACCTCTTCCTTGTTACCTCCTGCCCGTAATATTTCCATTTAGTTTGACACTTATCGGCAGGAAACACTTCATAAAAATCCTCCCATGTCCGATATTTAACCCTTGCAAGCTTCTTTATACTTCCCATTATTACAGTTGAACCCCATTTATCCGGAATTATCATGCGAGGGCTATTCCTGATAAGAGATGGTATGATCAGGAAATAAAAATAATTCTAATATTAATGGCATTTATTAAAGTAATTATTTCCATTGGTATGTAATACATATGTAAGTGAATATAAACATAATTATGTAATTTGGAAAGTTTTTAACATTTAATATATTTCGAATTTATGTAAAATTATTTTAGGGATGCATTCATTTTTCATATATTCTTGATTTTCTCACATGACTTGGCTTATTAAATACAGTTTAAATCTATGTAAATATCTTGTTTTTATAAAACCCCGGCGTATACAATTACCAAGTCTCGCTAAATGGTAAGTGCGTGTTTGTGTGTGTGTGTGTGTGTGGGTGCGTGCGTGCGTGCGTGCGTGCGTGCGTGCGTGCGCGTGCGTGTGCGTGTGTGTGTGTGTGAAGGCTCGAAAATGGCTCTTACGACCTCGATCAAACACTTGATATCAATGTAAAATTAAATGATCTTTAATATTACTAGGTCTTATCCTCATAAATATGAACCAAGAAGAATTTGATAATTATGTAAAGAAAAAAAAAAGAGAAACAATTTCCAGGTTGAAAACAAATTCCCACAAATAAGAGTAGTAATAAAGATGTGCACTATACCTTTCGAAAGCTAATGATATTTGTTAAATTAATATCTGATGTACAATATACCGTTCGAAACCTAATGATATTTGTTAAATTAATATCTGATGTACAATATACCTTTCGAAAGCTAATGATATTTGTTAAATTAATATCTGATGTAAAATATACCGTTCGAAAGCTAATGATATTTGTTAAATTAATATCTGATATACAATATACCGTTCGAAAGCTAATGATATTTTTTTAATTATTATCTAACATATAAAGTCGTAAAAGGTAATGGAGGGTGACGAAAAACGCATAAACTTAAATGATTGTTGTAGTTAATAATTTCTAACTTTATATTATTTAATGGGAATTAATGTTTCCATGGAAACTAAACGGAAGCCTTTAAAATTTATTTCAAATATAGGAAATTATTTCAAGGTAAGGGAAATTATTTCAAGATAAGGGAAAGTTGTTTGATGCGCGCACCGCACCAGATTTTTAAATAACATTTTTATAATTTTTCTTTTATAGTACGTAAATATTTTTCGTTTAGTGAAATGTTTCGTTTATGTGCTTATTTAATATCATATCACTACAAATATTTGTTTTCATATCACTTACCTTTAGAAATGATTCTGAACCATGAATTATAGCCACTCCATTTGTTCAGGGCAATGGCCTGAAACGAACGCTAATTTGTATTTTGAATAATGAGAATTCCAATCTGTTACTTTAAACCTTTATTTAATTATGTGTTGAAACGTTTCTACGGTGCTCAGAGCTGTATGCTTCATGTTAGAGTATAGTTTTATTAATATGATATTTTACTATTTTACTACTTATAATATCTAACAATCAATTTCAACTGTGAAACAAAAGCTATTAAAGATATATGTAAAAATATGTACCTATTGCTTTTGTGTACCGAAGTTCAGTTAACAATAGGTCTTTCAGTGGCAAATATAATTAAATTAACAGTACAAATGCCTCATTTAAACTTAAACATGGGGAAAAAAACATGACAAAAAAAAATCCATGTGTGCCTACGTTGCGGCCTAAGTTGTAGGACTTCATCAGGACTGAGAAAAACAAAATAGCAGCCATGAAAGTATAGATGTATTCAACTATGAAAATATATGGTATCTAATTAGTACTGTATATGAAAAATTTAAGTATATTAAAAAAAAAATTTACTCTTATTTGCGAGTTTTATTCTTTGACTGTTATGTATTATTCCAATATTTAAAAAAAGTTAAATTTAAACTTAAAAAATTTATATATTCTTCGAACAATTAATTCAATAGTTCTTTTATTAGATACAACTGACCTTTACTTTTTAAAGAAATAATATTACTGTACTAATTTCATTTTTTTTTTCACGGAACGGCCGTAGAGACCACGCAAATATAATTATTTTCACTTCCCTTCACACCCAATCTCTCTTTCTTTCTTCCCACCTTTTCCTCATTCTTTCCGATTGTCCTTTCCTTCTTTCTTCGGTCCACGCCACTCCTTTTCTCGCATCTCTCTCTCCCACAAGGACCTTAATTTCTTTTAGTCTTCTCCCATAGTCATCCCTATCGAAACAGTCTTGGTCTGTTATTTTCAGACTCTCAGTTTCTTCCCTCTTCTGTTTGATGTACCCCCCAGCACTCTTGGATCCTCTAATTTTATAGAATATTTCTTTATTTAATCTCTTTGGGTGCATCCTCACCATATGTCCGTAGAACCTTAATCTTCTTATTCTTATGTCCGTGTCCAAATCATTTACCTCTTTGTATATTTCCTTATTTGGTCTCAACCTATAGCCTTCCTGTGTCTTCTTTGGGCCGTAAATTCTTCTTAGTATTCTTCTTTCTATCCCTAACATTTTCCTTAGGCTGGGAAGGGAAGCGGTTTCCATTCCGTACAGTATCACCGGTTTGACGACCGTATTGTAGTGTCTTATCTTCGCGTTTGTTGGCAGACTCCTTTTATTATATAAATTGCTTGTCGCGATTTATAATTTCATTTATTGATGAAAATTTGATTAAAAATTTATAATTTTTCCTTTCACTTACCTAAATATTATATATATAGTAAGGGGAAGAATTGCGATCATGAAAGATTTCCGATCCGAGTTTTCAACGGAAATATACGTTTTAAGGTCCCCTGGGTCCAAATAAACATTCCTCGAATAATGGTCTCTATGTTCCTTGGAAAATAATGGAAACAAAATGGAATTTCCATGGAAACTTTTCAATTTCCACTAGCCTTACTTGAGCATAAATTAATTTCTACTCACAGTAGGGTGGTAAGTGAAAGTTGTGTAATGCATGATTTTTATAAACGTCGCTGGAAGCTATGAAAATCATTTCCGAAAATAAAAACTAAAATCGTAACTTAATACTTTTTCAAATGAAAATAATTTATTTATTTCGATTCTCTACTTAAATGTAAAATATATTACAGCCACTTGAACAATGGCACATTATTTTTTGTTTATCTATTTTCTCATTCATTAGTTTATTATGTTTTTTTTCTATACTGGAAATAGAATTAAAACTACATATCAAGGTAAATACAAAATTCAAAATTTCTATTTTCAAATTTTGTCTAAATCTGAAATTACAAAAACTATTCGTCCGATACAGCCTTACAATAAAACTATTATGAAATATTAAACTATTATTATTTAGGATCCTCGCATTCAAAGTTTAAAAGTAATCACAAAACAATTGTTCCTGAATTCTTTTGAGATGAAATCATCAACGAGGGCAAAGCTGTTGAGGTCAAAAATTGGAACCTTTGAATTTTCGTTTTATATTACTCTATATCAGAAGTAATAATTTTAATAATCTGTTTTATCGAATAAGTATATTTTCTTAAACAATTATGTCATAAGGTATGTTACTTGCATGACGAAGTGTATTGGGTGTTAATAAAAAAAATATATAAACAAATAGGATAGAAATTAAAAATATTATTAAGGAACTTCCAGTTCTCTTGTATTATTCTATTATTTTATATTGCCTTTCATAGTAGGACCCTGTTAATCCGGTATAATATGGCTAGGATTATTTCGGATAAGATATTGTATGATCAGTAAATAAAAAAAATAAAAAATTGATAGAAAAACTTTTGTAGCCTTCAAGAAAATATAGTTAATGAAAAATAAATATTTGAATAATTATGTAATGCGTATGTAAAAATTTGGATGCAATTTTTAAAGTTTTTAACATTTAATTTATTTGAAATATGTATATCAGAAATGTTTGTTAGGCGCTCGTTTTCCGATCTTTTTCTAGTGGCAATGCTTAGCACCGTTTATCAGTGATACATCGGCAGGGATATCCTCAAAAGTTATATCTACATGCATTTACATATATTATTGGAAAAAAAATAATTATCACAAATACAAATATAAATGCCCTGTGTAATCCGGATTTCGGATGAAAGAGAGGTTTTACTGTATGTTATTTCAATTTGATCTCTCATCTGTCTATCTTTTCCTTGATTGATTTATTTCGTAAATTCGTCAGTTGACATTGATAGGCTTAGTTTATGCCGTTGTGCAATAAATCCGCAACGCTATTGACAACCATAATCAATCATTTTGTCAAAGACCTTTCCTATTTCTTAACTATTCGAAACGATGATGGATCCGTACATCCGGTTTAAATGATCGAATGATATAATTGGGACCAAATTGTAATTATTTATAGTCTAGTAGACGAATTGGGAAACGTATAATTACCAGGAATTTAAAAGAAAAAAAATTACAGTTTTAAAAACGTTAGAAATTTTCTCCATAGCGGCTAGCGGGTCCGGTAAGGAGAGCATCTGAAATGAAAATATTCCGGAGGTGACACAACGCCTAACGGTGAAACGTTTCATCGCATCACCGCTTCCTCGATACACACCTTACACCATCGCACTAATCACCTCGTAATGGCATTTCCTTGTTTAGACACTCTTCGGAACTCAAATTGTAAATTTCCTTCTTATATTCGTAATTGAATTTAAAATACTATAATGTGGAAAGATAACCGCAAAATAATTTATATTTGTAATTTGACTTCACTAATCGTGAACCTTATCGGGAATTCGATATACTCCCTATTTTAAATATCGTTCGTTTGGTAGAAGATTACCACGATACGAAAAAGTGGAATTTTAGAGGAAGAAGCGTTTGAATTTTTCCGTCCCTCAACTCACTGATGAAAATTCCGAGTCGGACATTTTCTTAGTCAATACTACTTTACTTTTTTGTTTTAAAAAAGGTCAATCCTCATTTCTTGACCATTTAATCAAGAGTCATAAATAAAATTGTGGCAATCTTTCAAATACTTTTCATGTATAAAGTATTAAGTAAAAAAAAATAAATTTGTTGGTTGTTTTTCATGAATTGATAAATATAAAATGCTATAGGGCAAAAAGGAATTTATTTATAACAAAATAAAATTATTCATTTGAAACTCTGAAAATTGAATAATCAGAATATTCCAGATTTATATATAAGAAAAAAGGATTAAAGCTATTAGTTTTTGGATTTTTGCAAAGAAAAGTCGGATCGGTTTTATAATGTGGAATATTCGAAAAATAATAAAAACAATTTCAAGCATATCTTAACTTTAGAAAAAAAATATTAAATTAAAATAAGAAGTGTCATTATGATACTTCATTTGAAGCCTTCTTAACTCCTGCTTGGTGTTAATTAGGCCTTTACACACTGACCAGCATTTATGTTTTATTTTTTAATTCATACAATGTCTCAACTCCACTTTATCATGGACTTCATGTAATGCGTCCATATGACGAGTACGTCTGCATCCTTGGGCGGTTCACGATCAAAGACGCTCTTTCATCCCCAAGCCGCTTCTTAATTCCTCCTCCAAGCAATGACTTGCTAATCATGATGACCACAGATAGTAGTGCGACGATATTTCTGTTATTTTTTTTTTCATTCCTTTTAAATTTTCATATTTATATATCATTTTTTAGTTTAAACAAAACACATTTTCATGTTTGATGATTAAGTTTATTCTAAATTTATTTTTTTAATATATATAAGAAATTCTAAATTGTTATCACTTAAACAAGCAAATTAATAATTTTAATGTTAACAGCCATCATTTACTATGACCTCATCTTCAGAGCGTCTGATAGCCACTTTGGGCCGCTTAATTTTTCGAACAGATATTTTGGCTTCAAAGATCATTTATTTCCTTTGTTAAAGCCAAAAAATAGTTTGGCATTAATTATGCAATAATTAACATCATTGAACGAAGTTTCACGAATTTAAATTGTACGCCTCGCTCCATACTCAGAAGGTTTTTATTGGTCAATTGCAGGTTTTTAATTGGATAATTATTTCTAATGGATTTACTAATATAAAAATCACAAATTCTGGCGTGGAGAACGATGAAATGTACTTGAAGTCCAAAAATCCTAAAAAAAATATTACTGTTCTGTTTTAGTCATTGGAATGTATTGAAAAAACATCAGCAAATGAAGCGCTCTACATATGAAGGCCGAATTCGCCTTGTCACATTTTTTTTTCTTTTCACATTATTTTTTGAAGGCTGATTTAATATACCATATATATATATACCAAGAATACCGTATACATATAACATTCGGTTGTCAAATATGTACAAAAGGATGTGGTTGGATACTAGTGGTTTTCTCAGCAAGAAGTAAAAAAAAAAAAAAATATAGGAAGATTAATGCACACACATAAACACACGTGTCGTTTTCCTTGTTTTGACCCCGATTGGTCCTTGACCTGCTCACGTATTTGTGCGTTTGTGGATACCTTATCTTCTTCTGTTTCTTTCTTATATACCTTTGTCACGTTTGCTGTGTAAAGTATTCTCAAGTAGCTTTTAAAGCAGATATTCTTCGACCTTGGCTACGCTAGCGTATCCGTGACTGGGGTATGTCTTGGAGTCTTAATGACGCTTTATGGAATTAACAACTCACGAAAAGCGCTGAATATTATAATGAAAATATTAGCCTTGAATCTCGTATGAAAACATCTTGAGATCCGTCGGCGCGTTTCTTCGTGATGTTTTAGAGAGCTGAAGTGAGTAGCAAGACCATTTGATCGTCGTTGATGGTTTGCCGTTCATCAATTTTCGGTGAACAGTTCTGTAATGTTTTTTTCATGGCTGTTAAAAAATTGTACCTTGCTCCACAAAGTTACTTCACTTGGGAATATTGTTGCAATAACACTAGAACTAATAATCGTTAAGATGTACTTATTTTTACCAAAACCAGAGATGAATTGTCTTTAAAATATATGAATAATTGGTCAGTTATAGGTATTAGTTTCTTTTTCAAAAGCATTTTCGGATGAATGCGTAATTTTTGCATTTTCTTCGTAATCTATTTGAAATTTTCGGAGCTTGCAGAACTATACCGCAGGGCAGGATTTAGGGGGGTCAAAAGGAGCACTTGCACTGAACGAAATTTCATTTTTAGGCCAAGCAATGAAATAATTGTTTCTGCTTTTTTTTTTTTTTTTGTTTTGGTCCTAATTCAGTCAATGAAATGAGTTAATGCTTTGAGATGATGATATTTATTCCGAAATATTTTGCCTAAAATACCGTTGTTGACTGTTATGGAAAGGGGAGGGGTGAAAGAAGGGGCGGCATAATTAAGGTTGTCCCTCCCTGGTGAAAATCCTAGTTCCGGTCCTGCTATACCGACAACAGTAGGGGCTTCATGAAGAATCTTGATGTAAATATTGAAGGACATGACAATATTGGGTGCAAATATAATATTTTACTACTTGGGAACCATCCTTCACCATATGCGTAAGAATATGGTAGGATATGATACAGTAAAAGGAGAGTGAATGAGAGAATATGGATTTGTAACGCCATCTGTTACTAATTGGTCTGATTTATGTAAATATTTGTTTAAAAAGAAAAAAAAAAAACATTATAATAAAAAAAAGTCTGCCCAAAAGGCTCCTATAGCTTCCTCGCCATTTCTATTTGGGTAGTTACTTAAGAAAAAACTAACGCAAATAACAAAGGTGTTAGAAGAAACGATATTAATGTTTTAATTGTTTATTTCGACATGTTTTGGAAAATTAATGTGTATGGAATTTGATGAAATTGGTGCTGGACCGTTTGTACTGAATTCCCCAACTTTCCTCCAACTTTAGGCTAAATTGGACGTGTCAAGAAAATACGTTTGCGCATGCTTCGGTGAAAGTAGTAGATTGGATTTGTTAAAGTTGATATTGGGTCATTTGCACCCCAGCCCTCAATTTTCCTCCAACTTTGGGCCAAATCGGATGAGCAATTTTTGAAATATAGATGTGCCAAGAAAAATACGTCAACGGATTTGAATACATGCAGACACCAAATCAACTTTGTTCCTTGATGTCTAAAACGTAAAACGAGAGTGGACATTTTCAATTTTGAGGGCGAAAAATTGTATACATCCTTGCACGAATATAAAGCTTCCTTACCTACGGCAAGGAAGCAAAAATACATATATTTTTATTTTATTGAGAAAATTGATTGAAAATGAACAACATATTTTTCCAAAACATTGTCTAAATAAGATTTATAGTATGCTGTGTGTGTATTTGGGCATCACCTCTTTAGAAATAAGGTATTTCTCTCTCCTCATTTCTATTATTAAAGTTGTATTAATTAAACTTAAAGTTTAAAATTCAATATAAAACATTTTAATTAATATTTTATTAATACTTTTCCTTGTTTTGTGGACATAGTAATGAAATGCTTTAATACCTAATTAATAAATAAAGAATTAAATGAAAACGATGCTAAGATTTTTTGGTCAGTCCGAATTGGCCAACTGCTCAGATTTTTTTTTTCTTGTTTGTTTTTATATTAATAAGGAATACTTTTATGGAATATTATTAAATAACAAATAAAATGCTATAAAATTTTCTCTTGAAGATGTATACTAGTTTTATATAAGACACTGATAATCGTTCAGCTTCGCTCTCTCCAAAAGACGAACCTTAGTATACGATTAGTTTCGATATCATGTCACCTTGAGCAAAATGTTTACAGTCTTTACAGATTCGTTTTTCCATTGTGTACAATTCTGACAGTCTTAATCAATTTTGAAGAGTTATTCAAGGTAAGTTAAGGAGTTGGCAAGAACTCCCCTGCTACGGCTCCAGTCGGGCAGTGACAGATAATTATTTATTCTATTGTATCTGCCGTGGATCGACTCTGAGGTCGGAAGACCCTCCTGGGGCACACTCAGCCTATATAAAGTGGGTAATTGATCCTTCAATTGGATGAAGAAATACCTGTCGGTTGAGCGTTTTACTTCATAGGTCTCCCACCATAGCCATTATTAATAGATGTATTTTAATAATAATAAATAGATTTATTTTTCAAATATAGTTAGCCAAAACTTCAAAAGTCGAAATTTTGGAAAGTCACATTTGAATCTTTTTGTTTTTCTTATATTTCCTTCAACAATAACTTGCATTAGTTGATTCTGTTTTTATTTATAAAACTATGCAAAGTAAATAACGTCCCAGAAAATACCCGCTCTGCAACCCAGCCCAACGAACGTACTTAGCATACAAATGCAGCAGTGACGCCATCTTTACCCACAGAAGACTCATCGGAAATAGAAACGGTATCGTTGAAGACAACCACCTAATAAGGTATTCCAGAACTTTACGATGATGGAATGTATTTTGTAAGTGTGTAGACTGATAATATTGCTGATTTTAAGGGTTGAGGTATTCGGTTTATCTTTGCAACAGGTCGTTTTGCATTGATATGAATTATTAGGCGAATGGATTTTTATTAATTATTATTATTATCACGTTCAAATTAAATGTAATATAGATTGGAGTAAATAATTACAACTTCCTATCAGCTGCTACTCTCTAATAAGTAAGGCCGGTGTGGGAATGCGGCCAAAGGAAATACCGAAGAAGGCCCTGGCAACGGATGGATAACGCGTGGGACGAACTATGATGGAAGGAATCTTTTATTGCTAATCTGGGGGATCTATTCTGAATCACAAATACAATTCAGAGATATAACTAGACAGTGTAGGATGGTGCAATACTGTCAATAACACGAACTATTAACTATTGTATTCGTTTGCTTATAAAACACTGCATTTAGATTTTAACGATCCGAAATATTCCTCTTTGGTTTACTGATACGGTGCTGTTATCATTAGAAAACGTTGAAATGCGCATTATTCACTTATTGCATTCGTCATGCAATCGTTTAAGTAATCAGAATCAGCATTCCTTGTCGTTTTTTATCTTGTACGATAATTTTCATAATTGTCGAGATGCATTCCTAGATAGCTGACCTGTTTTGCAGAGTTTAGTGGAATATGAAAGAAAATGTTTAGAGAGTATGTCTTAAATTCAAGACGAAGGAAAATTGTGATTTAAAATGCGCTACATTTTTTTTAATTTCTTCGATGAAAGTTTGCCTCCCACCGCTCAAGAAACGTTTCCATTTCAAAAAACGACCGTTCTCTAATTTTTTGGTAGCAATTTAGTAGGTAAGGGTTTTTTCACAAGTGGCTACATTTCCATTTGAAGCATCATGATGTTACTCTGAAATCCTATATCTAGGATTTATTTAAAAACTTATCTTTTGGTAAATAATGATTAATTTATCCTAGCCAATCTTTTCTGATGAATTTCCAACAATCTTATTTTAATCTGGTCTTATTACCTTTCTTACTTTTTTTCCAAAGGCATTCGGCTAATCTAACTGTAATTTTATAAATGCCACTTTTTTCGACATTGTGGCCTTTTTTTTGTTATTTCAATTTTTGTTTTCTCAAAATATAAAAATTGCATTATACTATAGAATATGGGAATGAGACCTCCAAATGAGAAAGTGGTGGGTTTTGATTGAAAAAAACATGCAAGGAATCCACGGAGAGTGTAGTTGCCGTATGGTAACTGTGAATGGTATGCAAATATGAGAAGCACGAGTTACTCATTACTCACTTCTCTTAAAAAACATTTTTTAATTAGTATTTTACTAAATAATGTCTTCTATACCGTATGCTGTTATCAACAGAGGCAGTAATTAAGAAAATTGAGAGTTATCAGAAATATGTGTCTCTAGAATGTATTGCTCGCCTAAACACAAAAACACCATGTACATTAAAAAAATAATAATAATAAAAGACTAAATTATTCTAAAACTCTGATTAAAAGCTGTGAATTAATTTTATTCCGATACCAAATATACCAAAAATTGTTCGAATTTTGCGTTTCCGATTGTGTAATTTTACAAAATTTAAAAATTGTTTACAATATTATTCTTAGCTATTTTTTTGCAGTTCTTGTGGACTGAAAAAAATTAAAAAAATACTTTAAAAAATACGTATATTTATTGCATAGCTGCTCTAAATTTTTTTTTACATACTTTACTGATTTGTATTATTTTGTAATAATTATTGACTCTCCAGACTTTGATTAATCTTTACATGTAGAATAGGTATGTTTATTTAAGTAGTTGTTTTGCTAATTTGTGGTGTTTTATATTAATTTCTGTTGTATTTAAATATATCACTTTTCAATTTTATATTTTCAAATATTTCAAGATGTTTAAAAATTTGTATTATATTGATTTTTTTAAAAATGTTTTAGACATATTATATTTACCATTTTTATATCATATTTTACATATTTATAATCATTGAGAGGGAATAAGGAAAGTAAAGAGAAAAACAAAAAAATAGAAAGAAGACAAATAAATTGTATAAATAAATTATATAATATTATTTAAATATATTTATTTTGTTAAGTATTTTACTGATAAAATATAACCAAAAAATATTTAAAAAAAAATGTATATGCTGCAGATTTAGCGCGAGATTCCGTTGCATATTCGAACATTTACATACCCACTAGGTTCTTACCTTTCTTTCCTATCCATTTAATAACTCTCCGAGATGTCCGAATAACATTGGAGTCATTGCAGTACCGATGGGAAGTTCTTCTACAAGTCATTGTCATGCCATTTTAATCATACAATACATTTACTTATTGTATGTTTGTCAAAGTTGTAAATTTCAATAAATACAAAGAAAAGAATATTGGTCCCTGTTGTATTTTCTAACACTTGCCCATATTGCAGTATCTTTTGGTAGATTATACCATCACAAAAATATTGAATATTGAGAAAAATAGGGGTAGTTACTTAGATACTTAATTCTCGAGATTATGTTATTCTTTGGAGACACCAGATACATTTGAGTAATTTTAAAATTAAGGGTTATTTCGATCATTAATTTCCCAACGCATCAATAAAAAAAAAGATATATATATATATATATATATATATATATATATATATATATATATATATATATATATATATATATATATATATGTTTTTGATATGTTAAAATTTATACAAGTAGGTCCCTTTTCGATGACCATAACTTGGGATTCAGTTCCATGAATAGTTTAGGGAAATCGCTTTCTGAAAATTAAAAAAAAAATTGATATTTTCCACAGAGAGAGAATTGTTCTAGGGAGAGAGGAAAACCAAAAAAAAAATTTAAATTAAAAAAAAAAAATGTTTTAAGTACAACGGAAAAATCAGAAAATTTTAAATAATTATTGAATATCTTATTAGAAAATATTGTAATTTTTTTTTCTTTTCGCGAGGAAGAACAAATTTTAAAAAACATTTCTAAACTATTTTCATCTTAGCATATACCGTCATTAACCAAACAATGCGTCCAACAATTTGATCATTTTTATGCATGATAAAAATGTGAATTTTATCTCTCCCTAGACATGATTTTTTTATGACTTCTAGGGAGAGAAATTTTTTGGGGGTTTTAGGTCTTTTGGTCTAGGTAGATGGTGATATTTCACATAACTGAAAGTTTTATGGTTTTAGATCTCCAATCTACGTAAAAAACTATTTAGAGTAATTAATTAGGCGGGTACCTTCATTAATTGATTGGGTCTAGGGAATGAGGATAAATAAAAATACTTCACTGTCAATAACATGTGCACAGTCTTTACAATTAACGGAGGACCCTTTATTGTATATCAACAAGTGGCTTCTTCTGGTAACCAAGCTCTTGCTGTGTTGACAGGTATTTTCACAGCTAAAAACATCCTTTTCTTCTGATAATTGTGGGAGACTTAAAAGTTTTTCTAGGTAGAGAGAAAAATACTTATGACCGACATAAAACATTGCAAATATACTATTTAATTCACTTATTGTTCTTTATGCTTTTATTATATTAGGAGGGTAAATTCTCTTCCACCGAAATATGGTTTCATAAAATTGAATTAGTGGATTATACTTACCATAAAATTAGCTGGAATGTGTAACCTATTTCTTGTAACATGCTTAGGGAGAGATAAATGGGGTAATTAACTCATTATAGTTATTATACAATGAATTATGCACGAGATATGCATTTATCGTACTTGAAAAACGGGAAATTCTTACATCCAAGAATTCTCTTTGAAAAGCTCTGTGATAAAAAATAACCCATAATTTTGAAATGACTCACATATAGATAGCATTTCCAAGTCATATTCAACCTTTTCCAAGTCAAATTCAACAACCTTTTCCATTTCAAATTCAAAAACTTTTCGGATATCATCGATATTGAAGCCCATTATTGGATTATCGGGACCATTATTATGAAAATATCTTAATCGATTTTAAGATCACGCCCTCATGTATCGATTTATTTTAATTTTTCGAATATCATCGGTTTTGAAGTCCATCAAAGGGTTATATCGGAGGCGCCTTTTTTATGAAAATACATCGGTTCTAGAATGCTTTATATATATATGGTTTATCAATTTATTTTAACTTTTTCGATTTTTTCGATATTGTTTCCATTATTATTAATCTATGTATGATAAGCTCTTTGTTTGAAAGTTATTGCTACCATTTTATGAATATGTATATTTGTATTAAGCGATAATAACAGTAAATCGATATTTGCATGCGCGATCGAAAACACTAATGTAAATTAGGAATTTTTGTCCTTAAAAACACGATAAATGATCCCTATTACGAAGATTTCTGTAAATAGTAGTTAATCGAATTGCTATGAAATTCATAGTTAGCATCTTAGAAAAATAGCGCGCGCTCACTATATCGACCTCAACATCGAATAAATCTAAAAAGATAAAATAAATTATAAGTGAGCGCGCAATTTTAAAATTGATAATATTTTCATAAAAAGGGCCTCAAATGACCCAATAATGAACCTAAATATTGAGGATTTCCGAAAATTTAAAATAAATCGATACTTGAGCGCGCGATCTAAAAACTGATAGTATTGATATAATACGGACTCCCGACAACCCAATAATGGATTCAATATCGAGGATATCCGAATAGTTAAAATAAATTGATACATGAGAGCGCTGTCTTAAAATCGATAGTATTTTTATAATTAGGGCCTCCGATGATTCAATAATGGACATAAATATCGAGGATATCCGAAAAATTAAAATAATTCGATACGAATACCACATGAAAACAAGCCACGCTGTTAAAAAAAAAACAATAGGTAATTAAAATAGCCGTAAACAACATAATTATATAAACACGATTTATTCATTACAATAAAAAAAAGGTTGAATTTGAAATGGAAAAGGTTGTATTTGAAATGGAAAAGGTTGAATTTGAAATGGAAAAGATTGAATTTGACTTGAAAAAGGTTGAATATGACTTGGAAATGCTATTTATACCCTGACCAAGGTTCAAATTTTTCAGGGTTGTTTGGACCCGGGGATTATTAGTTTTATATATATATATATATATATATATATATATATATATATATATATATATATATATATATTTTATAATGTATTCACATTTACTTTATGAGAAAATATCGATATTACTCTTCTATTATATTAAAAAAGGGAGGGGAGATATCTTCTCTCGCGGAGAAGAACAGACGATGAAAGTGGCAACTGACCTTGAGTTGGTCACCGGGGCTGGACCTGTTTGTAAACACTACCGTCGCCCTAATGCCCTTATAATATTTATTAGCCCGCCTTGTTTCAGTTCCAGTCTTTAAATAATAATGACCTATGATTATTTCTATTGCGGTGGACATGTCGCGCGTTCGAATCATAGCATGACGATTGGCGACGATTTTACAGTAGCTTGTCGTCACCCATTGTATCTATTCTAGAAAGAGACCGTTGCCAGAAATGATGCCAATAAAAGCAATTTACCATCGTTAAATATTTTACCAATCATTTCATTAAATGTATATCAGTAGATGACGTGCATCTACACGTGAATATATCCTAATGTTCCGTTATATTATTTTAGTAAAATATCAAGAGGTTTCAATAATAAATTAAAAAATAATCGCAATCGACTTCTGACAATAATACAGAAACTATAATAATCATTGTTAGACACTTGCTAAAGACGAAAGACTTTATCCACTTAAATGGATTGATTTAAGAAACAGCAGTTAATAAAAATCGCACACAAAAAAAATAAAATAAAATGTCTTTAGAAGAATCGCATCGTTTATATTAGAAAGGTTGTGAGTGGCGAAAACGAGATTTGAAAAAAAAAATATATCCAACAAATAAGTATAATTTTAATGTATAAAAAATGGAGAAAAAAAATACAGTAGATATAATCTTTGAAAAATATTATTGAAATTTATCAACAAAATATCTTCAACATCAAAGCCCCAAGCGTGTCCCTGGACTTATGAAATAAAATTTTTGATTATGATTTTTACAAAATAAACTCTTTAAAGTTTAAAAATTGATTGGAGATGAGCTTTTAAAATGTTTTGAATATTAAATAATTACACAATTTTGAAATCGTTGTTTTCATCACAAAAAATATTGAATATAAAAAAAAAACTGAGGTTGGATTCGTTTCTACATTTCTGGTCTCTATCAGGGCAATAAAGATAGATATGATTAATAATTATTCACGTATTATTGATTAAACTCCAGGATCGAAAATCATATGCAAAATATATTTTTTGAATTTTGTTTAACCTAAATTTGTTCTTTAGATATAAGGTAAACTAAATTCCGAATAGATATATTTTTAATTGAATCGGAGGAAAACTATTGAATGGGATATATTTTAATTTTATTGTTTGGTTTTTCAATTTCAATTTTAAAAATAAATATAAAATTCAATTTTTTGAATTCATTTTTTAAAGTTTTAATTGATATTCGAAATCGTTTATGTAGTAGGGGACAGTGAAGAAACTGTGCGCATCACTATAACGAAATTTCTGACCATAGATATCTCTAGTTGGTGTTGAAACATAGCATTAGACATATTAAAGAGGCTCACAAAGTGGCTTTCCGCCAAACCTCGTATGTATCGCAAGTTGATAGATACTAAAATTCTTCATAATTTTAATAATACCTAATATATTATAATATATTAAAAAATATATGCAATGAGAAGGATAAATTAAAAATGATTATCATAGTTAATTACAAGGCATGATAAAAAGTTGGAATATTAATAAGTGAGATATTACTGGGCATAGCAAACAAATATCGATGTCGCTACGTTTCGGTAAAATCCATTTTTGATGTTTTTAAACGATGCGTAAATTTATATATATATATAAACCACTACAACCCACGAAGCTTCTTTGGTTCACTACTTAGTAAGGACTTACTGTTTCTAGGCCAACGTTTGTGCAAGGAGGTGATTCGGCCGGGATAACGCTCAACTGTCAGATTGTTACCCTACTTAAGGGTATTATATAGGCTGGGTGAGCCCTAGAAGGATCCCTCGACCCTACAGTGTCGATCCTCGGCTGATAACAGAATAAATAATTATATGCCACAGTCGGTCTGTAACCCGGAACCAGGAGAATAAGAGTAGCACCTTACTACTGAGCAACCTCGCTCCCCACGACGTTAGCTAGAGCTAAATTTTGTTCTTTGAGATAAAAAAACGACATTAAACTGTCATCGTTCTTCATTCACCCGCTTCCTTCAATTTTAATCAGGCAATGCTCGAGGTTTTTTTTTGTCTACCAATGAGGACCTAAACATGAACAGGAAATAGCAAGCCAATAATCAGATATTCCTGGTTAAAGAGGCTTATGAATTCGGCAAGCTAACGAAGAGACAATTTGCATATTTTATTTCCATTGGCTGTGTGGTGACGCCCTAGTGGTAACCGGTTCTGGATATTATGTCATCAGGGTGCTCTCCCGGTTGCCCTTCCAAACTTACGGCTCCAGATAAACCCGTGCTCTAAAACGTTCTGAAATTTTTCTGTCGACCTTGTAATTGTGTATGTGTAAGTAGCCTTATTATTGTGTATACCTGGATATATATATATATATATATATATATATATATATATATATATATACTAGTATACCCGAGCGAGAACTCTCGCATAATCCCTTCTACATTAGAAGTATGAGCGATATTAGGAAAACGTATTATTCTTGTAAACAATATAATATTATCAAAAACGTTTATTTAACATACAGATTTAGTGAAGCTACATAGTTTGTAATGATTATGTTGAAGTTACAGTTCATACTTAATAAGTAATTATCTTACCTTCCTGGAAAACATCTGTTCAATTTAGCAGTTAGGTAATTAGATTCAACTATTTTCTATATGTAGTATTCATATTTAGCAGTGCCCTTTAGCGTTGGACATGGGAAACACTATATAATTTCCCACTCATTTAAAGTTTTTGTAAACAGACTCAAATTGATATAAAGTTGCCATGACAACGGCACGTACGCAAGATGGCATAAGGCCCGTACGGACCTATATCGTGCATTATCTCGAAAACGGTAGGTTTTAAGGCTTTAAAAAGCTGGACCAATATGATCCAGTGGATCATATATGGTTTCGATGCCCGCGTCAAAATCTTTAAAACCCAACTTATCCCGGCTCGATCCGCCGACTCTCAGTCGTCAAATCTTTGAAACCTCCCAGTTTTTTCACCACTTTTATTTAAGCCCTAGTAAGAATTTAAGAAACAAAATTGGGATTCGTCACTTATTTATGAAATTCCCTTTCTTTTGATACCTCACTCGTCAAAATCCATCGCTCTTGAGAGCCGGAAAAGGGATCTATACTAGCGTAATAATATATAGTAGTGATATATATACATATACCTATGGTAAATACATACCTCATATTTTACTACAAAACTATAACGAAATAGAAAGTACACATTACAGAATTGCTCACAGAATACGGACTATCAAAACACTAAAAATTTCATTTGGCAATATGTATATATAGATCGTTCGTTTGGAAGAAGAGCGCCACAATACGAACATTTTTGTTTTTCTTTTTTTTTGCTTGGAAATATGTCATTTATGTATAATTTCAAAAAAAAAATCAGATTTTTATTATCAATGTTTTCCACAATAACAATTGATTTTAATTTTTATGAAAAGCTGCCACAATTTAATTTACGATTCAAGATTAAATTATCAAAAAAATGAAGGGATTAACTTTTTTTTTAAACAAAGAAGGTAAATAGTTTTGTCTAAGAAAACGTCCGACTTGATGATTTAAAGTTAGGGACTGCGATAAGCCTAATTAGGTAAACTTCAAATGTTTCTCCTGTTAAAATTCCACTTTTTTGAATTGTGGCATTCTTCTTCCAAGAAAATGATGTATGTATATATATATATATATATATATATATATATATATATATATATATATATATATATATATATATATATATAGACACATATCTACAGTAAATGCTTCTGGAAGTGAGAGCGTAGCAGTATTAATTATTAATTAAACGTCCAAGCTGATGAGTATCTTTGGATCCTTATGTTACGGAAGAAGACAATGCTATCTTATCACGACCACAGTAAGAGTTTTAATTAGACCATTCTCTTGTCGACATGGCAGTGACAGTGTATTTGTTCTTGTATGCAGTAAGAGTTTTCTCCTTGAAGATAATGTCAAATAATCTATGATTTTCCTCTCTGATATATATAATAGAAATTGTAATGTATTGGGAATCTATAAGGATGTGTATAGTGCTTACACATTTATGCTTATGGAATAGAACTCTCAACACTAGACATCTTGTATCATCCCTCATTTTTGCCTTATGTATGGATGTCTGGTAAACTTGAGAAATCTTAAATTGATACAATTCAATGATTATTTAGCTGTCAAGAAAATGGGTGATGAAGGTATCTGATTATAGTCAAAAGGAAAGCCCCAAAGGATAGAAGAACTACCGAGGCATAAAAAGTAATACTCAATTGAAAAATATATATAAAAAAAAAAATGTTTTCATATAATTTATTATTTCTCAATTTTTTATTATTTTTTATTTCAATCCAATTCTTTGAACTAAAACAACTTTTTATTTGGAGGATTGAACTGAAATCCCTAAACTTTAAGAAGTTATAAATCAAATGAAAACATTTTTTTCCATGTACCTAAATATTATGAAGATTGTATCCTGTTAAAATTAATTAGAATATCTAATTATAATGCCTGTTTGACATGGTGTTGTGAAAACAATTGGTTCTAAAATGAAATAAAAATAATGTTTAAACTGGAACATAATGCCCTCTAGGTATAGCGTAAATGGAAACATTTAAGGTATTCCATTTTAGAGATGTGAGAAATTTTACGCATGGAAATGGAAGGAAATTTCAAAAGGAGCTAGTATGAATGGAAAAATATTTTCCAAAAGAACCAGTTATATTAGAGGAGATTTGGTCACTTGTTGACTCTAATCTTGATTGGGTACAGGAACGCATTAGGATGAAGAATATTTTAAGGTTTATATCGTTCTCAAAAGTTGAGATATAAAGATAAGAAAGATGCCAGAAAGTGAGATTGAGCCAACTTTAAGGCATGACTGCAAGAAACATGAAAGCGTCTAAAGACTGCAAACTTGAATCTCGTGAAACAACTCAACAAGGCAGATTTATATATATGCGTAAAATGAACGTGACTAGAATTTTCACACTTCGCTGGATCCGTTGTAATAAAGTTGAATTGCTGCAAAATTGTTCCATTATTCATGTGAAGATTTAGCTACTATATATACTAGCTAACGAAGAGAATATGGTGTGTCCAACCATCATGGAAACTCCGCAGAACGCAAGGCGACTTTAACATCTTCAAACAGTGAATTGCACACCATCGTAAGTTATTTGAATATTTTAGAATGAGAAGCTCAACATAACTATAGAAAAATAATTAATTTCGGTTGGAAAATGGTTATATAAGGAATTTATATTGTATTGACAGAACACTGTGACAACCTCCGCCGATAAGTAATTGGAGATCTTTTGAGAATCGCTCGTACCTTGTCTTTGTAATCACTTCAATTGAAAAGAAGGGAAGAATAGTTTCCAACGACTCGTTTCGGGCTCGGCTCGTTCTCTTCACGTGCCTGTAACCTCTTCAGTTTCATATCGGGTTTACCAGATGGTGATATGAGTGAGATGGCTGACGCATGGATTAGAGATGGGCTAAGCCGATTCGAGAAAAGAAAGAGGTAGCTCTTTCAGCGTATACATTAAATCCACTAGTCATGTGATACAAGTAGCTCTTTTTATTAAATCAAGATCCCTCTCTCTCCACCTGCATTTCCATAGTCATGACTTTGTTTTTCTGATTGAGGGAGTCGGGATTGAGAGCGGTAGTTCTCTGTTTAATAAATCACCATCGCCAAGCCACGGTCCTTAGCTCGAGAGGTTGCTTTTTTCACTAAATCAGTGAATTATGAATAATAACGAGCTGTTTGTGGCGAGTGAGTAATACGGATCTTAAGTCAACTATCTAGTCAAATTAGGAGGGGGAGCTTAGGGAGAAACGATAATGTTCAGTTTGTGGGTAGCAATATCAGACCTTGGAGTTGGTTAAGCTTCCGTAATAAGGAAATATAGTCAATCGAATTATAAACAAAACACCCGGAACTTTAATTTAGTTTTGAATAAACTAGTGATCTGTGAAGGGGATAGCATGAATAGAAAACTCTATAACGACTTCGTATTGTCGAACCTTACCCAGTCTCAATTGGAAATCATTATAAATTAATTTTCTCCGTAGTATTAATCTAATTAATGAAGTCAGATATTATCAATAGATCGGGCAAGAAACTCATTAACGTGAGATGAATGAAGCTGCCTTGCTAGGCAAGGTTACTAGGCTTGTTAGACTGCAGTAACTGACATACCTTGGTATTTACTAGTACTAAATTATAGTTGCCGATGGTGACAGTATAGTAAAATGCTTTGTATTCAGATTTGACTGTAATATGCAACACTTGATGCAGTTGAGGTTTTAGCGCGTAAAACCCATTTAAGGTTCTTATGCAATAGTATGACTTTTTATTTCCAGAAAGTTACTTATTTCACTCAGAAAAGAAAGTTCTTACTGAATTTGAAAATTAATTGTTTTCAACAAAGATGGGTTACACATTTCCCCTTTTGGAATTCTTAGTATCCAAAAGCTGTGTAATGTTGCCTTGTAAACATGGGCATGGCCTTGAAGGGGAGGGGGGGAGCTCTCCTCTCCTCCCTACGCGGAAAATAACTATAGTTTAAGTATTATTTTTTTCTAAAAATAAATTGTGTTATTTCGAATGTTACTGTAAATAGTTGCATGGCATCATGGATCCTCTCCCCGTCCACATGAAAGAAATTCAATTTAGAAAATTGCTCCCTTCTCTTCTGTTTTGAGCTGGACACGCCACACACAGGGTATTTGAGTCTGAAAACCGGACAAAAGTCCGAATCAGGAAGTTTGTGATAAACTTCATTAAGCCCATCATTCTTCAAGCTTGATGGCTGGTCTCATCAAACTGTAATCGAATAAATTTCCTCTGCTCTTACCACTTTTTGTAAAGTCAATAGGTACTCAGACATTGTTATAATTTGAAGTCACATAATTATTAGTAGTTTCGGCCGTGGTAGTTGTTTCCCATACTAAATGGTGTGTTTATATACGTCGTTTATTTTAAATTTATCATTTTATTGATTTACTGTTTACGGACCATTTTTAGGTAGAGTTTTGGAATAATTCTTTTTGTTTACTTAATGTTATCGGATAAAAGTGTTTTTGTTAGTGTTTCGGATATTGTCGCGGTTAAATTTTTGTTATAAACATAAAATTTATGCCAATATTAATTATATTATACAAACAAATTTTTCCGCCCTATTCCGCTATTTGAACCATCCAGAATTTCACCAGGAGAGAATTATATGACATCCTGAAAGAATTGAGAGGGATAAAAATACGTTAGCTTGATGGATTTAATGGAGTTTTTCACAAACTTCCTGATTCGGCCTTTTTTCCGGTTTTAAGGTTCAAATAGTATTATGTGCTTGCTAAAAAAGTTAAAAAAATTCAAATAATTTTGTCCGGTTTTGAGGCTCAAGTACTCCAATGTGCGCCATTGCTTATAGATGGAGATACGCCTGTTATTTGAGAGAAATTAATGCAATTGGTAAATTGTTTTACAACATTTATTTTTGGTATCGATAGAACCTAATTATGACTCCGCTTTCCAACGGAAGTACTTCTTAGGTTCCTATCAGTATCAATTCCGAAATACCTTGCATCTTTTCTTTCATTCCTTCATCCACTACTAGATCGCAAGATCACGACGGGTCTCTTTACTACTATTTTGCAAATAATTGCTTTCTCCATTTCTTATCCGTTAATTCCATTCGAATTTCTAATTAATTTCTGCCGGTCCTTCAAATATCACTTACTATTTTAGCTCGTAAATTCTTAATCCACTGTATCATACATACAATATATTCTTCATTTGTGTTATTTTACAGGACAATCAGTTCCAGAAAAAATATTTCATTTAACTTCAACTCTAAAGTCCGTCACAAAATATATACGATCAGATACAATATCTATTAAGCATTTTCCTCCTTTTGTCTGCAAAAAATGTCAACCCCTATGACATAATAAGATCTTATTGTAAAGCGGTTTAAAGGTCTAAAATGTTTCAATTCAGTTCTATTCAGGTTTTCATTTTTCGGTGCTATTTGGCGCCAATTATTATAATAGTTAACTTACTAAATTTTTATATTTTACACTATTAGAATAAGAAATTTAACGATATCGATAAGCATTTGATGTTAATACTGATAAGTATCTTCGCGAAACGTTGAGTTGAAGGCAGAGCTAGCCCGTGCCGATCTAGTGGATATTCAAACCTTCCGCAATCAGATCACGGTATGTCGGTTTCTCCAGCGTTCACGCCACTTATTAGAAAGTTAATGGTGGAAAATTGGCACGGAAAGGAAACGATGTTATTCGGTTCATAACGTAAATGCCGATGCGAAGAAGTGAATCCTGGTGAAAATCCACCCATGCGTTTACTTTTATAGTTCAACTGTTACATTAGAGTATGGCAAAAACAGACGGGATGATACCGAGAATATTTATTATGCCTGCCGGGAAACTAATAATTTTCAAGAATACTTTCTATTCTCTATGAATTTTTTTTTCTTCAGGAACCGTGTGAAACTAGAAGACTGACACGGCAAAGAAACTATGTTTAATTTCATGTTAGCCGAAAAGTAACAAGATAAACTTCTAAATCAGTTTTCAAACAGTTATTCCGAAAATAATATTATAAAAGGAACTGGTAAAATTTCGGCATTTATGTTTTCTTGTGGCCATTTAGGATTGGAGTTACTCGTTGGGTAAGGAACTGGAATATTTATTTCCGGCCCCGGGTTCGAGTCCAGCAATGGCAGATAATTGTTTTTTTTTTATAGCAGCAAAGGATCGACTCTGGGGTCGGGAGGTCCTCCTGGGGCACAACCAGTCTCATTAATGCGGGTACTTGATTCTTCAATCGCTTGGAGGAAAAGCCTTGCTGTTCAGTATCATCTAAAGGATCGATTCGGGGGTCGGGTGATCCTCCTGGGGCACAACCAGTCTCATTAAAGCGGGTACTTGATTCTTCAATGGGGTTGGAGGAAAAACCTTGCTGTTCAGCGTCATCCAGGCCAAATCAACTCTTTGCATAACCATTCGTCAAGAAACAGTTTATCCTTCCTAATTGTAATTATTGAACCCTTCATGAGTTATAGTGGTAGTTTTTTTTTTTTTTTTTTTTTTTTTTTTTTTTTTTTTTTTTTTTTTTTTTTTTAGTTTTTTTATTGGCCGTTGCCAGCTACTATCTATCTTTCCTTCTTCGGAAGAAATCTTGTTCGCGATGATTATTATTTCCTCTCATGAGTGAAAATGAAAATAACTGCCCTGATAACCTCCAAACAATAAATCAAACCTTATTTTTGATTTATTGTTATTTTGATAAATTCATTATATTTAACGGAATTAGATCAAAGATACTCCAAAGAAACTCTAGAATGCAAAAATAAAGGGACATTGATTGTTTACATTCACGTCTAAATTTAATGTTTTCGTCTTGGTCAAAGTCTATGTTTGAGCCTCTAAGGAACAGTTATAATTTTTTGCGTGTGAATATACTTCCAGTTCAAAAACAGGTATGTAGGCTCTACTACAAATATTTAATACATTTTTATAAATTCAAATAACAAAAATTTATGTTCAGAAATTTCGGCTCCACCTTATGAATTTGTAGATTTTTAATAGAATCTATGTGCCTTTTTTTGAACTAGACGTTTTGCAATTTAGATGATTTAATCACACACAAATAACATGAAAAAATGAAAAACATGAGAAACAACTGTTTCTTAAAGGCTCAAACATTTGTTTTTTGCTCCCACGTTTGTTACTTCAATTATATATGTATTTACCGAGTGCAGTTCACATAATTGGTCGTTGCATAGCTCTTCGAATTCTCCTGTCTACCCATATTTCTTTGAGCCTAATATTTGAAGCTATAGTTAACTTTTGAAAACTCGTAGTTGTTGTTCTTACCTTAGCATGAGTAGACAGCTTTCGCATGATAAAAAGACCGTGTGTGCAGTGAGGTTTGGTCGCTGAAAAGCGCTAATATTAATGTAGGTTCCCATATACATTAATTATCTTCCGGAAACTGATAGTCGATAGTACAGCCTTTCAGTAGAATTTCATTGAGACGCTGTGTTATACTAAATTCTTATTAATTTATTTTTATTCGGATTTGACTTGAATACGTCTAATACTAGAGCGATGTGCTGCTACGTCCAACGGTTATATTTTGTAACCACATTGTGTTTTCGACTCTTTTTAATTCTTATTTTTAATGGTGATATAAACACTCTGTTTTCCGGTTACGGTTAAAAAAGTACAGTACTATCCTGTCTCAGTTGACTGGAGTCGCAAATGCTCCAGGTTATTGTTGTAGCGGGCAGGTCTGTAAGAATGGCAACTGTTACTGCACTTGCTGTGACCAATCGTACCGTTATTGCAGTCTCCAGTCAGTCGCTTCTCCGATGTGTACTTTCGCTTTGTATCATTTTAAATTCTGTGTTCAATATATATATATATATATATATATATATATATATATATATATATATATATATAGGTATATATACATAAAAATATATACCAGTAAATAACTAAGTAAATATATTATATATGGAGGGTGTACTCCTAAAAAAAAAATAACACTTGGCGGTTTTATAGCAAATTTAAGCCTGAAAAAAATTTCCTATAAACAGTCAGCAAATGAAGTCATGACCAGTTTTTAGGACAAAAACGTGAAAAATAATACATTTTTCAACATTTTGTGGCAATTAATGAAGAAACGATTCCTTGCATCAAAAAGCGGATCGAAACTTGATTTGACATTATTTGTTGGCATTATTTTCAAAAGTTCCACGTCGCTGTTAAACGCTGTTTTAACTTACCGAACAAATTTGGTGCAGATTCTGTCGGTTTCTAGAATAATTTTTTTTTACTTTTTACTAAACAGCCTAAAACTCATTTTGCTAAAAATAACAAGTTGGTTTGGGATCCGACATTCGCCAGTCATTGTTAAAATCATGTAAACGCCAAAAACACACCAAAGATCGTGTGTTTGATCTATGGAGCTACTATTGGTCTAGTTCCATGCAAAATCTGATTCTATATCACGTTATTTGCGATCCTATTTCATGATGCAAGGAGTCGTTTCATTATAAATTTCCAAAAAGTATCGAAAAACTTTCTTTTTTTTTTTTTCATGTTGTTCATGTTTTAATTCAGAACTAAAAGGAACCTATAACTGATATCTTCACATCTCTGTCACACCAATCTAATAAAATTTCCTGGATTTTTTTTAATATGGCTAAGGTTGCTGAGATCAATTTTTCTTTTTTTTCCTGCCGCACTGAATCTATAGCAATAAAATAGATGGCATTACTAAATAAAAAAATAAGCGTTATCTGTCAGATTCAACTTACGTAATTATTGATAATATTCGGAAATAAATAAAAATAAACGCACACTTTATAAAAATGAAAAACGCTAATTCAAATACTACATGACTAAAGCAGTAAAACAGAAAAATAGGTATTTTTGAAATACAGGTTTAGGCGCGTGGTATCTGTGAGATGTAATTAGGACTAGAATGTACCAGAGATATTATATAATCTGCATAAAGATCAACAAACTATTGGTGCAAATACTTCCATTACCAGCAGAAATAGAAAGAGAGAGCAATAAATTGATAAAATAGATTCCATTCATTTCTTCGGCGTTCAAGCCAAAGAAAGTCACGAACAAAAGTCCAGTTAGTGTATTCTGTATGATCATGATTTCTGCCTGGTGTAAAAAGAACATAAACTGACTAAATGAAGTTATCCATCAAATAAGGCATTGAATGACTTATTGATATTATTGATTAAGATGGAAATATATGGCTTGCTAAGTGAAGGAATGAAATGTAAATGTGAAATATGAATTTTTTACAATTTTGGACTTGGTGACTTTTGCTTGAACGCCAATGATATATGTAATGTTTGATTTCGAATTGTTTTTGTAGATTTATTTTTGTAAATAAATCTTATCAGGGCTTAAAATGGCTTACAACAATTAAAAAGTATGTATATTTAGGGCTGAAGATAATTATATATACTCTCGAAAACGAATATCTTGCATAAAATTAAAATTAATAGTGTTTGTACAGATAGAGATGTCATGCATTGGATTTTCTATTTGTTTAATAGTACACAGGATAATCGATTTTTTTTTTAGGTTTTATTAATTTGTATAGAATTCAATGATTCACTGGTTACTATATATATTCTATAAAAAATCAGTATTAAAATCTTATAAGTATTTATTTCATATATTTGCAAAATAATTAATACTGACAATTAAATTAAAAAAAAAAAAATATACCTTACCATATAATAATATGGCATGAAGAATTGAAGTAGTCTTTTAACATATTTACAATATTTCTGAATATGTTAACTTTAATATAAAATATAAAAATAAAATATACTAATTTATAATTATGTGGTTAAAGCTTATGATAATTAATGGAGCCAAATCCTTATTTCATAATATATCATTCGCCTGCGTCTGCCTGGATTGTGAAGAGAGACCGGAATAGGGAGCATGCCGGATTTTAAGAGGGAGGGAATTCCAGAAGGTGATGCAACGGGATATATAGGATTGTTGAAATGGGCAGATCTGTGAAAAGGGGTATAGAAGGTCAGAAGGTCGAGATCTTGTGGTAAGGGAGTGGATAGATGACCTGAATTGGAGAAGATTGTAGACATAGGAATGGTGATGGTTGTTGATTATTTGGTAAAGGATTGTACCAAGGAATTATCGTCTACGGTAGGAGGGGAAGAGCCACCTTAACTTAGCATAATGGTGAGAAACACCTCTCGGGGCCTCATAAACAAATCTTATGAAGCAGTTCATTATTCTGCTATTATATTCATTATAAGTTGTTTATATATATATATATATATATATATATATATATTATATATATATATATATATATATATATATATATATATATGTGTGTGTGTGTTTGTGTATGTGTGTGTTTATATTTTGATAATTATAGTATCTTTTCCCCGACAATTATCACCATTCTGTATATTAAAATAAATAATTATATCGTAGTCGTAATAAGTAACAGTGTGTAACAGTAGCTGTGCGTTACGACCTCTCATTCCGTAAATTATACTATTCACATGCCTGCATAATCAAGAAAAACACACACGATATCCTTGGTTTTATTTGTAAACAAATGAAAAATACTCCCATAATAATAAAAAACAACAAATAATAAATAAAAGACCTATCTTGATCCAGAGTAATCAAACGGCCGAGTCAACTTAAAAAAAACATAAGTGGCTGTTTGTAGGCTAAAATGTGCCTTCTTTGAACCGGTTTCGAATATTGGCCAGTTGCTTCCTTCAGACCAAAGCGTTATTTATTTTCGTGATTAAAGCTGAGTAATTTTGGGAACCATGATTCTTATGCCTTTGAATACTGGTAACTATATGTTTAATTATCCTAATCCTTTTTTTATAATGCATATAATTAATTATATAATGTATAATTAATGTCAATTAATTATATGGCAAATTATGCTATGGCTTCAAAAGAGAAATGTCCTTAAAGTAGAGGTTTTGCAAATTTTCAGTATTCACAAACAAAAGTGTCCCAGATAACATGTGTCTCCCCATAAAATTCAACAGTGTTTAGAATATCAGAATGAAATTTGGGGCATCTCAATTGGGTAACGTGAAGTTCTTTTGAGGCATACGAGGCATACATTGCCGATTTGGTAACCTTCCGGAATATTCCTCCTGCGACTCTAACTCTGGAACTCCCAATGGGATGGTGTAATTTTTTTTTCGGATTCTGATAGGAAATGAAAATTTAAGACGAACTCATATAAGTTTCCTTTTCGATCCAATGTGCTCCGAGGATGCTAAACGCAAAATTGTATACAAAGTTCCAAATTTCTCACAAATGAAGCATTTTATCTTAAAAAAAAAACTGTTGAAGTAAACGTTGTAGAGAATTAAAATCACTTTGAAATGAGTCTACTTTCATTCCAGAACGCTAAGTATCAGAGTGAAAATAATAAATCAGAAAACAGCAAAAACTATTATTTTATTTTTTAATATTTATTGGATGATTATTATTTTGTTTGTATTTGTTATAATTATTGGATAATAAAAATGCATTAATTAAACAAATAATAAGATTCTCCAAAACACTCTAATTATTGCCACTCTAATACTTGGAGTTTTGAAATGAAAGTTGACTCATTTCAAAGTGAATTATTTCTCTTCAACGTTTACTTCAATTATTTTCTGAAAGAAATGATTTTTTTCTGAGAAATTTTGTTCCGTATTGTTTTTGTGGTCATGAATAAATTACCTGTCGATAAGAAAGATAACGATGAAGTGGAGTGATCTATCAGTGGGGTTCTTGAAATCTTCTCCACTCCAAGCACTCCAGTCACTTCATTCCATCGCTCCATTGGTCTACTTAGAGTGATCGTCAGTGCTTCCATTTGGGGTGACGTCTTTTAAAGGAGAGGCTCCCAGACGATGGTACGCAAGGACGTTCCAGATGATACGCGAACAAGCCAAAAAAAAAAAATGGATAAAATTAACTTTTTAACACCTTCAATGAGGGATAAGTTTTTAAAAATTATTATTGAATGTATTAATTATAAGATGAAGAAACACTATCTACATTTAGCAAAAATAATCTACGATCGTTATTGTAGTAAAGATGAAAGCTCTCAGAGTTTAAGAGGACTTAAGGATCAAGTTGAGCTCCATAAAGCCTAACATTGATGCTCTGTAAGTAAGCAGCATGCTTTCAAATAAAAAAAAAAATATTTTCTTCACTGTTTCCAAATTTCCTACTTATTATGGATACACTTTTAATTGCAGAATTTTTGGTTCATTTTCAGTTTTCAGCTGTCATGTGAAATTGAGAAACTTTGATTTTTGTAATTTATTTTCAATTTATTATTTTCTTTAGAAAATTTACTTTAATTATATATTGTTTTGTTTGTTAAATAAGCTTTTGTAAGTGAGTTTGTATTTTTTTATTGGATGCGATAAGATCCTATAATATGATAAGATCAAGTGGTTGTACGTCCTGTTATCTAAGTGCTTTCTCTGGTCTGCATTGTGATCTTATGTTTTCCAACACTCATCAGGCCTGAATGGTCAGACATACTCCGGTTAGTTATTTACTGATATTTGAGAGACTTCATTTTGAAAATATCTTACAATTAACTCATAATTGTAAAGTTCGTATTATGAAAATTTCGTAAAAGTCTTTTAGTTAGGACACTAAAATTCTTAAGAGTATTAGGTTCTAGTGTGTAACACTACACCTTACCAGGTAATTTTAAACGAATCAATATATTAGAATAATAACGTACACATTTATTAATTTTTAAAAATGCATTTTTTTAAATGATTTAATAACTTAAAATTACTCAAAAAAGCCAATTAAAAAATCCATCCGTTTTTTTATCCCTTGAAACAAATATATTGTTAATTCAGAATAAACAGATTTCCTTATTATTTTTGTATTATCAATATAATATTTTTTTAATTTAATTTTTCTCTTCTTTAATTATAAATACAATGATTACAATTTATTATTTCGGTGGCTTGGAAGAAGGTTGCAAAACGAATTTTTTTTTTTTTTTTGCTTGGAGAACTTATAATCACGTATATTTCTTTTTGAAATGCCAGATTTTTTGTTTCAATATTTAATGTGATAGTTTATTTAAGTTTTTATGAAAAGCTGCCACAATTTAACTCACGATTCATGCTCAAATAATCAAAAAATGAAGATAAACTTTTTTTTTTTAACAATTAAGATAAGTAGTAACGGCTATGAAAATTTCTGACTTGATGTTTTATCGGTGAGTAAGGGACAGCGATAAATCTAAATATTCAAACTTCAAACACTGTAAAATTCCACTTTTTCCTAATATGGAACTCCTTTGGCCATTATATTATAATGTAAGTAAATGATAGAAGATTGAGAGTAATTTTCTCCTACTAATAGTATCTTATTTTTTCAGACTTACAACCCAATGCGTCAACTGTAGCAACAACACTTGCTCAAGGTAAATATAAACTCTTTTTTTATTACTATTAACAGTAAGCTATTAAGATCGTAACGCTCCATTGTAGAAACATTAATATCCATTAAATGTTACGATCTATGAAGAATGCGAGATTTAATGCTTCCTAAACGATTAGAAATCTCGATTTTTGTTAAAATAACCAAAAAAAAAAAAAAAAAAAACCGAATGTATGCATTTTTTAAAATAAATTACACAGAACAACAGAAAAATGCTCTCTATTAATTTTTTTATTTATATTCGTATCTCACCTCAGTTTTCATTTATCACAGTTTGGTCACAGTGTGACTTTGTTAAGAACTAGAAAAATAGAAGCAATATAAAGTAAATTACCGATAACATCTTTACATCGCTTTTATATCTTGGAAAATGCATATCTCATTGACATCACCCTGATTGTTTGTTAGGACAACAATAAACTCACAGTGCACCGAGTATATACATATATATATATATATATATATAGAGAGAGAGAGAGAGAGAGAGAGGGAGAGAGGAGAAAGGACAAAACTCAAATCTCATCTTCCAATAAACATTTTTTATTTAACAAGATAAATAAGTGTTACATTTCCTTCTGAAATTCATAATTCCCAGAACATACATTTATCCGCATAAATTAAATCACCCTTTTTTTTTTATTATATATAAATGCAAAAACGGTGAAAAATGACTAAGATGAACCAAATTCAATTAAATTAATTGATAATAATTAAAATTCTAATTTTTAATAGTTTTTTTTTATTCAATTTAAGAACAAGAATAAAAAAAAAAAATACCAGGGATTGAAATTGAGAATTTTTTTAGGGAAAAAATCAAATTATAATTTGATCTTTATTTTTATAATTCGAAATCATTTTTTGATTTTTGTCAAGAAATAACACTGATTTATTTGACAACAAATTAAAAATCCCCTCATAATAATTATTGTTGATTAAAACAATTTTAATTAAAACAATTTTAAATAAAAATAACTCTTATTTTTGAACGTTAATTTTTCTGCTCAAAATATAACTCAAAACGCTATAAATTAAAGCTAGAGCTGGTGAATTGAGAGTGGTTCCATTTTATTCAGCGTGGGAAAAACTATGAAAAGACTGTCATTTAACCACTATATGTACCAATACGATATCCTGAAAATTAACTACCAACGTATCAAATATAAAACTATAAAGTAAGCAATTATATTTTTTCTACTTATTTGATCTCAAATCCTTAGTTATTGTTTCAAAATATGTTAAAACAAGTTTTTTACTTCTGTTCATACAAATGCTTATTTATAACTTCCTTTATTCAGTCTTACTTATATGCTCTCCACAATTCCATCTTTTTTCTCCATATTATCTTGATTTATCAGTTAAGCTTGTGAATTTACCCAAATGGGACGTGAAAAATATAAAATTTACGTGCCTTCCAATATCATTCAGAATAAAGATTCTGATCATTTGTAAGAATTAGTATTAAAATTTGTATGAATATTGTATGAACATCATTGTATGAATAGAAGTAAACTACTTGCTTTAACGTATTTAAGATCTAAAAATAAAATTGGTAGAAAAATATATAATTGTACCATGAAGTAAGGTTTGGTTTGTTGATAGTTTATTTTTCATGATATCGTATTTATAAAAAATTGGTTTAATGGCCGTCTTTCATTATTTTTTTTTTCATGCTGAATAAAATGGAACCACTCTCAATTCGCTAGCTCTAATTTTAAGCAAGTTATAGCGTATTGAGTTGTATTCTATGCAAAAAAAATATATATATCGCTCAGAAATTAGAGTTATTTCTGATCTAAAAAAAATGCTCTAAACGTGATAGTTATTTTTTAACTGAATACAAATAATTAGTTAATGACGCTTGACTTTTATTTCAAGGAAATGTAAGTCATAATTCAAAAATAAGTTTTTAACAAAATACATAAATGTTAACGATTAGTTTTAACTTCTATTAAAAATCATGGACAATTTTTCTTTTTCTTTTTTTTTTTTTTTTAATCGAAGCTGATTGTTATATTCTGGCCAAAACATTAATTCTCAAATTCAACCCTTGCCAACTACAGTATCGTGTTATCCATAATAAAAAATCTATCTATATTACAAAATTATCTCAAATACTTTATTACTACAGAAAAGCATACATTAAAAAAAGAAAATATTAATCAGTGCACTCAATTAAATATAAAAATAAATTCTTAAACTGAACCATAATTTTTAAACATAAATAAAATTGTCATAAATAAATAAATACAATTTTGGAACATTCTTCGAAATCTTTTAATGGGCGTCCAGCAGTTTTTTTGGAGGGTACAGACGATTCGGCTCGCAAGTTTTCAGCAATGTAATCCGGCAAAACGATAGGCGCATCAAGCAATTTTTATATTTAGGTTATAATAAATTTGGATGAAATCATAAGAAAGTTCTCCCATCTTTTTCTTATATCTACACACACCTCACAGCTCACTAAGCTTTTCGATGATGGTTCGAACCTCATCAGGACTCCCACCTGAATGATTTTTTTTAACTGAAAGATCATGGTACTATAGTAAATTAGTATTACTATCATAAAATCATGTTAAAACTTACCACTGGTTGAGAGGTCCATTGTGAATAAAGAAACAATACACTATTAAAATGTGTCCAGTTACGAGACTGAAAAACTGTACTCAAATGAAATTAATTAAATTGACCTTCTAATCCTACAAGCTAATGCTGAAACTTGTTAACATAACCTTTCACTGATACCAAACAAGATTGAATCATCCAAATGGAATAAATAAACAGTTTTTATTGTTTTTTTTTTATTTTTGTCCATTGTTCAATACACTGTGCGGCTGGTCAATACGGTTATCATCAGCATTACTGACAACCAACCTTTATGAACTTTTCAAAATGTTTGTAACATTAGAGACGAACTCGAGGTTCTTTTTGCTATTCATGAACTTAGTAAAAATCTTCTTGAACGATACCACAACTTTCTTGTCATTCAAATTTTTTTCTTGGAATTCAAAGTTAAAACTAAGCATTTCCAAAACTATCAAACACACCTTTCGATTGTGAGAGTTAAGGAAACATCTCGCAGAAATATTCTCCATCTTTGGATAAAGTTTTTACTGTTCTATTTCGTTTAGGAAGGATGCCGCATTACGTTTTCCAGATTCTTGGTTCATCTATCCCAGCTTTTCTTGAAGGCTGGATTTCTTTTTTTTGACCAATGCTGATTCCTTTTCCCTACTATCCTATTTACGTAAGTAATGTGGGAATTTAGAAAAGCCACTTTCACGCTTGCAAGTAGCCTCATTTCTTCCTGTCATAATCATTTATTCCTTTTCAAACTATGTTTAAGTTTCCTTCACATGTCCGAAACGGGCAACAGAAAATGATGCATAAGTATAGAACATTACTATAAAACAGCCTTTAAACTTGTTTTTAACCTGCCTCCAATCCTCTTTATGTTTAATTGTGAACAGTGTCTTGCGCAAAGGGGAGGATTAAGAGATATACCTCTACCCCTCCAAAATGAACGAGAAAAAAAAATTGTACTTAAAGTAATATTTTCGGTCATTTTCAACAATAATTTTGGTGATTATAGATATTTAGGTGATTACTTCCCTTCTTCTTATTAAATCCCCTCCCCCCAAAAAAAAAATCTATGTACTCCCCTGATTATGAATTCACAGTAGTATATTTATATATATATATATATATATATATATATATATATATATATATATATATATATATATATATATATATATATATATATATATATTGACGTTGCTTTACTTCGATTACCTATTGCAAGCGACTTAGCCCGCTCGGCCACGCCGCCCACTCACTCACTCTCTCTCTCTCTCTCTCTCTCTCTCTCTCTCTATATATATATATATATATATATATATATATATATATATATATATATATATATATATATTAGGCAATTACATGAAGCAAATCTCATTAACATTTTATTAGTAATGATTATAAAAGCATTATCAACGTATTGGGGTGCTTCCCTATCTTCAAGACAATTTTTTAATACATTCTGAATATCTGTTACTTTAATAGCAATGTCATTTTTCACTCCTTTTCTTACCAAAATACATAAATGCATTTTTACTCTTATTTCGTCTCGATGAAAATTTTAACTACCAATCTAATTAAAATATAATTATAAGGAGTGTTACTGCTCATTCTATACCATAGTCACACTTTGAGAAGAAAAATTTAAAAAAATAAAAATTTTCATGCTGTTAGTCGCATCTAATTTTTATAGAAAATCAGCCTAGGATTAGGGTCGAACTTAAATTAGTCGAAACATGATATATGATATATAATATACATATATATATAGATATATGATATATATATATATATATATATATATATATATATATATATATATATATATATATATATATATATATGTATATAACATGATATATTTGCTGAAGTTGAGATAATAACACGATTTGAACATAAATAGAAATACTTCCGTCATCCATTTTTAAAACAGAACAATTCACTCACAGAATCAAATACGAGCTTTTTCAACCAGTAAATACAATTTCCTGAGAAATTTCATAACTCATCTGGTTAGAAATTTATATATCATTTACTTTTTCTTCTTTCGTTTTCGATGATTGAATACAAATGTAGCAGATTTAGGGGTGGGAGAGGGAGCGATCGCCCCCTCAAATATAGAAGAGCGGGGGGAGAGCATTATTTCGCCCATTCCCCATATATTTTGATGCATAAAAATTAAGGAAAGGGAAAATAAAAATCAATAACAAATATTACACATGACCCAATAAAATTTCTAAACTAAAACCAATTAAAAAAATAGTAAAAGTCACATAACTATGCTAAAACCTCGAAGCAAGATTAAATTTAAAGTAGAACCAATTCTGTAAGTCTAGATCTGCAAAATGGGCTTTCGTTACTTCGTTTAAGCAGTAAACAACTTCAAGAAGAAATAGGGCCTGGATGGGCTTGCAGAGTGGGGAGTAAGCTCAACTCGACGACTCCAGTTCACTACTGATGCTCACTGAGACTTAGGGGGGAGAGAGAATCGCCTCCCCTCGCCCCCTCCTCCCAATCAAAATTGAAAGTCTACGCCTATGGTTGTGTATGTGTGTGTGTGTGTTTATATATATATATATATATATATATATATATATATATATATATATATATATACATATATATATATATATATATATATATATATATATATTTATATATATAGGATACATAATATATAATATATATAGGATATTAGTTTCTGGATCTTACTTTTTTTTTACACCTTTTAACGACGTTTCTGGCTTCCGTCATAAAGCATTCATTATTCTTTTAATCTTTAATGTTTTCTATTGCTCATACATTCTAGTGTTTTCATAATCCAACGCCTAAACCAACATTGTTTATTTGTCATTATTTCTTAATTATACAATGTTATTGACATAGGTTATTTAATGTTTCCCTATTCACAGACTGTTATCGACTAGATTTATCTTTTAGATGAAGTGAGTCATTGGCTTCGTTTTCTGGCTTGTTAAAAAATGAATAACAAAATTATTAATAAATTTAAAAAAAAAATCCAGCCCATAAATGTCTGCGTATTATAATGATTCAATTCTGAATTACTTTATAACCAAAGAGGCCGTGATTCGATGTTTTGGCGATATTTATTGCCAGCTTTGAGTTTAGTTGTCATAAAATAGATTAAGCTATTAATTTTGACAACTAAGGCATAGTTTGAATCATAGAACGCAACTAATAGAAAATGTCTATTGTGAGCTGAACTAACACACGACCTTTAAACCTACGACATTTGGCCTGTGATGGTGACCCCGAGAGAACAGCAATTATGCATAATAAGAGAATATAAAAGATGGCAATCTTTTCAATAACAGTTGACCTCTGACATTCGAGTCGTTGGCAAAATGTTATAGGTAAAACCATAGCTTTATTATAGCGTTTTGTTTTTATTTATTTATTTTATTTTAAAAATATAGTATGAACCTACTTTCTGACTATTCAGATCATGCGAATTCTGAGCATAAGAACTATAATTTCGAATATTTCTTCTATCCATATACGAAGAAATCCATAAAAAGTTTTAAGACCGAATAATAATAACATAATAAAATAATAATAAACAGTGGTTGAAATAGACTATTATTTTCTATGGAAAAGGATAACTTCATGCCTATAATTTTTATTTCGGGAAAGAAATATCATTCCATGATTTTCATCACAAAAATGCTCATGACAATGAGTATAGAGGTGACGTAAAAAAATATTTATTTCACAGTGTAACATTCGCGGGATTGGGTGTCTTTAAAATAATAATTTTTTTTTTTAAGAATGAAAACGCCTTCATTGCATTACTACTGTAATGCGTGCGGACGTTTCGTCCTGTGTTGTAGGCCTTCATCAGCGTGACTGGTCACATAAAAACATTAATAATAAAATAAGTTTTTTTTAAATTGTACTTACAGCCAACGCACACATATTTCAGCTTTAGAACTGGGCAAAATTATTTGAAGCTTTTTTCACTTTCATACAGCTGCATATATGAGTATTTGAACCTTAAAACCGGACAAAAGTCCGAATCAGGGAGTTCGTGAAGAACTCTATTTAGCCCATCATTCTTCAAGCTTGATAACCTATTTTCATCCCTCCGAATTCTTTCATGATGTCATATAATTCTGTCATGTTGTATTCTGAACGGTTTTAATAAAATCCAAGAGGAAATACCAAAACAAATTATTGCGTTAAAACAATTATATTTTTTATTAATTATATTTGAGGTGGCAAAACATAAAAGAAGAGGCCGAAAGATTTTTTGTATAATATTGTTAATATTGGCCTAAATTTTATTCTTATAATCATTGTTTAATCCGATATAACCCGACACACAAACAAGAACACCTTTATCCGATAACATTAAGTAAGCAAAAAGAATTATCCAAACATTCTTCATAAGCATGGTTCATAACCGAGCATTACAAGCAATAAATCAATGATAATTTTAAAATAAATTACGTAAATAAACTCACTATTTAGTATGGAAAACAACTACCGGTTGGAAGTAATTTTAAATTAAAATCAAACCAATATTGTACAAGTTGTTAAGCTAATTTAGTTTTAGATTTTTTCAAGTATTTGTGCAGAGAAGTTTAAATCGAAGCAACCAATAAGCCTAAAGTCCCGGTAAGTCATTCCTGAGTTCCATGTGGTAATGTTTTTCTTAAGTATTCTTTCGGCTTGATCTTCAAAGTTATTGAAATCAGCATGTATTATACACAATGTATGATATAAATACAATTTATATACAAACTGTATGATATAAATACAATTTATATATAAACTGTATGATATACATTCTATCATTGGTAAAACTTTATCAAATAGTTCAACTTTCGTTCTATTTTGGCACCGACTTAAAAAAAAAAAATCTAATTTTTTTAATGCACCTTAAAAGAATTTTTTAGAAACTTTTTTTCAAAGGAGGACTTTATTTTTGAATGATGATGGAGATATTTTTGACCGTCTGTATTTATAATTTTGAGTGCGGTCAGAAACGAAACACTGTAGGGTAATAAACTGCTTTAATGTGTGCCGACGTTTCGGCCAAGTTGTAGGTTAAACTGAACAAAATACAAGATCAATAGAAAAGAGGAGAACAAATAAAGAAGGATTGCATAGGAAAATATGAAAAAATAAAACAGTATACGTAATAATATATGAAAATATAAAACAGTAAGCGATATGAAAATATATCAAAAATTTGTATCTATGAAATATGAAAAATTAATGAAATATGCAAAATACAACAGTAAGCATACCAATGTCGAAGCTATGAAAGGAGAAATAAAAAATGAGAATTTTTTTAAAATTTATTTTTCTTCTTTGAAATCCATCACCTGCAATATCTCTCTTTTATTTTCCCTCACAAGTTTCTACTTATATCTCATTTTTTTATATTCGATGCTAAGTAACGATTAGCATTTCAGTTGCATTACTTACTATTCCACTTTATATTATTTTTTCTTGTATAGCTATTATATTTTTATTTAAACTAATTGTACTTGTATTACATAATCCATGTATAAATATTTTTCATATATGAATATATTTCATGGCTTGGAATAAGAGTCCCTCATACGAAATTCTTTTTTTTTTCAGAAGAATTTCTAGTCACGTATATTTCTGAAAAAATGTCAGATTTTTAGTTTCAATATTTAACGTAATAACAATTTATTTTATTTTTTTATGAAAATCAGCCACAATTTAATTCACGACTCGTGATTAAATGATCAAAAAATGGAAATAAACTTTTTTTTTTTAAACAAATAAGGTACCGTAAACACGGGCTACTTGAGCCCTAGGGGCTTACTTGAGCCCACATCATTATACTGATATTGGGAGTACTCAGAGAACCAAACACCATTTTTCTGTTTTGGGCTCAAGTAAGCCCCTAGGGCTCAAGTAGCCCGTGTTTATGGTAAGTAGTAAAATTTCCAATTTGATGTTTTATCAGTGAGTTAAGGACAGCGATAAATCTAATTAGGCTAAATTCACTCACCTTCCAACCCAACGATATAATTAATCATTTTATTTCATATATTCTTAGGCATACTACTCTATTTTTTTCATATTTTTCTATTCTATCCTTCTTTATTTATTCTCCTTGTTTTTTTAATTGTTTTTGTATCTTGTTTTGCTTAGCCCCGATGCACACAATAAAGCAGTATATTCCCTTACTGTTTGTTTCACTTCCGCCCGTACACCATCTTATTTTATTTTTCAATTTTTATTGTACTTGTGACACTATGCTTGATACTAAAAAATTGGTATACCAAACAAAATAATTTCAGTGGTCTTATACACTTTATTAAATTAACAGAAAATTTCTGCGTTACGTTGGGAAGAAAAATATCTTTTGTGTATGTATGATCGTGCAATTTAATCCTTGTGAATTTAAGTGGCCGATTCGTTAAAACTAGGATAATTACAGTTATAAGCTACGCAGAGGCGTGTGTTTATAATTATGTGCAAAAAATAAAATAAATAAATAAATATTTGCCTACACCACGTAGAGATGCAATACATTTTTAAGATAAACAAATATTGATTATAGGAAAGCATTGTTGTTGTTTTTTTAAAAACATATATAAACATTGTAAATATTCAAATATTTTTTTTCTTTTTTAAACAGAAAGTTCTAAAATCAAACTATTTGAATCATAACAAAATAAATCATAAGTTGAAGAACAACAAATAAAATAAAATATGTAATGTTGAAAAAACTTGTTAAATATCAACAAAGAACAAACAAAATAAATGAAAAAATAAGGGTAAGATCTTCAAACCAAAACATTCCGAATATGAGTTCTCTCTTCAATTATCCCGTTACAGGTCAATGTCACTGTTAATTTTATTTCAGATGCTTCTTGAACTAAATTTTATAATAAATGTTCGTGTTGAAGCCATGTTTCCCCTTACAATAATCAAAATTTTAGCATACTATATATTTTATTTTCATACATGTAAAATTCAGTCTGTATATTTTAATACAGCCAGCTTTTCTGTTACATTATTCTGGTGGTTCTATCCTAACCTGCATAACTCATTATAGTAATTGTTGTTTTATTCGGTCGTAAATGTGCAGCCTTTGTTTTATTCTTGTTTACATTCGTCAGTGAAAATGTCAACAGTTTCTGAGTCGGGTTGTACTATTTCGTACATCTACTCGCAATGTAATAGTTGAGCGTTTGTTGGTGGGTGGTGCTTTTTCGCGTTTTATGCTGTCTTGTCCTATATCTTTGTATCCTATTGCATGTTTTTTTAATTTTGTATATTGTAATCAGTTCGGTTTTTATTTATTATTTAGGATACGTTGGGATAGCCAGATTTTTTACCCATCATTCTCACTATGCCTTCATAGATAGGTTTTACTACCTAAGTCCCTAAAAAGTGACTGAGTTCAACCCAAGAAATATTTTGTGTCAACGTTTTTTTATATTCTGCGAACAAGCAATGTACAAAAAAAATAAAAACTGATTTTTATTTTACATTTTACAAAATTAGTTTTTAAAAATACCGTAATTTTTTTTTATGTCCACAGTTTCTTTCTTTTCTATAGCATCATCACGAATATCTACTTCGTTTAATAGGTTGGTAATGAGCTGCAACGTTTTCAAAATTGTTGGAGTCTGGATGAACTCCCACATTTTTATAAATATATATATATTTTTTTTTTGTAAAGGGAGAAGTTAGGGAAAAGTAAGTTCGTGACAAAAAGTGAGTCCTAGAACTCACGATGCCTCAATAAAGTGATCATCTGACATTTCACTTAGTGTGAAAATGGAAAAACCAATTTTTCGAATGAAAAACTCTGTGGTTAGAGCGTGACGATGACTGTAACTGCCTGGCCTTAGTTATAAAAATAGCAATTTGTCCCAGTTGGCAGGTAAAAGTATCTGTTTTTTTATAAGTTATTAAATGAGGATAGATCAGTGGCGTGCGCAGTGGGGTGGGGGGGGGGGGGGGGAGGATTCAGAGGGATTTATCCTCCTCCGAAATTTTTGAAAGAATATGATTTTCTTACCAACCAACATAAGTTCTGTATTTTTAATAATAATTTTTGATCCAATTTTCATACAAAATATCAATACCAAAATGACAGTATTGGACACTTCGTTGCCATTCCTCACTATAAGAATTCTCATTTTTGATAAATGCTAAAAAGGAAACAATAATGTATTTATTCAACACTCTTGACATTCTTGACAAGTTCGACGCATCGACGCCCCTTTCTGGCTGACGGAGCATAAAGCCATTCAGATATAGGTGACGTAGTGATAAAAGATCAATATGCAATATAATGCATAGCATGTCTTGGCCCATTTTTAAAACTTAAAGAAATCATTTCTTTTACGAAAATTTTTGAATTAATTTTTTATAAAATCAAATGTTTCACATTGGACGACCATCGTTTTATAAATAAAGATCGGAAAAAAATATTTTTTTCGAATATTGTCAATTGAATATTAGCATCCCTAATATCCCAACAATAAACGGAACAGGGAGAAATATCGCCTATTCTAATTAAAATTTGTATGTGATTACAAATAAAACAATTATATATGTATTTCTTAAATTACTTGTACGAAGTAAAGGAAGTATTGTAATCGCGAAAATTTTCGGTTTTCAGATTTCAACGGAAATATCCATTTTGACCATCCCTGAATCCCTTTTGACTAGTTTCGTCACGACGAATGATGTGGTTGAGTTTGTACGTAAGGCGTCTGTACGTACGTACGTTCGTTTCTCGCATAACTCAAAACCGGCCAGCTGTAGAAAGTTGAAATTTTGTATTTAGGATTTTTGTAAAATCTAGTTGTGAACCTCCCTTTTTGGTCACTGCTTAATCACCGGAAGTGGTACTTTACTTGAAGGTCATAGTTGATTTCCATCAAAAATTATATTAAGATACTTTGCAAAACTTCTCAAATTTGGTATTTGTAACTTATATATTGATTTAAATAACATACTAGATTTTGGTCTGAAATGGATAACCGGAAGCGGTACTTTACTTGAAGGTCATATTAGACTTTCATCAAAAATTATATTACAATATAATGAAAAACATCTCAAATTTGGTAAATAGGACTTTTATATCGATATGAGTGTATTTACTATATTTTGGTTAAAATTGGTGAGCCGAAAACGGTATTTTATTTGAAAATTATAATAAGCTTACATCAAAAATTATATTTAAATTAAATACATAAATCATATGTTTCGGTAATAAAGGTTACAAACGCAATTTGGTTTCCAATCCAATTAAACATTTTTATTACTTCTTTTAAGTTTTAAAATTGAGTGTAAAATACTGGTTTTCCTCCCTATTTGTGTGTGGGTGTGTTTGTGTGTGAATAGATGGATGTCGCGATGCCGAGTGTCCTTTTTGAGATACTGCAATCTTCGGAAACTAGTAACCAAATTCAGGATCACTTTTTGAGCCACCGATTTGTAGTTTAATAGGCGTACAAGGAAGTCATGTATTGTCCACATCAGATATTCTTTTGTTTATAGTTTCAATTATGTTCCTATTTTTTTTAAATTTTATATAATTTTAACCATTTTAAATTTAAAATTCTAAATGTTACTTCATTTTCGAATACACGAAGGCATTGTTTTCCCCTTGTCGTTTGCTGAAAAGGGGCCATGTTTCAACCTCGTGTTGAACAGTCGGAAGTATAAATATATAGCATATGATGGTCTTATAAATTTTAACTTCCAGATTTATGGACAGTGGATAGATACGAACTCACTAATAAACGAAATTGGTGGAAAGAGTTTATTTTTCAATTTCTAACTTCAATCTTGTTCCAAATTTGGCAACTTTATTATAAAATATAGCAGAGATATTATTATTCTTTGATTGGAAACCAATATATAGAAAACAAATAAATAAAGGTGAAATCTACGTTAGTTTCTGTAATAATGTTTTTTTCTATTTATATATAATAATAAATTATATAACAATAAAGCTAAATACTTATAAAATTGTTTATTATTTATTTTATATTAATCGTATATAAAGAATTCCAAATGCACCAACGGTCTGCCACGGTTCACTTCGTCACCTTAAATGTAAAACCTCCCAACTTCAAAATGGTCAAGAGAGAGAGAGAAAAACTGTATTATTCGACTAATTTAAAGCCGGTCATTTTCAAAATTTTGTCTCTCACACATTATATTTCCGGTCAATAATTAAATAAAAAAATCTGTTATTGTTATCTGTTATTTATTGGTGGTAGTTGGTTTTATTATCAAATCAGTAGAGTTAAGGGGTTTTACTATTGGTATTTTATGATAATAATAAACTAACATTTGTTCAACACTTCAATTATCTATAGCTTGAAAATCAGACCCTTTCATTGGCAAAAAAAAATATTAGGCTGTATAATGATAAAGTTGATATATTATTCATTTTTATCTATTTTTATAACAGTTTGAGACAATAAATATCGTAGAGAGGCTGTGTACACCACACTTCCGGGGTGTTTTTAAGGAGTATAATTACTTAGAGTATTTATTTTTGAGCGAAAAAAATTCTATTACCGTTGAAATAATTTTTTTTTTTTCAGCGAAAGAATTCTGGCGAGATGTTTCTTGTAGAAGTAAGATCTATCAATGTATGCAGTGTACTAGGATTGTTATTTGGTATAATTTCCAGATTAAAATGATGTTTAAAATGCATTTTTATTTCATTTGACGTCGACATTAAAAACCATTATTATCATTGGTATTTCAGTGTCAACCTGGAAGCTGCTGTCAATGAGTTTCATCGATTCAGTGTATTTTATGAGAATTGCAAAGAAGAATATATAATTATAAAATAGCAGTCTATTGAATGAAGATCATATGTTGCAAATTATATTGTTGTGAGCGGTGACGTCATCAACTCACACCCAAAATTGGTCTACTTTATTTATTTATTATTAGTTCAAATCCAAAAATTCTTTTTGCAATATCTAGTGGCACATTTTCTCTGTGAAATTACATCAGTTCTTGCTTTCTAGAATTTATAGATGCTGAACTATAAGCGTTTTAAAATGACACCAAAAGCATCTAAAAGTTTTTCTATTTTAACAACCCAGATGGAGGAACGCAATTCTTAGAAGTCTTATTACAAGACTTCGGCCGGATTTAAAGTTTTGTTTTCCCCAGGCCCAAGACTTTTTGCCACCATCTCTTCATACTATGGGGGAGGGGGAGGAGAGAAGGTTGTGGCCGTTCCGTAAATTTTCCTCAAGAATGTAATATTTTATTTTTTGTATTTTGGGTGTATTAAGTAAATTAAATATCCCAACAAGCTATTGGAAATAATTTTTATAACTTCGATTGCAATCAAAACAAAATACATGCAGTGATATTTTAATTTTTTGCTGGGAACAGGTTCATTTAGTGTTTCCTTCTTTTTCCTCCTCACCCACTTACCAACTACTGCGAGATATTTTCCATTGATTTAAACAGTTACCTGTTTTTTCGTACTGAAAGAAACTATTTAAAATAATCAGATTGGTATTAAACACCCCACTACCAGTAGAGGCACACTGACAACCAAGCCCTCGGACTCGACCGGGCAGCGGCTTTTGATAGACTTGTACTGAGGCATACGTTCTACCCCCGCTGTCTACGTGTCTACGCCTACTCTAACTCATTGCAAAACTACCCACAACTTCAAACAACAATAATTAGGTAAACAATAAGCAGTATAAAAGAACATTAAATGAAGACTTTTCTTAGTTCATCATAAATATTTTCTTTGTTATTTATACTTTTTTTTTTTTTTTTTGCGTGCGTCTCCTGTAATTGTCCTCCGGGCTCAGTGGACTTAATGGGAAATCCGATCCTGTCTTTAACATTCAAAAGAACAATCATCTGTCTAAATTATTGATGGTAAAGAATCAACTGTCATGGAAATAAATATTCAGAACTGAGTCAATATGACTTTTTTTGTTGATAAAGCCGACGTTCCGACCCAAACCAGTGGGCCATGGAGAACTGAAGTTTCTCTGCAGTTCTTGTATCAATCTCACAGAATTCGCCTGCCCTGATGATAGCCCACGTGCTTAGGTCGAAACGTGTGCTTTAGCAATAGAAAATCATATTGACTGAGCCCATAATATTTATTTCCATGATAATCTGTTTAATGGTGCTGAAATAATATCAGCATGTCATTGCATATAAATTTTAATTTTTTTTACATTAGAAAAGAAAACGTTTACTGCATTCTCTCTCAATTTGCATCAAAAATGTTATCTTTGTGACTATAATAGATAGAAATAGAGCAAGAGGTGATGAAAAACCCATTACCTTTACATTCCATTCGTATTAAATCGTAAAAATGGAAAACTGGTCGTTAACTATTGAATGCCTCAAAGGAAATTATCCTCGAATATCTTATCAACCTACTTGTTCGATTATTCGAAACAAACAAATCTTGAGTCATTTACTCTATACCCACACAAACCCAGGAGTTCCTGTCCTTGTTTCGAAATCATCTCTCGATAATCGAAGCGAATAATATTTTCCTCCCTTGACCTTCTTACATTGAAGTGCTTACGATCAGTTGTTAACGAGAGAGAGGGAGGGGGATATATATATATATATATATATATATATATATATATATATATATATAGAGAGAGAGAGAGAGAGAGAGAGAGAGAGAGAGAGAGAAAGAAATTTTTACTTTTGGATACTTTCTTTACATCTGTTTTTCGCTTTTGTTAATTTTAATCACTCTTTCGCAATCTCATCCATCCCATATTCTTCTTTTCTGGTGATCCTTCACAATTTCATAACTTAATATAAAACTTTTATATAAAATCAAAAATTCAAAAAAACTGAAGAAAGAAAAATAAATAAATTAAAGGATAAATATAAATAACAATAGTAATGCATTAAAAATAATAAGAGAGTTGCTGTTTTTCATGTTGCGGATTCATAATTAATTTTTTTTCTCACCCTACTTGGTCTTTCGTTTATTATAATTAATTACTTATTAGGTGGGACTTCATTATGTGAGTTTATTTTTATTTAAAAAATCTGGTTCGCTGCGCGCATCACAAAACTTCCACTTACCACATTATACCCCTAAAGCTAATATCGCTTCCATCCCTCCGCTGGACCCAGTCAAAACCCAAAGCTACATTCCTCCCACCTACGTCTTAGTGTACTCCTCAGATGACGTCGGTTCAGCACTGATTATATTTTTAGATATTCATTAATTTACAATCCTAACAACTTTTTATGTCACTTAAAGCTTAGTAGTACCATTAAAGTGATATTAATACCACAATGATGTTTACTGGGTTTATATTCCAAAATTCCGCATTCTGTAGCCTCCTAAATACTCCAGTTAATTCATATTTCTTAAGGCCGTAAATTCTACTCAATAATTTTTTTCCGAAGATCTTGAGATGTTTTTGCTTCCGTAAAAAACACTAAAGAGAATAATAATCTTGTAAAGTCTAAATATAAGGTTTCTGTCTGACTGACTGAGAAAAAACGAGCATTTCCAGTTTATTTTTTTTCACAGTTGACGGATCTTTTCAACTGGGATAAGTGGAATATTAATAATGGACACTGTAGGAAAGGAATGGAGTTTTACGGCGCAGGTTTACGACCTAGTGTAAAAGTGAATTGATGGGATTTATCTTAATTCTTCACCTTTGGCACTATTCTTAAATGGATGTGAATTTCAAGCTTTTAACTTTGTGTTTATTTCATCTTGAATTTCGTTTCTTTGAGTCATTGCTGTTGTCAGATACTTTCATTTCTCTACAAAATTCTTGTTATACAGGCAAGTTGCTTAAACAATCTTATATACAATTTTCCAACTTATTGGGGGTCTAGGGGGTTTGTAATACAATAATAATTTTATTTGGTTTTCTCTTCAAGCACAAAATTGTATTGATAAAATCAAAATTTCTTAACTTCAAAGCTTATGGTATTGGCTTTAAATTTTATTACCTAACTCATTTTACCACAATTTTCGCATTTTGAAGTAGATTCTCAAATTTATAATTTCCCAAACTTTTAGTTTTTCCAATTATCGGGGGGGAGGGGAGGTATAATACCTTTGATATTGCTCATAAGATTTTTCGGGGCATCCACCTTTTAGAAACGTAGAAGAGTTAGGTCCCTTATCTCCTTCGTCAAGCCAGTAAGCGAAAGTGAGTAAGCCGCTCTCTAATTTTTTCAAGAAAACGTAGGCAATAAGTAGGCAATAAATCGAGGTAAAAATGATTTGGTTAAGTGCCTTTCAATTTTTACTAAGACAGATGGGGTGGGGAAGTAATGAATGATATCTTGTACACACTTGCTAATATCCCTCTCGTTTTTTCAAATGAACTCAACAATATCCTTATACATAACCGTAAATTGCTCCATCTTTGCTCAACTGAAGCTTCCGTAATAGTGATATCGGATAGATTATGAATAATCCTTTGAGTCACGTTCAGTCAGAACAACGCTTTTACGGATTAAAATCAAACTATAAACGAAGTTCGCAGATTTACGCAGACTGGGTTTTATTTCTTGACGTACATAAAAGCCAAATAGGTCAAGGGAAACAAGTTAGAACACCGCTCAAAAAATGCACTATTTAAATAAAAGCTATTTAAGCAATTAAAAAAAAGAACAAAAATTACATTAAAAAAAGTCCTACAACCACCCTAGATTTAAAATAAATGTCCCTACTTCAGCGTATGAGTTCTTATAGCTATTAAATAAAACTGTAAAAATGCCATTTTCCATCGTAAATCTGGGAATGGGACCATGTACTATTCTAAAATAACGGGACATACTTGAATCGGCATTTTGAGAAGGTTGTAATTTGGGGATTTTGTCCGCATTTTGACTAACGTGCGCCGCGACCTTTCTACTACTACGCGCGCCCATTTCTACTACTAATCGTATGTTTATTTTGTTTTATCCTTATTTTTTCGAGCAATGATTCTTTAATGATTGCATGAGTGTTGTGGTATTTAAATTGATATTTTTCGCTTTTTCACCAAACGGTACCTAAGCATCAGCTCTCTACCACCCTGAATTGATCCATTATTGGCACTTTTCTATTAAAATATTCTACAGCTCAATCAAATAAAAATGTGGAATGGGAATTGTCTTGTTTTAAACTTGGACAGAATTTAATATTTTGTTAAATTACGCCTACACTCAGACCCGTTTTCAGAGAGGGGCTGGAGGGGGAAGGGAGAGGGTGAAAATCCCCGGTGCCCATATTTCCGAGGGCCTGTAGGAATTTATTAAAAAAAATCTATACAGTTAAAAAGTTCGTTGAACCAATATATACAAATACAAAAAGAATTTCAATTTATATTAAATAATATCACGTACTTTTATCATACTCTGATAATCACTGCCATCTTTACCCCTCGAGCCTACTGGGCGCGGGCCCAAGACACCGCAATCCATAGGGCCCCCTACGTCTTGAAAATGTACAACTTTTTATTTATTTTTTTTTCATTTTTGTTACTTTTCAAATATGAAATAAAAAAAATGGCTAACTATTATGTTGTTTATTAAAGAAGGCCCTGCTGACAATGTAGCCTAATTTATATATACTCGAAGGTTATAGTTTAAAGGGGTAAGAAAGCGTTATCTTTTGAGTCTAGGCTAGCAAGAACAATTGTACTCGATTATTCAAAAATTCGCAGAAAAGAGCGCAAAATGAATGTTGTTGTAAACAGGGATTTCATGGTACTTTAAGGTTAATATTGCAGAATTTATTTTCTGAGCAACTTAGGGTTATCAACAGAAATAAACAACATACTAGTTAAAGAGTCCATGCTTCTTGGCTTCGAAAGGAGCATTCTCAGACGAATTTTCGTTTCTGTCATACGACAGGATGACGTCTGGAGAAGAAGGAAGAATGCAGAACTAAAGAGACTCTACAACGGTGTTAACATAGTGAAGTTCTTGAAGCACGGAAGACTTTGATGGGTGGGACACGTGGAAAGGATGGCTGCCAACGCGATCCCGAAAATGATCCTTATAGAAGCGCTCTATGGAAAACGGCGAGTTGGACGACCGAACGTGCTATGGATGGACTTGGTCTCTGCGGACGCGTGGGCCATTCTTGGAGTTCGAAACTGGAGGGCTGTAGCGAATGACGGGACGTCGTGCCACTCATGATGATGATGGTGATGACTAGTTAAAGTCATAATTTTATTAAATATTTTAAAAGTAACATTAAAAGAAAAAGTTAAATATTTACAAGAGGTAGGGGGCTCTATGTGGTAAAGATTGTGATTAATAATTAACATTATAATTATTGTTGTTGAAAATAAAAAATATTTCAAGCTATACTAGTGTCATAATGAATACTTTATTGAAGTAATTACTATTAAATTATCTTATCATTATTAAGTTATTTTGTAAGAATATTGTTCTATTATATGTTAAACAATCAACTCTTGTAATTATAATGTAGTAGTTATTTTCGATTCTATAACATCTTAATCCGTACATTAATATTATTGACAATAATAAAGCATATGAAATATTGAGTGGGAGGTTTCATTTGACAGATGGTTGCTCGGCAATTAGCAACCCATCTGTCATTGTTATTCAATATATCGATCACTTTATTATAAATACAATTAAAGATTACGATAATAATTGTAATAATAATAAAATAAATAGGCTTAATGTGGAATTCGTTTTATTTTTGCTTGCGTCAATTTTCCTCACTAACTTCTGTTTCTGTTTCAGATGTACAGAATGTGTCTGCTCTTCTTCCAACAGTAATACCAGGTATTAAGGATTTATTTTAATTGATATTTTACACAAAATCAATCAATGTTTGACAAAAATTAAAAGATGGGAAAAAAAATCATTTTTTTTTTTACAAATATCGCTATCTACAGTTTTGATACTCATGGATTGCATAGTTTGAATTTTAATAAAATCAATGATTATTTGATATTTATCGATGGTAGTTGAAGAGATTATTGTAAGTGGGAGAACATGCTATGTGACATTTTAGGAGAAATAGGGATTTTTGCTTGGAAGAATATTTTAAATACATATTCCTTTCTACATAGCACCTTGTTTAATTTTTCTAAACCTTAAATTGTGGTAGTTTACAGAAGTTGAAAATTGAGTGATCCAGTCAAAAATAGGAATAAAAAATCATTTAATTCAATTTTTCTCAGATTCAATTTTTTGTAATATAACGTCGCAGCCCTGGCAGAACAATGACGCAACGACAAATTATGAAATTTCACGAGAGACAAAAAAAACTGTTTGATGCATGAGAATATAGGTTCTATGCCACCGGGGCTCTAGCGTATATATATATATATATATATATATATATATATATATATATATATATATATATATATATATACTTTTTATTTTTAATTAATAAGAATATCTAATCAATACAAGATGCATAAAAGATAAGGCCACGTTTTTGTTAATTTAATGACATTAACATTTAATGAATTGTAAGATAAAAAAGAGACAACAATTAATTTTCAGGGTATAATAGGAAAACAAAGCCGCAAATCTTTCAAATTCCAATAAATAACTTACCAATCAACGTTTCTCCGATTCAGAAATAATGACAGAAAAAGACAGCTTGAACGCAGGCCAAAGACTCCACATCTCACATCAGCAGTCTAAAACAAAAACCATCAACAAGAGATAGCAAATTACTCCAAGACACCTCAACGCATATTGATTAGTTAGTTACTGATACTTAAGAAACTTAAGGCTTTTTTAATTTTTTTTTTTATTAAGTATAGAATTCTCAATTCCTTGAGCACCGGGCAGAAAGGGTTAAAATCTTCATTCCTCTTCTTCTATTTACTCATTTAACTTAGTTAGTACCAAGATTTTACCATTCCAAATAAATTTTCCTGAGAAATCGTGTTCTAAATATCATCATCTCTTCACATTAATTCATTTTATTGATTAAATTAAGATCATACAGCTTTCCTTCTCGTGTTATTTTTTTTTTTTTTGAAACATTACAACTTACCTGCTTTTGGAAATAGTTAATAGCACGATTATTTTATCATATTAAAAGAAAATAAATGTAAGGAAAGATGTGCTGTGATTTCATATCGATTGAATAAAGGATTGCAGGCAATAAATTGACTTTGAATTTTAAATAGTCATGTAATTTCTCGCAATAAACAGGTTATACAGCTGTGCAAATGCTAGAAACATTGTGCGCTTTTAAACTTGAAGTACTAACCTTGAGGCTAAAGTTTACATTCTCTTCGTGTTTATAAACAGAAATGGAATAATCAACATTTATTTCTTACCAACATTTTCTAAAGGAATATTATAAAATGAATAAAAAAAATAAAGAATCAGGATAGTATATTTGGAAAGGTAGCTGAAGTTATGTAGAGAAGGCACTATCCTCCTTGGGCATAACCTTCCGGCCTATGATCCGTCCACAATGTACTTCCTTAAGTGGTTTTCCTTAAATATAAAACATATTTTCAAAAATATGGAGATTGTTAATTTTTCATTTAATAGTCCTTTGAATGTAGATAACAATTATTTTAAAAAAGAGATTTCCTTCTTGCAAGTAGAATTGGTTGACCGGGGAATGTCAATTTGTTTGTAATTATTTGTATTTGTATATATGCTTACATTTTCATCCTACAGTTCAAGATAAAAATACTTTCTTTATTCCTCTTAGGTTAAAAATACGATGTCCGCTGAAGTTTGAAATAGTTAAACATGCACATGTATATCCAGAACCAGTTCATGTTATTACATAGCATTGCTTAAAAATAGTCTTAAATAAAATATATCTGAAAGCAGTTACTTAAGATAAGTCGACAAAGATTATGCGTCTCCCAGTTACGCCATTTTGTGTCGGCATATACATTATAGTGTGATCTAGGTTGACATTTCTTTTTTTTTTTTTTTTTTCTTTTTCTTCCTTGAGAAAAAGTTCTATAATTATATCACGATCACGCACCGCTTCCAAGAACTGGGTCGTTAATTTAATGTTGTAATCGTAAGAAATAACATTATCAATAACTAAACTTCTAAATACTTTTTTTTTTTATTGGACGTTATTTATTTATTTTTTAAGATGTATATAATTTGGTAGTTGATAGCCCTCAGGTCGCTACGAAATGTTTGTCATTCATTTAAGAAATTGTCGAACTTGAGAGCTGAACGCTTATTTTTGAGAAGCAAGCTGAGCAATTGGTAATGTAACATAATAATAAATTTATATTTATAGGACTATATGTCCAAAACCCACCTGGCACCGACAATAATATTGAGTCAATATCGAATTTCGTCATTACATTGACCCTCTGAGCTACAATATATTGTAGCAATAATATTGACGCATGCGCAATATTCACCAAGTTAAATAATTTTGCTTAATAATATTGAGTGCTTTACATGTACGTTCTTAGTCAATATTCAGTGATGGTTGAGAAACAAATAGTAACAGTTGTCATGCAATCAAGAGCAAAAACAAATTCATTAAGCAAGCTTAATCCATTACACATTCAAACGCATTCAAATATATAAAACGTGTGTATACACTACAGCTAATGCAATTATTTACGAAAAAAAATAAAATAAAATTGAGATAAAATATGCACTACATTGAATGCCAAAAATGTCCATTTATTAGTGTATAGTTGGTTTTGTACTTAAAATGTTCCATTAATATGTAAATTTCGCTGCATTTCTGGCTATCCGCTTATCGGAGAGGGAGGATTCCAGGAACAGCATATTTTATATTATATATTTACTATGTTATATATCTTGATCGATTTCAGATGAAAACCGACCTATGCATTATTTATTTTATTTAATTAATGGACTAGATACCACAGAACCTCCCGCCCCCCCTCTTCCTATGGTACACTAGATTGAAAAATTATAGTTACCATTGGGAAATTTTTCTAAAGGTGTCATATTACTTTAACCAGATATTGGTATAAAGGTTAACCTATTAAATCAGATTCCAGATCTCAAAATGAATCTGTTTTATCCACGTGCCTCATGAGTGCTTAGTGCATGAGTATTTTTTCTATGCGATAAGATTTTTTCCAATTCCTACCTCGCATTAATGAATAGAAAGTTAAAACTTGGTAATTGCACACGTTTTTGGGATCTGGTATTGATTTTCACCTTTAAGTTTGGTTTTCATTTTGCCTATGTCCAAAAATAAATAAAAATTGCATCTTGTTTTTTTTTCTTATATCGTGAACTCTTTGATAAAAATAATTCATTTGTTTCCATATTTCATTTTTTTAAATATTTCTAATTTAAAATTCGAATGTCGAATATTTTATAAATCTAGCTAATAAGTAAATTAAAACCGTCTCCCAAGTAGGTCAGTATAGCTTCCTCGCTATTTTTATAGACTATAGAAGAAAAAACATATGTGCAAGGAAAAACAGATAAAATGTTTTAATGGTTTATTATCTCGGCATATTTCGGAAAATTATACAAACAAAAATTATAGTTCAAAATATCCATGCACGATCAAACATCCGATTAAAAAAACGGAATCAGAACCATCGATTAGCCAATAAATGATCCCTATACGAAGAAAAAATCTACAGTTAGAGTAAATCGAAATACGCAAGTGCCATAAAAAATCCGATTAAAAGAACGGAACCTGAACTCTCGATTACCTAATAAAGGATTCATAAGTCGAAGAAAACTTCAACAATTAGAGTAAATTGAAATACGCATGCGCGATCGAAAAATCTATTTAAAATATCTGGTTTGTCAGCTCACACGACATTGCTTACGCCCTTGGGCGAAAGTAAAAAAAAAAAATTGTTTAATATATCTTCGCAAAGTCCGGTCAAGATTTTTTTGTAATGAAGAATATTTTTATATTTTTGTTTAATATATTTAACTTTGTAGACATTTAAATTATCTTTCAAATGAGCATCTGGAATGTCCAGGTGATGTATAGTTTTCGGGTTATCAAAAAACTAAACCAAGGCTAACAGGTTTCTATTTGAACGTGTGCAGAATACTTTATAACATGTGTGCAAATCAAAATGCTATGTCTCTGCTAATACTGGTCCGATTTGGTTCTGTAGGAAATTTAATTAATTTTCGAAAGATTTTGCTGGAAAAATTTAAACTTTTTGAATTACGCACGAATGAAGTTTTATTTTCTTCATAATATTTGTCTCTGTTCGTAATATTTCTCGGTAATATGCTATTGATTTAAAATTGAAATTGTTTTAAGATTTTAGAAATGTTTTATCAAAATCGTTCTAGCCGTTTTGGCGCTATAGTCTATTAAGTCTCGAATCCAATATCAGTGAAAACTTGATAACTCAATTATTCCAATGATAAATGACTCCATAAAAATGAAAATAACAATAACAGTAAATGGAAATACGCTTGCGCGATGATAAATCTAATATCAAATCAAATCGTTCTAAAAAAAACCTGCTTTCTCCAATTTTGGGCGAAATCCTACGAGCAGTTTTCGAAATATAGTGTCAAGGAAAATACGTTTGCGTATCCGTATAAGTAGTGGATGGAATTTGATAAAATTGACATGGGGTCATCTAGGTACCGACGCCAGAATAATTCCTGAAAATTTCTTTTAGATTGGATTAACAGTAGTTAATTAGGGTTTGATTACAGACAAACAGAGAAATAAATTTGTTCCTTGATGTCTAAAACGTAAAACGCGAATAGAAATTTTGAGGGCATACATTTTTTTCAATTCATTCACGAACAAGGCTCCCCTACCTTCAGTATAGAGGAAGAAAAAGCATGGGTGTAAAATATAAATTAAAAAAATAAAATATCTAATTGAGTTCCATGTAAATTACCAAATTTTTGAAACGATAAAGGGACACGATTTCCCCCAAAAAAGGTCTAGGAAGTGTTTTCTAATTTAAGGCCCTTGTTTCTAGCGAAATTTAATTCTTCAAATTAGAAACATTTAAGTTAATTAATTGGCTGTTTTTAATATTAGATCTTGGTGATAAATTATTTAATTATGATCATGGATTGTTATATGATGGTATACAATTAAATAATTGATAATAATGTAATTTTGAAAAAAATTTTGTTTGAAAATATATTGTAAAATATTTTAAAATAAAAACAGAAACAAATAAAAAAAGGTCAGGTCTGATATCAAGGGGGTACAAAAGGACCCTAGCCACTTTTTTGAGAGAGAAATGATGTGCAAATATTTGGAAAGGCCCTCTAATATTTCCGAATCTGTTTCTAAATATTCCAGATAGTTACACGCTAAAATTCATAGAAAGTTATCGATATAAAAGGATTTCTGCTAATGCTAATTTAAAAATTAGAAATGTAAGGGGTCCTTAGACTAAGTATAACTGAATATATTGGTTGGAAAATGCTAATATGGAACATTGGAAATACCTTAATGTTTTCCTTGGTTCCTCACACAATTTATAGAGAAAGAGGATTTATTTAATTCCCTTATTAAGTAGCTATGGTTTATCTTTAAAATAAAATTTAATAATTAAATAAAATGCATAAAAATAAAGGCAGGCTGTTGCTATTTCACCAATTTTATTAATTTCGATGCAAATTTTCGGCCTACAAGCCATCCTCAGGCATCTCTGTAAAAGGCCCTTATTTAGTTTAATTTATGGCACATCACAGAATTAAATATACTTAAATATTTTAATGAATACCATATATATATATATATATATATATATATATATATATATATATATATATATATATACTAAAAAATATTTAAAAATGCATATAATATAAGGGCCTTTTACAGAGATGCCTGAGGATGGCTTGTAGGCCGAAAATTTGGTGAATAAATAAATAAAATTGGTGAAATAGCAACAGCCTGCCTTTATTTTTATGTACAAAAGCATTCACTTAAATCAACAAACATATATGAAGTAAAATATATTTATTATATACAGAAAAGTAAAAAAAAAAAAATTATCTAATTGCTAAGCGTTTTGCATATTTGTCTCACTGCTATCCTCGGAATATGACATCATTCCTTATTACGAATTTGGCTTCCGCGATGTGCAATCCTACCTTCAGCCTTCAACTATGTAATCTCATGATTGATGTATATACATTCATGATGGGATAACGAATTAATTTAAGGAATGGTGTGATACTTTGGATTATTTTCGGTATTGAGTTTTTTTTTTTATCACGGAACTCAAAACATCCCGACATATTGGCGGATAGAATTATTGTCTAAAACATATAATATTGCTTTTAGCGTTGATTCTAACATACTAATTGTATAATCTTCAGATATGGGTTGCCCACAATTATTTCTTGACGACGACCGGAAACGGCAAAATATTGAAAGTATTTAAATCTGAAAATAAGAAGAAACCTTTTAATTATTGAAAAAATAAAATAAATAAGAACTTATCCGTGTCATTTTAATGGCAGAGCTTCCTATTTAAATATCCTATTAAATAAAAATATTTAATTCGTTTAATAGAGCATTCCGCATTGTGGGGACCCAAAGGTATGATGCTCGCGTGTGCCTTCATTTAAGTATCCATATAAGTTCGCTCCTCCCCTCCCCTGCCCTGTTTTCATGCAAATAAATATTGCTTATTTGACCCTACACTCATTATACATCCCTTATATTTCTTCAACTTCTCAGCACGGGAAATCATATTTAAAACTATACAGTCTGTAGGTTTTACTGACCGAGATGACAACGGCATATGTATAACTGAGTGAATTTTTCTAGTTCAGCACATTTACATGTTTTGTTTATATGATATTTAAAGTCTTCAGCACTGATAAATAAATGAATAAACAATGTAGAATTAGATAGAGGGTAAATTATTAATCCAAAACATCTTCTTTTTTTTTTAAAGCTAAAGTACAATACTCTGAAGAAGAGATGGGAAGTATGATTCTTTTAACTGAGCCGATTCTCAACGATTCACTTCTTGTGTTGAATCGATTCTTCGATTGATTCTGTTTGTCTTATTCCTCTCTTCCTTTTTTTTTATTTATTAAAAAACAACTTTGTTCTGGAAAACATAAAAAATTCCCAAGCGTTATTCAGGCTAAAACTTTTTTTGTTAAAACAAAACCAAAAATAAACTATTAAACGCATTATATTATTATAAAAATATATTTTATTAAACTTTAATGAATAACAACATAAAAATCAAGTCCAACAAAAAAAATTGACAGTCGCTTTCAATCCTCATTGAGATTCTTCGTCAATTATCCAAAAGTAAAACATTTTCTCCTTAATGATTTAAGTTAACATGTATCTTCAATGATAAAAAAAACACCCCTTTTCTTGCTTTTACTGTACTTACATAATACTTACTCCTTTCCTTAAAGGTCAATTTTTTTAATAAATTGACTTAAAATAAAAATCAAACAACTCAGTGGCAAATAGTAGTTCTTGATGATACAAAATTATGTGGACGTAAATTTGAAATAAAATAAGACAAAACCCTTCTTAATATTTTATTTTTCCCAAACCTTATGAAGTGTGAATTGCTGGAGTTGGAGTCTTCGAGCAGCATAAGAATCGCCGAGTCAAAACCCTACTCCCATTTCTTCGACTCTCCTGACTAGAGAATCGACTGACTCCAAGCGAATCACTTGAGAGTACGATTCTTTCAGATGAATCGATTCTTTGATTGTATTCCCTATTCATCTGTTCATCTCTGCTTTCTAGTATAGTATTTAAAGTAATGTACGTGATCTTCAGATGTTAAATTATTTGGATTTTTACGTTCCTTACTTTTTTGGATCACGGAATGCGCCGCTGTGCAATTCGGACTCATTTTGATAGTATAAAATAGTAAAGTTATAATGTATTATAATTAACCTAAGAGAAATAAAAAATTATATAAAGTATACTTCGAAAAGTTCTACTTTTAATTTAAATATTAAAAGTAGAAGGAAAGAAAGGCTAACTATCTCTAAAACCATACTCCTGATCAGAATTGGCTCACCACTTCATCCTTCCACCACAAATTCTATTCTAATTATACTGGGTATTATTTAATTTTGATTTATACTGTGTAATTAATAATCAAACATTACAAGCAGATATTAAACTACAAAACCAGAAAAATTGAAATTGAACTTAAACCTAAAATGACTGGGTAACTGGGCGATCAACCAGAAGAGAATTGTTGAGAATTTAACAAATTCCATTTCAAATGGGATTAAAGACAATAATTACCTGCGGTAAACAATCCTTGAATGCTTCTAAATCATTAACAAACGAATGAACACGAAGGGATTCAGTTAAATTTATTGAACAGCATATTTTCTCAAATATTGAGTTGGTGCACTAATTTTGATGTACTAATATTACCGTTATACATTCAAGCACAGCCTTGTAAGTATCCCTTTACCGCACAAGTTCATTTAGTATGATTTAAACTATATTAAATTGCATGGAAAAGAAAATATTCAATATTCGCTGTAGTAATCCAATACGTTCGTGGTGTTGTAATTGAAAGAACCGTAATTAAATAATGGAAAAAAAAAATGTTTTTGGGCAGAACTCATTCCACAGAGCAATCACTGAAGTAATTTCAACTCCCGCCCTGGCTTGAACCTAGTTTTCGAAAAGTCATTTCTTTCCCGGCCTGAGAGATGTTTTGCAATCCTCATTTGGGAGTAATAAGCCTTTCAACCTGAAAATGGGATTTCTTTTCCTGGTGTGAGGTTTAGTATTTTTGGCTTTGTATTTTAGAAAAAACTTACGATATTTTCTACAAAAAAAAAGTCCATAGGTCTCATAGTAATCCTTTTAAGAACAATATTTTCTTCAGATCTTTTTTCTTTTTAAAATTTTGTGTTTATTAAAACGTTCTACTGCTTTTAAAAATACCAGCAAAGATTATAACAGCATGAAAATAACGAAACTACAGATTTGTAATAAGCAGTCTTATTATTTTCGATGTTTGAAATTTGCACTTTTACATCTTTTCATACATCATGACATTCATGACGTAATAAGGAGCACTTAGGAGTTTTAAAAGAACTTGGAATAAAGGGAATGGATTTGAGAGGAATTTGGTGGTTTCGTTGAGCCCTAAAGCTCAAACCCGTATCGGCAAATTGGCCTTATAAGGTATATGAGCTTTTTGTAATAAATTGGAAGTTTGGAGCGTTTGCCAAGTAAATGATAAACGGGTGTGGTCTTAAACGACGAAGCAGCATTTCTGTCATGTATTCGGAATCCAAGGGAGCGGAGTAGCTCAGTGGTAAGGCACTGTGTTACTCTGCTCCCGGTCCCGTGTTCGAGACCGGCTGTGGCAGATAATTATGTATTCTGTTATCCACCGTGGATCGACCCTTGTGTGATCGGGAGACACTCCTGGGCCTCTATAAAGTGGGTACCCTTAATTGGGGGAAAAACCTGGCGGTTGAGCGTGATCTTGGCCAAATCACCTCCTTGCACAACCGTTGGATTAGAAACAGTACGGTCTTTACGATGTACTGAACCCAAGACCCTTCATAGGTAGTAGTGGTACAGGTTTTTTTTGTTGTTTTTTATTCGGAATCCAAGCTAGACACATGTCAAATTGAAGTCCTTGTATTGGTAGCAGATTTTCTGAATAATTTTATTGGCGTATTAAATTTTAACAGCTATATGGACTAGCTTATACATACATCCCATAGTCTTTAATTCATATACTCTTATAACGACTTTTTTTTAATAAGTCGTAAGTTAAGAAACATTAGATCCTGTACAAAGAGGAAAACGAAACAAATATAAATAGAAAAGAATAAGACAGTTTTAGAGTTGCTGCTGATTCCTTATTTTATAAAAAAAAATGCAGCCCACTGCATCACAAACTCCGAGTTGATAACATTAAAAAACGATTCACATAATTCCATTCAGTATTACCTGCAGTGCTGTAACTGCACATGTAGCTGATGATGAAAGTGAAATGGATTTCAGCTTAAGAACTCCTACAATATCCCGAAGGTAGAAACCCCGACTGTTACAAGATCTGTTGATAAAACATTCTTTATTTCTATATTACCAAACATAGAAGGATATATATGACGATGTATGGGTCATTCTTCGAAAAAATGGAAATCTCAGTCCCATGAAGAAATCGGGCTTTTTTGATGCATCTGGCAGACATTTTTTCATTGGTTTTGATAAAGACTGATTTTTCAAAATCAGTGAAACAATTTTATAATTTGTTTTTATCATGGGTTAACTTTCATGTTTATAATAATTTTACATATGTGAACATGTTTTAACATTGAAATCCTCACTCCCTCACATGTCCTATTACTTAAATTTTTATCATTGAATTTGTTTAGCTGCTAGGAAACCTAAACTGTCGCTATTAAAATAAATTAGGTGTGATAAAAAGCTCAGTATTTTCAGAAAAGAAAAACAAATTCGGCATAGAATAATTAGGTTGACAATTATTTAAATTAATTTAGTGATTTAGTGTGGTGCAAATATAGAGGCTCTAAAGTTAAGGCTTAATCAGTACACTATAAATTCGTACAAAAACTATGCTCCCTCACTTTTTATTTATTATAAAAATTGTATTTCATTCAATATGCCTTTAATTCAGTTGCTTTATTAATAAGATGAAATTAATTACTATAATTTTTCTATTATTATTTCCTTGTATTATTCCCTCACTTTTAAAAATTGAAATATTTTGATTTATCTTCCGTTTTGACAAATTCTTGATTTTGACAACAGTATCTGAGATGCAATTAATATCAATAAAAAATAAAAAATAAAATTACAGTGCTATCTAAAGTACATACATACATACATAACCGGCGCAACAACTCGTCACCGAGTCAGGGCCGCCTTAAGTAGCCTCCGCCAATTGGTTCTGTCCTGTGCAGCAGTCCTCCAGTCCCGTACGCCGAGAAGAGTCCTAGCATCTTCAGCCACACCATCCATCCACCTTACGTTCGGTCGTCCCACTCTCCTAGCCCAAAAGATCTCTTCTGTTGCCATCTTCTTCGGAATCTCGCCATCATCCATTCTGGCTAGATGGCCAGCCCATCGAAGTCTTCCCAATTTTATGACTTTGGAGATCTCGTTATTACAATTCCAAGTTCTTTCGTCTTCTCCATGTCTCGCCTACTTTGATGGGTCCGTATATCCTCCTCAATATCCTCCTTTCGAACACCAAGAGCCGTTTTTCATCCGCCTTCTTAATGGCCCATGCCTCCGAGCCATAAATTAGAACTGGACGGACTATAGTTTTGTATAGAATGATTTTTGTCTACCTTGACAGATATCGGCTCCTGAAGTTTTTTGATAAGCTGTAGTAGCACCTGTTAGCGGTTATTATCCTACGCTTAATTTCTTGGGAGATATCCTTTTGGGAGTTTATTTCGCTTCCCAAGTAGATAAAGTTGTTGACCACCTGGAATCTATACTGTCCTACCTCGAAGTACTCCTCGTGGTTTCCTAGCCCTCCAACCTGCATATACTTTGATTTTTGCTGGTTTACTTTTAGTCCAACTTTTTTGGCAGCTTCCTCGAGGGCAAGAAATGCTTCCCTTAGGACTCGTTTGGATCTGGCCATCTTGTCAAAGTCTTCAGCATAACCCAGCTATCTAAAGTAGTAAGAAAATTATCAGAAAATCTCTTTATTTTCGAAGAATTACCAATATATCTCCTACAATATTAATAATACGGTTAAGTTTAAAACAGGAACCAAAAATTTGAATACCCACTATGCTGATATTATTAACAAACTGAATATAATACATTATACATAACAGTATACATATAAGTTTAAATTTCAATTAAAAATAATTGTGAAGTAGTTCAGATTAAAAACAGAAATAATGAAAATGTTGAAAATAATAAAACAAGGGCAACGGAAGAGGGGAGGAATTAAATAAGTATCAGATAAAGTTCAATTGTATGTCTAAATAGTTCCTTGACAATGAAGGCTCATATTTGTTAACATTCATTCCTCGTTAATATTTTTAGTTTTTAAGTATTGTAGCAATTGATAATATATGAAGAATATGGATGTAATGGAGCACGAGGAATAATTAAAAGAACATTATATCTATGTTAAATAACGTGAAATTATAAGGTAGAATAATATGCTATTTTGATCAATGTTGCTTGCTGATTGTTTAAAATAATTGTTTTATGAATGAATATTAATTTTATGTTTTGTAATTCAGATATGTCCAGATGATGAACGTATACCTCGAAACGTAGACAAGAATATGTAAACATCATTAATAAAATTGATAAAGGAACATCCTTCATTCACGTAATACCTAATATAAATTCTATATTATTATACTTTAATCGACAAAATTATTTTTTTTTTAATTTATTAATCAGGTATAAATATAAATCATATTTTCGTATAATTATTTATTTACTACAAACGATTTGAACTTTAGGGATAACTCCTTAAAATGAAATGATTATAGCAATCTGTTAAATTTTTACTGTAATTTTATTTTATCGGTTGTTAAAATTATAGGTAAACAAAATGAAATTTGTAGTTGAAATTTTTAAAGCAACTCTGACTGTTTAATTAGCATTCCGAGAAATGCTAAATAACAAAAGGTTATTTTATTTAGGAAACCCATCTCTTTCATAATCCATATAAATTCGCAGCAGTAGGACTTAATACTGTTGTAATTCTCGCAATTACATAAACAGTTATTTTTCATCACTACTAACGTTGACTCCTACTTTTCGAAATTATTTAGAGTATATTATCTTTTTTAGAGTATTTTTGTTATACACTAAACGATTCCGAAAACAGGACGAGTATGAGCCGAGCAATCATTTTCCTGATGAGAAATTTAAATTCTGAATTAATTATTCAGTATTGAAATTAGCTCATTTAATAAAAAGAAAATGTTTTTGTTCCAGGAATGGTGTATAATGTCACAACCTCTCCTACATCAGGTATTTATATGTTAATAATTTATTTATTTAATTATTCAAATAATAATGATAATTACGAATAAAAATGGAGAATTTTCCCTCTTCAAAATAACATACCCAACGATATTCAGTATTTTATTATAGTAGGAACTCCTTTATGTCGTTAAAATTATTGTATGGTATTTACAACCAAATAAATAATTATCCCTGGAAAACGTATGTTATTCATCAACAAATAGATTCTCTGAAAATCAAAACGAGTTTCAAAGTACTGAATAAATATTTGTGCCTTGAATTCATTATAAGCACTACATAAACGTTAAACACAATTTATATACTGTGTAACTTTAATGCGTTGAAATTTCTATATTTCATTGTTATATATTTTTTATTAATTGTTATGAATCAATTAATCTAGTAATGTCATCCTATCTGATTCTCAATAGAATGGGTATTCACCAAACGTAGTTTGTCTTTATTTACTGGTGAAAATTATCAATGCCAACAAAAAAAAAAAAGAAAAATTCTTATCTGTTCCTGTTTCCCTTATTCTCGGCAAGGAGTATCTCTCTAATAAGAATGATATAGCACCACTATCTGTATGAGATGCTTAGTTATTCTCTCTCTCTCTCTCTCTCTCTCTCTCTCTCTCTCTCTCTCTATATATATATATATATATATATATATATATATATATACATACATACATATATACATATATACACAGGTATGCTCAAGAAAAAGAGCAACCACTAGATTGCCCAGTCATCTTATTTAGTTAGTCTTGGTGATTAATTTTAATTGTTGAATATTTCCGATTGAGAAAACAAAAATCTCCCGCTTGCAGACTATTGTGTGAATAAGCTTTCAAAGAAAGAAGAAGCAATATTTTTTTTTAGTAGAAATTAGTTATTATTTTCAACTATTCTATGTTCAAATGTAGATCTTAGACGAACCTTTTGAGATGTGGAACAGAAACTAACATGGTAATTCGGTGGTAGTTTTTGTCCCCACGGCATAGGGTAAAAACAACCAATTTAAGAATTTTGTAAAAATTAAATTGCCGAGTGCAGAATCATCCAATAGTACCCTTTAAAAGCTTTTCTTAAAAAATAACATTACACTGATACACTTTATTCATAAAATACCGAAAACTGGTAGTCTTTACCCTCACCTATCCTACTTAGAAAAAACGCTAGCGCCAGATATAGAAGCCTAATTAATGTATTGATGATTGAAATCGCGATTTTATGAATATTCTACGTCATTAGGTCACAATACGCATCTCAGCGTCAATACAAATTACATCGACGTAGCCATAAACAAATTTTTCGCATTATCTTTGTTCATGTAGGCAGTGTTGGCAGGCCATCCATGTATTTTTCTCCTAAAACTCTCTAAATTTTCCCCTAAATTCGCCAACTTTAACCCTAAACTTATCTAAATTTGCCTCAAATTCAACCAACTTTAATTGTAAATGTTTAAATTCTTATTTTTCTATTAGTATAACCAAAATTACCCCTAATATAAGATAAGAATAAATTATTAGAAAAGTAAAAAATACGCCAGAGGATGAATAAAAGCCTAAATCTAGGGGGGGAAAATCCCAATCTTGCAACACTGCATGTAGGAATCATTTCCATGAGTATTCTACAACACAACTGGATACAACAGACCTGAAAAGTTTTATCCTGGTAAAGTAGGTAAAAGTGCTCCAGAGCTATAAATGCCTGCCAACTTACACATATGTACACCCTTACAAGAAATTGCCATTACCACAGTTTCAGATCTCTAGTGCCATCCTTTTCCCCATAATTAGCACAAGTATCTTGAAACGCTGTAATTCTTTCACAATTTTTTTTTATAAGCACTATACGTTAGAAACATTTATCAATTTTATCATAAGCTATAGGACCTCTTGAACTATCAACAGGAATTTTTAGGTCACGTTCCAACATTTAAGACATTATGCTGTTTTCCCGTAAAAACTAAAAAAAAAAAAAAATAATGAAAATTCGGAGAAAAACGACTATAATTCTACAGGTTCCTGAGCAGGACTAACCAAAGTTATTGAGTATCTTTACCTAACCTACCATATATTGGCATTCCCAATTTTTTTCGAAGTAGTGCTACAGAATGAAATTTTTGAATTTCTTGAAACACGATTTACTCACAAGGAGTGGACGTGGGATCACCGATTTCAATGGAAATTGTTTTGGTGTACTAGGTCCGAATACATTAGGCACGTGTCTGTTGGTTCTTACCAATGCGATGGAGGATGCTGGGTCCATTTTTTTTTTTTTTTTTTTTAGGCACCTTTATTGCGAGTTAGCAATACTGGCGATGCAGCCTGTTTTAAAAATTTTCTTTTCAATATTAATATTAATTTTTACTTTTTGTTAATTATTTATTTATTTTTCATTTAAATTTTAGAATTATTTGTTGATGTACACACATTCATTTAAGTAAAGTGTGTTAATTCAACAGTTCTCCAATTTTAGAAATTCGGCTGTGCTCTTGTTGCAGTGTTATTAAAAATAAAAATGTCTAAAAGTTTTCATATAAAAGTAAAGAATTTTTTGTACATAGAAGCCCTCATATTAAGTAAAATAATAAATTTCTGGTTATTTAAATGCTTGAAACTTTATATAATCCTGGTTAAAGATGGTCAGGGTATGTGGGAGTCAAAATAAAAAGTCATTTGCATTATGAGTTAGCAATAATATTAGCTGGCTGTAGTCTCTTTTAAACTTTTTTTTTTCAACATTATTTTTATTTTTACTTTTTTTTTAATTAATTAATATTTTCATTTTTTTTTTTTTTATCAGCGTTAATTGTTAAAAGTGTGTTAATTCAACAGTTCTCCAATTTAAAAAAAATAGGATATGCTCTTGTGCAGGTAAATAATTTTTAAGACATCAATTTATTTTTGGTTCATCCTGCAGTCTTATTTATATATTTATATGCATATATAAAAAAAAAGTCGACAATTTTTCATGCAACAGTAAAGATATTTTTCTATATAGAAGCCCTAGCTGTAAGTAATATAATAAATGTTCGAAATTTTAAATAGTCCTGGTAGAAGATGGCCAGAGCGGGAGTCAAAATAAAGTAAACATATATAAAACTATTTAATGAATGCCAACGTTTCGGCCCACTTTGCAGCCTTAAGGTTACAAAGACCACAAAATTTGGACGAATTTGAAATGATTGTGGGTTAGAATCATAAAAAGCAAAACATGAATAACCGTTTTTATTTCTAAAACTTTTTCTTATCATTGTTTTGGGTATTTCAGTCATTATAATAATCAACTTTATCGAATCTAAAGTTCTTTATTTTATAGTTTTTTAAAGTGTTTCCCTGTATGTTTTCTACAGACTATTAATCGACCATTATTTTGATACTCAAAGCGTGCTAAATAGGTTGCTATTATGAAGAATTTATGGCCGCTTTGCGCTTTTATCTTAATGATCCCCTTATCTTGTGCCGTTTCTGAAGTTCTCAGTATTCTGTACCCACTTCGTTACAGTCATCATTTTAACAGGTACATCAATCATCATTAGATACTTTAAAGACATTGTGTTATAGCTGTTTATTCAATTCACAAAGTTATGCTGTACTCAATCTTTTATCATAATTGTGACCCGCTTATCTGGTGCGATTTCTGATTTCTCGGTTTTATCCTGAACCATATTTTATTTGCTTATTTTTACACCATGGAAGACAATCCTTCTGGCACGTGGATGTTATAGATTTCTTTAAACAGTTCTTATTTAATTAATGAACTTTTTTTTCACTAACGTACCTACTCAAATTTACAATAGATCTGCCGAAATTATCAATGAAACACTTATTATATATAATGGTGCAACAGATTTTTTTTTTTTTAAAACAAACAATCTTAGTTGTTTACCTTGTAATATTCTAACTGGCTTATAATCCCAGAGAAGCCGTTAAGATGTGCTGGTATCTGCTGGAGTTCAGTTTTCCCTTCATAAGTGGCTTGTACGGAGTTCCCCAGGCTTAGTGTAAATATTGTGAATATTATGTTGTAATATTAAGTAAATAAGATGTTTTAATTATAAAGCTTCAATTTTAATTTCCTTTAGTTTTGTTTTTATTTATTTTGCCATTATTTATTACTGTACATTATTTTGAGTAATATAGAAGATTTTATAATTATATTTGGTAATTAAGTGAAATAATATCTTCCGTTTATCATTTTATTAGGTAAATGACTATCACATTCTTATCAACGTTTCGGGGTCCTTCCCCGTCTTCAGGAAAATTTACTACATGATATTATATTAACGATAATACCAAATTATATAAAATATCTTGTACCTATATCTAAAATTATTTATTGTATATATACGAGTTGTCATTTACCTTAACCTTCCTAACATCTATAATTCTATCATATTATCAATATTCACTCCTTATTCGTCCAATATATATCTATATTAATTATTGTTTCGTCTATATTTTATTTTAAAATAATTAATAGTATTGGATTTAACATGATTATAAGAAGTGTTATAGATCTTGTCTATTCTATTAATACCAAACTTAACTGTCGATAATTAGACTTTGTACCATTATTACATTACCCCCTCCCACACTTATCGAAATATTGTTTAAACTTACATTTATTTATTTTTTTACTTAGAATTTTTAAGAAGCATTTAACATTATTTCAAAGTATTGATTGTACTTTATTTAGTATTATGGATTGTATTTACTATATCTGCATAATGGTTATTTAAAGTTTTAGTGTTTTAAAATTCACTGTATTTTTATTAGTTTTGTAATGTGTATAACCTCCATACATAGTCTAATATTTTAGGATTATTAAAATCAAAATTATGGTTACATGCTATAATATTCTGTACTAGTGCGGTTATATTTTTATTTTTTTACAATAATTTTTATGTTGCATTGTTCTAGTTCTCAATTTTGTCGAAGTCTCTCCAATATATATTCGGTTACAGTTTTCATAATCTATCATCCCATTCAGATCCTGAAATGTCATCCTCAAACCTACAAAGGCACTTTGCCCTCCTGGTGGTGCAGTTGTGCAATAATTGGCATCAAATTAAGTCCATTTTAACTCCACACCGCTCCCTTTGGCTTCCTACTAGACAAAGGACTAATGGACGGAACCCACATACTAGACTTAAAAGACATAACTTAACCGAAGATGTGGCCAATTGTATAGTCTACTGAATAGAACATCTCATATTTCAATTCACAACAAAAAATTTACAAGACCGTTCTGAAATAGGGATGTCAATAACCGGTCGGTTGGTTATATGCGATAACCGTTTTTTTTTTTGTACCGAATAACCGTTTTTTTTTTTGTTATAATCGGTTTTAATTTTTTTTTAATCAAGAAATGGGGGGCGCGGGGTGAAACCATACAAAATAAATGTCGTAAAAAAATCTGTCAGTTTGTCGGTTTCTTAAATCTTAAAAAAAATACAGGACGCGAAATTCATCCTTTAAAAAAATAGGTCCCTAGCCCTGTGTCCTTAAAATCCTTAAAATTACTGCATTTAAAATATGAAAAAGTGCTGAAAATTGAATAATAGCTCAGCAGTCTTCTTTACAATCCCTTGGAACTTACTGAACTTGGAACTTGAAAGGATAGCTGATAATTGAATCCTAGGTTCTATAGACTTTTATGTTGTTTTTATCCATCAAAAACCTATGTTGAAACCTGAAAAAATTATTGAAAATTTAATTCTAGTCTTGTAGCCTTAAAAAAAAAAAAAAAAAATTAAAATTGTCGAACTCCATACGTGAAAAATTCCTTACAACTGAACTTACACTACTAATTTTTTAAAAGTTTAATGCATTAGTGACTGGGATAGAGCCATTTTATCTCGCTTGGGAAATGCTTAAAAAGAAAATTTCCAAAACTTTAATTTTCAAAAAATAACAAAACTTTACTTATACTACTATGATATACCGGCTTTTTATCGTGGTTAAGAATAAAAGTGGCGTCATGGATTTGAGCACGTTGAAACAAGTTTTTAGATTAACATTAAAACTTGCACGACCTATTTTTTCAATAGGTCTATTTACGAAACATTAATTTTCTCGAAAAAAAGATAGAAACTTGACGTGGATTGTATTATTGGATCGCCGGCTCAAATAACTGATTTTAGTAAGGCACACCAATTACTATCAAAGGTTTTTTTTCTAGCAATCAGTTCTTTCCTGGGTTTTAGCTTTTAGTTTACTTGTGTAAAGTTTATTTAGGCTATTTCTTGAAGATCAATGTGTAATTTACTTGAATTAAAGGTCTTGCCAATGACCAGCTATTTGTAACAATTCCAGTTTACTTACTAATATAAAAATATTTTGAGGGGAATATAATATTTTTAATTTAATATAATCGTTTTTTCCCAAATCGGTTTAAGCAGATCAGTTTTAATTGAAAGTAAAATAAACGGAATAACCGATAACCGTTTTTTTTTTTTAATAAAAACAGACACCCCTATTCTGAAACTTATTTGGACTTACGGGTTGGAAATTTGGGATACAGCTAAATTTTCGAACCTCAAACGCATCCAAGTCCTTCGTAAAATAATCAATGTTCCTCTCTATTATGATATGTTACGAACAATACCTTATATCATGGCCTTAATATCCCAAATTTTCTTCACCTTATTCGATCCAAATTTTTAAACTTTTATCTGAACGTAATTCATCATTCAGATCCTTTAGCATAATCCTTATCTAGCTCCAACCATCCCTATAATCCTCCTTGAGGTTGAAACGGCAGTGGCTCCGAGACCTGTAAAAATTTCATTGGAGTTGTGTCAATAATCATCTTCTCCACTCAATGACATTTTTAATTTCAAAAATGCCAAATTCGAAGGAATCGCATAATTTTTTTTAATTATTAAAATTTTTAAAGGCTTGTACTGATATTGAACAATTTTTCGAATATTGAACAAGATTTCCTAACTGGAAAATCTAATGCATTCCGAATAGTGATTCTCATTCGTTGTAGCTTCGGTATATCTAAAATTGTTTGTAGGTGCTGATATACTGTAAGATTTGCCTTAGTTTTGCCATTATGAATTGATACACCTTCTGTTTTATACTAAGATCATTTTGATTAATTTAGCAGTATGTGTAAAGCGGTTTGAGTATATAGCCATTTATACACATATAGTCTTATATATGTAAGGCAGTGGAGGAATACATGTACGTCGATCCAGTGGTTGAGAAGCCGTCGTCCTTGGTTGGGACCCAGCTGCCGTTCCCATCTCTTCCAAGTAAAACATTTTCGGTTTCGTCTTACGCTCAACATTATATTGTAAATTTAGTTTTCTACTCGATTACTTCAATTAATAGAATTTATAGTTAATATCTTCCCTTTGAGTGAATGTTACAAAAATTAAATAATGAACCTGCGAATCACTAGTGAGATACTACTACAATCTTGTCAGATTTGAGGATCCAAACCTGTCAAGTCTCAACCTAGTCGTCAAAACAAGTAATACATACAAAAATAAAAATTTATGATGCCTTATAATGAATTATTGTAAAACTGTGTTGGTTTTTCTTGGAAGGAGAAAAACATTATTCCTGGAAAAATTCCTGATTGACAAGTACAAGTACATTAGGAAAAGGATAAATATAATTTTGTCTGGTGAAAAAATTAAGTTCAATAATAGAATTTTTTTTAAAATTAATAATGAAACAGTAATAGAAAAAGATACAGTACATAGATTAACAAAAAACATGACTGAGATATTACAAAAGATTAACAAAAAAGGTTAATATTATTAGAAATAATAAATATTCAAAAAATAATACTTTCATTAACGAAAAAATATGGTTAAATATATTATATATTTATATCTTCCTTACTCTTATTTAATAATAATACATAATAATATAAATATATATATAAAGATGGTTAAATATTATAAGGAATAAAATATATTTACAAATCTAATACTTTAATTAACGAAAAAAAATATGTGGTGGTTAAATAAATTATATAGGTATTTATATATAACTTATTCTTTAACTATTTATTTTTTAAAATTTTTATTTTATCTATAATGCATCGAAATGGGTATCATAATTGATTTCGGGTTTACCCTTGTACAATTCAAACTCAACAAAGAATTTTTGCATTCAATTATTTTTATTAGTTGGTTAAAAACTCAATTTCGGAAAGAAAAGGATAGAGGTCTGTCAGTTGATTGATGGTCGAAACCAGTATAGCCTCAATATAGTGATCGAAACAACCAATACATTTAGAATAAATATAGATGTATAATATCTTATAATACATTAATTTAAAAAATTGTTGGTTTTACTTTGACAAGAATAAAAACACTATTAAAGAAAAAATTCTCTACTAAGCAATACATTATTGTGATAAAAAATATTTAGTCTGGCTGAATAGTTAATTTAAGTAATAAAAAAAAAATATAAAATTAACTATGAAATAATAACGTATAAAATATACTGTTCATAACATGGCAGGGCTATTAAATAAGATTTAAAAAAAAATGTTAATATTATAAGAAATTAGAAATATAAATATTATAAGAAATTATTTATATCCAACTTACTCCTATTTTTAATTCTTTTATTTTATTAATATACACGGTGACTATACGTCTCAAATTTACCGGAAAGTCCCGAATTTTTAGCATGGTGTCCTCAAACTCATTTTTGGCCCGAATTTTCACCAAATGAATCAATTTACGGAAAAAAAAATAGTGATAGCATAGTTTTCTGAAACCCAACCTTGATTTTTGTGTGAACTTGTTTATAGTTTCTCCTGAAAATTATATTCCCAACAGCTTTTATTTAAATGAAAATATAAATATTTGATTTAAACATAAAATTGTTTTTACTGGTTTTCAAATTGAGGTTTTACTTTAAAATGAGCTCATACTCAGGGAATATTTTATAAAATAATGAATAGTTTTACGCAATGTTTCTCAAGAAGACGACAATTTCATGTGCTCTTGGTGGTGAGTGACTCACTATTTCTCAAATGTGTATATGTGTAAATTTGGCTATATCATAATAGATATTAATAAATTTTATTTTGAAGCAACCTAGAATACTACAACTATGGTCTCTCAGAAATCGAAGAAATTTTATGCCTAACTAGAAAAAAATTACTTTTCTTTTTAAAAAAATATCAAGTACTCTCTAATCCTTGAAAGTTACTTATCCTGCCTCCCACCCCACGGATGGACAACCTGTCCCGAATTACGACTCAGGAAATATTTGGAATCGATATTAACCTTGTACAATACAAATTCAACAAAGACATTTTACATATAGTAATATTTATTCGTTGGTTAGAAAAAAATTACTATGGGAAGAAATGGATAAAGTCTTTCGTTACTTACATGGTAATTTTAAAAGCAGAATATATTTTGTAAAAATAATCTAGTAATCAGCAATCTGTTATGTTTTGACATTTACGTAATTTTGCTATTAAATTAATATGATGGCCTAGTGAGTAATTTTCAGCTATTGTTCCTAATTATGTATTTGACTGCTTATATAAACAGTTTTTAAATAACAAATGCAACGATAAATAATCTATTTGTTGTTGTTTGAACTGACCAAAATAATCCATTAGGGTTACATTACTGTGATAAGTATATTGAATGAACATGCTATGCAGTATAGAAATATAATTGGTAAAAGATAATTATGAAACTATAGAATCAAATAAAACATGTCAATTAATGAAATATTAAGGATAATTTGAGGATTAACGATAAAAGCAAAGAGAATGCTTCTCAATTTAACAAAATATATATATATATATATATATATATATATATATATATATATATATATACACTTATACATATACATATGTGTGTATGTATGCATATATATGTACATGTAGATGATTAGTAATCTAGAAGATGGTCAGGATTGCGATAGATTTATCGTATTTCTTTACCTATGTTATTTGATTCAATATTCTATCCTATTCAGCTAGACGTGAGCCCTTGATTTATTTTATATTATGCTTAATTTTTATTTTTCATTTTTACTATTATATGGTATGTTTATCTGTAATTTTACTTATGGTATGTAAATCTGTAATTGTAAAACAGGTATGTACCATGTCTGTTTATATGATTTCAAATTTTCTACTTTTTTATTTAGATTTATTATTTCTTCACCATTGGGCATCTCTTGGCAAAAGTTATGTCTATGCTGCTGCTAGCTTATTCATTGGCTGCGAGGTAGATTTAGTTGGTCTTGCCATCTAGACCCTATTTCATTATAAAGTAAAAAAGTACAAGTACAAGTGGAAAGTTTCGTGTTTAGAGGTTATAAGTTACTTATCGTCATTAGGTAATAATAATTTTATTTTATAACTCACTGTTTATTAATATAAATATTTTAAATGTTATCGTCTTTCAACATAATAAAAATATTTTAATAATATATAACAACTACATAACATCTTGTATTTTACTTTATAGCCATACTCTGTTTCATGATAAAGTACAAAATAATAATATTAAATTATTAACGATAATATTTAAAATAGTTATATTAAAAAATAGTAAATTAACAACAAAAAAAACTGAATAAAATTAGTATTATCTAATGACGATAAATAACCTGTAACTTCTAAAAACGAGCATTTCCTCTTGTTCTTTTACCGCTTGCATTTGCACTTTATTTTGAAATAGGGCCTGGAGACCAAAGGTGAAGATAGTATCTATCATTTCAGATTATTTTCTTAAACAATTTGTAGGCTGTTAACTAATTTCGATTGGATCATAACAATTCTAACCTGTAAGGATATCTTCATCCTCGTTCCAAAACTTGAAATCGTTGAAAATCCTATTGACCGAAGCAGTCCATTTTCAATGATACGGCTAATTTTCCGTAAAACGTTTACTCACTTATCTACTTAACGGATCCTGAAACTACTTCCTGACCTAAAAGTACGGATTGCAGAAGTTAACGCTAGATCTGTTATTAACCACGGCTTCGTGGGGGTTTTACAACCTAGCGTTTTACCAGAGGGATAGAAGAATCTTGCTTTCTGACCATGTTGTCATCACATTGATATCGATAAAATAGAAATGAATACAAATTCAATAAAAGTTCAGTAGCGAAAACCTACTGTTGATTTTTGATATAAATTAAATTATAATACTCTGTGCCTAAGAATTTATTTATTTTTTAACATTTTGTAAAAATTCCAATATAAACTCCATAACCACCTAAACCCATTATTTTTCAAACTTGCTTCCCTATCGATTCTCAATAATCCTGGAAAAACCGAAGCATCTGAAAATAAATAACAACCTGAGGACCTTTTATCTAAAAAATTCCATTCGAATATTATTTTATTTTTTCTTCAGATTTCAAGAAAATTATAACCCTTCTTATATTCAAAAAGTATTTATTATTTCATTTTACTCAGCGTTTCAACCCTAAATTGGCTCATCCTCAGGCTCACATAATCTACAATAGTCAAAAACATCAACAACAATCAATATTAAAACACATGCTCAAACCATTATATTATATAATTACGAAAATTCCCCTTATAACGAAAATTAAAAATATTACCAAATTAATCATATTTTTTATATAATTACCTATTTTTATTTATTCAGCCTTAATTAATCATTTAATTGATATATGCGATGATAATACGGCATCTGATATGAATTTAGTTAGATTTTTAGGCTTGGGAGATGGTCACATACACATACTCATGAGGACCATTTTTCGAATTATCAACGTATTAATTGTGATCATAGATTAGTATCTCGAAGGGGCGAACGCAGAATATTTTTTCGGAAAGGGAATTAAATTTTTATTCGGGAGGGGGAGGGATTTAATAAGAAGAATGTAAATAATCACCTAAATGTCTATAATCACCAAATTTGGTTAGTTTTATGGCTAAGCATGAAAATTGGATCAAAAACTATTGTTAAAATTACTCAAAATACAAATCTTGGTGGGTATGAAAATTATATTTTTCATGCATTTCGGGGGGGAGGGGGTATATCTCCCTGATCCCCCCTCTGCTTACGCCACTGGATACTATGTATTAGAAAATTTTTAGCCAGATCAAGTTTAAGTATTCAGCCAACAAGTGAAACTATTTGACTAAATATATAAACTATAGTCTATATATATTTTGGCAATTATATGTGAATATGTTATTTTATATTATTGTTAAAGGTAAATAAAAACGTGCTGCCTATTTTATCCTCCTCTTCGTGCTCATATAATTTGTTTACTGTGGTGTAAAGCATTACCAGCTATTTTACTTTGCTGCTTGCTTGTTTACAACCTGTTTTCAAAGTAAAGAGTGTAATTAGCATAATGGGGTAAAGATTTTGAAGTTGCTATTCCTCCAATAGCTGAAACACGGGAGGAAGTTGCCCTTGGCCTGACGACCTGTTAGTAACATCACGACCTGCTGGTGAGTTCAGTGTCGCTCCAGCGTCATAGCTTGTTCCAGCTCCAGTATCTTAAGGCTCAACAGCTACTATTAGCTCATATTCTCAAATAGATTCATGATCGCACTGAAACTTCTTTCCATTAGTTGTCAATTCTTGTATTTTTTTATAGGTTTTTAATTTTTTTTTTTTATTAAATTTATGATTTATTACTGTTTTATAGCCAAGTGTAATCTATTTAATTTTTTTTTCGGCTAGAAATATTGCATACTAGTATATATACTTAGGTCTTAATTAGAAGATTCCAAAACAAAGACGTGAACCTCTCAAACAGAATTAAATAACTAAACGTTCAATATTGCATAAGATCACGTAAATGCACAACAGAGATAGCACATCTCACATCAAAAGTCTAAATAAGACTTTCCATGTCGAAACTACATCTCTTCAAAACAGCTCACCATACACTTATTGAACTAATGCAGTATACTTTCAACTGCTTTAGAGTGATGTACAGTTTTCATTCGGTTATTATTTTTTAAATAGTTAGCGTGAGATGTACTATCATTGTTCTGCATTTATTTTATCTTATGTTTTTGAGTCTTCATGATTCTAGCTGTAATTGAGAAATGCTGATTGGTTAGTTATTACTGCTGTTAAATAGACCACTTTTATGTGCCGTGCTAAACTGTAACGAAATAAATAAATAAAAAAAGTTGATTTTAAAAAGTTTTTAAATGCAAGCATAAAATTTAAACTTCTTTTTTAAATATTATTCTCCTCGATTAATAATTTCATTCATAAATAGAGAGGCTTTTATTAATTTCTCAAGGAGTAAATCAGCTTTTATGATTAGTTTTATTTGTTTTAATATTTCGAGACCAAATCGGACATCATCGATACTGAAAAACCTAAAATCACATTAATAATTTTGTGTTTTTTTTCTCATAAATTCATCCTATAAATTCACGATCATAGTATTTCCACACGTTGGAAGATGAACTAGAAAAAAATAATGTATGAGCTAATTTTGTATATTTTTGATAATGATTAGCTTGCGAATTTTTTCTCTTGATATTTTATAAATGGGCATGTTATGACAAGATATTGGACAATAGCCCATTAGCGGGGTTGGAAAACGTGAACTTGCAAACTGGCGTAGACTATCATGCCTTTGGTATTGTGACGTCGCGGAAAATAGCGTTATTTCTACTCCTGACATTTCGTTCTCTTCCTAAACGGACGAAATCGTGAAACGTTTTTTCTGCTCTTCACTATTTCGTAATGATTCTACTTGGAACACATCAACCACCGGCCATAAAAGTTTTTCTTGAATTTTTTTTAATATAAATTCTTCCTCTGACATTATATGATACATATTATTCTTTATTTAAATTATCACTGGGATACATAGAAAAGTAAAGAAAAGGTAATTAACCATGTGATTAATAACATGGGACGGGGCCTATCAGTATTACTTAATCACACTTCAAGTTTTATTTTATAAAGATAAAATGAATTGCAATTAGAAAAATATATAATAATTTTTCTTTTCTTTTACCGCTCTATATACTATGATCAAAAAAAAAAAATCATAAATCGAGAGACTTTAAGGATATTAATGTCCATTACACAATATATATATATATATATATATACTCATACAGATATAGATATATTATTAGTGCCCCGCGGTGTCACCCGCGTTAAATTTGCAATAATCCCAAAAATACAAAAAAACTTTAGCAATTTTATATTTAATTTTAAAAAATTGTATATCACCCTAAATCAAGGAATCATTTAAGGACATAAAAAAAAAAGTCTGTTTGTAGAAACAATGTATTATAGTTTTCATGAAAGATACATACACATTTAACAGCAATCCTTGAAGTAAAAAATAAGGCTTAAGAAAAAAAAAATTTTAATTATCAATTATTTAATAAAAACAAATCTTTGTATATAATATTAATGTAAAAAATTAATTTTGGGTTGACAAAAGTTCTCGCCAACCCTCATGTTTTAGTCAGAAGTGACGCAATCTTTGCAGACTCTCGCTCTAGGTTACCTTTATCATGAAAATCCTTAAAGGCTTTATAAGTCTCCTAAAAGGCCTTGCCGAGAAGTATGACTTAATTTTTATTACTTGGTAGGTCTCTTGTCGGCAGTTTTCAACTCTTTCCACCTCCCAAAAAATCTGAGAGATAGGAGAAACCCGAAAAGGAACAGGCTTTCTCCGATCTTGCCGGTCCCTTTTGGTCTGGCCTTTCCACTTATCATCAAATTTCCATGATTTGTTGAGAATATTTATTTATATAATAAATTGAACTAACCCTATTTAGTACATGGTATAGCTCATTTTCTTATTTAATTTTTTTATTTTATTATATTTGTAAATAATAATAATTTAATCAGATATTATTTTTAACAAAAATATTTTCCCTTTGCATATCTGCTTATAAATCTGTTTTAAAAATTAACATAACTTGCCTACCTCCTTCAGCTATTTTTATTAAGTTAATTTAAAACAAAAGGTTGCACAGACGCCACACTGGGGTCTGAGGTACCCCAAACCGATTTGTAAACACTGATAGATAAATTCAAAAATATTTTTTTATCTTGAAGTTTTTGATTTGTGGCCAGGTGCACAAAGAAAAAATACGAAAAATTGTTGACGGAATTTATAAAAAATTGTTATGGATATCTGATTTTAAAAATTCCTATGGACCTTGGAGCACTTGGAGGATTAAGGTTATTGTAAGGCTGTATTTTTTTGTTCCGAATTCTCGCTCTCCGACTTCGTTACTTCCGCAAACCTGACTTAGTTCATCGTCAGGGTTTCCGCAGTGGTTTTCCTTTCCTCCCTTTGCATTCCCCTCCTACCGAACACTAATATTAAAATATAAACCTTGGGCGCTTATGACCCAAAGGCTTTTCACATAAAAACCAGAATTAACAATCATAAGTAGGTGTTGTATCGGTGAAATATTTACGCAGGAATGGTATAAAACAAAATAGACATTTACGCGTACTCACGCCGAACCGGCAAGCGATGTAACCGGTGGTTGGAGAGGTGGTGGAGGGCAGCCAGTACACGGCGCCGCTCAGGTAGCAAACATTTCCACCGACCGATTTTTTTGTGCAGTCTCTTCCGGATCGGTTTAAAGTGCCTTTTACCTGAAGCAGCCACCTGTCCTTCCCATCCTCTGTCAAAGCGATTTATTTACAACATTTTAATCGCTGATTACCCCAAGGACTAGACGGAGTGTTTGTTGTCTATTAATGACATAATTTATTCATGTTCATTTGTATGCGTGATTTTTAAGATTGCCCATATCCATGTATATTTGCTAAATTTCTCCAAATGGAATAATTATCTCACGAGTGATTGCCCTAGCGATTAAAGTCCCGTATTCTCTGGGCAACTGGTTGGGTGGATGTGGTGAGTGCATGTCTTGTACTGAACTCGGGGGTCCGGGTATGCGTTAATCTCCACTAGCCTGGCTAGTGATTACAAAAAAAACATCTAAAAGGATGTTGAGAAAGAAGAAGATTTTAATGATTTCACGTTTAACAAGTTTATCATAAATTTCTAAACTTACCTAATTCCTTAGAGGAATTCCTGTAATATGAGTTCACCCTTTCTTTACGTTAGTTCGATAAATTGGGAGTCTGACCTTTCACCGTAACCGGGGAAAACCAGTTAGTCGGCGAATGGCCGTATTGTTTGGTACGCTCCATGTATAGTTATAATGCCTAAGTACAGCAGCAATAAATTATTTACAGTGAATTTTTATATATTAAATAATTTTTTACAATAAAATTCTGAAGATGAACTTTGGGTTCCGAAACGAAATTTATTAAATGATAGCGATGCATAAAATATAGTGAATAAATGATTTCTAGAAAGAAAGCCAAATTTGCCCAACTACCTATAGAATCAATGGATGGCATCCAACAAAAATGAAAGAAATGTATTAAATATTTGTAATTTCGATACTTAAGTAAAAGAAATAATAAAATCATAATATTATATTATACTTTATAATATTATATTATAATATAATATATTAATATATTATATAATATCTATTATACTATCTTATATCTAGATTACGTATTCAATGACTGAATTTAGGACTTAAATAAGTCTTCCCACACTGCTAGGAAGATTCCCTTTATCCTCCTCAGTCCTTGATCAACTTGTCAAAGCCTTAATTGATAAATTTTGTAAAGTCGTACATCAATTCATCGACTGGTTTCATCGGTCATTGGCTGGTTTTCTCCTTTCAAAATTAGAATCATCATTAATTCTGATCTTTGTCTCTCATGCCATAGGCTGTCATAAATAGTAAATTGTTAAAACCTCTGTTATTGCCTGTCTAGAGAACTAGTGTTTTTATTAATTAAATATAATATGTTTTTAATATGGTTTGGACTGTACGTGTTAGGTTATAATCTGTGTCAGTTTCCTCCATAGCGCCACAGTGCGAGAATTTTTGTTTTTGCTAGGAAAGCTTCCAGTGGCATGTATTTCCTTGAAAATAAATGCCAGATTTTTAGTTTCAATATTTGCCGCAATAAAAAATTATTGTTAGTTTACCTAATGTAAGTTTATTAGTTTATCATAACTTCCTTCAAACTGGGATTGGAGCGTAACTTTTTAAAAATTGTCTTGATAAAATACAAAATAAATATTCAATAAAATATTTTGAGTTGATTTTTTTTATTTTTTTTTTATTAATCCAATTTTGGTTTAGTAAAACAACCTATTATATAGTCACAATGTTACTTATTGATTGTACACACAAGATAGTTCATTTATATTCTTTTTTTCACTTAGTATTTGAAATGAATGAAATGAAAAATAAATTTAACTCTGAGACTTTTAATCTCAGAATAATAAAAAATGTTCAGTACCAGTAGCATTTGTCTGGCTTGTAGTAATGATAATCAAACAATTAAATAATAAAAATTATAAAATAAAAGACAAGATATATAATGATTGCAGATATTTAAATCACAATTATATATATATATATATATATATATATATATATATATATATATATATATATATATATATATATATATATGTATACCTATTAGCACTGATATATAATTAATTTAACAAAAATAAGATAATAAATAAATAAAATAAGCATACATATAACTATAATTCTTACATGCATGCGGAAGTTAAGGAGGTGGAGAAATTAATGATGTTTGAATGAAGTTAAGGAGGAGGTTTTGCGAATAAAAATGGGTAAATAATTCCAAAACGAGGTAGTGTAAATGATAAAGGCTTTCGTGAAGGAAGCAGTTCTGTGATATGGTATATGAGAGTTTGTAGGTTGGGGTATCATCTTTAAAGAGTGGACAGAGGAACACGGCGTAAACAAATTAAGAATGTCAGGAGGCTTTTTGGTTCTGAAGGATCGGAAAAAATAGATCTCAAGGAAGTATTATGGTCGGAAAACATCGTAAAGCCAATTTAACTCGGCATACCTACTACAGACATGAGAGCGCCCGAGATTCCGAAGATGAAGTCTCCTCTCATGCCTACCAGACAGTCCGCCATACACAAGGTAGCCATAGTCAAAGTGGTGGAAAATTAGGGAGGAGACTAGAAGCTGACGGGTTTTACAGGGCATAGAATCACGAAATCTTAGGAACTGTTTAAGGATGGCAAATGGATATTCGGGTGATTTGGGAAATATGATTATTACAGGACGGGTGTTGATCAGAAATTACTCCAAGGTTTCTAATAGAGATGTGGAAGGTAAGAGATAGGCAATTGAGGCAGAGTAAGGGATAACATGGAAGGGACTTAAGAAGGTGCTTTGAATGGCTTTGGTTTTTCTGCATTTAGCCTCAAACCATTGCTTACTTTCCATGCGTTGATACTATCTATATATTCTTGTAGCTTTCGGATCGCCTCAAGCATTTCGGCTGGATAAAAGGATTGGTAAATGTGGAGGTCGTCAGCATATAAGTAATATTGTTAGTGGTGAATGGAGTTAGGGAGATCCTTAATATAGACAGAGAAAAGGATTGGTGTGAATGAGGACCTCTGAGGAACACCATGTGTTAAGAGAAGGGGGAAGGAAGGACTAAATGCATAGGAATTTGACCCGGGCTATCGTTATTAGTTGTGGACTTGAGATTAGAGGAGAGGAAATCTTCAGGGGAAATATTTGTAAAATAGAAATTCTCAGGGTCAAAGGAAGTTTCCTGAATGCAGTGTGGAGAGGTGTGCGATATAGGAAGAGGATTGGCATAATTGGAATTTGGTTAGTCAGGAACAACCGGACAATAAGTACAGGCTTTGGAGTTCACTTCGGATAGATTTTTAAGGATTTTTTATCTAGATTTAGGATCAGGGGCTTGTGATACGGAAACATGAAAAAAATGTGCTTCGGCACGGCGTAAGGAAGAATAAGCGAGGTTTCTTAGGGACTTGAAAAGTGAGTAATCATGGGCTATGCGAGTGCGTCAGAAACCTTTCCTGGCAGCATCTCTTCTCCTCATCAACTCTCTAATTTATGGTTTAATCCAGAGAGCAGCATGAAGTCTGAAAGTAGAGGTCTTGAGGGGTGTGTGGTGATTTAGGAAAATGGATAAATTAGAGGAAATTCCGCCATTTTATCAATGAAGGAAGATTAATAGATAGGTTCTAGGGATTTAGAAAGCGAATCGAAGAAAGGATTTAGGTTTTCATAGGTTAATGGGACGGAGTCTCGGAAATTTGTTTTGGAATGAGCTTAGGAATCGGAATATTATAGGAGATCTTGATAAGATCATGCCATAAAGGATATATACTGGATTCTGTGTGGAAGATAATAAGTTTTGGGAGGAATCTATTATAAAACGGTCCAGTCATGTACTTTCAAACTGGGTATGGTTGGGGTGTTTGAAAACAGTGGCGTAACCAGAGGGGGAGGTCCGAGGGTCCGGATCTCTCCCCGAAATTACAAAATACTGTTACTTATTCTTATCGGTAAACAAAATTTGTATAAACCTATTTGAATGTTATTTCATAAATAATAAACCTAAGCATCTTTAAACTAGATCCTTGGCTGGCACCCCCCCCCCTCCAAACGAAATCCTGGCTTCGCCACTGGTTGAAAGGGTACTTATAAACAGATTTAAAGAGTGGATGAGGTTTATAATTTATAATTTGTCAGGAGAGTCAGAGGACTTGTTAGTATTGAAGTCACCGGCTTTATTACCTTGTTGAATAAATGGACGTAAGTAAAAAGAGAGGATTAAAACCGAGTTTATAATCGGATATGAGGAGTTCCTTCTATCACATAGAGAAGGGGAAATGAATCAAAGGAAATTTCAAGGAATAGATATTCTAAACGAGAAGTGTCGGGGGAGGTGGATTTGAAAAGGACTTTGGTCCTCAGACTGTCATGAACATAAAGACCAACACCCCCAACAATTCGGTACATTCAATCATGACGAATGAGTGCATAATTGGGGATGGATATAGAAGAAGAGGGAATAATTGGTTTGAACCAGGTGTTTCGTTATTTTAATAATTGCATTTATCTATTAGTCTATTTCTTTTAATTATATCCTTTATTATTTATCTTTAAGTTATTATGTGTCTAAAAACTTTAGTTACTTTACGCTAATTTTATTTTACTTATAATTTTATAAACCTTTTCACTATTTTACTCTTTTCCTTTATTATTTTTTATGTTTATGCTATTGTCATAGCATGCTCATTTTGGTTCATATAATTCTTCAGTTCTCTCTGTTATTATATGCATAACTATATTTACTTTCAGCATACCATCCTTGCTATTATTTATTCTCATCATCGTTCTTGTTATTTTTATATCTTGTTTCTTTATTTTAATTTATTACTTTTGTTTATATAATCTGTCATTTGTCACTCTTATTTATGTATCTCAGATCTATTTTAGCCCTAAGTTATTTAAAGTCGCATTGACTGATTTCCTGCTTATCTATAATCCTGATATACTATATATAGTCACTCATTCATCATCTCTACTTTAATTCAGTTGTAATTTTCTATGAATAATTTTTTTTTTCTTTGTGGCCTTTGGGAGTTCCCCACAACAACAAAATTAACATTCAAACTAATTAAGTCTCTGCACTAACTCTGACTAATTATGGAAAATTAAATGATGAATGATGCCTCAAGTGCCTCAAAAGAAGCGGAAGGTAAACAAGAGAGCGGAGGGTTGGGTGAATGGCCGGGGATCTCGAGCCCACGTGCCCTCCGGCGAAGGTCCTCCAAGTCCGGCCTCAGGAAGTCCGCTCAACGACTTTCAATTATCGGTCGAATTCGCAGGTTGCCGTTGATGAATACCTAATGGCCTGGATGGAAATGTGGTTCGCATCACCTTATCCAATTCAAGTACATACAGCCCCGTTTATCCAGAATACTGCGGGTACTCGCGGATTTTAGAGATAAGCTTAGGGGATGAAGCCTCACAAAAAAAAAAAAAAAATTTTGTTTACATTGGTATAGAAATATAATTGAGAGAATTCCCCATATCTGAATGATAAACTAAAACTGTTTCAGTTACTAAATGTAAGCATGTGTCAAGAAAAAAAAACAAAAACATTTTCTCACTAAAAATATTATTATTCCTGCAACTACTGTTATTAAAAAAATGTATTTAAGTTATGAGGAAAACAATATAATATTTATATAAGTACGTAATACATACGTAAATATATGTTTAGTTCTTGTTTTCCGTCCTTTTTCTAACGGCAATGCTTAGCTACTATTTTATCAGTAGGTAATATATTGGTAGACCTAGCCCCTTCACACTTTTCTACTAAATTTAAAACAACCTGCAATATAATTGTATGTTATCAGCAAGAAATTAATTCTCATGAATACAAATAAAACAAAAATTCCGAATTATCCGGGTGTAGGATATGGTGTACCTGGATAAACGAGGTTCTACTGTACATCTTTAAAATTATCTTGGTCTCTAATTCGTTTATTTCATCTAATTCATTGATGAACAAGATGAAATAAACGACAATATATAAGAAACAATCAACCAATGCGTTATAAATAATATATGGAAATATGAAGAAAAACTATCCTAAACAATCTTTTAAATTAAAAAAAAAATTCTTGCCTTTATGAGTTTTATACTTTGTGACGGATCACCCATTCCTACATGAATTGGCATTGATTGGTGTAGTGCTTTTTACTATTGCGATACTTAAACTTAAGTCATAATTTATTAAAATTATTGTCAAATCTCCTCTTAAACTTAAAATACTGGATACCGCTTGTCAGGACCTTAAATTTGATAAGTTTAATGTTTGAATATTTAGTGCATAGGATTAGGCCCAAATAAACAGAAAAAAATATTTACTAAGCCCCTCTACAGGAAAAAAAGTGGCCGCTTTAAAAAGATCTTATATATATACATATATATATATATATATATATATATATATATATATATATATATATATATATATATATATATGTATGTGTGTATATATGTATATCTTACTCTAAACTAATTTAGATAATAATAAAATAATAATTGTCAAAATGATCCTTTTGTCTCAACAATTTTATTATTTTTATCACATAGCCAACGTTTCTGTTAAAATACCGCTTACCACGAAATACTAGTACCGGATCAATACTGTATTTAATGTATGGATCAATACTAGCTCCTTAATTTTATATTATATATACACCTATGACATATCCACCAATTCCGAGACATTGGTGAAGTAAATGAAAACTGAGTACGTACTCATTCCTCAAAAAACTGAGCAGTTGCTCATCAATAAACTCGAATTAATGATAGAGACCACACAAAGATTATTAGTGAAATATCCGTGTTAGCTAAGCCTTTTATATGACTATGAATTTAAAAAAAATTTAGCATCGTAAATTTTGAATTTATTTTATTTTACAATTCCAAATTCACCTAAAGTCGTCATTTTTTTCCGTTTAAATAACTTCATTTGTCTGAATCCCCCCCTTTTCCACCAGTATCAACGAAATATATCACCATTTCGTAAAAAATGTTTTGTAGTTTAAATGTGAAATAATTTAACAGAAACATATTAATTGAAAGTCAATTTGCTTCATTTCCTTGTTGACTATTTTATTAAATGCCTGGGGTTCCGTTATTAAAGAATGTGCTAGAAAGAAAAAAAACTTTCAGTTAGTTGTAATATATTCTTTTTGCCAGATCAGGACTGCCTAGCTTCTCGTTTACATTACATCCAATTTTTTTTTTTTTTATCAGCGTAACAACCATGTGTCGATCGATGCCCAAAGACGTGAATAAATAAATAATACATCTATTTTCATATTAAGATCCACATTATACCAATGCCTTATCAATTAATCGCATTATAATATCGTAAATAGACATCATCAACTGTCGATATATTTCTGCACATACTGCTTAATTTTTATTTTTCCACTTTATCAATATTCCAATTATTGATTGATCAGCTGTTGCAGGCCTTTGTTAGATACGCAAACATTGAGCAGTTGCTGAGAGAAAGTACTGCAAGGGTGACACAACATTTCTGTGAAGATTATTTACCCACCTCAATAGAATCACCCAATGATTTCACAGGTGATGTCGCTGAGCTGGCTTACTTGGTTGACACCGGTGAAAAAGTGGCATAAGAAAAAATGTGATGTTCTAATTCTAGTCATGATCGTTACCATTTTTGATGGTTGCTATATGTGGTAATCGTATTTATATGCTGTTACATTTAGGAGCAGTCAGATAAAAGAATATTCTTAAGTTTTCCTAATAATTAAAATGCTAATAAACTCGTCGTTAATGATACATAGAAAAAGAAAAAGATACATTAAAAAATGTGAATCCTACATGACACAAGAAGGAATGGGAATAGTTTGTGAGATCATACCAATATAAAACGAAAACGAGGTTCATCAAGGTTCCAAAATTAGCTTTTAATTAGTACAAGAGATTTCTCTCAACAATTTCACATTAAGAACATTAATTTATGGTGCGTAGAAGTCTTTTAATGTTGAATACATTTATTGGCTAGAAAATAATAAAAATTCTCTCGAGTATTTCTGGCGAAATGTTAAAGAAGAATCACGCATGCTCAGACGACTCCTGCATAAGGAAGATGTAGAAGTAGATAAGTACCTGTATGCTGGGCGTTGATGCCCTCTAATTAGGAATTATATATCTTATTTTAGTTATCTTAAACCCGTATTGATAATTAAACTAATAAATATTAGTGTGTCCACTCATAGGACTTTCTTTACCCCTTTGGTTGCGAAGTCTATTACAAAAACTTCTGCTTTATCTTCGCTAATATTGGTCCGATTTAGATTTTTTTAAAGTTAATGTTTGTAAATAATTTAATTATCTTTAAAATGAGCATATGGAATGCCCCGGAAGATGTATAGTTTTCGAGTTATTACTAATAAAAAAAAAAGTGAACTGTTTTCCATGAGATCATATGCAATACCTTAAAAATACCTCTATAAAACATAGATACCAAATCCAATACGATGTATCTTTTCTAATAACGGTCCAATTTAGACGATATTTTTTTTTGTCGAGAATTTAATTACCTTTTAGGTGACCACAACTATAATTTTCCATAAAATTCATACTTTTTGAATTATGCTCAAATAAAATTTACTTTTCGTCATAACTTTTTTCCTGTTTTTTTTTTTTTCAGGAATGTACTATATACTAAAAGTTAAAAGACCTTAAGGAGAATACTTTGGCCAAGTTTCATCAAAATCGTTATAGCGGTTTTGTCGCAACAGTCTAAAAAACACTTTATTTGCTGTGTGGAACCTTACAAAAATAAAATAAAAAATCGATCCATCCGTTCAAGGAATAATCGTGGAACAAACTTATGACAGAAAATGCGTTTTTTTTTTTGTTTTTTTTGGACTAAGGGGACTCTGAAACGCAAAAATCCGCTGAAAACTGCAGATCGAAAATTTTACTCGATTACAATCGTACCTACGGACAAAAATTATGTTTTTTATATGCATTTTATATTAATAATGGTAAGAAGAAGAATTCCAATGTTGTATTAGTGGAATAATTTCTTCCTTAATATCTCTATATCCCTTTATTATTTTTTGCCACATCGTTCCACCAACGTTTCGGCGTACTCCCGCATTCTCAAGGTGTTCTTTTTTTGAAACTCTGTACTCCTATTGTCCAGATCCATCACTGATGATTTTTTCTGTTAATAAATACAATTAGTTTAACAAAAGAAAAAACTGTGTTTTATATCTTTAAAAATGTGTGTTGCATCTATTTTCATCATTGTCATACTGCTCTGGTATTAGCTCTAGTACTAGTGTGCTAACACACTCCCAGCAACATTTTTAAAGATATAAAAACAGTTTTTTTTTTGTTAGACTAATTGTATTTATTAACAGACAAAATCAGTAGTGATGGATCTAGACGATATGAGTATAGAGTTTCAAAAAAAGAACACCTTGAGAATGGGGGAGCACGCCGAAACGTTGGTGGAAGGATGTTGCAAAAAATAATAAAGGGATATAGAGATATTAAGGAAGAAATTATTCAACTAATACAACATTAAGTTTTTATTTTGCTCAGCTGTTGGGAAACATATTTTCATCTTGTAAAATGTTCAGATTTTATATGCTCTCTTTTTCATAATAAAGTACAAGTTCAAGTGGACCTATGACTTACTACGCATATGACACACTGTGAAATGTTGAAACAGGATAACATTTAAAATAGTTATATATAAAAAAACAGAATATAAAAAAAAAATTAATAAAATTATTATTATCTAATGACGATAAATAACTTATTAATTCTAAAAATGAAAATTTCGACTTGTACTTTTACCATTTGTAATTTATTATGAAATAGGGTCCAGATCGTGCATGGATGCACCTTGGATGCACCTATGGATGCACCTTGGATGCAGGCATAAGATTGAAAGTGCATTTTTTTCACTAAAAAACACAAAGGCTGTAAATAAACAGTTTATTAATTTATAAATATTTCAGGTATCAAAGAGTGTAAATATAAAAGAAAAGAAAAATTGACTTGATAAAAAAAATAATTAACATTTGAACTTAAAATACAAATAAAGTTAATTCATTGAACTGTTTAACGAAATTGAAGTATGTAAAGTTCGCAGACAATGTTAAAAAATTCAATTGACAAACGAGTTGTGCCCTTAAGTGCTTCTCACCTTACAGTATTCGAAGGTACAACACAAGCCATTTTATTTTCTCCAGGGTAATAGCTATAGGCAGGTTATGATTTCGATGGATTCAAAATAAAAAATAAATCTTCGAAGCCTTGATATTAAACTAGGACTGTGACAAATAATTATAATAAATAGAAACAAAATAATGATATGGTGCATTTTGTTTTACTTTAACCTTCAGAAAAAAAGTAAAAATGCCATATTCACTTCCCTTGAGTTTTATAAGAGCCGACTTTTCATGAGCAACTGAGTATCGCCAGTTTTCATCCGCTAGGAACAGTCATGCTACATTCCCTCTTGTCTTCAAATTTTAAAATGAAATTTCCGCAGGTACAAATGTCCTTAGGTACAGCGTATTCCCGTACTTTTTTCCCGTTCTCAAAATATACCTCTCACATCTTTCAATAATCTTACTGTTATCAATAGATTTTATAATATAAAGTATTATTATTGAGAACTTTTTCAAAAGCTTGGCCCTTAGCTCAAGTTGTCATTTCAAATTCAGTTTGTTATTTTTTATTTCCAGAATTTTCAATAGAAATTTGAAACTTCCAAATCAGTCTGCAGACGTTCTTGCAATATTTGTACCCATAATCAAATATCACTGTATTCCACTATTGATATCCTGGATTCTACCATCCCTGGATGAAAGAGCTGTGTATATTACATTTATATGCAATGCCATGTACAAAATGTAATGCTATACGTAATTTGTTGATAATTAAACTGATATACCCGAGTATCCAAAGAAACCAGCATAGCTACTGCAGTCGGTGGAAGGTTACGGGGTAGGAATAGGCGATTAAAAATGTCAATGCTCATCATATTCCGAGTTATTCGTTTTGTAATATGATCCAAAAATCACTTTATTTCCATTCACTGTGCTGTTTCCACATCTTAAGTTAATGATTCAATCTTTTCAAGTGAAAACTTTTTCATATACTCTAATACGAGCTATTTCAATATGTCTGTAAAATGGATCCCGATAACCTGTGGAAGGATCTATAAGAATTTTTCTTAAAATTTTAGAATAAGGGTTTTGGGCTTCAGGCATCGTAATCCTTTACCCCCCCCCAAAAAAAAATTTAAATCAATATAACCTTTCCATCTTATCAATATTGGATATTAAATTCATGTTCTGATAAATAAATCGTGTTTATCTTCATATTACTGTCAATAGTATAAAAATGTGTTGTAATATTTTCACATCATTATTGTATTGATATTGTCGTGTGTTTTATAAAGTATTAAAATGTTTGTAATATATATGACTGTACACCATATAATTATTGTATTTTTTTTATCTATGATTACTAATTATATAAAATAATAGTTACCGGGTAGCAATAATAATGTGAAATGAATTAGTTTCCATATCATTTTTAAATATTATATTAAAAATGATATTTAAAGTTATTTTATTCGTCAATCAGGATTCAAGGAAAGAGGCAATCTACCTTTAAACAACACTAAGACAATAAGGCCACCTAAGTCTCAAAAATATATATTAATTTTAATACATTAATTCATATATTATCAAAATTTTCGCCCATTAAGGCATCATCAGGGATCAGTACATTTTTTTTCTCCAAATAATCGCGATGGTGCATATCTGGAACATAATAATCATAAAAAGGACTTACCAGCCAGACGCAAAAGGTACGTAAAAATCTTGAAAAACTGGATCATAACAGCACAAACACAAAATCAAAAACAAGAAGAGCTGAAATTAATAATTACATACAAATCGGTGTCCAGTGCTGGCACCTCATCCAGGATAACCAAATACATAACCTCTCTGAGAAAGAAGGAGTTGCCAACCTTACAATTATTTCAACAGTTGCAAGATCAAAAAATTAATGAAGATCAGAATGTTTTTTTTTTGCTGAACTATTAAAAAACAACAATTAATTAAAACTACTGCTAAAAAATTACTGCTATTAATTTTTTTTTATAAAAATGAAACAATCCAGAGTAGGTAACAGATGAAAAACCGCTTTTCTCAAACTCATCACATTAGATTCAGAATACCTATAGTTTCTGAGAAAAAATTATTTAAATCTTTAGCGTCTGTTTTAAACTTTACTACATTATCTTTGTTTTCAGAAATATGTAAAGCTTCTAATTACTTTAATTTTTGATCTGAGTTTTCTCTAAGTAAAATGACAGGGTTCTCAAAATTGAAACTATGCTTGAGTTCAAAAACATGTTTTGCCAGGGCGGTTTTTGGTTCTTTTTTGTTCCTTTATTTTTGTGATCGGTGCAAGAATTTTTATGCTGGCAAAGTCTGTTATTTAGATTTTGAGTGGTCATGCCAATATTTGAATTTTGGCTATGTAAACAATTAATTTTATAAATTAAATTAGAATTTCAATTTGTATCTATTTTATGTTTGAGTGGAGTTAATATTTGATTTAGTTTATTGGAAGGTTTGTAAGCAATTTTTATTTTATGTATATCGTACTCAATAAAGGTTTTCCTGAGTGATTCAGATAAATGTTTTACATGATTAAGAGGTCTGTATAATGGGCAATTAGGCATTTGATCATTTGGGATTCTGGGATTACCTAATATTTTAAACCACGTCGAAGTAATTAATATGTTGGGATATAGTTTAGCTTTGAGAATTTTAAAAATTAGTACTTTTACCCCCTTTAAATAATCTTTATCAGTTAGTTTTATAGCTTTGTCTATTAAGTTACTAATAACATTCAGTTTTTGATTAAAGCGGTGGTTTGACAAGTAGTTTAAAATTCTAGTACTGCATTCTTCTTTCTTCCATCATTTAAATTTGAGTTGACCATTGCTATTAATGATTAAAACATCTAAAAATGTAATATAATATTTTATCTCCTACTCGCTATGAAATTTATTAAAAGTATCTAAGATGCTATTAATTTGTTTTTTATTCAAAATCATTAATATATCACCTACATATTTTATTATTAGTTTTGGCTTAAAATTTAATTGATTGCATACCGATCTCTATTGCTTATTCATTACTAGCCCACTAATGTTAACACTCAGAACCCCATCCATTCAGTTGTCGGAAGAGCTTATTTTTATATTTAATTTAAAAGTTTAATGTAACATCCCAGGCATATATACATACATACCTTAAATAGCTAGGCTGGTTACAAGCACACAGTCACATTTTGCGAAACTTAGTTATTTGGACTCAGAGGACCGTAAAACGTGTATTTCCGTTGAAAACTCGGATTCGAACTTATTCACGATCTCAATACTTCCTCTTACTATATATTTCATATAAAGGTAAGTGAAAGTAAAAATATAGCCTAATAAAGTAATATTAAAAAATCTGGTGCGCGCATCACACAACTTTCATTTACCACCTCACTTGAAATAAATTATTAGTTTATATTTAGTTTTCATGAGAATTCATTTCAAGTATCCAAGGAAACATTTAGTTTCCATTAAATAATATAAAAGCAGAAATTATTAACTACAACTATCATTCAAGTTTATCCATTTTTCGTCACTCTCCATTATCTTCAACGATTTAGCGTTAGATAATGTTTTCCCTAAAGTCTTTAGCTTTCCTACAGTATATTAAACATCTACATTACACTTCTTACTTCCAGAAATTCATTTTGAGCGTGGGAAAATACTTATCATTTTTTTCTTCATTAGTTAATTATCAAATTCTTTCTTAGTTTATATTTAGCTGTTTTTATTACTATTATCAATAACCGCCAACTATTTCAAGTGAATATAATTAAACGTACTTTAGAGAAAACCATTTTGAAAATTTCAGCCCTGGCACACTATTTTAATGAGGTTATTAAAGACTCCTGGCTGATATTATAGACCATTGAATTTTACATGGACATAACGATTTTCATCAAAATCGTTTTCGAGAAAATGGTAAAAAAACCTATGGTATAAAGTGGCACCAATGGTATAAAGAGATTTTATTGAAAAGTTGCTGTAGCATCCTAGGTATACGAATTGAAGCATGTTGAAATTTCTTAATCCAATAAACAATATTGATATAACCTCTAAAATAATAATATAGTGATAAGGTACACAAGCATAGTATAAATATTTTAATTAATCTAACCATATTACAAAGTTAATGAAACTTGAGCATCATACTCAACGTTTTAGAATACGATTTGGTTGAAAATGCCTAAATATCATAAACGTTGCAAACAGACTAAAATAAAACTTTTAGTGTTGAGACTAAACTTATTTATTGCAATAAAGGTAATACTTATTGATAAGAATTCATTATTTAGTATGCTTTTAAAAGCGGTAAGAAACCACTCTTGTGCACGTAGTGCTTTTATAAACTGCTGTTAAATTGTCATATTGTGGTAGAAACATTGATGAAAATGGCAAAACGTTGATTCATTCGACGTTAGAAATTAAATATTAAATTACTTTAATCATCGACTTTGTTGATGTCTAAATGATTAAGAAGTGCGAAGGTGATACGTGAAACACTGGGTCAAAGGCCTACCTCACTTTCGATACTTTCTAATTCCTCTGAGCTATTTTGAAATTTCCACTGCCTTACCTACTTCCTCCAAACCGGAATAGTTTTCTAATCTATGTTTACTTTCCACGAGAATGGCTGAGAGATTTTATACGAGTATAATAAAAATAATTGATCGGCGTTATATTTTCAAATCTTGGCATATTGAATACACTTAAAAGAAAACTGGGAGGGCTCTGCCAAGGTTCGACAGAAGCTTTATGGGATTGGTAAAAATTATTTGCCACTTCTATAAATTTATAGATAATAATTTATCAATACCTAATTAGATTGATCCTTCTATACCATCATGCGGATGTCAACTGGAGCTTTATGGGTTCACTCAGCCCCAAAGTGAGTGTCTAGTATCATTTGTGGTATTAATCAGTAGGTCATCCCACAGTTCTGATGACACTGTCTCCCTTAAAAAAGTTATTTTAAGCCTTAAAGTGAAAGATCAAGAATTGATTTAGTAACAAAAAAATAATTATAATAGATGAAATATACTGCATTGTTTTGAGCATATGAACCAACATTTATACTAATAGATGATAAATTGAATTCGGAAATCTTAATAATATTAGTCTGTGACATAGCTTTAATTTGTTTTTGTTAAGAAAACCGAAATTGATAGAAAGGATAACTTTAAATAGGTAGATAAATGTCATTCGATGTATTTTCTAGTAGGCACTGTTATTTTTTTACATACTCGTTATTTATTTATCTTTTAAATCGAAATTGTTTCTGGGTGACTTTTTAGGCGTATTGTTTTTATTCAAAAAATTAATAAGTACCTGGTTTATCTATCGCAGGAGAAAAATTCGGCGCCAAAATTTATAACTAAATTAAGACGAAAATACTTATTTTGTTATTACGAATTTTGGGAAATTTTTTAAGCTTTAGGCAGGTGAAAGAATAAACTGCATATATTTACCTTCCGTGGGATTTTTTGTAAAAGGAAGGTGCGTCTATGCGGAATTTCTTTATTATATGCTACATAACGGTGGCAAGATGGCCGCCACATACGACATTATTCATTACATTAAGAATAACTCCTTCCAAAGTGCTGATATGAAAAAATGTATGGAACATTTTCTGTTGTGCATGAGCTGAAGAACAAATTTAGTCATTATCATTTTTTTTTTATCTTCTACCGTTTGTGAGTTACGGTCTATAAAATATGTCGCCATCGGCTTAGAACTTTTGTTGCCATCAGTTATTTATTAAAGGATAAAATAATAATGATTGTGCTCTTCTTTACTCGCATTAGCTTAAATAATATATGGAACAGGGACCTACTTCAAACTGCAAAAAATGTGGTAAAAATGTTGACTCGAAGAGGTACTAACATTAGTTAGTAGTTAAGGAATTGGAATTTTATTGATACAATGTTGTGTTGGTATAGAAAAGAAAATTCTTGTACGAAAATCTGTTCAAAATTATTAGAAAACTTTAGCAATTGTCTCCTTGAGTTACTTTCTTTGTGAATATCCACCATCTATTATTAACAGCTTGCAAATATATTCAAGAAAGATGTCATCTGCTTTACCGGAGACTTTCCAAAAAGAGGTTTATGCTTTCTTTGGCAATGTACCTATGGTGTCATTTACGGGCAATGCATGCAGACATAGTAATGCTGAAGTTTTCTTTGGGAATTAGGGACTTCGCTGGTTCATCATTCTTTAATTTTGACCATTTCCAGTTACAAACATAGTTCCCAGTGGAATAGTGCCCATCCTCATAACGTGATAGTATATATTCTAGTTTCCTGTTAAATTCATTTGCAAAGTCACTGGAGGTTTTACCAGTAGGTGTTTCTTGTATCATCTAGGGCGAACATTGAACGAGAAACAGTAGAAAATACATAAGTACCCAGAATCTCTTTTAGATTAATATAAGATCACTACTTGGCAAATACAGCAAACGTGTAAACAGTGATTGATCTGTTACAAAAAAAGCACAAATTAAACCAACTGGAATATGGGAATCAGTATATATTGCGAACTTTAAATTAAACATATGCACAATAAATATAGTAAGACTATTAAACGAGAAGTCTCGCATTAGACATCTATCTTCTGACTAATGCATTCGAAGTATAAGCTAGATATATTAGAGAAACATTATGTTACCAAAAATATTACCAAGAAAGTTTATTTAACAGAATTGGTAAAGATACATAGTTTATAATGATTATGTTGAAGTAACAGTTTACTTAATAAGTAATTAGTAATCCCTTCAGCTTAACAGTTAAGCAATAAGATCCAGCTGTACCATTTTCTGTGTGTTTTAGAAATGATTATTTATTTATCTCTTTATAAATAACTGGTAACATAATTAGTAGAGGGAAAATGCGGGAGCTGGTGCACGATTCCTCCATCCCCTCCACCACTAACCTTAAGTGTCACGTGGTCTTGCCTCAACCCTACCTTAACCACCACGTGGCCTCACCTCGACCTAACCTTAACTATTAGGCCACGCCCCTTTTTAGTCACGTGACCATTAGGATCCGCCCGTTTTACCCCTATCCCTCTCCAACCAGCCAATCATATTGCTTCACCCTGATTACCCCCACCCTAAGCCGCCATTTTGTTTACGATGACGTCGTCAGCATCCACGCTTAACCACCAGGTTTATCCCCTCCACCAATTGAAGGGTCTCACCTTATAGAACATGAATGTACCCACCCGCCATTTTGTTTTTTCTGCCGTTTGAGAGACTACATGTAAGCAGGTTGAATCATGTTTATCTCTAAAACATAAATAAATATTAGGGCTTCTTAATCCTATAACAACTGCTGGACTTTGAACTGTTTATCTCTAAAGCATAAATAAATAGTAGAGTCTCTTATTTCTAAAACAGGTTTTGGAATTTGAACTGTTTATCTCTAAAATATAAATAAATAATAGGGCTTATTAATCTTTGAATAGCTTATGGACTTTGAACTGTTAATTCTTAAAACATAAATAAATAGTTGGGCCTCTTATTCCTATAACACATTTTGGACTTTGACTTGTTAATCCTCTATCTTTACTTATCTCGCTTAAACATAAACAAAACAACTTTTCAATATTTTACGTATTTTTAATACTTAAAACTGTTTATCTCTAAAACATAAATAAACAATAGAGTTCCTTAATCCTAAAACAGGTTTGGACTTTGAACTGTTTATCTCTAAAACATAAATAAATAATAGGCCTTATTAATCTTTGAATAGCTTATGGACTTTGAACTGTTAATCCTTAAAATATAAATAAATAGTAGGGCCTCTTATTCCTATAACGCATTTTGGACTTTGACCTGTTAATCCTCCATATTTACTTATCTCGCTCAAACATAAACAAAACAACTTTTCAATGATTTACGTATTTTTAATACTTTGAACTGTTTATCTCTAAAACATAAATAAAAAGTAGAGTCCCTTAATCCTAAAACAGATTTGGACTTTGAACTGTTTATCTCTAAAACATAAATAAATAGTAGGGTCCCTTATTCCTATAACAGCTTTTGGACTTTGAGCTGTTTATCCTCTATCTTTACTTATCTCGCTTAAACATAAACAAAACAACTTTCCAATGTTCTACGTATTTTTAATCTCTGATAGTATAAATAATGGTCTTAAAGTATTAACTTTTAATCCTTTATGTTCCTTTCGAACTTTTAATCCCTAAAATATATCGACAAATCGAAACGATTGTATCACGCTGGACAATTGATTTAATTATAATCAGCAAACCTAGCTCGTAATTTCACTCGTATGAGTCCTCGCGATGTCTTCGAGTCCATTCGGCTATTCTCGGATGTCCTCGGAGCCGTACGAGACTGTTCGCTCTCACCGAGATAGTGGGTGATACTCGTTCGTCTTCGTGTGTACTCGGACCCCACTTCGATCTCCCTAACTCTATTTATCGCCTGTTTATAACACTAACACAATTCCTAAAATATATCGACGAATCGAAACGTCTGTATTACCGGCCAAAGAGGTTATACCTTTTCATAGCTTTGAAATATTTTCAAAGTACACGAGTCGGTATTAATAACTACGAACATGTCGCAGTAAATCTTAATTGATGATTATCAATTAATCATTAATTCATACTCGAACTATAAGTTTCCATAAATGATGTTTAATTATCACTAATAGTAGGGCTTCTTAATCTTTGAATAGTTTATGGACATTGAACTGTTAATCCTGAAAAAGTTTAACTTTTATACGTAAACAAAACAACTTTTTAATCTTCTATGTATTTTTAATCTCTGATTGTATAATATAATCAATGGACTAACAAATTTATAAATATATCGATAAGTCGAAACGACGGTATCACGCTGACCAAAGATGTTATACCTTTTCATAGCATTGAAATATTTTAAAATTAAACGAGTCGGTATTAATGTACACGTTAGTCACGTTATTGTCACGTTAACCATGGCGCCTTCTGGCCTATGATCCGCCCTCATACTTTAGTCACGTGATCATGGCACCTCCATCGTTCCATCACTCCATCACTCCATTGTTCCATCGTTCAATCACGCCATCGTTCAAGCACTCGATGGTTCCATCGCTCCACGCTCCATCACTCCACACTACATCACTTCATCATTCCATCACTCCACTGCTCCACGCTCCATCGTTCCATCACTCCATTTGGACACGTGACCATGGTGCAAAATGAAAATGTCATTTTCGTATTAAAAGTGTAGGTATTTAGATCAGCTCAACTACTAAGGTTCGCCATCTAGGATTGATCTTATGACAGTAGGACATATCTAGAGCATGATTCTTGGATTATAACCCCATGTCATGCCCGCATCTCGTCTAACTTTTCAGAAAGTGGTTAATGCCTTTCGTTAAATTTATGTATTTTCGGGGAAATATTTAACGTTGTCAGAATTGTGCTCTAACTACCGCGATTTTGCTCATATCAGTCACTGTAAATATTATTTATCATCTGATGATGGCAAACATTCTAATATTTACAGTCACCTACACAAAACAAGACATTTTGATCCGGAGACGATATAGAAATATCTAATAAATAGTTATCATTTTATGAAAGAAAACAAACAATTATGAAGTGAGGATGGAGAAGCGTTAAGTATTGAAAAGATTATGTAAAGTAGCCATGGAAATCTCCAATTGGAGTAAGGTGCTGCGCTCTAGCGGACATAAATGTATAAACATTGGGAAGGTTATAGACAATTTAAAAAAAGAATTAGGTAGATAAAGGTAAAAATTGGGAAAATTGCATAAAATATAAACATTGAGAACTGGTATAAGATTAAAAAGTTGTTTTGTTTATATTTCAGTGAGATGAGTAATGATAGAGGATTAACAGTTCCAGTTGGGTAAAATTTTAATATTGCGCAAGCTATTTTTGGTTTAAATTTCAGCGAAAAAAATTAATGGTGGGGGAATCGAAAAGGTCGAAAATGATAACTTGAAATTGTGGGAGTGGTGGTAAGGAAGAGTGGGGTTGATGGAGGGGATAACGCATGCGCAACTAGAGCGCATTTACTCTCCATCAATACTCCACAGCGAGCGACTACCTAAGGATTCATTTTTGTTCTAGCATCCGATCAAAGCAGATCTTTTATTTCAATCATCATGAATTCGTAAGTATATTTATTGCTGTAGCCATTTCTTATTTTTATCTAAACCTGCTTTTTTCTTATGTAAATATGTTTTATTTTTAGTTCTATCAGAGATTTTAAAGCTCTCTTCAACCGATTAAGCGATGGCGCTCGCTATGTGCATTAATTGAATTATATCCAAATCGGACGGTCATACATCATCGGAGAACTGGAACATGTTGAAACGAAAATGGGATTAGCGTTGGTCGCTACGTTAAAGGATCATGATAATTCTATCAGAGTGTATCTTCCTAAACGTTTTAAGATCTCGGTTGAAGACATCGAGGCTTTTAACAATAGCGATAAAATAATTTCTTTAGTGTATAATGGAAGAATTGGTTATAAAGATGATGTTTCATTTATTTAAATATTTTATTTCTTGTATCTAATATTTTGATGGAATAAATCTTTTTATTTTATAAAGTTGTATTTTCTTTTATTAACTATATTTGAATACTGTTACAAACATGATATACCTAGGATATCATAAATGGATTAGGAAGCCCTAGATCTTTTGTTGTGTATAAAAGTTAAACTTTTTAAGGATTAACAGTTCAAAGTCCTTTGTTTACTTTCAAAGGAAGGATTAAAGGATAGCGCATTATTGCGAAACCAAAATTTGTTTACTTTTTAGCGGAAGGATTAACAAGTCCTATCTCATTCTTTATATTTTGGTATTAACAGCCCAAAGTCCAAAATCTGTTATAGGATTAAGGAACTCTACAATTTATTTATGTTTTAGAAATTAACAGTTCAAAGTCCAACTGTTGTTTTGGATTAAGAAGCTCTACTCTTTATATATGTTGTAGAGATTAACAGTTCAAAGTCCATTGTTTACTTTCAGCAAATGAATTAAGAGATTTAGAATTATTCAAGTGTGACATAATCTATCCTGATATCATTAAAGTTAAATATTGTAAAGGTTATGTAACCGTTTAGAATGTTACATATTACAAGATGGGTATCTGACACTTCGCCAAATCATAGGTTTCTCAAGTTACAGAAAAACAAAATGGCGGCGTATGCACCATGGTCACGTGTCCAAATGGAGTGATGGAACGATGGAGCGTGAAGCGGTGGAGTGATGGAACGATGAAGTGATGTAGTGTGGTGTGATGGAGCGTGGAGCGATGGAACGATAGAGTGATTGAATGATGGAGCGATGGAGTGATTGAATGATGGAGCGATGGAACGATGGAGTAATGGAGCGCGGAGGGATGGAACGATGGAGTGATGGAGCGTGGAGCGATGGAGTGATGGAACGATGGAGGTGCCATGATCACGTGACTAAAATATGAGGGCGGATCATAGGCCAGAAGGCGCCATGGTTAACGTGACTAACGTGTACATTAATACCGACTCGTTTAATTTTAAAATATTTCAAAGCTATGAAAAGGTATAACATCTTTGGTCAGCGTGATACCGTCGTTTCGACTTATCGATATATTTGTAAATTTGTTAGTCCATTGATTATACAATCAGAGATTAAAAATACATAGAAGATTAAAAAGATGTTTTGTTTATGTTTAAGCGAGATAAGTAAAGATAGAGGATTAACAGGTCAAAGTCCAAAATGTGTTATAGGAATAAGAGACCCTACTATTTATTTATGTGTTAAGAATACACAGTTCAAAGTCCATAAGCTATTCAAAGATTAATAAGCCCTATTATTTATTTATGTTTTAAAGATAAACAGTTCAAAGTCCAAAACCAGTTTTAGGATTAAGGGACTCTACTATTTATTTATGCTTTAGAGATAAACAGTTCAAAGTCCAGCAGTTTTTATAGGATTAAGAAGCCCTAATATTTATTTATGTTTTAGAGATAAACAGTTCAAAGTCCATGTTTGCATTTCACCTGGATATCATCCAACTTGCTTATACATGATCCAACCTGCTTGTATGTAGTCTCTCAAACGGTAGAAAGAACAAAATGGCGGGTGGGTACACTCATGTTCTATATGGTGGGTACCTGACCCTTCAATTGGTGGAGGGGATAAACCTGGTGGTTAAGCTCGGATGCTGACCACGCCATTGTAAACAAAATGGCGGCTTAGGGTGGGGGTAATCAGGGTGAAGCAATATGATTGGCTGGTTGGAATGGGATAGGGGTAAAAGGGGCGGTTCCTAATGGTCAAGTTACAAAAAAAGGGGCATGGCCTAATAGTTAAGGTTAGGTCGAGGTGAGACCACTTGGTGGTTAAGGTAGGGTTGAGGCAGACCACGTGACACTTAAGGTTAGCGGTGGAGGGAATGGAGGAATCGTGCACCAGCTCCCGCATCTTCCCTCTACTACTTAAGTTCTAAACCGACAGTGACAAATTTAATGGTCCATAACTCACAAATGGTAGAATATATTTTAAAAAAATGATAAGGACTAAATTTGTTCTTCAGGCTATGCACAACAAAGACTGTTTAATGCATTTTTTGCATATGAGCACTCTGGAAGGAGTTATTCTTAATGCAATGAGTTAATAATGTCACATGCGGCCGCCATCTTGGATTCATGACGTCTTAAAAATCAAACAGCGCAATTTGAATGTAAACACCCGGCACCTCACCATTATATAGCATACGATAAATGGATTCCACATAGTCACACCTTCTCTTCACAAAAAATCTCACGGAATTGTTTGCTCCTCCACCACATAGTCGCCAACTTCCGCACAGTTTTGGTGTATTGCGGGTCAGAAGCAGGTAAACAATTGCCGGTTAAGTTTATTTATTGTTTATTAATTTTAGTTATAAGCTTTAAAATTGTTAGTTATGATTTTTTATTGCAGAGGATATTTTAGTATGTCGAATAACCAAAACAACAATTTTTAATAAATGGCTGATTATAAATAAGCATTGTTCTGTCTTATTTAAAAAAAAATAAATTAATGCATATTAAGAAAAACAACGTGATTAATCAAAATTAGAACATTAAGATCGGTCCGATCTTAAGACAGAGTGAATTCCGCATTTATAATTAATATTCGAGAACCGAAACGAAAAATAGATTTGCTTTAATTAATTTTATATAACCCGGGAAGAGGTACTTCTCTAGCTGTTGGTCCAGAATGAATCACTTTTATAGAGCGTTCACTTGATTATCAATTTCTCTCTATATGTCTAAAGCTGTGTCGACACTTTTCGACTTTCGATTCGACATGACGATCGAAGTGTTGCCTGCAATGTCGACTTGAAAGTCGAACGGTGTAGACAGGGAAAAGCTATGTCCACACTGTTCGATTCGACATCGTAAGCTTCATCACATGCGATCTCGACTGGAAATTCGAACAGTGTGAACTTAGCTTAAAAGTGATGAAGACGTTTCTCCTCACTTCTGTACCATATCTATCCCAAATAATGTTCGTTCAGTATACATGAGTATTCAGTAAAGGATATGTAGAAGAGAATATCCGTGCGAGACACCGCCAGAAGACTGCCGCATCCAAGACAAATAGAAACGCCTACGAAACTGCTTGTAGAAATTTCATGAGTTGTTAGAGAAATGATTTTTTGTGTATGTTATTTTTACTTAAAGATATTTACTAGTTTTTTTTTTTTTTTTTATATTTGTCATAAAACGTATTTAGAACCGAAATAAATATCATTTCGTTAAACAATCTTCGCTAATGCAAGAAATATAGAAACAGCTTTGTCATATTTTTTATTTTAAAGAATATTTGGGGTTTATTGTGCACTTAGTTTCGTACTTATGTAGTGATACTTGTTAGATTCTGAGATATTTCACTGTTAAAAGTAACTCTCAAATAAGCTAAAGTCATGTTACCTTAAATTTATTATTTCGAATTGTTATAGCGTTATTTTCTAATTTTTAATGAATCGCATATATTCATTTCTATTATTGGGATTTATGCTCAAAACATTAAATAACCAATTTCAATAAATTTCATATTACCTTATGAACGAGACAGTACTTCTTGATATATTACAACTAGGGAGTCGCATTAAACGAGAAAATTTTTTTTTTTTAAAAAAAGATTTTAATACTTCGTCTGAATTTTTAAAACTTGTCTTTTTATTTCAGGTACGAAGGAGGGCCGAGCACTGGCGAATTTAACCGAATCAGCCCTCGATGACGTCACCATGGACGAAGATGCCCATTGTCACGAAGGAGAAACCAAAGAGCACGGCTGTGATGAGGTACGACAAATACTTCCTCATCTAACAATAATAGATTTATTTCTTATCGCACTATTTTTCCAACGCACATCACAATAATTAAATGCTTCAGAACTGTTACAAAAAATTCGTAAATTATTGTGGATTATATATATATTTTTTTAAATTTTAAGTAGCAATACTAATTTTTAATCTTGTGTTGCCTGTCTTTCAAATGTTTCATACCATAGATGACCAACTAGTACCATTGTGTATCCGCAGTTTCAAAATGAAAAATATGTGCTCGAAATTAATTAAAGAAATCTGTTCCTAGTTTTGTTTAAATCTTGTTGTTATTTTGACGTGATGTTTTATTTTTTTCATGAAGAAAAACAAGGTCTCCTGAAAACAATCCCTGGTGCTTTACTGCAAAACGTCGAGCTTTAGCCATTACAAATTCCCAAATTTAAAATAAGGAACGAAAAAGTGAGATTTAACCCATTTTATCAATTCTTATGATATACCATCAAACTCGAATTGTTCTTTCAAAATGGTTATAGCAAGATATTTTTTATCCTCTGGGCTCCTACCATTTAAGATTACATGATCGAACATCTGCCTCGACACTAACTCAGCCAAATTCATATTACTTCAATTGGCTCAAAAATAATAAATCGTTTTTGCAGCAAGATTATATTTATATGCATGCATATATTAACAAAGAGGTTAAAAAAATAATAATAAAATTTAAAAAATTAATAACGCCTGACTAATTATTACACAAGATTGCCATACGGAATTAAAATACATGGATTATACGATAAAAACAAAACCTTCATCTGGCTGCACTTGGGTATGTCAAACAGTTGTTAATCTATATCTTTAAAAAAAAATAAATTTGGTTTCTTGAATTATTCTTTAAATTATTATTTAAATTTTTACAATTTTTTTTTGCTCCAAAACCTTTCCTGCTTGAATAATGAGTCTTTCAAATACCTTGTTCGCGCTTCCTCCTTAAGACAGGGGAAAATGCGTACTAAGTACTATTCTATTAAATTATCAATCTCATCAAAATCGACGTGATTGAAACGTAGGCTTGAATGTACTATTTAAAAAATGAAAAAAAAGAGGACAAATTTAGCTTCAAAAATAAAAATTTTACAGTCCTGTAAAATTGAACTTTGGAAAAATTTAGAGGGCACTTGCCCACATCACCCTAGGTACTATATATATATATATATATATATATATATATATATATATATATATATATATATATATATATATATCTCAACTAGAATCCATAAAGGAAGATCTCATTTTAAAATAAATAAATGCCTAAAAATAAAAAATTAATGTTTTATATAAATTATTTTGTGAACTATATCTTTTTTATTTATTTATTTTCATTAATTAGATTTTAAATTTAGGTTGAGCTATCGGTAGCTCGCCACTTCCCTACCCTACTTACGCCACTGCCCCTCCAGGCTATATGTGCTCCTGCAAGCAATGAATGTCTAAGAAGACCACATTGCACGGTTAAAGATCTTTATGGTCTGTTGTGCCAACTGGGAAATTCTTGAATTTCATCTGCACTGGAAATATTACTTTTCTTCTTATTGTAAAAGTTGATAACTATAGTCCATTTGATTCTAAATATTATGGCTTAAGGTATTATTAAAGATAATGTGACACATGTAAGTACAATTAGATCGTGTGATAGATCCTTATTCATTTTCAAATTTTGTAAAAGTTTATAGCTATGGTCTATTTGATTCTAAATATTATGGCTTAAGGTATTATCAAAGATAATGTGAAACATGTAAGTACAATTAGATCGTGTGACAGAACCTTATTCATATTCAAATTTTTTGTTTTCTAAGTGTTTTTAATACTTAAGAAACCTAAAAGATTCTTATTGATACTGAATATTTTGTTTTAGGTATGTCAGTGCAATAATGGCCGTATGGAGTGCAGACCACGATGTACTGGGCCTTTGGTGAGATCTACTTTATCCAGTCCTGATCCTAATTGTTTTCTCAAACAAGAAAATGAATGCTGCTCAAAACTGATTTGTTCTCATTCTAATGAGGAAAGTGAGTTAGATAATTTACTTTTTTTTATCAATATAAAGGTAAAATATATCTGTGTGCTTAGAATTTATGTGAGATGTGCCATATCTGGTCTTCATTTATGTGATCTTGTATTTTTCAGTCTTGATGATGCCTGAATTAGTGAAATGTTGACTGGTTAATGAATTATGGCTATTATTATTAATTATAGTTAATTCTAAAAAAACGTTCATTTTTAGCTTACTTTCAAAAACACATGAATTGAAAAAAATTTAAAATACTTTTGGATATGTAGAGAAGATATTTCGATAGTTTCTTGAGATCAAGAATAACTTTTGAAGCAAAAATGGGAATGTAAAATTTTGATAGATAAATGTTACTAAAATTAGTCTGTTTTATCAGATTCAATGAGTTGAATATGGTGCACTTCAAAGTCTAATTTCAGATTTTTTAGAAAAATTTCTTCTAAAAATAAAAGAAATTTTCAAGAAAACAAACAAACTAAATTACATGTAATGCAATTAACTACTAAAAGTATTTACATTATATATACAAATACATCATTAAATCTGGCATTAACATATCCAAAATGTAACTCCCAATAGTTCTCATAATAATAATTCCAAGAGCCCTATGGCTTAGTTAGATTTTCGATTCATCCATGGAACTGAGAAATTAGCTTTTGAAGCTCTATCTTAAAGTAACTGTAAATTTGAAACTGAAAATAAAATTATTTCAAAGTTAAGCTTACAAAATCAATAAATGTGAAAAAATAAACTAATTTTGGAACAAATGCACACTTAAAAATGCTAGTGACATGGGACTGAGAATCATTTTTATACTTACCTTAATTTAGTTTTCACTTTGTGCTGACTATTGGTAACCAACTTGAAGAAATCTTTAAACCTTTAAATGGCATGATGACTCGAAAATTAATGTTATTAGAGAATCACCCTTATTTACTTCTATTCGGGAGACTCAAACTTTTGTATAGGAATCCTGTATTTCAATTTAACCTGTTTTTTTGTTAGTCTTTAATTGTCTTTCTAAAACATAGTTATTATGTTTGTTTTGTTTTTTATTTCAGATGAACCAATGACGCAAACATGCATACATAACAATCAAACATATAAAAAAGGTGAACAATTTAATGTTGACTGTACCATTTGTGAATGTACTGATAATGGAGCAGTTCAGTGTAAACCCAGGTAGCTAACATATTAATGTTTCTTGAATGAAAATAAAAATTAATTAAAATTAAAAGATGCTAAAATAGAAATTATATCATAATCTCATAATAAATAGTCCAGAAAAATTTTGATTATGGTAAAAACGTTTCATCGGTAAACAAAGATTTACATTCACACTTAGTAAATCACTTATCAAGCTACAGTACCATTAATTTTATTTACTTACTTTTTTTTTTTTTAATGATCATTAATTATTTACATTCTGTTTAAAGTCATATCTAAGACAATTATATAAATATTTGATGGAATGCATTTATAACATTAATAAATTCATATCTGTTACTTCTCTGAATATATTAACAGGTTCAGCATAAATAATGCTATAATGAACTAATATTTTTTTCTTTTCCTTTATTTATATTTATATTATTTTTTTTATTCTCATAGGTGTCCTCCAACTGCTAATAATACCAATTCAGATTCAGACCGATGTTTAACTGTTCCAGATAAGAAAGATCCCTGTTGTACCATATTGTACTGTGATGTTAATGAAAGTGATGATGGTATGATATTTTTTTAGTCGTAAAATACACTATTGAAACAAATTTTTTGGTTTCTAGACTATTTTATCCTAGTATTACTTGAACAAAACATTAGATATTAATTCCAAGAGATTATACAATGATTGTTGTTTTTATGATATTGAAAATCACTTTGAAAAAAATTTTCAAAATATATTTAAGAGTAATATTATGCTTACTGAAATATTATGCATGAAACACCAATATGCATTATATGACAAACGTTTTAAATATAAAATTAAAATTCCAATTCAAAACCAACATATTTTTTATTTATCACAATAATATCTTTGTAAAATTTGGCTTTATAAACATTCTAGGATTGGATGAAGATAGTGATGACTTTGTTGAACTTAACTTAGTTTCTGCTGTACCTGCTAATAATTCTGCAGTTATTTTGAATTTTGATAGCTTAACTGTACCAGATCATATCCAAGCAGAAATTAGCCAAGATAAATCTACATGGTTGATGGCAAAAACATCGGGACATGTTGTACAGGACCTAAAGCCAGGAAATACATATTATTTTCGGGTAGTATCTGCTTCTGGTGTATCAAACATAGTTTCAAGCACACTACCGAAATTAAGCGTAAACTCTTCACTGTGTGAATACAAAGGCAAAACATATAAAAAAGGTCTATAACTCCCTTAATTATTAAACTGATATATGTTATAGTTTAAAAAAAATCTTTTATCTCATTACTTTAAAAAAAAATGTTATTATTTGAAACATGTTATAGGTGTTGAATTTCATGATGGTTGTACTGCATACTGCATGTGTGCCGAAGAAGGTGTAGAGTGTGCAGCAATTGAATGTCCCACTGACTTTGGCTTAGATGTTTTAGATCCTCAGTGTTTGAAGTGGGAAAACAGGCCAGTTGATTTTAAACCAACACCACCACGGTGTTGTCCTGATTCAGTGGTGTGTGTTAATAATGGATCATGTGTTTACAAAGGAGAATCGTAAGATTAAATTTAATATATAGGCTAATATATCAGTTAAATTAAAAAAATAATCAAATTATAAATTATATTTTTCAGATTTGAAAACTGGTCTGATATACCTACCAAATTAAGTGGTTGTGAAATGAAATGCTATTGTCAAGCTGGTAATGTTAATTGTATGCCAAGATGTCCTCCTATCCCAGCAACACCTCCTCAAGACATGCATTGTGCTTCCAATGCTGTTCCCATTGTTGCACATCCACCTGATGATAACTGCTGTTTGCACTGGATGTGCCCCTCTTCTAATGGTAAGAAAAGCATTTTAAGAATTTTTTTTCGCTTAGTATGCCTGAATACTTTTAGTATAGCAGCCATTAGGTCTTTTATTATGGAATTTATAATGATTATATTAGCTTAACATGGGTTGAGTGATTTCAATTAGTGTTAATGAGCAAATAATACTAAAGTTGTTAATTAGAATGGAATCTAGTTGTTATAATTTAATGATTTTGAAAAAAATTATTTAAATCAAAAACATAATGTTCGATATTAAAGAATTGCCTTGTGGAATGTGATATTAGCTAGTTGTGTTCATTTAATCAATTTTTCAAAATAATGTTTAGATTCTTTGTCAACTTTTATTCTTTTTGAATTTATCTTTCTAATTTTATAAGATATTTTATTCTAATCTTGCAGGGAGTGACTACAACGAAATGAAAATGACTGATGACAAGACCATACCCAAATACGCAAATAAAGTGCCTTTTGAACCTTTCCTGGGACCATATAATCCTAATTATCTTTTAAATAACACCTCCTTACTTGCAAACCAGGAATTCCAATATCATAATTCAATGGGACATGAAAATTCGTTGACTACTAATGTAACTTCTTTTGCAGATGCAAATAGTAATTTTAATAACAAAACAAAAGAACATTTTAATTATCCGGAAATCAACATTATTAATGAAAATGTCACTAATGAATCTGATTTTCAAATTACTCCTATGGGAATAATAAGTAAAAAGTTAAATCATATTAATGAATCACAAATTGAAGTTCCTGTAAAAAAAGGAATTCCTAATCTCAATATTAATCAAAATGAACAAAACATTTTTGACAAAGTCCCTATTTATCACAATACTAAGACTTTTATCAATGGTGATAAAAGCCTACCCTTTCAGAACACTCAACACCAAAGGCCTACTTTTGAAACTTATTCAAGTGAAGAGTTAGGACTTACAGATTCCAAGTTACCATTACATTTAGTGCCTTTAAAACATCCAATTCAGCAGAAAAACCTGCTGAATGTACTACCCTATGAAATAAAAAAGAATATTCCACATCAAAATGACTATTCAGATTATGAAGTAATACATCATCATCCCCATCATGAAAATGACCCACAGCCAATTCTGAGCCTGATTGGAGGAATCCATCAACAAATTTTCCATAGTCAAAAACCATTCACCCAAAACCCTATTCTAAGTTCACCATTTCTACCTACTGAAAATTATAACTTAAAACATGGTCAACAAAGACCAATGACTGTACCAAATGAGCATCCATATTTCACAGCATTTTCCCCAAATGGCTACAAGAATGATGCTTCTTACCTTCACGAACATTTATCATCGACTGGACTGAAACTAGAGGACATAATTGATAACATTAAACATGATGACTCACAATCTAAAGATACTCATGTGTTTGTAATATCCTCACAGGCTTCAAATTATGGGCAAGGTTTGTCTAAAAATTATTTTGAACATAAAAATTCCATTCAAAGACTTAAGTAATGCCACCTAGGAAAGTATGATTTCATTCTAATTTTTTTATGATTTTAATTAACAAATATTCAAAAAATTAAAAGTGCAACATTAAACAACGATAATATATTCTTTATTCAATATCAAAATGATTTATCTATTTTTAAAATTTGATTTATTATTATTATTTATTTTGTTTTGGCTGTAATGTTAGCTAATTTTACAATTACATATTCCATTATGCTAAAGGGCCACTAATATGATGGGTTTTTCTAAAATAATAAATTTCTAAACACCCCATAATCATGATGATTTTTAATTTATTTTAGCAATGTTAAACATATTTTTCTCTCATTCAGTTCATTTCGAATACAGACTCTTTCTTAAAAGCATGTAATTAAATTTTTTATCACAAAAAAAAGTTCTTTATTATATTTCAATATAAGTTTATTAGTAATAGTTTATTATGAAAATTGGTTAGATGTATATCTTAATATCATATGAAAAGTTTCATTAGATATACCTTTGCTGAAAGATTCAGAATAGGTTAAAAAAAAAAAATTCATTTTACAAAATCAATTATCAACTTAAAAAGTTAAATTGAGTATTTGAATTGATTTATAAAATAAAGCTTTTAGAGTGATTATTTTATTTTAGTATTTTATAATTAAATGCTTGTTTTATGATCAAAAGAAAATTGAGGGAGTGTTGATTGAATGCATATTGGTGTGAATTAAATAATTTCCAGTTTTTTATTCAGTTAAGATATCAATAGGGGAATTATCCTCTTTGAGAAAAATATTTTTTTTTTATAAAACATAAACATCAAAATAAAATATCCTATTCAATTTCCAAGATACTTTATTATTGATTTAATGATGCACTTTTAATTTCATCATGTTCTATTTACTTCCTATTAATTGTAGATATTATATATAATGCTGACGTGAAATGATATATGATATATATATATATATATATATATATATATATATATATATATATATATATATATATATATATATATAATATTTTGTGTGTTAAAAAAAAATAACTTTGCCCATCTTCCTGAGCTCTTAACTAATTTTATCTCCTGCTAGAACAGTCGCTATGCTCTACTTCAAGTAATAATAATTGAAATTCAGCTTCTAGTTGTTTTAGGTACAACTCATTAGGGATAACTCATTAATATCTTTTTATCTTGCTTATCTGTTTCTTAACCATAGTAGAAACAAACATTTTCATGTATTATACCTTTTTTTGTTCACATGCTTTTAAGAATTGATGGCTTTGGGATCCATCTGAAATCTTGACCAGAGCATAAATGTCACCCATATATAGACCAAAGGCATTTTTGGTTATGTGAACATATGCAATATTAATGTAAGCCATCATTAGAAAATTTAATAGTTTGTTTTATTGGTAATTCAGTGGTCTTTGTATATTGTTTGATTTATTTTTTATTTGCATTTTATCTCCTCCAATGTTCCAAAAAGTTAAAAAAATGTTCATCTGAAAAAGTTTGATTTTAGAAGGAGAAATATGTTTTAATTTAAAGAAATAAATTTTTACAGTTTTCAGATTTTCTCCCGCTTTTATTTATTTTTTTGCTCAACCATCTTTTCGGCTGAAAAAGCATCGTAATTCAAAAAACTCTTACTTGTATAAACGTCCATACTTAAGAGTTTACCATAAATTGTCACCTAAATATTTGTCAAGCATTATTTTCTTGGTAGATACTGACTTCTGGTCTCTTTTCATGTAGAATTTTTGTGAATGAATCCATGTTTGCTATTTTTCTTGTCAAATATTCATAGCCTTTAATATAATCAAGACATTTTACGTCATTGTTCATTAAAACAGAAAAAATAAATGTTCTGTTGAAAAATATAGTTTATATATCAATAAAGTTATAATATCATTCACTTTTTGATTTGTTTAAGGTGTCAGTCAACAATATCATCCTCAAGATTTTGGTAATCACCCTTCCCATGAAAAAAGTGAGTTATTTGTTCATTTGTTAAAATAAAAGTATCAGAGTAAATATTCCTTTCCAAAGTAAATAAAATTGATATATACCTGAATTTTAATTTACTTTATGGACGAAATAAAAAATGTCAGTGTTCTAAATCTTTTAAAAATAATAATTTGCAAAAATATTTATCAAATGCAATATGGTCTTAATAATAAAACAAAGTAAGAAACAAAGCAAAGGTTCAGTTTTCTAGTGTTCCTACATTGTTTAGAGTAAAAAAAATGAGTGAATGGTAAACAGTTAAAATATAAATTTTGCTTTAATTCATAATTAATAAATACATTTAATGAATAAACCACTGCTTTTTATGTTTTATAATTGCACAGAGCACTGCTTTTTTAATGCTTTAGCATTGTTAATTATTTGAAATGCACGTTTGATGCCCGTAAATAATGCATGATGTTTTCTAAATTAAAATTGATATTTTTATGTATATATATATATATATATATATATATATATATATATATATATATATATATATATATATATATATATATATATATATTCCTATATATATATTCTTATGCATATTCCTATTTATAATCATATAGTTATTTATTATCATATACTTCCAAATAATATCCATTTAACAGATATCAAACTTTCATAGGTTGTTGTAGTAAATATATTAAAGTATTTCTTTATGAAACATTGTTTTATCTCTCATTTTTTTTTTCAACTACTAATTACTAGCTATTTTTCTTTAAATATAAATTTGTAATAATCACAATAATAATTATCTATTGTATTAGAACAGAACGATCCAATTTTAAATGAGTTATGACTAAAGTTCATTCTATAAATTTAGGAAAAATAAACTTACAAGCTTTTAAATGTGTTTTAATTTCAGATTCAATTACGGTTCATGCATTGGAAGCAATAGATGAAAATACAGTCCGACTTGTGTTTTCTGTTCCCATGATTTTAGTTGGACTTCATGGACGAGTTGAGTTGCGATATACTGCTGATAATAAGTATGATCTATAATGTAACAATAGTAATTATGCTGTAACAATTTTGTTATTTAAAGAAACTATGCTATTAGCTAATAAATCAATTTCTTACTCCTCGAGCAATAATTTTTTAAAAGCTGAAGTCGTATTTTCAAACTATTTCTTCTCAAGTGTAGAAGGTGCAACTGTTTTTATTCGGTATATTTTTTTTTTATATTTTTTTTTATAAAATAGTTTTTTTATGTTTACAAGATCAGATATTTATTTAGAAACCTTTTTTCATATAAAACAGAATAATTTTTTTGTTTACCGTTTCTTTTTATCTTCACAACAGTAAAAGGATGAGGGATGATCATTACCAGCAGAAATTAATTTTGATGATTGTGAGGCTAAAAACATTTAAAAAAAAGTAAACTATTAAATTAACCAAAGGTAAACATGTTATTTTTACAAATTAAGAAAGCAATGTTTTGGTTATTTTAACAAAGGAAACAGCATTGCCTTAAATATGCTTGTTTTAAAAAATATTTCAAGTTGAACTTATAAAATTTGGTCAAATTAATTTTTAAAAATTAAAAAAGAAAATCTCTGCATGTCTTTAGAATAAAAAAAGACATGTACCACTACAGCCTACACTGGGTTATGAGTTGTGTACTTGATAAGGACCAATTTTTCTCATTTATCCAATTTTTTTAAACTCAAAACTACATTTTATAAGTTTTCAAAGGAGCATGAAAGAACAAATTGTAAAAGAATAAAAAAAAATGGTCCTTAAAACATTCAGATATTTACTAAATCATATCTATTTTTAATACATAATGTTTCAGTTATTTAGAATTTTTTTACAATGTATTATAAAATGAAAGCAAGTGAATAATTGTTACAAATAAACTATACATAAAGAATGATGTTTATGTAATGTTATATTTTAGAAACTTTTTAAGATTTTTTTTCTCCATATTTACGTTAAATTATTCCTGTTTGATCTCTGTACACACTTTTTTCTTCTTCTTTTTTTTCAGAAACAGTGATCCAGACACATGGGAACAACAAGTATTGGCACCACCCGATGATATTATTGCTACTCCTGAACTTGAATTTAAACTTGAAGGTTTAACACCAAACACTGAATATAAAATAAAAATAACTGTTGTTATGCGAGACTTAGATAATTCACCTGTCAGTCAGATACTGACAGTTAAAACACCGCCAGCATGTAAGGATTGTTCAAAGAATAATTTAGTTCATATGATGTCATTTTTCATTTGTTATATTTAAGTGTATTGTTCTTTCTAGCATTTTCAACACCAACCTTACCTCCTGCAATTCCTGTAGACCCCGATTTACATGTTGTTGATGTTAACTCAACTTCAGCTACTCTTTCTTGGAGAAAGTTTGCAGAAAAAGAACTACAATTTATTGATGGTGTTCAGCTGAGATACAAAGAAATTGAAGGAAAAGTAAGATTTTTTTTTGCTTACATTGTTAATTTAAAAGAATGTTTTGAAAGCCATGAGCTGAGTATACCATCTATATCCAGATCAAAAAACATTATTTGAGAAAACTTAAAAATGACTTCTATATTGCTTGGCCAAGAGGGTATTTTCTGAAAGTTACTAATGACAGAATCTCATCCTTTAAATTTTATAATAGATTTTTAAAATTTATTTTTCATCCTATATAACAGAGTTTGTTTTGTTTTTTGAAGATGAAGAGGTTTAGAAATATTAAATTGTTGAACATGAAACTATTCCAAAAAATTGCCTAAATAGTACAATTTTCACAATTTCTTTAATTTTGAATTCCATTTCACCATAGTGATCGGTAGTTTTATCATTCATAACTTTCAAAATGTTTTTGATTTGACTAACTCGTATTATTATAATTGATATATAATGATATGATTCTGAATTTATTATTTGTCTTAATATTATATTATCAGTAAATATCATATTTTATCCAGTTAATTATTTAATTATAAAAATGATAAATTTTGAATACAAATTTTCTCAACCTAAAAGATCATAAAAATTTTGTTATAATTTTCTTTACATTTTATTCCGTTTAATTTTTTTAGGTCTATCAAGCAACTCCTTTGATTCATAGAGCAGTAACAAGTTATACAATTGAAGATTTAAAATCTGAATCACAATATGAAGTAGGCATGCTTCTGATCCCGTTTCCTGGACAAACCACTGAACTACAGTCACAGAAGACTGTGCATATATCTACCACTATGGAAAATGGTGAGCTCTTATGGCATCACATTTTTATTTTTTTTTAACTTAGTGATGTTAGTGAAAAACAATAAATAATGTTGTTTATTGTTTCATGGATAAGGGTAGTTTTTTAAATAGCATTTTACTTTGAACATTTCCCAGTTGATTGAAGTAAAACTTTGAGGCTACTACTGTTCACTTGAAACGAGCAACCTGCTATGAAAAAGTGATTACTCTTGCTATCACTATGAAAAAATTAATTGAAATTTTGCTATTGAAGTATATTCTTTTTGTCGTCAGCTCATGTGATAAACATACATTTTAGTTTTTAATTTGGATCTTACTATCTTGAAAATCTTAAATTAAAAATAATGTTGGGATATTATAGGAAAATTTCTAAACAAAGCTTTAAGTCTCTCAATGACCAGTAAATAACTCACCAGTCAGTATTTCACCAATTCAGGCATTGTCTGGACAGAAAAAGATAAGGTAACATAAATGCAAACCAGTGACAACATATCTCACATCAACTGACACACATACACACACATCTAAAAAAGATTGACCAAACAAATGTACGTTGAACTCTCTTGGTATGATGCTCTTTCTCAATTTGGTTTGTCTTTTTTAGACTGTTGATGTGAGATGTGCTGTATTTGATCTGTGTTAATGCGATCTTATGTTTTTTGCCTAAAGATGCCTGAATTGGTGGAACAATGACTGGTTAGTAACTTACTGGTAATCAAGAGACTTAATACTTTGTTTTGGGATTTTCTTATAATATCATATCAGTAATTTCTGTATTTTTTTTAGCTTTTTCTTTAATTAATTAACAATGTTATTAGGCATGTTATAAAAACTTTAAATTTGACTTAACACTTTTATATTTTGGCAATCTAGTTACTTAGATATACTAGCTTAAATGTTATACACTATTACTACTGGTCAAAAACTTTTTAAAAATATGCTTATTTAAACATTGTTTCTGTTTTGCAGATCCATACAAATTTGAGCTAGTTTTAGATATGCATCATATCAAAAGTACATCTGTTGAGGTTACTTGGAGTGGTGTTCCCTATCCAGAAGATAAATATGTAAACATTTTCAGAGCAATTTATCAATATGAAGGAGGTCGGGAAGACATGAATTCATTTAAAGTAGCTAAAAGGGATTCACCATCTGGTACATTGATTCAAGGCCTGAAACCTGACACAAGGTATTAATACTATACCTTTGCAGAAATAGTTTTATGTAATTAGTGAACTTTATTATCAACATGTATCTTATAATAAGGGAAATTTAGTTGTTCTAATTTTGTCAATTTATAGTAGTCGCATTTGATGTTTATTGTAACTAATTGGTGTTACTTATTATGTCTATTAGGTTGTTTATTTAGGTAAGTTTATTTCCATTTTTCCACTCTATTTTACTTCACAATCAAGCAATAGTGGCATTTAAAATTAAGAAATAGTAATAAAATAAGGTCTAAAAAATCCAGAGGTCCTACCTACCTTCAACAGAATCTCATCAAAACCCATATCTACAAGGTTAGACCTAACACAATTCAAGCCTATGTCTCAGCCTACCTGTTGGATGTGCACCCGTTGGTCACTGATTACCTTTTCAGTGATTTTTATGTTTCCAGACCAACAACTATACATGCCAATTTCAATAACCGAGATACAATTATTTCAATTATATTTATAGTTTTATTAGTTTTACTTGAAAGTGGAATTATTTTAAAGTTAACTTTGGGTTTGAGGTTTAGATGGCTAAAAAAAATTTTGACGAAATCAGGCATGCTACAAACTAACCCAATTTTTGACAGGATATGGAGCAACCAAAAGCTATTTGTTTAGATTGAAACAAACTGACAAAATTTGTAAGTGTAATGGGATAAGTGAATAAATATATGACCATATTTTATATAATTATGGTAAATTGGACAGGTACAGACACAAATTGATTTCTGCAGTACAGTTGAATGTAGGCCCGCCTTCAAAGAGGGATCTAATAGAAAAATACTTTTCGGAATTTGATCCATTTATGGACTGGATTGACTACTTGGAACTAGACAAATAAATTTGTTTTAGGCTTTAATTTATTGTAAATATAAAAAATAATTCATTGTATGTTAATTCTTTTTTTCACTATTTTATTTATAATTATTTTTTATTTCATATTATTTTTTTCTTCTATATTTATATTTCTATGTATTTCATATAAAATATTTAAAAGGTAACTATGTAAACTTGCTAATATGTTGCTTAATTACGCTTTATGTTGTCAGGATTACTGCAATGTGGAAAAATGGGACCTTATGAGTTATATAAAAATTTTGATTTTACTTTTTTTTTTTTAATGGAAAAGAGATGTTTAATATAAATATAATATAAATTCCCAGCTAATATAAATTCTTTGAATAACTTACTTCTCGCTGCAACAGCCTAGGACTGATTTTGGTCAATGAGACTTTGCCAGTTGGTTATCTGATGTGCAGCGAACTTTTTATTTTTATTAAGATTCTAAACATCAGTGATCTTAATTAATAAATATTCGTTATTAATCATTATATAAGAAAATCTTGCAACGTTATCTTGTCACATCCTTATGAAACATAAAATATACAATTTATTCAGCATTAATGCTTAGCTGTTGTAATATCTTGTTGTGATTTACAATCATGGTGAAGAAATCATGGATTAATACTACTGAAAATGTTATTGAATTTAGTTTCATTTAGAGAGCTGATTTCAATATTTTTGCAGGGATCTTATTATTATTATGTATGTAAAACACAGAAGACTAAATCAGATCTAAACAATAAGTTCAAAATAATATGCTCATTGTAGTATATTGTGGAATTCACTAAGCATTTATGTATTGAATTAATTATTTTCAGGTATCGACTATGGATTGAAGCTTACTTAACCAATGGGAAAATTAAAAAAAGTAATGTGAAAGACTTTATCACAAAGAAAGGATCAGGTTCATCTGTAGATATTACTCAAGGTATAACATTTTATTGGTAAATTTAGTTTTTTATCACAGATTTAAAATAAAATTGTTAAATGTTCATTTATTCATCTATAATCAATATGTTTGTGATTATAATAAGGTTTTAAAACCCTCACTTTAGTTGTCATTTTACTTTAGCTCATTCAGGTTTATCATCATTGAAGAAGAAATGAAATATTTCTCATGAATTAGATAAATCCTTTAATGGTCAATTGCCCATCTAGTGATAGATATGTGAATGAACTTGTCTTTTTATGTAGCATTTTTATCTTTGTTGAATCCATGGGATCATTTTTAGATTGACTAAGTTATATAGTTTTAATTATAATTATATAAATAATAATTAATTTTAATTATATATTGTGTATATAATTTTAATTAAATTTCATTAGCTTGTTATTAAATGATCTCCAGTCTTTTTTCAGTTTATAGAGGTTCTGGTGAAACAAGCTGACTAATATTTCTTCGGCTCTATGGTTAATGTGAGTCCCAAAATATAGGAAAAGTTCTATAATCTTATCTATTTTTCCTTTGATCTGTCACTTTAAAACATTAACTGCCAACTACGAGATAATTTGTAGTTTGCATTATTGCCTAGAATGCCATTACAAGATAATTCATATGATCTTTAAAAAAACAAAAACACATTACATATGCTTTTTGATGATTACTATGCACTAAAATTAGATTTTATTCTATAAAATCTGATTTGATCTTTTCCTTTTGATTCTTGTAACTATTAGTTTCTCAGGCCAACTGGGGACTAATTCAGAGACCAGTAGCCTGCTGGAAGGATGCCTTCCTAAACTTATAGTTAACCTCTCTCCTGCTTTATAGCCCAATGTAAGTTAACATTTATGTGTCAGTATCACTGTTCTATCTGTGATAATTCTGCCTCTAGAATACCATCTTCATCAGCCTACTCTAAACAATAGTTTTAAGGTTTACAAATCAAAGGTAGGGTAGGCTCTCATTCTCAAGCACCATTTTAATTATTAATAGTTTTGAGAGTTAAGATAGAAGTGGGATTACTTTGTGAGGATGAGTTAAAAGACTTAAGATAAAATGGTGTGACTTTTATTAAACAATATTAGTATTGAGAACAATGGTTTTTACAGTTAAGGCTTTGTTCAAGTATGATGAGAAATTTACTTTTTCTCTATTTATTTTCTCTCTGTTCTGAGTGTATAAAGAAATTTAGAAATAGCTTTATTCTATGTGTATCCATTCTAATACCACTCTTCTCTTTGTTTTTAAATTAATAATTTTGTAAATAAGATATGGATGGTTTTTAAATAAAAATTATTGATTTTTTATTTTGTTAGTTTTACTTAATGCAATGTTGCACTTACAATTACTTTTAAAATGCTAATTCAAAGCACTCATCCATTTTTTTTTTTGTATTCAATAACATTTAAAATAAACTTTCTTTTAAAGGTTAAGACAAAATCTTTACAAACAATTTTTACAATATTCCAAGTTTTGAAAATTATGTAAAAATAAGACTAAAAAAGGAATTCTTCACAAAATATATTAAAAATTTTAACCTTTGACTTTTTATACAAGAAAAAAAAAGCAAAAATAAAAAAGGATGCATATTTTAATTTCTTTGGCGACAAATGTCATAAAAAAAAAGTATCACTAAGTTTGAATTTTCAGGGAAGTTTGAAGGTGCTTCTTTAGCAGAAGTTAACGATTACTACGGCCCTCTTGTTGGTGTCTCAATACTGGCTGCAATAGCTATTTTAGTAGCAGTAGGATTACTTGTGATTCTCGCTCGGAAACATGGGCATAACAAAGCTCCTATCACGACAGCAGTACAAAGGAAGCCATTACCACATACAGCTGCTTATGACAATCCATCATACAAGGTAGAAATGCAACATGAAACAATGGGTATGCTTTTTATATGACAAATTTGAAGTAATATTTACAGTTTTAACAATGAATTTACTTTTAGAAACTATAACTATATAGTAATATAAATAAATGCTCATATACCAATATAAATATAAATATTTCTGTTTAATTTATGTTCTCTGAAAATAAGTATAGACCACTAGTTCATTATTTTCATTTAACAGAAAAAAATAATAATATGTATACTGAAATGTTGTAAATGATAATTTATGATTGAAAGTACCATGAATATTATAAAAAAAAAATATTATACATAATTTCCTTAATATTTTTTTCTATAATACACATTTCTTAACTTGGTTACTTATTTAGTACATTCTTCAATTGTATGACAACCTTATGTTAATTTTTCTGATAACAATTGATAGCTTGTATTCCAATTTTATGATAGTTCACGTTGGTTTATATCATTCTGAGTCATTATATTTATTGAAATGGCTATAGCATATTAAATATTTTAATCTTACAAAAAATGAGCTGGGGTAATATATTTTTCTAAAACAAGTAAAATAATTATTTTCAAAATAGCAACTGATTTAATTTTAAGTTTTTAACTTAAATTATTTTTCACAGACTTGTGAAAGTGGCTCATCAAATGGTGGAAGAAGCTCCCATACATTTGAAAATGCCTAGCTGTAATTTTCAAGACTAGTCCAAATTAGACAGTTCACTATTAGACTTTAAGGTATAATAATCTTGTAGTTTCTACAATAACTCTAAAAGAGTACAAATGTAACTTGTACTTATGATGTAATTACTGATAATTACCATGTTCCCTTTTAGTTTCAAAGAAATTGGTTCATAAGTATTGCATTATAAGTGATTAAATATATTGAATTCATGATTCATCACCAAAGAATGTACAATGTACACAAGAATGTACTAAATTAATGTAATATTTTTAAACTACCAATTTTTGTGCAGTTAATTGCATATCTTTAATTCTACATTGATTAATTTATCCAAACTTTTTCATTGTAATGGTGAAATAAAGTTTGGCTTTAGAAACTTTATTGTTAAACATTGTACATAGAATATATTAATATATTATTGTAATTTGATTTTAAAAAGTAAATAAAAAAAAATCTGAAAGTCAAATCTGCTTACGTTATTGAAGAATATCAAACTTATTTAAAATAAATATGAAAATTTTATTTTATTCGTGATTGCAATTTTTTTCTCCCAAGTTATTTCATCATGAAAATGATTTGAATTGCTAACATTTTAAGATTCTTTCCAGTGGACCTAATTTATCAAAAGCCTATCTTATATTGTATAAAGTATATTTAATCTAATAAGAGAAGTATTTGGCAGATTTTTGTTCCACTTAAGAGATCACTTTTGTATTACTAATGAGGATACTAACTGTGAAATAATGGTTCTATTTTGCTGGGTTTTTAATTTTACTCTAAAACATAAAATCTATATCACAATATATGCATTTGTATATATAGATGTCTATATTGTGGCATTTCTGTACTCGTTTAGGATTTAGATACAACTGTAACTCTAATGGACGAGCAGTATTTACTTTCAGAATGTGTTTATATATTTTTCTTGTAATATTTGTTTTATACTGAATGAATGATTTGTTGCAATTTTAAAAAGTAAACTGTCTGTTATGTAAATTTGTGTGAGTGATGCTAATAGCTATTTTAGAGGATTTCGTGCATTAATTAATTTAACTTTATGATTCATTGTTATTTTGCTCTGTGAAATGTTTTCTTAACTTTCATACTTAACTAAATATAAATTGTTCTAACCAATTAAAATATTGGTATTAGAGGTGTATAATTTGTTTTATATAGTATGAATGATGACTTATTATATATAAATGAATTTATTGCATATTTATTGAGTTTATTATTTGTTTTATTGTTGTATGTACTAAATTAGAATATACTTAAGATTTTGTTTGATACTCATTGTCTTAAATGTTTGATAAAACCAACATTCATCTAAATGTTTGAATTATGTAGAAAAACCTGTTTAAGATTATAAAATAAATTATTTAACTTCTTTTTTTTTTTAATTTGACTAATTTCACTATCTTATAATAATTATTAAAATATTCAAGATATTTTTTAGTCATGAGGTTTCTTTAGTTTATAGTGGCTACAAGTTGAATCCAATTTAATTGTCTAAATGAGAAGCTCCTTGGTGTATCCTTTTTTCTCTTACATAGTAACCCCATAGAAGAATTTAATAAACATTCATAAACAATGATACAAATAAACATTTTATGTGATTTGACAATTTTTATTGATTGATAAAACATTTTGGAATTACTTGAATTAAATCATTGTATAAACAAACTTAATCATAGAGAAAACAAAAATACAGTAAGAATGAGAGTACAAAACAACAACTGTACAAAAATAAAAAGTAGTATAATGCAAAATATATAAGGAAAAATGGAAAAAGAAAATTACAACAAAAAATTAATATTTTAAAAATCGGTGAAAGAGTGAATAGAGAACAATACATATGTAGAAAAGACAGCATTAGCACTTTTATTTTGAAATCTTAATACTTTAAGCACATGAAAATAACTCCGAAAGTCAATTCCTTGAATAAAATTATTTAATATTAGGGTGTGTAAATAAAAATGACGGTACAACTTTACAAGAGGGGCGCGTTATCTGGTTCCTCCTGAAAGTCGCCGGACAAGCATACTCCATTTGTGCTAACTAACTGTTTTGCATTCAATTGTAACATTCGTGTTCATTGGAATTATTAAAACTATTACTGCTTTAATTAGATATTATTTAAAATTATTAGTGCTGTCGACTTCCGCTCATTACGTTCGCCCAAGAAATAAACAAAACAGCAACGGATCCTTTTAAGTTGAGGTCGGGGTCTTACCGTAATTTCAATTATTACTGCTTTAATTAGATCACTATGCTCACTCAAGAGATAAACACCAAAAGTTTCTTTTCAGTTGAAGTCGGGACCTTACTGTAATATAAATTATCACTCCTTAAAATCATTACTACAACTTCCCCAGGTCACCGGAAGTCGACAGCACTAACAATTTTAAATAATTTGTAATTAAGGCAGTAATAATTCCAATGAATACGAATGTTAAATATGAATACTAAGCATTGGATTGGCACAAAGGGCGCTAGAGTGTGCTAGTCTGGCGACCTTTGGGAGGAACCAGTGATAACGCGCCCCTCTTGTAAAGTTGTACCAAAATGACCGTTTCAAGATTTAAAATGAAGTTTATTTTTTTTCTCGCATAAAATTCTTCTAACTTTTGAAATACAGACCATTATGTTCTATGATTAGTCTCCATCTAGACGCCAGCTGTTCGATCCTCTGCCGGTACCACTCTTTGGTTTTCGAATGGAAAAAGTCTTCTACTCCAATTTTTAACTCCTCCAATGTTTGAAATATTTTTCCTTTAAGAAAGTAAACCATTGCTCGGAAAAGATAAAAGTCCGATGGCATCCATCTCAGCAAGTTTTTGGCGCGATATTTCCAGGCAGCATTCGGCTTGCTGCAAGGTGAGCTCATTTGGAACTTATGTACATGTTCTCTTCTCTTTACCTAACTGGTGTAAGTTACGATTCACACTTCACTGTGACAAACTAAGTTCGGAGGATAGCTGCCGAGTACTTTTTGAGGGATCATCTTCAATAGCGTTTCTTAGTGCCTCAAGAGATGGTCGCCCTGAGTCCGACTGCCTTTCCAAGCTTGTACCGCTACTTTCAAATTTGGCGAACCAACTCCTCACAGTCCGCTCATTAAGATTAGGTTCCTCTTCAAATTATCCGTATCAAATACGTGGTTTCGGCGGCTGAAAATTTCCTTTTCCTATAATGTCGCAGAATTACTTGAATGTCATTGCTCAATGGACACTTTGATTGTAAGAATGCCAAACAAGTACAGAGCCTCACAGAGAGACATTTTGTTTACGAAATGATTCAGTATAGTATTAGGATTCAAAATATACCAATAACAACAATATTAGAATTAATAGAGATGTAAGAAAAAAATAAACTTAATTTTAACCTGTGAAAAGGTCTTTTTGTTTTACTCATCCCAATAGATCCTGTCGAGTTTAAGGTGTTAGGAGATATCAGAAGACCTCAAACAGTGCAAATCCAAAATGGGTTTAGAGGTATAGACCAGGCAACGCAGGCTAAAAATGTGGGTGTAGGCTAAATAATTGTCAGAAAGCTGGAAACGGTTTTAATCTCTTCATTTACATGTAAACAGAGTATATTGAAGTTTGCACCAAATTTCTACTAGTGCTTTATGGGGGTGTCCCTAAAACCTCGAAATTTTAGGACTTCTTTTGGTTTTCTGACTGTAATTTTAAGAAAAGGAATTTATTAAAGTTCATTATCTTATTCTTAAAGTATTCTATTAATAATAACAGAAATAATAATTATTATTTCATGGCGCTACGTCCCAAGTTGAGACTTGGCCTGCTACAGCATCGACCTCCAGTTTTCCCGATCAAGTGCTGTTGCCATCAAATTTCGGGTGCCATCAAAGTGGAATTCTGGAATCAGTAGCAACTGAGTCTCCCCATCTAAGCTTTGGACAAACGACAAACTCTCCTGGTTCCAAATATTTGCTCACTGAATATATTCCGTGGGATTTCTTCTGGACTCATCTTTATGACGTGACCAGTCCATCATAGTCTGGCTAGTTTAATGACCTGCACTATATCTATATATCTTCTCAATTATAATATTAATCAAAAACCTTAAGGGGTCCGTATTAACGATGGTGGGATAGAGGACAGTTATATTTATTTCATTATAACAACTGAAATACATTTATATTATTAAAAAAAAAAATCTTAGAAAGAAGGGATAACATTACCAGGAAGTCACGTTATTTTGGTGAGGACTAGAACTGACAGAATCCCAGCATAAAAAACACATTATATAACTAAAACATTGAAATCGATAACGGTCGAGAACTTATCTCAATTGCTGACAGGCTACTTTTGTTGCATTAAGAAGCAAGATTATCCTGTAAATTTAGATCGAAAACAAGGTCGATATAAAACATAGACATAATTAGCTGAAATTTTCAGGATTTACTCCTATACATGTGTAGAATGAGTTCTGAAAAGTTCCGTAATTTTCCATGTACGTTACCATAAAAAATGAGGAACAAATTCAGCTGCCCAGCACTTTTTGTCTTAGATGTTGTTTTTTATCACACCCCAGCCAAGAACCATACTTCTTCAATTACAGAAAAATATATCTTCTCAGAAAGAATATTTGTTTTGATTTATGCCAAAAATTACCCGAAAATAACATAATTACTGAGCTGTAAATTGATTTATTTGGCGTAAAAATCCGCTTTACCTCATAGCTTTGAAAATATGGAGAAAGAGAAAAAAGTAATTCTTATGTTTCTTGAAGTCCTTATTGGGAGGAATGTTACAGAAAGGGGAAATGTACAGCTTTCGACTTGATCAAGCAAAATCACGAATTTAGTTTTTTGTTTCGCAGTTTAACAGTGCTCAACTTGATTCTCAAAAAGCCATGGAAATTTGAGAAGTATTCCTGAAACATCTTTTTGAAGGAAAAAAGGTGAATAAAATATGGCTGTCAAGTACTTTTTATCTTAGATGATGTTTTTCCTCACACCCCAGTCTAAAACCAAAATTTGATTTATAGCAAAATTTATAACATGTAAAAAAATTTTATATCATTTTTTTTTTGATTCGCGGAATAATGGTGGAGATATTTGATGTTTCATAAAATTGTCGTTATTTCAAACTTAATTTTATCGTGGACAATTCGATACTGCAATTGTTTCTAAGTTACTTGCTTACATTACAACTTTGATGGAGAAAGCATTCCTATGCTAGAGGAATTAATAAAATTCTCAAAAAAGTTTACCTTCTCCCATTCCACTCCATAGTATGGAGGCATGTGCTTAACAAAATACTGCTACCTTCACAACAACCTTCCTCTCTAACTTATGCTTATATTTTGTTTGTTTATTTAAAAGAAAAAAAAATAGAGGAATATCTTACATAGCCGAAGTGTGACTAGAAGTCCACAACAGTGTCCTACACACTAAAGAAACACATTTCTATTCATCGTTCAGAAGAGGCCAGGCAATATCAATAGCTAAATTAGTAGTCCAGATAAGAAGTATATGCTGCATAGTCCATTCTACCTCCCACGAAGTAATGCGTGTCAACTTCTGGTCACACTTCGTCTGATGTAAAAAAATATTCACCTAATGTTTTTTTTTTTTTTTTTAAATAAACAAATAAAATATAAGTATAAGTTTGAAAGGACGTTGTTGTGAAGGTAGCGGTATTTTATTAAGCACATACCTCTATACTATATATTATTATCTATAAATATATATAATTTATCCCCCGGTAAATAACGGGATAATTTTTATTTGTTCTTTTTTAAATCGAACTAGGCTTCGCGGCACTATTTAAATGTCCCGTGATCTAGCGTGGTGGCGGAGACCCCCCCTTTGGGAGTCTAAGATACGATATTGAAGAGACCAGTTCGCTTGAGTTTTCCGCTTGTTAATTTAAAATTTTGCTATAGTTTCAAGTATGTGCTCTGTCTCAAAGTAGTGGAAAAAGTGTTTTGCATCTATAGATTGGCCTGCTGATACAATTGTCAAAGTTAAAGGTAAACCTCTCCTTTCCTTTGCTACCTCATATGCTTCCATTTCCAAGCAAGTTGGCTTTGTTATCGGATTTCCTGTCTGTACTAGCTATTGTGATCGTGTGGTTACTTGCTGCCTTTGGATTTGAAATACGTAATTCAGTCCTTACTGCGCAGGGTTTCCCTCCACTGCCACGTACCACGGAAATCCAGTGCCATCTATTATCTCTAACTTTGAATTCAAGTCAACAGTGCGCCCAATCATAATCAGTTTCTGGTGGTAGGTTACACGTCATTGATGAGATATAACTTTCTCACTTCTTTTTGGAAATTAAACTTTGCTTACTTTCAACTTATGGATATTTATTAAATTAATGCATATCCTTAATTTTAATTAACAAGTTATAATAAATAATTATTTCATCTTTTGTTTACTCACTGTTTGAATAATTGGGTCTTGTTTACAATTAGATTTGCTTTTTTACTATCTTTCTATAGTGGTATTTTCAATTTATTCAATTTATTTTGATAAAATTTATTCAATTTATTTTGTTTACTCATTGTTTGAACACTTGGGATTGGTTTACATTCACATTTGCTTGATTTATTATCATCCTATAGTGGTATTTTCAATTTGTTTTGCTAAAATTTAGTCAATTTATTTTGTTTGTGAAATTTATTTCGATTTTAAATTCATTTTTTTAATTTATTTCGATTTTAAATTCATTTTTTTAATTTATTTTAATAAGAATGGTTCCAAGAACGTCTTTGATTTTATTCTCACGCCTTGTTGCTTTAGCCTCTTCTACTTTGGAGTCAATTGCTTGTCAATTAGATGCTCTTGATTTTTCAAATCCTCAATTAATACCGGATGCGACTTTACTTATTGTTCGATTAAGGGCAGGATATCAGCATGCTGAGGAAAAGCTAGATGTATATCTTAATTTAGAATTATTACCTGATGGCTTAGATGAAGTTATGTTGGAGGCTAGTTTTTCGATACTTAAGGGTTTCTACACTTAAGAGATACTTAAGTTGTGGAAAAAGTGTTTTTTATCTATAGCTAGACCTGCTGATACAATTGTAAAAGTTAAAGGTAAACCTCTCCTTTCCTTTGCTACCTCATGGCCCTGTGCTTACTAGGTTTTTTATCCCCGTATGACTTCGTTGAGTGGCCTATTGTACCAGGTGAGCCTAGACATTAATTTTATTAATTTTTTATGTTAAAACATAATATTGTACAAATTTTACAGTCCACTTGTAATATCATACATATATATATATATATATATATATATATATATATATATATATATATATATATATATACGTTAATAAATGTATTAAAAAATAATTTATAACATGAAATCTTGAAATATTTATTCACTTAAAAAAAATTCGTCATCTACCTCAGAAAAGTCTATTATTTCTGAATATTCGTACATCTCATCTAGATCCTCTTCCTCTAATTCTTCGTTATACTCCTCGAATAATCTGTTTGCATCTTTGTAACTCTCTTCGTCCTCGAAACTCGAGAACGATCCAAAATCCTTTTCATCTTCGTCCAAATAAAGTTTGATCATTCTGTATGGTTCTGTATCAGGATCTGATAAAGAATCTTCACTAAATGATTCAACCGGCAGTTCATCTGAATCACGTCGCTTAGGTACTGATGATGGTTCCACATATGTAGACCGATACACTCCATCCATGAACTTATAGAATCCGATAACGGAAGTCTCTGGTTCCTCTGAAGGAAATAGGATGTAGTCACGTTTTTTTATATCCTCATAGTCAGCAGTGTGCGCTGTCTTAAATCCTTCTGCCCTGAACAGCTGCTGTTGGTGAAGTGAAGTAATTACAGCAATCTGTAGAGGTATCTTAGATTCGCTTGCTAAAACGTAAAAGCTTCTAATTAGCCTTTTCTCTATATCTGAAAAAAATAAAATAAATATAATATAACAAATCTTACCTAGTTAATTGTAAAATATTTAATAGATTGAAAAATGTATCTAAATATGAGACTTTTCGATATACAATCTTTCCATATCATTTTTTAATATACATATACACACACACACACACACATATATATATATATATATATATATATATATATATATATATATATATATATATATACACATACATATATAATAATAAACTTTTTATTTATTCTGGGACAAGTCCCTTTAGAATGACAATTACAGGCAATGATAGGTGGGGTTCAGAGCATTAGAGTAGATGATATAGGAATATATGTGTTAACAGATAATTAAAAAAGGAAAAAAAAAAAAAAAGAAAAGTCAATAAATAAATACAAATGAAAATTTGTAACAAATGAAAATTATAACAAGTCATAATGCAATAACTTCTAGGATATGAAATAGGTATTAATAGTCTAATTGATTACGTCTTAAAACAAAAACCACACGAACTTCTTATATTAATAAGATATGTCAAAATTAGATATGAAGTAACATATTTACAAATGTTGAGTGAAATAAGAGAAAATCTATTTATAATGTTTTTTGGAAGTGGATGGAAAATAAGTGATTGAATAAGCGGGATTTGAAGGTGATAAGAGTATTGGAGCGACGAATGGAAGGAGGGATGGAATTCCATAAGGATGAGGATCGGACAAGAAAAGATCTGTCGAAAGCTACGGATCGGTGGGCCGCTGTATATAAATCTGAAGGCCGAGAACGGGTATGACGAGAATGAACAAAGGATTTGAATTGAAGGAGGTCGAAAATGTAGGATGGACGGCGGGATTGAATAACTTGGTATAGGAAGGATGTCAGGATATACTTACGACGGTAGGAAGGATAAAGCCACTTCAACTCTTCGTAATATCGGGAGACAGAGGCATCCCTCGGGATCCCGAAGATGAATCGTATAAAGCAATTTATCAAACGTTTTATAATATATATATATATATATATATATATATATATATATATATATATATATATATATAACTTATGTTCGTCCCGGTAACTTAGAATAAAAAAAGGGAACGTAATGACACACACGCTTGTTGAGAAAAGACTGACTTTATTGCCTCAGTAATCCTCTATATATAGTTTTAGAGAGTGTTTACATCTTAGAGTTGGGATTAACTTGTATACAGTTACACTGTGTACCTTAACTCCCCCCTGCCAGTTTACGAACACTTTTCGTAAACTTTATTCCTATAATACACTCTGAACACACAAAGCAAACAAAAAGCACAACAAATCAAAAAAAAAATAATACTCTGTATACAATAAATAATAATACTAAACACCCAAAAATATGAAACATAATACGATAATACAACTAAATACAAAATTCTTATATCTAAACTTATGACCTACTATACAAAAAGAAATAATGAACAACTTATGAAATCGACATCTGTCGAAAAACGAACATAAATCATTTCTTAATACATCTAATTTGCTCCCGTAGAAAAGAGGATACTCACTCGTGCATATCAGGGTTGTCCGGGCTCGCCCAGCGGAATCTTTAATTGTTCAATGTGAACGGTTCTCCGTTTCCTCGGCTCTTTGATAGTCTGGATGGTCACTACATTGTGTTCACGTATTACAATCACCTTGAATGGTCCCTCATAACGTACCGCCTCTTTAGTCCTATTTGATGCCAATTTTCGGTACACGATAGTCCCTATCTTAATATCCTCCATCCTATCCCGTACCCGAATATTCTCCCGTGCCACCCTTCTACTCTTTTCCGCCGCGATCCTCCTGTGAGCTTTCTCCCAGTTTTACGAGCGCTACCCTATTACTCACTAATTGCTCTGCCAATCCTTCGTCTACTACCGTGCTCCCTCCGTCCCTTCGCCGTTCTCGAAGTCCAAAGAGTACTTCGAACGGGGAAAATCCTGTAGCCATGTGAATAGAGTGGTTATATGCTGCTACGGCCTTTGGCATCGCGCAGTCTGCCTCCAACCCCTTGTCGACGTGGAACACTCGCAGGTGATCTCCCAGCGTACTGTGCAACCTCTCTATCCCTCCCCTACTCTTGGGGTGTCCCGGGGTGTTAATATGCCAGGCTATCTCCAACGCCTTCATCTCGTTTCGCAGACTCGCATTATCGAATTCTCTCCCTCCATCGGAAGAGATCGTATCCGGTATCCCATAAAATTGGAACCATGTTCGTAGAGCCGCGATCACTGCCTCTGCCGATCGGTCTTGTACTGGGTATGCCATCGCCAGCTTGCTAAATACGTCTAGCACTGTAATCCATTTGAACCCTTTCCACGTGAATGTATCCACCTGTAGGTCGCTTAACGGTGCGCTAGGTGTCGTCGTCTCTTCTTGCTTCTTGGCGATCGTATTTCGTAGTTTGACACACTACACATGCCTTTAACACCTTATCTATTGTCTTTCGCATTTTCTCCCAGAAATACTTCCTTTTCAATGCTTGCAGGGTCTCGTTTACTCCTCGGTGATTCGTCTTCCCCTGGTGATACGCCAGAGTAACCTCCTCCTGCCGTTCCGGGTCACTTATCGTTTCCACCATGAGTTTGCATCTGACGAACGTCCTATCGATTCCGATTTTCTCGGTCTGCCATAAGCGCTTTATCTTCTCCCAGACCGATACGTTACCTACATACAAGTAATGGGTGGTTCCTGATCTGGACGCGTCTTTCAGGGTCCTGCAAATCTGCTCCTCTCTTACTCCTGGATGTGACCATATCGTGTTGATATTATACTTGCCACATCTCGAGTAATCCACCTTCATCAATCCCGACGTCCGGGTTTTCCAGATAATCTGACGTTTTTTGTCATTGACGATTTCCTCCCTCTCCTCCATATCCGTTGGCCTGTCTTCTGTAACACTTTCGTCCCCCGTCGACATCCTTTCTTCTTCTGCTTCCCCTGATTCTGGTTCTCCTTCACCCTCGGGCGTCTATTCCCTTAAGAATCTCTGTATCTCTCCGGAATGTTCCCCTCTTTCTGTCTCTATCGCGTTGACCTGCACCGCTCGAGATAGCCAATCTGCCACAATATTCTCTCTTCCTGGTTTATAAGCCACCTCCATGTTATATTGGCTCAAAAATTCTTTCCAGCGGGTAACTCTCGCCGATGATTCCTTGAGCTTTCCTACCCACAATAAGGGTCGATGATCCGTTTGGACCTTAAATCTCCGCCCGAACACATACGGCCTAAAGTGCTCGACCGCCCACACAATACCCAACAGTTCGCGTTCTAACGCGCTATAACGCGCTTCCGTCTCCGTGAGGCGTCTGCTGGCATACGCCACGGGTTGTTCCCCCTGTTTTCCGTCCTGCGACAAAACCGCCCCCAACGCGTATTCGCTCGCGTCTGTGGTGATGGTGAATGGTTTACCAAAATCGGGGAACGCAAGTACCGGTTCTTCCTGTAATCGCGCCATACACTTTCGAATATTACCCTCAATCACAGGAGTTATCACAACTTTGCTCCCTTTCTTCAGCAGGTTATTAAGGGGTACTAGGTATTCCGCCATCTCCGGGACGAATCGTCGATAATAATTTAGCGTTCCCAGCAACCTCCTTATTCCTTTCACGTCCGTTGGGATTGCCATCTTTTGGATAGCCTCAACCTTCCGCGCATCGGGTCGTACTCCTTCCTTTGATATAGTATGCCCCAGGAAGCTGATCTGGTCTTGCCCCAGAATCGATTTCTCTACGGACAGCTTTAGCCCGAATTGTCTCAGCCGGTCGAAGACGCATCTTAGATCCGCAATATGTTGCGCTTTATTCTTACTGAAGATCAGCAGGTCATCCATGTACACCTGGCAGACCGATTCGTCCAGTCCCCGCAAAAACTCGTCCATGAGTCTCTGAAACGTTATGGGCGCGTTTTTCAACCCAAACGGCATCCGGGTAAATTCGAAGTGGCCCCTCTCGAATGTAAAAGCCGTCTTATGCTGGTCCCTCGGGTGCATTTTTATCTGGTGGTACCCTGCTTTTAAGTCCAGCGTGCTAAACACAGCCGCTCCTCCTAGCCTATCCAAGATATCCTCGAACCTCGGTATCGGGTATTTCTCATCCAGAGTGTTCTCGTTTAGTTTCCTAAAATCTACCACGACCCTATACTTCTCCCGCTTGCCGTTTTCCGAACTCTTCTTCTTCACTGCCCAGAGGGGCTATTGTATGGCGACGTGCTGTCAGTAATAATGCCTTGCTTCTTCAAACTCTCCAGCTCTTCCCGGATGTGTTGTCGTAGAGCTTGCGGGTATCTTCTCTCTTTAACGTACGTCACCCTATCCTGTTTCAACGGGATTTCGTGTACCGTTTCCCCCGTTACACTCAATATCTCTCCCTCTTGAAAAAAAACATCCGAGTACTCACCACGTAACACCTGTCTCCAGTCTTCCCGGTTAATTGCCCCGACTCTAATTTTATCCTTTCTCAGGACCCTCTTACACCTGTATTTCTTCGTTCCTATCTTAATACTCCAATTCCCGTCCTTATTTCTTATCCGCGCTCCCATTTTCCCCAACAGGTCACAGCCAATTATCCCCCCATATTCCCGAGGCATATTCTCCACTACGTGCACCCTCAACCTTCCTCCCTCGGTTCCCCATTTATTTAAATCTATCCCCACTTCCCCTTCTATTTTACACGGACCATTCAAGGTGATTAATCTACATCCACATACCTGCACCTGGGGTATCCTCTCTCCTTCACACAACGCCTCTATCGCACTCCGACACATTATCGTGTTTGAACTGCCTGTATCCACCAAGCATCGTACTCCTCTCGCAACTCTGATGATAGGCAACCCACCACACTCACTCTCTATATTATGCACTACCGCGTGGTTGCCTCTCTGCTCGCACTTTCCTCATTCGTTGTCTCTCGATATCCTCTCCTCCGTTGCTCTTCGTCCTCCGCTCCTTCGGCCACTCCTTCCTCCTCCAGCTCCTCTGTTTCCTGGTTCGATCTCCTCTTCTTCTGTCTCCGAAGTTTCCAATGACCCTATTGACTCTGATGGTGGTCTGCTCCTTTTCCACATCCTCTGCGCATTCACCTCCATAGGTTCCACTCGATTCGCTTCTCCGCGTCTACTCATGTAGGGACACTGCCTCGCAATGTGTCCCTCAGTGCCGCATTCAAAGCATCTCGTTCGGGGGCACTGGGCTACCAGATGTCCCGTCCTCCCGCATCCATGACACTTCCTGTCTTCCATTTTCGAGATCCTCTTCTCCGTTCCTTGCCTCCTTTCTCGTGCCATAGTTCTCTCCCTTCCGCCGAACTCCGTCTCTCTTCTTCTTCCTATATCCGGCCTAGGCTTGCTCCTACCTGTCTCCGGCCTCCTGTAGGTTACTCTACTCCATCCCGTTTCCGCTTCCTCTCCGAATCTGGCCTCTGCGTCCCTGGCGCTGGCGTCTACCATCTCCTGGGCACACTCGATGAATGTTTTGTCCCTAGACAGCCCCTCCTTCTTTCCCGTGTCTTGCTAGCTGCACTTTCAGTATGGTTGACAGAAACGCCATCCTGCCCTCCACCTCGGCTCCGTTCAGGGTTTCTCTCATCTTCTCGGTAATTTTGTTATATCGGGCTAATAGCGTTCCCGCATATTGCCCATTTGTCTGGTACGGTTTTTTCGTCTCCCTGAACATCCGAAAAATATCTTCTTCTGGGGCCCACCGGCCTCCCCCAAATGCTTTCTTCAGCCTGTCCTTCACTATAATCCATGGCGTATCTTCGTCCGCCTGGATCAGATTTAATATGTTTCTTTTGACTCGGCATACTAACGCTGCTCTCAATGCGTTCGCATCCATCGGATCTACAAGGTCTTCTGCCAACTTCGCCTCTATGCGTGTCATCACACGGTCGCCTCCTTTGAGAAAATGGTTTAGTTCTCCGATTTCCCCGTTGAATCTTTCTAGATCCGTGATTGCTTTTCTTAGGTCCTGCGAGGTCGCCGTCTTTATCTTTAGCCATTCGAAGGCGTTCGCTTGTGCTGCTGCTAAGTTCGCGTGCGCCGCCGCTATGGTTTCCGTTGGCAGCGCCGGGATATCCCGTGGTAGTATTAAGGTTGCCGGCCGCACTATCTCATCAGGCATTCTGTGACCTTCTCACTTGTCCTGGTCAATTAAAAAAAAACAGACGCGCGCAGCGAGAACGAAAAGAGAAGACGCTAAGAGAGAAAAAGCAGAGAGAATAAAAAAAAAACAGCTTTCTGCTCCTAGTATAAACTCCCGGGTTTCGGCACCACTTATGTTCGTCCCGGTAACTTAGAATAAAAAAAAGGGAAAAAAGGGAACGTAATGACACACACGCTTGTTGAGAAAAGACTGACTTTATTGCCTCAGTAATCCTCTATATATAGTTTTAGAGAGTGTTTACATCTTAGAGTTGGGATTAAGTAGTATAAAGTTACACTGTGTACCTTAACTTATATATGTATATATATATATATATATATATATATATATATATATATATATATATATATGCATATATGTACACACATACAAATTTATATTAGGGCGGCCCTTATTTTTATTGAGGCTCACATCCTCATTCTGACCTGGCATAATGCTTGGTAGCTATAGCCCTTCTCTTGATTTCATCTAAGGATTTATTCTGGAGTTCATCCCTTAACAAATAATCCTAATAAAAGTGATAATAGAATTTTCTAAACATTTAAACAAAACGTACATATTAGTGTTATTCGAAACACTTCCTCTTTCACTTTTACAATAGATTAATAATAATAAACATTTTAGGGATTTCATATTTATCTTACCATTTGCAATTATTTCCAAACGGTCCACACTAAGTACCTTAATTTCAAAGCATTTATCTTCCTCCCGTTCTAATGAAGTTACTCTTAAGATGTCTCTTCTCATGCCTACCCGTAGGTCCTGTATTTCTTGAACCCTCTGATTACAAATCTGCAATGATTACATATAAAAATTAATTTCTTTAGTTAAAATTGTATTTTATAAATTTATAACAGTAAAAAATAATATTTTAAGCCGACGAATTTGCTGTAGGGTGAAATATAATGTCATATAGGCATGAAAGCAGAGGACATCCAATTCCACCTTTTTATAGCTAATATAAATTTGCAATTAATTATAGAGTTTCATATTTTACCTCTATTGGTGTGAAAGATTATTGAGGTATAAAAAGTGGTAAAGGTGAGTCGAGGGACTGAAGTAATCATGTTGTGGATTACAGATAAGTAAACGTTATGTTTGGACACATCGAGTTGCTGATTGAGACCTATGCCATTCGATAGTGCTAGTCGTGATTAGATCCTGAACAAAATTTAGGGGCCATGGACTAGGAGTATAAAAGATATAGGGTTTCAAAGTTAACATTGGTGCCTATCAGAGATGTTCCAAGTTTCTTTGACCGCAGACTTGAGACTGTTCTACAAGGGAGGAGGGAAGGACAAAGAAATGCTTAAGGTGTACAGGCCGATATGCCTCCTCCCCGTCGTCAGCAAAATCATGGAGTATCTGATCGTCACGCGTCTTCATCCGATCCTCAGTGCAGCTAGTCATCCACGGCAATTCGGCTCGACCCGTGGCAAGGGGACCACAGATGCGCTGCTGAGAGTGCGTAGGGACGTGGAGGAGAGAGCGGAGAAATATGTCATGTTGGTGCTCTTCGACCTTCCTCCGCCTTCGACAATGTATGGTGGCCCTACGTGCTCCAGCGGCTGCACACCCCCAGCAACTTGTACTCCCTCGTTAGTAGTTACCTTAGTAACAGGAGCGTAAAGATCAGAGGTAGCTACTACGAGGTAGAGCGGAGGATAGAGAGAGGCTGTCCACAGGGCTCTGTCCTGGGTCCGGCCCTGTGGAAGTTTGTCTTCGACCAGCTGCTGGGGGAATTGGAGGAGAGAGGGTTCCTTGCCACGGCCTACGTCTGGCGGTCATAGTGGCCGAGGATAGCAGAGCAAGACTGAAAACACAGGCCAAGAGGTGCGCCAGTCTCGTGTCGGAATGGTGCGTGAGGAGGAAGCTGAGCATGGCCGCAGCCAAGACCCAAGCCATGCTTGTAAGAGGCTCCACAGACTGGGCTCACCCTATCATATTGGACATAGATGGCCAGAGAGTGAGGATGGGTGAGGAGGTGACGTACTTAGGAGTGAAGATGAGGAGAAGATTCGACGTCACCCCTCACCTAGACTACCTGAAGGATAGGGTGACCCGGTCTATAAATGGCTTGTACAGGATTGGGGGTGCGTTCTGGGGCATCAGATACCCAGCTACAATGACCATTTACAAGGTGGTGGTCATGGGTATCTTGAGGTACGCATCCCCAGCATGGAGCCAACACCTCACGCAGTTACAGAGGAAGAGACTGGCGACGATCCAGAGACTGGCTCTGCTTAGGGTCACTAAGACATACAGAACGGTGTCGCATGAGGCAGTGCAGGTGCTAGCCGGAGCGATGCCCTTGGACCTCGTCCTCAAAGATGACAGAATAAAGTATAATGTGAAGAGGCAGGGGCTCGAAGCGCTACCGGAGGGACTCCGTACCAGAATCGGCGAGACCCTAACCAATGGAAGAAGATATTGAGGGAGGATACCATCGAGGAGTGGAATGGACGGTGGGTAGGGAGTCAGAAGGGAGCTACCCTAAGGAAGTTCTTCCCCACCGTCCAAGAATGGCTAAAGGTGAGATGGATCCTCCCTGATTACTGGGTCTCGCAGATACTGACAGGGCATGGAGGTTTCCGGGGGAAACTACAGGAACATGGAAAGGACATAGACCCCCGGTGCCCCACCTGTGGAGTCCCTGAGACTGCAGAGCACGTGATCGTATCCTGCACCGCAGTAGAAGGACACCGAGCCAGGTTGTCGAGAAGTACCGGGATCTTCGCCCTCGCCGAGTCGGACTTCCCCCGTCTGATGGAGGAAGAGCTGTGGGCCCTGAGCACTTTACCCTGGGAAGGGCCAGACCACCCGACTTCGGCGAGCCTCATGATGGTTGATGCACCCTTGAGGAGATGGGATCCGGACGGATGCAGCGGACCGGGAAGTCTGGACCAGCTTCCGGACGGATGCAGCTTGAGACAGGATCCGGACGGATGCAGTGGACCAGGAGGGCTGGACGGCACCGGGAGGATCCAGACTGGAGCCGGACGGATGGAGAGCGCCAGGAGGGCTGGCCACGCCGCCCGGCAGAGGATAAGGTGCAGCCCTAAGGTACGCAACCGCGCTCCGGGCTGCTCCACAGTAGCAGATAATAAGGTGCAGCCCTAAGGTGTGCTAACGCGCACCGGGCTGCACCACAGTAGCAAATAATATGGTGCAGCCCTTAGGTGTGCTAACGCGCACCGGGCTGCACCACAGTAGCAGATAATAAGGTGCAGCCCTAAGGTGTGCTAACGCGCACCGGGCTGCATCACAGTAGCAGGATTCATTGTCCCAAGAAATACATTATCCTCAAAGTAAAATTGTATAATAAGACGTTAAATAAATGATTTATTGGTGGCAGTGGCATACCCTTACCCCAGCGTAATACCCCACTGCCGCCACGACCCCGTATGACCGAAAGGTCGGGTAGGGGGAATAAAAAAAAAAAAAAAAAAAAAAAAGACTCTGCTCATAAGTGACCACACTTAACAAAAGCAGTTGAATCACACTTGAACCAGATGCCATTCACGATCCCGTCGAAGCAGAACCTTATTCTAGGTTTGTAGTCCAGATATCCTGACATGTGATACGCAAATCGAATCTTATTCCTAAACTGGAATATTGTGAAAGTCTGCAATTGTATGAACATTCACGATGCCTAGTGTTGACGTCTGATTCAGGAATCGCCATATCTGTTATGAAAAGAACGAATGCCTTGTACAGGCTGAAGATGTGCACATCTAGTGTCTTAAAATAATTCCAATAAATAAATGTTTAAAAAAATGCAAACATGAACAACCGACAACATGTCTGCTGGCAAACAAAAAACCACCAACTCCTCGATTTGTGGTCCGCTAACAAAGACGACAGCCTCTCTTCGGTCTATGCACCAGAAGGTGTCGAGTTGATCATGAGGCTAATTCCAGGTGGTTGCACGGGGAAGATTCAACCACTGAATGAACTCTCCTTCAGGCCATACAAGGCATTCATACGGCGATTCCTGAATCGGAGGTCAATATTTAGCATCGTGACAGGCTCATGCAGTTGCAGGCTTTCACAATCTACAATCTTCGATTTATGTTTCACAAGTAGGGTTATCTTGCCTGGGAACCTGGAACAAGGTATTGATATGCCCTACCTTCCTTGCATATGGATCTGAAGGTTGAATGATGACCAACACCGATATGCATTCCTTATGGAAATATTTGAAAAGCGCACTCTTCGTTGTATAAAGATGGTCGGGTCCAATTCGGTAATGAGTGGCGAAGGTGTACCAATCAGCAAGTGTAAGACCCGACGGTGAGCCGACCATGTGGACAGGATGAATGACTCAGCGATCCCGAAGAAGACCCTGAACGAGGTGCTCTATGGAACAAGACGATGGGGACGTCCATGGATAAGATTGCAAGATATCCTGGCCCACGATGCAAGATGTCTGCTTGGAACTCTTTACCAGAAAGCGGCTGCACAACGGCTGTAGAGCCGAAGTATGTAAATATATTAAAAATTTAAAGATCGCGCTTTAATTGTTGACATTTTATCATGCTTAATATTTATAGAAAACATTGACAGAAAATCTTTGGTCAAGAAAACCATTTCCGTAATACACGCATCGGTTGGTAACTTAGTATAAGATTAAAAAAACTGACATCTGCAATTTCTATTCGAGTGCTAAGGTTGTAGACAGAACCAGAGCTGAGAAGAATCGTGATTCTCCTATGTTTAAAAAAAAAACCTTGATTGAAGCGATAAGAATTTTGAATGGACTGATCTCTCAGACAATCATAGGCGTGCGCAGGGGGGGGGGGGGGTACCACAGGTGCACAGGCAGCTGCTGATAAGTCAGTCTTATATCTCTTGTAGCTCAAGAGCATTAAATTTTTTGTTTAATCCAAAATGCGTTTCGGACAGTATGATCTTTAAACAATTTTGCAGGGAGTAAAGAAAATCCCCGGTAGGGAGTAGCCCGGCTGGGGAAAGACCCACGGAATTACAGCTCGTGCATCCACTAATAGAGGATGCTGCGTAGGCCTATGCAGATAATGTTACAATGGAGCCAGCGAAAAAACATGCTGCTCGTGGATTGAGATCTGTTAAATAAAAGAGCGAAATGAGGTATATCACAGAAGAGACAGGTTATCCAAGGGCAGTAAACTTGCAGAAGCTGTGGTTTTAACGATCATACTTTTAAATCTCTAAAGTAATGTTTTTTAAATTTTAACTTTTGAAAATTTCAAATGTTTGAACTGATATTGATTTATTTTTTAATCAACAGAAGATTTAAAACAAGACTGTCTGGCGGGTAATGCTCATTCAAATCCAATGCCATAATTGGATGTTTTGAGGTATAATTTTATCTTAAATTATTTTTATATGGTACGTTAGTAAAAAGATGGAAATTTTAAAATATCTTCTGTCCGAATGATTTTTCGAAAAAAAATTACTTCGCATTTTTCGTTGCTTTTGAGCTGTATGATTGGTTACAAGAGTTTAACCTCTGAGAACTAATGCAGCTTGCATAAAATCAATAAAATATATTTGGGCTTATAGGACCTTTGCAGTGTTTCATACGAAAAGTGTTTCAATTAAATACTCTGAAATTTTACAGATAGCTAATTTTTGTCATTCTGGAGAAAGTCTCCGTGGGCACAAAATAATTAAATGACAAGATTTTGAGTAATTCGTGAATTAAGGTCTCATTTTACCTATATCGGGATGCTAGGGCATCGGCTACAATAACGTATTCAATGATGTATTTATTTCAATTCTTACTGGTTCAGATGTATATATACACCCCATACACACAAAAAATATATATACACATAATGATCTATATTCTCATTTATAAGATAAGATGTAGATTTAAGCGTATATTTTTAGTGTACATTGAATGGGCTGATCCGCTACATATATTTAAATATGTCATCTCTAGAATGGGTATACAGATCATTATGTTTGTATGTATGTATGTACGTACGTATGTATGTATGTACATATGTATATATATATATATATATATATATATATATATATATATATATATATATATATATATATAACTTAGAGTTTACCGTGCGAAAAAGTTAAAAAAAAAACAAAGGTTTTAATAATGAACGCAATGAACTCAGAATTATAACTGCCTTTATTGCTCTCGTAATCCTACATATATATCTTTGGCTTGTTTAAATAAAAGTTGTTTAGGATTAACTTAGATATTGTTGGTCCCCAGGACTTAACTCCCCCCCACCAGTTTCGAAAAATTTCGGAACTTCGGGAAGAGGGATGCTAAAGACCGGAAGGCCAACAACAGCCACCGTACATAATGCTGAACAATACTTACAACAAACCAAAAAATGAACTTACAAAAATAACATGAAATTACAACCAAAATTCTCTTTTTCACTTTCGATTTTTGATTCACTGCAAAACTTATGTTTTAAACAAAAATAGAACTAATACGCACTATATAGAAAAGAGAAAAAAAAATAGATACTTCATATAGTAAAACATAGGTCCACATGCTATATACACTCATAATAACAAAAATAATAAAACAAAATGTATGCTTCTGTATGACGGCCAGGACACTCCAGGCCGTTACGAATGGTCACACTACTCGAGTGGAAGCTTAAGTTGTTCAATATGAACATTTCTACGTTTCCTGGGATCTTTAATGTGTTCAATGGTTACAAGGTTATGTTCCCTAATTGCTACCACTCGGAATGGCCCTTCGTAGCGAATCAATTCTTTCCCCCGGTTGGAACTCCGTTGTCTATACACGACGGTCCCAATTTTGATCCTCCCCATGGCGTCTTTGACCCTGAGATTTTCATTCGCCACTCGACTCCGCTTCTCCCGTTCTAACTTATCCTTCACTTTCTCCCGTAACTTCGCGATCGATATCCGATTCATAACCACCTGATCTCTTAACTCGCCCTCAACGGTTGTCGCTCTAATGTCCCTCCGCCGTTGTTGGAGCCCGAAAATCACTTCAAAGGGAGAAAATCCAGTAACTGAGTGAATGGACTCGTTATACGCCTCGATCGCCTTTTCCATCGCCTCATCCGGCTCTAACCCTTTATCCAACTGATAAATACGCAGATGGTCGCTAAGAGTACTATGTAATCTTTCGATGACTCCTCTACTCTTAGGGTGTCCCGGGGTGTTAATTCTCCAGACAATGCCCAGTTCCTTTGCTTCTGCCCTGATCTTGGCGTTGTCAAACTCCATTCCACCATCCGAGGCGATCCTATCGGGTACCCCGTAGACCTTAAACCATGCACGAAGGGCCCCTAGGACTGCATCCGCCGATTTCTCATTTATTAGATGGGCCGCAGCTACCTTACTAAAGCAGTCTATTAACGTGACCCACTTATAGCCCCTCCAGGAGAATGTATCGATTTGCAGGTCCGACAGAGGTGATTCTGCAGTGGGCGTCTCTTCTTGTACTCCTTTGGGAGAATGCCTATCGTATTTAGTAGATAAACAAACGTCGCATGCCCCCACGACCTCCCTGACAGTCCTCTTCATATTCCACCAGAAGTACCGCTGCTTAAGTTCTTGCAAAGTTTCGGCGATTCCCCTATGATTAGTTTTGCCCTGGTGATTTGCTACGGTGATTTCGTTCTGACGTTCGCTCTCTCGGATCGTCTCTACCATCAGGGTACATCGAATGAAGTTGCGGTCCACACCCAATTTTTCTAACCGCCATAACCGCTGCACTTTTTCCCACACGGTGGCGTTTCCTATATATAAGTGGGATGTTCTTCCCGCCTTGGAAGCATCTTTCAGTACTCGACAAATATTCTCATCGTTGACTCCGGGTAGTGACCAGATGGTGATGATGTCACACTTGCCATATTTAGAGAACTCCATTTTGAGAAGTCCCGAGGTCCTGGTTTTCCAAATGACCTGGCGTCGCTTGTCATTAATAATCTCCTCAAGTTGCGTCATCTCGATCGGCCTGTCTCCCACTGATGTTTCTTCGACCTGGTTTTCATCCTCCTGCTCGCTACTGCCGGTACTCTGTTCCCCTTCTCCCTCCGGAGTTCATTCCTGTAGGAACTGTCTAATGTCCCGTGACGATTCTTCTCCCGCCTCGTCCACCGCGTTTACCATTATGGCCCGGGACAGCCAATCGGCTACCACATTCTCGTTCCCGGGTTTGTACTTGATTTCCAGATTGTACTGTCCCAAAAACTCCTTCCACCTAGTGATTCGAGCGGATGATTCCTTCATCTTGCCAACCCACTGCAGGGGTCTGTGGTCTGTATGCACCGTGAACTTTCTCCCAAATGCGTAGGGTCGGAAATGGTCTATTGCCCACACTATTCCTAAAAGTTCACGCTCTAGTGCATTATATCTGGTCTCGGCTTCCGTGAGACGCCGACTAGCATAAGCAACGGGACGATCTCCTTTTTCTCCATCTTGTGACAAAACCGCTCCCAGTGCATACTCGCTGGCATCTGTCGTGAGCATAAAGGGCTTCTCAAAGTCCGGGAAGGCAAGCACTGGTTCCTCTTGCAGCCGCGCCATACATTTGCGGATGTTATTCTCCATCTCTGGGGTAACAAAAATTTTCTGTCCTTTTTTCAATAGGTTATTGATAGGGACCAGATATTCCGCCATTTCTGGGACAAAACGTCGGTAATAATTCAATGAGCCTAACAGACGACGTATCCCCTTTACGTCTCTCGGTACCGCCATCCTGGAAATTGCGTCCACCTTGCTCTTATCAGGTTTACCTCCCTCCTTCGTAATGGTGTGTCCCAAGAAAGTAATCTCCCCTTTTCCTAGCAGTGACTTTTCAGCGGAGAGCTTCAAGCCGAATTCCCGTATCCTATTGAACACACTCTTGAGATCCTCTATATACTGCTTCTCGGTCTTGCTAAATACCAAAAGATCGTCCATATAGACTTGACACACATCTTCATCCACTCCTCGGAGGAACTCATCCATTAATTTCTGAAAGGTAATGGGTGCGTTTTTGAGTCCGAACGGCATCCTAGTAAATTGATAATGTCCTCTTTCGAATGTGAACGCCGTCTTGGACTGATCTCTCGGTTGCATCTGATGGTATCTCGCCTTTATATCTAGGGTGCTGAACACTGTTGCCCCGCTCAACCTATCTATGATGTCCTCGAATCGCGGGATAGGGTACTTCTCGTCTACCGTGTTTTCATTCAACCTCCTATAATCGATCACAACCCTATACTTCTCTTCCCCAGGTGCGCTCTTTTTCCTCACCGCTCAAAGTGGACTATTGTACGGTGATGTGCTGTCCACAATGATTCCTTGTTCTTTAAGACTTCTTATCTCCTCCCTTATGTGCTGCCTCAACGCCTGCGGGTATCGCCTTTCTTTCACATACGTCACACGCTCTTCCTTTAACGGTATTTCGTGAACGGTTTCTCCAGTCGCGCCTAACCGCTCGCCCTCCTTGTGAAAAATGTCGTTAAAGTCCCGCCGGATTCGTACCCTCCAATCCTCCGCCTGGTTCACCGCGCCTACACAAACCATCGCGTCTCTCACCCTCCCGTAACACTTGTACGTCTTACCCCCTATCTTAATGGACCATTTACCATCCTTATTTCGCACCCGAGTTCCTAATCGATTTAAAATGTCACATCCGATTATCCCTTCATAACCGCGCAACATATTCTCCACCACGTGAACTCTAAATTTGGTCCCTGTTTTAAACCATGTCCCCAGTTCTACCATCACCTCCCCCACTATACAAGGGCAACCCAGAGTAGTCAATTTACATGAACATACCTGTACCTGGAGTGTCCCTTTTCGCACCGCCAACTTCTCCACCGCCTTCCGACTCAGGATTGTGCCGGAGCTCCCAGTATCCACAAGGCACCTGACTCCTCGCTCCACCTGGATAATAGGCAAACCGCCGCGTCCTTCTCTCACACTGCAGTTCACTATTGTGCGGTCGCCTCTCTGCCGACACTCCCCTCAGTCCTCCGCCAGCTGCTTCCTCCCAGTCTTCACCCGTAGTCGTCCACTCCTGCGACTACTCCTGTCTCCTTCGCCTTCGCTGGTCGCCGGTCCTTCTTCGTCTGTTTCTGACGTCTCTGTCGACACCGGGGTCGCCCTATGTCTTCGCAAAATTCTCTGGGCGTTCACCTCCACCCTCTGCTTCTCCCTGCGAGAGTACATATAAGGACAATGCCTGGCAATATGTCCTTCTGTGCCGCACTCAAAGCACTCCGAGCTCAGCGAGGGCACTGAGCAACCAGGTGCCCCGGCTTCCCGCAACCATGCCCTTCCTTCTTTCCTATTTCTCTCGCCAACTGTATTTTTAGTAAGGTGGATACAAAGGACATTTTGAATTCCACTTCTGCGGCGCTCGCCGTCTCGCGCATTTTCTCGGTGATCCTATTAAACTTCACCAGCAACTCACCTGCGTATTTTCCATTGCTCTGCCGCGGGTGTTTGCCTTCTCGGAGCAGCTGAACGAGGTCCTCTTCCGGTGTCCATCTGCCTCCTCCATAGGCCTTCTTCAATCTCTCCTTGATGGTGTGCCAGGGAGTATCTTCATCCGCCTGAATAAAGTTTAATACATGCCGCTTCACGCGACACACTAGCTCGGCCCTCAACAAATCCGCGTCTCTGGGGTCTAATACGTTCTCTGCTTTCGTAACCTCTATTCTATTCATTATACAATCTCCTCCTTTAAGGAAATGGTTCAATTCTCCAATTTCTCCATTGAACCTTTCAAGGTCTGAGATCGCCTTCCGTAAGCCTTGTGCCGTCACCGCCCTTACTTTCATCCATGCTAAAGTATTTGCATGAGCTTCCGCCAAGGTGTCTTTAGGCAACGCGGGAATTTCTGCTGGAATCTGCAGCACTGCCGGCTTCAATAATCCATCAGTTGCCATGTCTCAAAACAACCTTAGAAGAAAGAGCGGGGAAAAAAGGAAAAAAAACAAGGCACTTCTCACACTACAAAAAAAAATCGGCTTACCGCTCACCGGTTTCCCGCACGCTCGTTTTCCCGGGTTTCGGCACCACTTAGAATTTACCGAGCGAAAAAGTTAAAAAAAAAGAAAGGTTTTAATAATGAACGCAATGAACTCAGAATTATAACTGCCTTTATTGCTCTCGTAATCCTACATATATATCTTTGGCTTGTTTACATAAAAGTTGTTTAGGATTAACGTAGATATTGTTGGTCTCCAGGACTTAACTTATATATATATATATATATATATATATATATATATATATATATATATATAAGTTAAGGTATGATGGGGCATAATATAACGGCTAGTCCGAAATGTACAAATGTAAACAATAGTAATACTATATATAGAGGCTTAGAAGGCAAATAAAGTCAGTGTTTAATCAGTTCTTGAGAGTGTTTGTTCTAACCTTTTTCCTTTTTTGTTTGTCTTTTGTGCCGAGAAGACCATAAGTTATATATATATATATATATATATATATATATATATATATATATATATATATATATATATATATATATATATATATATATCCCTTGTGTGTGGGTGTATTTATACATCTAAGCCAGTAATAATTGAAAAAAATACATCATTGAATACTTATTGCATTCGATGTCCTACCATTCCGTTATAGGTAAAATGAGACCTTCATTCGCAATTAACTCAAAATCCTGTCATCGATTTTTTTTTGTGCCCATGCAGCCAGACTTTTTCTCAGAATGACAAAAATTAGCTACCTGCGAAATTTCATAGCCATTTTGCTGAAACCACTTTTTCTATTAAATACTGTCGGGTCCTTAATTAAAATAAAATTTAGAAATAAGTTTAAATTACCTTTTTCGGTTTCATAAATATTATAATTATATATAATTTATAATTATATTATTAATTATATATACTATATAATTATATTATTAATTATGTATAATATAGAATTATATTATTAATTATATATATTATATAGAATTATATTATTACTTATATATATTATATAGAATTATATTATTAATTATACTAATATAGAATTATATAAGTAATTATATAATTATATAATTACTGTTGATCAATGATTAATGTTTAAATCATTTAATGATTTACATATTAGGGTGTTACTTACACAAATGCGAGAATAGTCAATGTCCAAATTCACTCCAGCCCCTACAGTAACATAAACTATTCTTGCTATTAAAACTCCAACTATCCTTTCACACCCTTCTTCTATGGCTAACAGTGAAGTTCGGTCTCTCAACCAGTATTTCATGAGGTCCTTGTAATATTCTACTGCTTCTCGCTCCCACATAAGGTTTACTCCTTTGCAAACTATATCATTCTTGAAGAAATGTTTCTGCAAAAACCAATTTTAACAATCACTAAAGTAGAAATATAAATGTTAAATAAAATTATAACATCGTACTGATGATTTGGATCAGGTGTCTCCATACTACAGCCCGCGAGCACCACTATTCCAAATCAAAATCCAGTTTGTTTTTATTGCATTCTAAAATTTATAATGTAAGTAAATCATAAAAAATATGAATCGGATGTTTTTATTTGGCGAGCCATTAAGAAACGCAATTACTGATATCATTGAAACTGAACAGTATAACTGCAATTAATGATATGAGTACATATCTGAATGAACACCATCTGAAGAGTTGAAAGTTTGAAAAAATTTGCTTATTCAACTCCAGATGACATAATAGACATAGGAAGTTGTGAAAAGTCGAAGATGCCTGCCGATCCAGCAATTATGCTAGGGAAAAAAGTCGTCTGGAAATTCAGTTTCCTCCCCATCTTGATAAACTCTTGAGAATCTTGGTCATTGACCTCGAAACATAAAGATACGATCCTCAGAAATGAGAAATCTATAAAAGATTTAGAGTAAAATTCGCAGATTTCAATGAACTTTCAACAACTGACGGCTTGTATTGTGGAAGAGTATTTACGTCCACATTTATGTTTGTAGTCCATTATAATATAATAATACGTAAAATATTCGATGATAAAACTGAAAATGGTGTTTTTATCTAACTGAAGGATGGTGGAAGGGGGAGGGGGAGGGGTAGGGGAGAGGGAGAGGGAGAGGGAGAGAGAGAGAGAGAGAGCGAGAGAGAGTGAGAGACAAAGGGTGGGAGCCGGGGTGCTAGCCCAAACTCCACAAGAGAGAGGTAAAAGATATAATGGAAGCCGGGATGCCAGCCCGAACTTCTCAAGGAATTTGTTCAAGAAAGGAAGCCGTGTTGCAAGCCCGAACTTCCAGAGGGAGAGAGAGGTAAAAGGTAGAATAGGAATAATGAGAACACTGGCGGCCAGACGGACAGAAATACGTTTTATCTAGACCCCAGGATGTTCTGATTTGGCCAGCGAAAGGCTCCCCTATATTTACCACTTCCCAATGACTGCTGGGTGATTCTTAACCTGAGAAGTTTAACAATTATATATTTTTTCCTGGCCAGATCAGAGCATCTTTCAGTCCAATCTTTATTATTATAATGGCAATACATATCATAGTACATTTATAAACCATTAAATGTTGATAAATACATTATTTATTTATAAAATAAGCTTATACCAAGCACATGCGACGGCTGATTAGTTCCACTAGCCGGTCCTAGGTAGCACTGGCGACAGTCTCCCAGGCTTCTTGTCCCTTGCACTTTTCCACCGGTCACTGAACAGAGGTCCACTTCAGCCCTTCACTAACCTTACAGCTGTTTCGCGTGTTTTTATAGCTTTACTTTTTAAATTATTTTGAATTACAGCATATAATTAAAATAAAGTGTTCTTTTAAAAGATATTACAAATTAATTAATAATTAAATAAAAAGAAGGGCCTTTCTTGAAGGTTTTATAGAAGAAAGGAAGGACCTTTTTCTAGGATATTACAATATATATATATCAATTGATGATAATACTTCAATAAACAAAAATAAAACTGAATGCTAAAAAGAATTGAATGTCATTATTTTATGCGATCAATAAACCCTTACCTCAACAATGAGAAGTACTACAACTTTGGCTTCGCTTAGCTCAGCGACCTCAAGGAAACCGTTTGGGAATTCTTCGAGTCTGTTCGGGCCAAACCTTTAGGAATTTCCGCTCGTATATGTAGGCCACAATATTTCTAAGAAAGAGAAAGAGGGGATGAATTGACCGCCCCTTTCTATTTTTTTTTTAATTTTCGTTAGGGAGAAAGTTTAGTATGGCCGGTCCTTACAAAAAGCGAATGTTCCAACTGGCATGGCTGGAACACTCGACTTTTTGTGCTTCGCAAAAGCGCTAATTGCTATTCAAAAACATTAAAGCCCGAAAATCGAAGATTACTATCAAAGAGCGAAATTATTAAAATGAAAAATGTAGCGAGATTAGCAATAAACACAATTCCAAGGAAGGTTTGACTTCGGGGGATAATCTAAAAGAAGATTTGAAGAATGGTCCGCTTCACGTATTTTGAATGCATGAGAAATGCAAAACTTATTACTGCCAAGAGGAGGAACGTGCAAGCAGTTCTCCTATCCACCACTGCATCATTAAGCATATTGTGCAAGAGTGTTTGAAGCCACTAATAAGCAAACCCGATCTACTTGTCACCAACGACCCCAAAAATTTAGCAGAAAACTCTATGTCGCTGGTTGATAAATTCATTGGTGGCAAGCAGATAAGAAGGAATGAAAAAGTCTCTTATACATTCAAGACGCACGGAGCTGGCCTTGACATTCAGTTAGGACCTATGTGGCATTACAAAGTGAAGAAAAAGTCTTTGGGTCGAAGTACATTATCTTCCGTGAAAAGAATCGGCGCAAAACCGGAAAAATGTTGCCATTCGACAAATAAAAGTCTATTTGGAAAACTTGCCAAGAGATTTATCAAACCTGGCAAGAGAATGAACGAGGGTCAAGAGAATTATAGCGACCTTCGCCAAAAGCTTGATATGGAAGAAGACAAAATCGCCACAGAAAAAGAAGAACTCGAGATTCTAAACGTCGATGAAATCAAAAGAAATCATCTACAGAAAATTACAAGGGGACAAGCCAAAAACGACGAATGGTTTTCTCAAAGAAAAACAGAATAACAGCTTCAAACTTTGGCCTTATAGCAAAGCGTAAAAAAAAAAAGAAAAAGTAAATGGAAATCTATTATACGGCAAGTATTGTATCGAACTTTTGTAGAAACATTGGCAACAGTTTACGGTCTAATGAACGAGCAGAGAGCTATGAATAACCGTCTATGAATATTGATGAAATATCTCTGTAAAAAAAATGTGGACTTTTTGTGGATTTGGAGCTTGTATACCTGGTTGCATCACCCGACGGAACAGCTGGTGATGATGGTCTAATCGAAGTTAAGTGCCTTAAGTCTGCAGAAACTCTAAAGGTGGAAGAGGAGGTACACAAAAAAATAATACCCCGTTTCTAAATGAAAATTTGAGCCTGAAAAAAAATCCTAATAATTTTTTTTCAAGTTCAAAGACAATTAAATATAGCAGAAAATGAATTTTGCGATTTAGTTGTTCGGAATTCAAAAACTATGTGCATTGAAAGAATCTGGAACGAAAAAATAATATAAAAATATTTTTTCACAAATGTTTAATGTTTGAAATTATAGACCCAAGGTTATTAACCCGAAGATTAGGGAGCCTATCGAATAAAAATAACCTTCATTTGTAAATTATTTATTTATTTTTATTTGTGATGTATATATATTATTTTACTTATTTTCATAAATCCTTATTTCTATTTATTTTTTTTGTATATATGGCATGCATAGATAATTACAGCACTAATACCAATTGCTCATGAGTGTGGCAGATTGTATTATTTTTCAATAAAAATAAAAATCCATTTATCTTTATATGTATCAATTAACGTTATCTAATATGTGTTAATATAATATAATTAATTTAAAGTGAATATATCATAAAATAACTAAATATTATGTAGTAATATATTATCTGAAACCAATTCTGAAAACGGTTTGGATTAATGCGAATTCGGATTACCGAAACTGCATTGTATATATATGTATATTGATATAATATTATCATCTATTGATACCATGATTCCGAAACCACGAAATATAACTAGTGTGTTATCCTCTCCGTGTGTAAGGGAATGTTCGGTAGAGGAAATCCTGCAGGATTTTTCCTTAAGAATTTCCTTTCCGTGTTTGGCGGCCTCCAGTTATTTATTGATGCCCCGACCGAAAAAAAATATAGAAAACAAAACAAAATAAGATTAATTTTTTGAGCGTTTTTACATGTTTATTATATTTCCGAAAAAAAATTGAGGTAATAATGTTGAAACTCTAATTCATCATTACAAATAACATAAATGAGCTAATTTTTTTAACTTTCCACCGGGATCTCTTTCTTGTCCCTGTTAGACTAACAACACTCCCCTTGTTATATTTTTAGAGTAAATTTCTTATATAATTGCATTCTGTAATTAATTATTTCGTTCGGGGCATCAATAAGGAGCATCCGCTCTTACAAAGGGAGTGCACGGTGTACCCTTCGCCGATTTTGATCAAACTTTTTTGGGTGATTCTGCATTGAAAAGTTAACCCATATTCTTCCGTTTCATTCAATGGCCCTTAGGAGCTGAGAAAAAAAATAAAACATGCTGAAAATGCTCTATTTTATATATCGTGTTTGGAGAATGATATTGACATGATTTTTTCAGTTAAATATTTCATTTTTAGAATATATTAAAGGAAAAAATATAAGTAATAAAAAATAATTTATTTTTAGTCAAATAAATTTAAAAATATGTCACCTTCATTACTATCAGAAGGGTAATTATAGAGACAACACTCGTCCTCAGAAAGTTCCGGAAGCTGGTGAAATGCTGGGATCGGTACTTCCTCAGAGTGAGGAACCGGTTGTCTTGCAGAGACAAAATCAGGATAAGCCCACTTGCTATGGTTGTTTCGATTGATTGCAGTAATATTTACTAGACAGAAATAACGGTCATCGATGTGGTTTTTGGGCTCTCTCCAAACCATCATATCGGTACGCCGAATTTCATACTCTATATTTTCCCGCTAGTCCATTGACGCAAATGTTCTATACAAGTTTTATTCGGCGATGCGGTGCTCAGGATTTATCCTGATCAACAAGCTTAACACCAAAGTATCCATGATAAGTTCTCTTTACAAGGCCACTAACAGTCTTTCTGTTATCTTTTAATGTGTATTCTCCACATATGTAGCAAAACACATCAGGATGATTTACACAACTTCTTCTACTTGAACTCATTTTTTATCTACTTTTATCTATTCTGCACGGCTAAAACTCACAAACGCTTTTAATTTGAGGTCAGAAATTTAGTTGAAGCGTTGAAATGAAGACTGGGATTCCCAGTGACGAAGTGAGGATTCCCAGTCAAGCAGGAAGGAAGTGGCTTGAGTCAAGCAGGTGGTTTTACTTCCTTTTTCACTTTCATCTCAAAAAGTAGAGCTGATAGAAAAAAACTGATTTCATATTTAGATTCAGCGTCCCAAATATAGCTAAAATCAGTTCCAAAGTCCTAGGCACCCAAACAAATGTTTTCTCTTGTAGGCCTGTATAATAAGTATTTTAAAAAATAATAATAATTTACTTAATTAGTTGTTAGTTATTTTTCGTCAAATACGAATAAAATTAAACAGTTGTAATTGCCATTGCAACTAATATATTATAGCTAACAAAAAATTATTTGCCCATTTCAACTGATAACTAATTTAGTTATGAAAGTTATTTGCATGTCGACGAACAACAACTAATGGTTTAATTGTGAGTTCAATAGAATTACAGAGAAATTAGTATAATAATAATAAATAGAATTATAATAAATAATTATTATAATAAATAGAAGAATTACAACTAAATTAGTTATAGTTTTTAGTTATTGCAAAGGCTGGCCAAGATGAAATATATCGTCCATGAATTGGTAAATGGAGCCTCCATGAGGAAAGCAATAAGAATGGAAAAATGCCAATAAACTGTGCAGTCTCAAGAGATTTGGTCATTGGGAGTACCTCATTCCCTGGTAAAAGGGTACATAAAAACACTTGATCTCCAGATGGTAACGTCTCGCTATAAATCGAACCTCATCAACACCAACCTTTCGTGGCGCTAACCTGGATTCAGAGCTTCACTTGGTAATTTCTAAAATACGAGTTAGGATTTCCAATAGTCACATATTAAGGAGGAAGGCTAGCACAAAAATCGATGTAAACAAGTAACCCAGAAACTCGCCAAAGATATGAGGAACAGTTCAGCCTTCAGATAGACAGTGTAATGAAAGAAATGGGTAACGATGCTGAACTAGAAGGGGAACGGAGGATTCTGGAAGAAGCTATAAGGAAGGCTGCGGAAGAGGAGTTAGGGAACGAAATGAGAAATACCAGAAATGTGTGGTTCAATTTAGAATGTCAGGCAGCTAGAGATGCCAAAAAACAAGCAGAAAACTCAATGGCGCAAAGAAGATAAACGAGGCTAGCATCGGAATAATATTGAATTTTGCGACCAGCAGAAAAGAAAAGTCATATAAGAAAGAAGAAATCCTGAGAAAGGAAAAAGTTGGAAGAAATCGAGGAACTACGAAGTAAAAGGCAGACATAGGAAGCTTATCCGCCTTGTTTAGATGGCCATGGAGGATGTAAAGAATATTATCAAAATACAAGAAGAGTGCTCAAGCGAGTTTCAGACAGATAAAGATTTGCGGCAGGGAGGTGGGTTGGCATGTCTGCTGTTTATTTTGGGCCTTGAAAAGGCAGTAAGTGCTACAGATAACAGCAACAAATGTCAATAGAAGCTTTCAGATCAAGCGCTTTGCTGCTGATATTGATACAGTCGCTAAATCCAAATCTGTGCTGAGAAATGCCTTCCTGGCAATACTACAAGCATCTTCACTTTTGGACCTCAGAATAAATTAGGCTGAGACTAAATGTACGGGGGCAGGCAACCGTTGCTATTTTGGCTTGAGGAAGTAGATCAGGAGCCGTCTACTGATGAGGCGAACCAAAGTCAGATTGTATAAAACCTTGATTAGGCCTATATTAGCCTATTCCTCACAAGCATGGATTATGTCAAAGGCTGACGAGAATGATCTATTAATGTTCGAAGAGAAAATCTGGCCGCGGGTATACGGCCCTGCGAAGGAAGGATAAGTTAGGAGAAGACGAAATAACCAGGAGTTTATGCCCTTTACGAGGATCTAAATGTCGCCGGCTTTATAAAGCTCGGAAGGTTAAGCTGGCGGAATCTCTTAGAGAAGGCAAAGGACCCACCCTCCGGGTGGTAGTGCCAAATAGATAATTAAAACTTACAAGCAGTAAAACAATTTATGTTTTGATTATGATTGTGTTGAATAGAGATTGAATATGTTAAATTGTAAAAATATAACATTGCTTGGTATTATATTATTTTCAAATTGAATAATAGATAATTTTTTAACGTGAATTATATGACTAATGTAAATAAGTTTACAATAAGTACCTCTAAAAATTCCGCAGCTCTGTCCAGGAATTTTGTTTCCATCTTTATGATTATATACTTACGCTCTCTTTGAAAATGTCCCCACACTGCGGCTGGTTTCCATTCTTCATCGTCTAAAGATTCTTCTTCTTCCTCAGAATGACGAGAAACCGGTGTTGACAGCAGCCATGGGATACGCCTGTAGTCATAAAGATAATTCATTCTGATATGTGGTGTACAGTTTTAAAAATGTTATCTTTCTAATCGCGATATAGTTATGGTTTCTATGGATTTGAAAAAATTAGCTATAATAAAATGTAGCATTATTACGAGTCTTAATTTTTTTTTCGTTAGCTTTATAGATCTTATTTCTCTTTGCCCGGTTTAACAAGACTCTCCCTGCCTACGATTGGTTATTACTTTCATCATTTTTCCGTCTGGCATCATTTGCTGCCATATATTTGTGTATTCTGTCTGTACTCTTATAGTCCAGGTGGCTTCTTGTAATTTATTGGTTGGTTAAAGCTATATGTCGTCTTTATTATTGTACCTTTGTCTTCCAATTGTAATATTTTGACTGAACACTTCTGAAATTCTTCTCGTTCGTTAGTTTATACCTAGCCCTAGGTTCGGAGGACAAATCCTCTCTTAACGGTGATCGGAGCGAAACCACTTGCTCACTGAAGTTGTTTTTATGTTGCAGCCTTATGTAATGCCAAAATGATATATGTAAATATTTTGGCTATTCACTATTTACTAATGGTAGATGTACTCACCAATGATATATACCAACTCAATAATTATTAGAGGCGTGTACAAACAACCTCAAAGACAGAAGACGCGAATTTGACAAATCTCACAAGAATGACCTTTATAATTTTATCTCTGTTAAATCCTCTTAGTCGCCATAATACCAAAGTTAAACCTGTGTCACTACAACGCATGAAGGCTTCAGTACTTGATAAGGATCGTACTATTTCTAAGTCAACGGTTGTGCAAGAATGTGATTCGGCTGAGATCACGCTCAACCGCCAGGTTTTTCTCCCAATTAAGGATACCTACTTTATAGACGCTGGGTGAGCCCCAGGAGGTCCCTCCGATCCACGGCTGAAAACTGAATAAATAATTATCTGCCACATCCGATCTCGAACCCGGTACCTAGAGATTAGTAGTGCAGCGCCCTATCCACTGAGCTGCCCCGCTCCCTTTGAAAATACATGAAAAATGTACGTTATTTTTTCTTATTTCTACAACTTTCTCGGTCTGAAAATAACGTGCCCATGTTTACCAAGACTAAATTTTGTATATATCTTAGCTGCACCATTACTATTGTAACATTATGCATTTTAACCAGCATAATCGATTACATTTTTTTTTCTTGCAGAGCACCTTTTCTCTATTTTAAAAATTGAATTTTCAAAAATGGCTCAAACACGGAAAGTATGACAGAAACGTTCAGGTTTTTGAGTTTTTTCGACTAAATTTTATTTTAGTGATGTTAGTGAGGACTTTCAAAGATAAATCAAAATAAAGTTGACCAGCTATCCATCGGCTGCTAAGTGGGTAGCTGCTGGAAAGCAAAAAGAACTTTTCTTGACTAAGAACAAAAGCCAGTTGGAAGATGATGACATCCAATTCCACTTGCGTACTATCGTTCCGCGAACTTTTACATCGTTTAACGATACATTACATTAAATTAAATGTTCAAATTGGGCAGTTTTCGAAAGAGGCTCTGAATTTTTGTGGATTCTCGACGCATAACAGCCCTGGAGAATATTTAAAGTATAAGTTGTAAAAATACTAGCGGAAAGCTTTGTTTTAAGAGGTTACTGTTACTTATCATCTTTAGATAATAATAATTTATTCAATGTTTTTTTTTAATTAACTATTTTTAATATAACAATTTTAAATGTTATCGTATTTTAACATTTTACAATGTTAGTCACAGGCGTAGTAAATCATTGGCTAACTTGTATTTTTTTACTTTATTATGAAACAGAGAGTGTCTATAAAGTAAAGTACAAGATATTATATAGTTGTTATATACTGTTAAAACAATGTTATAAAGTTGAAACACGATAACATTTAAAATAGTTATAAACCGATTGGTTTTTAAAAATAAGACAGGTAAATTTCGTTGAGAAGTCTCTAAGTTGATTATAGCTTCTATAATAGAGACACGAGCACTGACATGTTCGAACTTACCACCCCAAAATGAGAAAGACGATCTCAAAACTATGACCTTGGATGATTCCGATGAGGAGGATTAGTCATAGAGTTTTTTTATTATTATTAAGTCGCTTCAATCTCCTAATAAATAAATATATATGTGTGTATATATATATATATTTTTTTAATTTATACATGCTTCATTGAACTCATTCGTTTCAATTCAAAAATATAAGCTCACCAACAATAGCTGCCTCAGGCAAGTACCTGGTCTGCCTGCGCAAAATTCACCACTGGGTGTGTCGCCCATCTCTCATGCATCGTCGCGCGAAAATGTACTAGTGTACACGGACGATATCGCCGCTATAGTAGACCAAAGAAATTTAACAATAGTTTTGATCTAATTTTCATGCTTATCCTTATTACTTAGCTTTGGCAACTATAGGCTTTGGCAATTAGAGACATTTAGGTGATTATTTGCCTTCTTCTTATTAAATCTCTTCGAATAAAATTAAATTCCCCTCCAAAAGAAAAATTCTGCGAACGCCCCTGTTCTCAGCATTACCTCAAATTAAACTGCTCCCTTTGTGCTTATCACGGCAGCCTAGTCCTATGAAAAATTGTAAGTACATTTATATACAAATAGTGTTATGAGCTGAAGTAGATAATGCTCAAAGTAGTGTTATAAATGTAGCCCATGAGCAACCGAAACCCAAGAACTGAAAAACAAACAGATCAACGGAAATTTCAAGTTAGAGCGAATGGCGGAATGGGAGAGGGGAGTGATTGGAAGCAGATAGGGACATACGATATCGAACGCTACGGCTTCGATAAAATTTATCGAAATGGTAGGAAACTCAAAACAAGCATTTTCGAAAACCTAATCAACGATCACTATATCGATTGAACCTACAATCCCCCTTCTCTGATAAACCAATAACAGAACGCACTATCGAAGAAATCCGAAAAGTTAAAATGAATCAATAACTGAGCGGGTGATCTTAAAAGAGATGGAATTATAAAAAAACTAAGTCTCCTTAACCCAATAATGGCCCTTTATGCCAATTAAATCTGACAAATAAAAGTAAATCTATACGCGACCGCTTTACCTTTAGATCGATGGTATTTTCAAAAACTGCTCCTCTGATAACCCAATGCTGAACCTTAATATCAAAGAGATCCGTAATGTTAAAATAAATCGAATTTGAAAGTAATTTCTTAAAGTTGGCCTAGCTACGCCACTGAATTAACTAGAGGGACCATCCCAACACTTTTACCTTAGGAAGAATGTGCATTGGATTCCCTGTTTTTCGCTCTTTCTTGTTCTATATCTCACTTACTATTCGAAATAGAGTCATGTGATGAACATGAATCAATTCTACAATGATAATAACTCATATTAGATCAGTATTGTTCTTTCTATCATCGTGAAATTGTAACTAATGCTAGATAATAATTATCCTTTCATCATTCAGATACTAATGAAATTTAGTTTTACATTGACCAAAAGAAGTGAGAAATTACTTTTTGATCTTCGATTTTTTCTCTCCAAAAAGTGTATGGAAAAACATTCATTGTAACCCAAATAATTGATCTTAGAGCTGCTGGTTACAGAACTTATACGCAAATACCTACTATAGTTCCCAGGCTATATTATCATTGGATATATAGGTAGAATGATATGAATAGGAAAATAAAATAATAAATTTAGATTAATTCAATAAGACCTGCCTATTTCCCTTCAAATAATACAAACTGATTAAATTGTTGACGAATTTTACAAGCATTAATTTTTTCATTTGTATTTTTTATGAGTATATGTTCATAAATTCTAATTTTAAAACATAATTTGGAAATTAGTTGTATTAACCAAGAGAGATATTTATCTTCTTTGCTGTCACAAACATGCGGCGAAAAAATAAAAAGGCTCATTCCAAGGCACTGAGACATTACGTTAAGAGCATGTAATTGTTTGGAGAAGGATGCTTGCGATCTTACTAATTGTTGCTTGTTGCTGAATTCATTTTCATTAATTTTATATATCCTCACTACTGAACTGTATCTTCTTTCAAGGTGGTCCTCAAAAGAGACCGATTAATATCTTATTCAAGAAAATGTTGAATACAAAGGCGACTGCACTCCGTTGATTGCCACTTACTTATTCTTATTGCCTTAACCCATTTCTCTCTTAGATATTCATTTTTAGGTATCCTAAAAATTAACTACCATTGGGATAAACGGACAACAAATATTCCTTGATGTTTATGAATAAATGTAGAACGAGAGGAATAGTATTGAAGATTCTTCTAAACGATTTAATATCAACTAATGCAATGAGCTTAGCCCTAGCAAATTTTCTGAACGTTTTACTGACAGTCTGATATCGAATAAATTAAAAAAGACATGAGTTGTGGAATAATAGATAATATTAATGATATAACAATGACCAAAAATAAACATTATTTTAATACCAATCTGTGAAATGTAATTCCTGTCGCGTTGGGATTAGTTTTTCTATTATTATAGCAATAGGCCACACACATATTATCCTTTCCCATTCTTTCAAAACAAAAAAAAAAAAAAAAATTTTTAGAATTTTAGAAATTATCAAAAAAAATTACATGAATTGGACAAATAAAAACAGGAAAACGAACTTCAATTCCGCGGACCGTGAGAAATGATGGAGACCCCATGTTAGAATATTTCACGATGACATAAACTAAATTATGACTTAAAATGAAGTATTATCATTGTAGAATAAATTAATGTTCATCGCATACCTCTATTTCGAATATTAAATGAGATTTAGAATAAGAAAGAGCGAAAATCAGGGAATCCAGTGGACCAAGATAGTGGGATGGGAGACCCGGATGAGTAGGGGAAGAGTGTACACATCTTGCCTTCCCCAGTGCTCCCTTTAGTTCCGTGGCGTAGCCAGAGGGGGATCCAGGGGTCCGGAGCTTCAGACCTCTGAAGCTCTGTCGATATTATTGAAGAAGTGTCAATAATACTGCTCGTATAAGGGGTATATTGAGCAACATTACATCAGCCATTGAAAATAGAGTTGGTAATAACCAGCCGGTTTAACCGCAAACCGTGTTTTTTATTTCGTTTAATCGATTTTTGACCCGGTTATTTTTTAATAATCTAATAATCCGGCAAAGAAACTGGCTTTTGTGAAGGAAAACAATTAAAACCATGTTATCATGTAAAAATATCTCGTTTTAAATTGAATAATGATTGCATTAGTATGTAAAATTAATATTGTATTTTTGTACAATAAAATTAAACTAATATAGAAAAGTAAAAGCTCAAAAAGAGACAAAAAATAATTGTCAAGATATATATGGAAAGTTCCAGACACGAAGCCCAGAGTCACAAAAATAACATAAAACAAATAACCTTTACGGTTACTTGTTTTCTGTTATTTTTGAGACTCTGGGCTTCGTACTTGGAATTTCCATTTATATCGTAACAATAAAATTATGTTTATATTTTTTTTACTTAACCCTGGAGTGGAAACGATCGAGGAGCGCTTATTGGAAACGGTCAGTGTAAATCTTACACCTGCCCCAACATCGAACTAATCATCAAATTTATTAAAATTTCTTTGGCCTATTGTAGTTCTTCAATTTAATAACTAGGTTTCCACTCGTTTTCAAAGGTCAAAACCGCCTTCGTTTGATAATTTCAATATACAATCTCAAAAACTATGGTTTTCGCTCTTTTTTTCTACTTTTTGCTTCCTTTTCACAAAACTTATTTAGTATTCCACTACTTGGATCTATTGCCTATTGTCTATTGGAGCGTCGTTATTGGCAATTCTGGAAATTAGTTAGGTTGTTGTCCGAATGTTCGGCAAACATAATGAATCTCACACTAAAATAAAAGTGTATTCAAAATGTATAATGTATAAATGTAAAGGTCCTTAGAAGGTATAAATCTTCTTGTATCTCACAAACTAGGAGAGACTCAGAAATACTGAAAAAAATTAAGAGAGTTCCTTTTTATTAGTCTTCAGTTAAATGCAATTGACATTTAAGGCCTCTTCGAAAATCACTTACTTATTGAATTAAATCAGAAATCTAAAATAATAAATAAAATAACAGTTTCTTCTTCATCAGTCAAATCAGTCATATTTGAAATTCATCTCTTGAAAGGAACTCAGAACCTTCTGAATAACACGAGTATAAAACATTCTTACAAAATAACATTCTATAAAAAAATTGTTTATAGAAACATTCTTAAAACATTATATTTATGTGGAACACCACGTGTAATTCTACTTTAGTCTTTCACAACTGTTTGGTAGGTACCTACTTCAGAGGTAGGCACTTATTTGGTAGACTAGTATCAAAATCACAATAAAATATTTCAAAATATAGGGCAAATCTTCTTTTTTTTTATTTGCTCACCACAAATGCGTCTTTTGCATTGGAAGCATAAATTAGAAGGTTTTCGGTGTCGATGAGATGGACAGAAATGGATTAAACCCGGATTTTTTTATTTTTTATTCCCGGTTCTCTTCCTGTGTTTTTCCAATTTTGCAGCACCATTTTGAGCAACATCATCTAGAGCAGCACCATTTTGAGCAACATCATCTGGAGTAGGATCTTCGGGATCACGGTCAGTTTCATCACCAGACTCACCTGGAGGAGGGCCATTTGGAGCAGGCTTCCCATCAGGATTTTTGGAGATGCTAGATGGCATGGACATATTGCGGCTTTCCTGGGTGTCTGCCTTCACCTGTATACTCAGACTAGAGAGCTGTTGCAACTCAGATTTTTCCAAGAATATGATAATTGTTGTTGCAAGGAAATCATGGACTGGAGACGAGTGAGTGGTTTTGGAGCCTTCTCATTTGACTCATAGTTCCCGTATTCTCTTTGTTTACGCTCAAAATTATGCTGGTAGATCACGAAGGAATTGACACAGGTCTGATTGAGTATACAGCTGATCCAAGGTGTCCATCCCTCCTTTGGTTGTATATTAGGAATGAATTATGTAAGGCTTTCTATTGAATGAATATAGTTCTGGCTCGTCATGTATGGAAGATAGTAAGATAACCATTTTGTTATCCTTTGCTTTGTAGAAAATAGCGGTCATATCTTCATGATACATGAACAAAGAGGTCCCAACTTTTCGATTCTTGAACTTCAAGTTCACAAATGGAGCAGGAAGTTCAATTTTGTCTTTGCATATGGTGCCTATGGCTGTGAGCCCTTTTTTACGGAGTTCTGCGACCAGTAGGATGCTGGTGGACCAAGTGTCAAAGGTGACGTTCCTGTTAGTATTCTCAATGCATTGCACCAGATTTTTCACAGAATATAAGGCTATAGGTTCATTAGGGAGAGAGGGACCCCAATGTAGGGGATCGCATCCAATAAGTATTTTGTGGAGGCGTCCACCATGGCCATAACTTACATCCCATATTTGGCAGGTTTGTAAAGGAGGTACATCCTAAAAGGACATTTTCCACGGAAACCAACAAGCTGTTCGTCAGTGGTGACATAGGTTCCTAGCTTGTAATGATTTTTATATTGTTCGATGAACATGCCCCACAGCTCTGAAATTGGTGCAAAGTTGTCTTGTGAATTTCGCGTTTATTTTTCGTCGAAACCCAGGGCTCGAAGCAAAAATTCAAATCGCTTCACAGACAGATACATGGTACCATATGCCACATTGTTTTACAACGAACAACAGACTCGTAGGCAAATGATTATCCTTCTTGGCAGCACAGTGTATAAGCAAGCCAATAGCTTCACTTCTTCTGTTTTCTTGTTTTCTTAGTGGTTGCAGTATTTTTCGTAATTCGGAAAAATTCTTCATTTGTGTGCTTCACAACCAGTTCAAGAATCTGTGGGGTCATGAAGAGCATGAAACAATCTACAGGCTCTAGAATATTCCGAGCTTGTATTACTGGACCTGGGTGAATGTGGACGATATTTTTCGCGAGAACGTTTGCATTGGAGGACAAGGGTTGCGTTTTCCAATTAAACGACGATCCATCTTTCCTCGACTTTCCACTAATATAGGGACCATCAAATGTTATCAAACAATCATGTTTCGACAATTCCTCCATATTTCTCTTTCTACTATTTCGATTTCTCACTTCTTCCTTTTCCTATCCGTCAACTACCTTTTGCCCATGATGAATTTTTATTTTTCTGCGAGATTTCTCTTTCATTTGGTCTTCTTCGGTGTTTGCATGAACTTCATTGCTGGGACCAGGTGCATCATAGCTAGATTCAGCTTTCTGCATCCGAATTATATTCACTTCCTTCTTTTCTTTTTAGACCGTGGCTTTGGTATTGGTTTTTTTTTCCCATTTGGGGTTTTGATGTCCCGTCCAAGGTTGAGTCAATTTCAACATCACTTGGAATTTCGCTCTGATGGATAAGATTATAGAGTGATTCTTCTGCCAATTCTAAGTCAAATTCTTAAACCTCCATTTCACTCTCCGAAGAAGATAAATCATTTGGGTCAAAATCAGGATCTCGGTCGTCTTCCACGTCTACAGTTTCAAGCGGGCCAGCCTCTTCATCATACTGCAGATATTCATCTTATGAACTTCCTCCATCACTCTCAACATCCTCTTCCAATTGCAATAAATATTCCCTTATCTCAGCTTCACTCCAAACCTTAACTTTTGACCGTCGCTCCATTTTGAATGAAATACATACACAAAAAATATAGGTACCTAACTAAATAATAATCAAGGGCATATTGCACAGAATAGTTGTAAATAGATAAATATTATACAACATTATTTTTTCATTTTATTTACTTGATTTATATTATTTATTTATATATTTAAAGGAGGGAAGGATACCTACTCATAGGTACACCACTCAATAAGGCACTGAGTTGCGTGGAAAATGGGGAAGGATTGAGGAAAAAGGCATTTACAGCGACCCACCATCTTTAAAAAAAGGAGTATGCAGTGGAAATGTGGTGTAACATTTACACTTTCAAAAGAGGGTTCATAGGAAACGCTTGTATAATTCACACTTTGGTAGGGGGGGAGGGTGTAATGTAAACGAGGTGTGAAAATTACACCGTTCTACCTACTCCATTGCAAAAGTTGTAAAATTTACATATAGACTTTTCTTCTCTTACCCCACGTGGGCGATCAACGTCTTGTAGCCGAGTAGGGGGTTCGGTTCACACTGAGGAGAGATCCTTGGAATAGCTGACCTGAGCGGGCGCCCCCTTCCTCCTGATGGCGTTTGAAGCCGCGTCAGGTGTTAAATTAACACCGTTTCCATTCAAGGACTAATACAAAAAACCGAAATGCCCGTTATCCCAATTTGTTCACTCAATTAAGTTCACAAAAAAAAACTTTGTTTCTAGAAAAACAAAAATGAATAACTGTTGGGAACAGATATCCAACACCTGCAGGTTAAGGCTAAGATCCTACTGACATAATATTGACTCTTGTGAGGAGCACCTTCAATATACCACTTTCAAAAATATTGCTTCAATCATATTGACTGTGGAAGGCGTGCTTTAAGTAGAAAATTTGGACTTTAGAGGTTTTCATAGTAAGCCGACGATATAAGCATTTTTTTCCAAACTCCAAAACATTGATTTATTTCTGGCGCTTGGTACATATCTCGATTGTTGCTGAGTTTAGAAAAAATATTTTCCTATAAATGCTGTAGCAAATTTTGTGTACTTTAATATTAAATATAAACATATTTTAGCTAAGTCACTCACGAAAACAAATATTTAGTGTAAACCAAAAAAGTCTGCATGTTTTTGCGAATTTTCAAGCTTTTACCCATTTTCAAAGCTCAGGGGTCTGATTGTTGTTGCTGCTGAGGTTTAGAAAAAAAAACGTTTTCCACAAATATGTTAGCAATTTGAGAGCTGTTTAAACGCGAATGGACCATTTTTAAGCCACAGAGCTTAGAAAAAAGAGGTATTTAATATAAACCAAAAAAAGGTGGAAATTTCGATGATTTTTTAAACACTAAGGCAAATACACAAGTCTTTCAATGTCGAAAACTATGATTTTTTTATATTTACCATACACCTGACAATATAGAAAAAAAGTTTTAAGTTCCCGATCTTTTGCAAAGTAACTTGTCTTATTTGAATGGGTTGAGCATATATTTACTTGTAAAATTCTGTACTGGATATAGTGGCATAAATTGTAACTAAATCTGGGCTTCGATGTTTTGTCTAATAGTTCTGTTATCCGACTTCATAACCTTCTTCAACATAAGAATATTTTGTGTTGATAAATATTGACCAATCTGTGATTAAAATTAATAGTGATTTTGAAGTTATGATATTTATATCGTATATTTACAATGTCATGTTGAATAATTTACTTACTTAACAGTCAGTTTATTTTTTCTTGGACTTTCACATTAGTTGGTAAATATTGTTTCATGATTTTATATCGTATTTGAATGATGTCATTAGCTTATTAATGCGCTGAATTTTATTTTAAATTAACCTTTTATATTTTTGTTTATTTAGTTTGTAGTATGTTCTTCAACATATTTGTTTGTTGAACAGTTGACAATGTTATTGTATTAACTGATTTCAAGATTTGGTTTTTTGATTCATAAATGTCTAGTGTATGATATTTTTTGCTATGAGTTACCTAAAAAAGGACTAATATAATTTAATTCAGATTATAATATAATTCAATTAAATATTATATTAATTTTAATATTGATATTGTCCTAATATATCAGTGGCCAATGATAACTGATTATCTCAGTTTAGATTGTATTTGGTCTGTTAATTTGATTATTGATTGTCATTTGCTAATATATCAATATATAATTATTTGATATATTTTCACTTTCTATTATTGTTTAATCTATATGTTATAACAGTTTTTGCAATGAACATTTTTCTTTATTTTGCTGCTTTGAAATAGTTATAGTTTAATAAATTCTCATCTTGTTTTTTGTCACAAATTTGAAAATGACTTGGTGATTAAATAATCTGCCTTGTGTCTGAAATCTTGAATATATGCTGTAATTACACTCATCCTTCATATATCGGTTGTAAAAATCTTTTAATATTCATCTGACATCTTTATATAATAATTTTTCATGTCTTAGCAACCATTTCTTATTTTCAAAGGATACACAATTTTACATTAAAGAATAAAAAAAAAAAAAAATCATTAAGTTTTACAAACATTTATAACAATTATTAGCTCATAAAAAATCAAATAAGGGTACAGCTTTACAAGAGGGATGTGTTATCACTTGTTCCTCCCGATCTTACCTGAAGGTCACCGGACTGGCATATTCTAGCACCATTTGTGCTAACTAACTGCTTTATATTCAATTGTAACGTTTGTGTTCATTGGAATTGTTATTACTTTAATTATATATTATTTAAAATTATTAGGGCTGTTGACTTCCGCTCATTACGTTTGCCCAAGAAATAAACAAAACAGCAACAGATCCTTTTCAGTTGGGTTTGGGGTCTTACCGTAATTTCAATCATTACTGCTTTAAATAGATCACAGCTGACGACACGCTCATTCAAGAGTTGACCAAACCCCAAAAGTTCCTTTTCAGTTGAGGTCGCGTCCTTACCGTAATTTAAATTATCACTCCTTTAAATTATTACTACAACTTCCCCAGATCACCGAAAGTCGACAGCACTAACAATTTTAAATAAATTGTAATTAAGACAGTAATAATTTTAATAATTGCAATGAATACGAATGTTACAATTTAATGCAAAGCAATTAGTTACCACAAATGGCGCTAGAGTAGAGTCTATTAATTTTGTCGTAATTTCTTCTAGAATCTTGATCAGAAATTTCATTTTCTCTTTATTTCTTACCTCTTGTTTCTGTATGGGATGATTTATTTCTTCAGATAAATGTTCGATGGGATTTTAGTCGCTATATAAGGATTTCTGTTGAAAAGGTTCATTTGTTTTTCTGCTTATTCCGTCTATTCAATTCTTAAATTCGTATTCATTGAAATTATAAAAATTATTACTGCTTTAATTAGATATTATTTAAAATTATTAGTGCTTTCGACTTCCGGTTGTCTGGGGAAGTTATAGTGATAATTTAAATTAGGGTAAAGGCCCGACCTCAACTGAAAAGGAACCTTTGGGGATTTGTAAATCTCTTGAGCGAGCGGAAGTCGACAACTGTGATCTAGGCAGTAATAATTGAAATTACGGTAAGGCCCCGCCCTCAACTGAAAAGGATCTATTGGTGTTTGTTTTTATCTCTTGGGTGAACGCAGTGAGCGGAAGTCGGCAGCACTAGGATAGGGTAAGTTCGGCCTGAGCCAGTGATGAGGGGTCCCAATTGTAAAGTTGTATCCATTATAGGATTATATATATATATATATATATATATATATATATATATATATATATATATATATATATATATATATATATTAGATATGTTACAACTGATTTTCTTAACCATATTAATTAAAGAAAATTATATTTGTGATTTACTTCTGAACTGCATGTTGAGCAATTAATGGTATTACATATATGTTGGATGTAATGATATTACGTCGAACAGTTGACAATCATATCGTATAACTGTGATATTTTGATTTGGCTTTTTGATTCATAAACGTCTAGTGTATGATATTTTTGTGCTATGAGTTATCTAAAACAAACTGCAGACTATAATTTAATTCAATTTAATACCATATTAATTATAATATTGAAATTGCCGTATTAATTATAACATTGGCATTGTCGTAATGATACACCTCTTTCTTTCTTACAATTTTTATTAGGTTGTTCATTTTTTTTTTTAATTTGGATTTTATAATATTTATAATAATTAATAAATCGTCGATTAAAATGGAACCACTTTAAATCCCATAAAACAATTTTACTAATAAAATTTCAATTAAATTTTATGAATTTTAAATTATAAAGAATATTGTGATATCCGGCCTTTTTTTACTTTCCCTTACCAATATACAAAGTATATAGTAAGGGAAAGTATTGCGATCGTGAAAATTTTCGAATTCGAGTTTTCGACTGAAATACACGTTTTAAGGTCCCCTGAGTCCAAATGACCAAGTCTCGCAAAATGGTCTGTGTGTCTGTGTGTATGTGAACAGTCTAGCTCAAAAACGAAAAGTTGTACGATACTGAAATTGCGTATTTAAGGTTGGCACCTGCATGTGATGTTACAGCAACATTTTCGTCAAAATCGATTAACCGGAAGTGCCACTTTATATAATCGATTTTATACTTTTTTACAATTTTCTCGAAAACGGCTCTAACGATTTTGATGAAACTTGCCTAAATTATTCTTCATAAAGGTCTTTAACTTTTCATTTATGTAGTAAATCACCGAGGAATTGCAGGGAAAAAAGTTATTATGAAAAGAATATTTTATTTGCGCATAGCATAAAAAGTATGCATTTTACGGTAAATTATGTGTAGAATTGAATGAAAGGTAATTGAATTATCTAAAAACCAATAAAAGAATCATCAAAATCGGAACAGTATTAGCAAAGATACAGCGCATCCGACTAACCGGAAATAGCTATTATATCATCGATTTTACACTTTTTTACAATTTTCTCGAAACGGCTCTAACGATTTTGATGAAACTTGCCTAAATTATTCTTCATAAAGGTCTTTAACTTTTCATTTATGTAGTAAATCACCGAGGAATTGCAGGGAAAAAAGTTATGTTGAAAAGAATATTTTATTTGCGCATAGCATAAAAAGTATGCATTTTACGGTAAATTATGTGTAGAATTATATGAAAGGTAATTGAATTATCTAAAAAATAATAAAAGAATCACAAAAATCGGACCAGTATTAGCAATGATACAGGGTATTTTATGAGGAGCACAAGACCCTAGATGGGTAACCAAGCGCATCTGAAAGGAGACGGATGCGACCGAACCTCCTCCCACCAATCCGCCAATCTGTTGTAAACAATACGCTCTGTAATAAAGTAATTTAAGAACACAAAAGTGGAAATTAACTTAATAATTTCTACTTTCACATTATTTAATGGAAAGAAAATGTTTCCATGGAAACTAAACCAGAAGCTTTTAAAATATATTTGCAACTTGTCAATGTTAAAATATATAGGTAGTGTACAGTATTGTTGTACTAAAATTGTTTAAAAAACTTTTTTATTGTACTTAAGGGGGAGAAGATGTGTATGCTGCTGAGTTTATTAGAAGCAGTGTTTATGTGAACTCTTTAAAATTGTATTAAAAAGATTATTATAGGACAGTAAGGGAAAGTTGTGTGATGCGCGCACCGCACCAGATTTTTTGTGACCATTTTCAAATCTTTGTAGTTTATTTACATAAATAAAATGTGAATACCATAATAGTCTATAAAATGAATTAGTATAACTCTAGGAAGTATTTGTTGACCATTTATAGTTTTAATAATTTTCTTCTAAAAACATCTGTCATTTGACCAGTATGAAACAGATTCTTCCTAGAGTTGTACATATTAATTTATTTTATAGACTATGATGTTCTCATTTTATATATTTAAATAAACTACAAAGGTTTGAAAATTGCCAAAAATCAAAAAAAGGCTGAAACTTCACAATGTTCTTTATAATGTAACAATAAAAATTTGGATTCGTTGTGTTCCTATTTTAATCTATGATTAATTTATCATTGTATATATCTGTTGTCAGATTGAAAAATGTTATAAGTTATTTTTTTTCTCTTCAAGATGGCAAATTGTAAATAACATTTTGCCGGCAGGTCTGTGGCTTTTGTCGACTTATTACAATTTGCAGGCAATGTTCCTTCATAAACTAAAAGAAAAAGACAAAAACAAGAATATTTAAAAATAATTAAATTAACGAATGAGACTGGAATGTGAAAAACTCTTGTGGCAGGAAAAAGACTCTTAAAACATTTTGCCTTCTGAATAGAGATATATAAAATAACATTTTTTTATTTGTTATTAGTTTTCTAATCTTTGTATGTAGTAAATGCATTTACTATTGGTTCTTCCACTTTTTTAGAGATATATCTATTACATTCCTCATTTTATGTCATGGGTATTATTCAACAAAAATGCTGATACACAGTTGGGTGGGTATTAACTCCATCAGAGTAAATAAATTTGAATAGAACAGGTGTGTATGAAAACTAAATTTTGTAATTTATTGATTGTTATGAAATAGTTCATCATAGTAATATAGAAGATGATGATGGGGAACGGTGGCAATGAAACAAAAAATAGTGCCAAAATTATGTTTTTGCCCACTTTTTTTCTCAACATGCTTATCATCAGAAAATTGCTTAGAACCTTATCCATCGTTGACTTAGCCTATTCAATCCCCAATAACACAATACAAACTTACAACACAACTAAAAAAATCCTACCTTCTAAGAGGTTCTCCCTCAATATCAAACAGAAATTTATTATGCATTATAAAAACCCTGCAACAACCGTACTACCTTTCCTACTCTCTTCACAGCCACCCTCTTATTTTGATATACCGATCCCTTTCTTATCCATTATCCTTAATTTACGCTTCCATGATCCCCTAATGAACTTTTTAATATCTATACAATCCTTAAAGATCCCATCCCACTTCAACAATGCTTTGAACATACTTCAACATGCCCTGTTCTATTCCTAATCCTAATAATCTTTATCACTGCTTTGTTAATATATTTATTGCCTTGTAACTCATCTTACTTTATCTTCATGCCTTTCCCCCACCACTCCATCCTCTCTTAGTGTTTCCCTTCACCACCTAATGAAATAAAAAAAAAAATTGTTTGTCACACTCTTATTTTCCTTCTCAGAAAAAATTTCTTTGTTATATTTTTAAAATGTTTATTTATTTTTCTTTTCACCATATTAATGTTTATCTTTTTAGTGGAGTTAATTTATACAATAGTTAACTTTCACTTTAAATCCACATTTATACACTCGTTCCATCTTATAACTTACATTACCATTTCTGGTGTCTAACCTTTTCATGTATACCTTATTTTTGTGATTTTAACTCTATCTAGTTTTATATAAATTACTTTATTTTTATATAAATTCAATATTTAGTTCTCTCAGATGTACAATGTTGATTTCCTTTATATTACCCTAGCCTTTTATGAACTTACATTTTCCATCTTTAATTGTTCTTTTTAATATCTGTGTATGAGATTATCTTACTTGTTTATTTTATTGTAGGCCCTGCTGGTCTACAAAATGGACCGAAATGGCATAGTTAGTTTTGCACTATTTAAAAAAAAAATTATTTTGACCACTCTGGTATAATTGAGCAAGTGAATCTGATGTCATTTATTAAATAAAAAAACAGATGCAATTTCAAAAACATCTTAGCTATTTGTCATTTTACCTTTGGATTACACCCTGTTTTTTTCAAATAGGTATTTAATTTTATGCTATATTAAATTAACTGGAAAATGTTATCTATTGTTTTGTTGTTTTAACCTTTTTTCAAGTTTTTATCTCGTGGGCTTCCCATATATTATGAGGATTTTTATTATAATTTCCTAGGGGACCTTCCTTATTGAACCATATTCATTATCTTCATTTCGATTATTTAAAATATTTTGGTTGAATAATATCACTATTTCTTCTCATAAAATTGTGTATTTATTACTTTTAATTTTAAGGCTTTCTGATGAATTTCTAAATTATAATGAATTTTTTTAATTTTAACCTTAGAAATTGACCACCCATCGTTATTTTGTAGAAGGTTGGTTGCAAATATATAATAGTTTTTTAAGTAATTTATTTCTATTGAATTATAATTTGTAGATGATGAAGAAACATAATAACACTGATGAAAAATATGGATTCTCATGTTGACACAAATGGAATAATGAATTCAACGTCCGACAAGATCCATTCATTGTGCCTTGGTGTGGAAATATGTGTAGTGTGTGGTGATAGAGCTTCTGGTAAGAAAAATTTATGATTTATTAGAAGTGCTGCTTTATTTATTGCTATTGAAATTTATTAATTACAAAGTATTTTTCATAGAGTATTTTATTAATTTCCTTCCTTTAATGAGTTTTAGAATCTTAGTTTTAAAAATTAATTTTACTCCAATATATATATTATAGTACCTCTAATTTGTTACAGTTTTTATAAAATGGTTTCGAAATGAATGAAAGAAAATAGTAAAGCTATCAAATGATTCCATTGGAATCATAGAAAATTTGGACTTTGGTACATCCTATTCCTAGTATAATACATACCATTCTTATAAAATTATATAACATTTATTTTCAAGCATTCGATAAACTGATTATAGAATGAAAATAGAAAAAAATATAGGTGAAATGATTATAAAAAAATTTAAATAAAACACTGTAAAGAAATTATAAATCAATCAATTAGTATTTAGAAGTTTCACATTTTCATCAAAGGTTGACTACTTCTATATATCTGCTTTGCCAAGTGGGTTTTCATACTGGGCAGATGCCCTTTGGACTCCTCAATCACTGGTCAATTTGTTGAAATTTAAAAACTGAATAAGATAGAAAAGTCCTGTGTAAGTTTAAATCGTATTGATACTCTCCACTTATACTTCTAAATTTAAAAACTTTTTTACATCATCAATAGCAGTGCTTTTCTCAGTTCAGCTTGTTTCTTTTTTATTGAACCCCGCATAGTAGATTTGTCATCTATTTTTATTGGGCTTGTTCATTCAGCCGATCATACCAAGTCAACCACAATTTCTTTCTCCATTACAGTCTAGTCCTGATTATCCATAAAGTTTGAGACCAGACCCATTTTGAATTAACAAAGTTTTCATATTAAGCAAAATCATTCTTAAAATAAACTTAATTTACATAATAACATGTGATTACATAAATAGTATCGTATGGTTGCAAAGCTTATTTTATAAGGTCTGTCTAAGCATAATCCAATCTGGGACGAAATGGGTGATAAGAGAACATAGGGATACGAGAGCTCTAAGAAAATATTTTTGGCTGCAAAGACCCAAATGAAAATGATGTGCATGAGTGGTTGCGAGGCTTCCTTTACGACCATGAGATCTTAGATGATCAGGAGGTCGCTGAAATGGTTTTGAAAGAACCTGTTAACATCTCAGACGAGAGTTGAGGTTGCACTATTCGAACATTATTGCACTATTGAGCATTATTCGATGGTGATAGCGAGCAGAACATATACCACTCAGACTGCATTTGATGCAGCACTCCGCTACATACAGCGACACTCCACCTTTTTTCTGAGGTGCTGTTGTATTTTGGTTTCAAGAGATGGGTATTCTTCTCTTCGACAAAAAAATTGATATTGTAGTTCAGTTATACAGTAATTAGTTCAGCACATTGTCTGACTTAAAATTTTCAGAAGTATCGGAAACATCCTACTACTAACTACTAGTCTCTTTGCAGCTATTAGAATTTTAAATCTTACTTTATTGTTATAATATTTTTTATGAAATCTAGTGTTTGGCTTAAATTGAGATTCACATCATATATTGGTATTTAATTCTCTTATGTTGAATATTATTACATATTTTTGAGTCTGGTCAAAGATGTTTTCTAGCTTACCATAGAAATAACCCTGCACCTCATCTTATTTATTTTAGTTGTTCTATGTCCATAGATTGTTGTATTATAATACCAATGACCCTAAATGGTCAATTTTCTGATCCTCTTATTAATTTGAAATTTTAAAGTCTTTTCCTTACTGGCTATATACCAATTATGTATTGGCTATAGTGTCTTTGATGTTTCTTGCATGGCCATCTTACTTCCAGTAAAGCTGTTTTTATTTTTTTAGAATATAATTATAAAATTCCTAAAACAAAGCCTTATTTATACCTAAAAAATAATTTAATAATTAACTAACCAGTCAACATTTCGCCAATATAGGCTACCTTTCTCAGCTGTTGCTATGTTTCCTTCAGTCTTTGTTGAGATGTTGTCTACATGATATGCTGTCACTAGTTGGTGGGTCTTTTTTAGATTTTTGATGTGAAATGCGCTGCTTTTCCAAGACTTGTTTTTTATTTCTTAATAATGTTTTGGTGTATTAGGATTATTAGCCCTATAATGCAACTCTTTAATATGGAGGGCAATGAACTATGTCAGACCTTTTATTATTATTTATCCAATAAATATATTGTAACTAAAATAACTGCATCTTATATTAGATACTTCGTTCTGTCAGAATAAAAAATATATTATTAACATGCTTGTATTTCATAACTTTATATAATGTATTGAAAAGCCTGTTTTTACATTAATTATATTAAACTTCATTTTATGAATATTTTAACATTAATACCCTCCACTCATTACACTAGCCTGTGATGGATAACTGATTCTTATGTATTTTTTAGTGCTGAATCCGAAGATTACCTTAATTTTCTTCCATTACACCAGAATTTTTCGCAAATGCAAATTTCAAAATGTGTTAAAAGTAACAAAATTGCGGATATATTATACTTCATAATAGACTCAAAACGTTTTTCTCTTATAATTTATTCACTTTTGTTTTGCTCATTCTATGCAATATTTTAGCTTTTTTCACCAGCCTGAGCTAAATGATTTGGTTTGAGGCTTACATCTGACTAAAGAAAATTCAGAATTGCTTGGTTCGAGGCTTAGAGAGAAGTACGTGCTAGCAGCTGGCACCTCATACTCCTGGTTTAGGTATAGAGAAAAAATTGTCTTCCATATTTGTGATGTATTTATTTCCAGATTACGATAATCCTGACATGATGAGAAAAAAATGAAGATCATTTGTGGATTCAGGGCTAGAAAATACATAGGAATCAATTATCAAAAGTTAAAAAACATGTCATAACCAAAATTTTGCAGGATTCTGTTTTTATTATTATTATATTTTTGTTGTTTTCTGATAGTATATTATTTTAATATCATTAAATGTAATGGTTTCCAGGAAGGCATTATGGTGCTATTAGTTGTGAAGGTTGTAAAGGTTTCTTTAAGCGATCCATTAGAAAACGCTTGGGATATCAATGCCGAGGTAATCAGCAATGCGAAGTTACTAAACATCACAGAAATCGATGCCAATATTGCAGACTACAGAAATGTTTATCTATGGGAATGAGGAGTGATTGTATGTATCTTTGCATTTAATGTTTTTAAAAAATAAATTTGAGTTTATATTAAACTGTAATTGTTGTTGATATGGTTATTTGACATTATAAGATTTCTATAATTGGATTGGAAATAAAAAATATATCTGTGCCCTATTACATCAGAATTCAAAAGTTATATATTAATGGAAACAATAATTGTAGCAGTATGCTCCATGTTTTTAAAGTTCATGTACTTTTTTCTAAATACCAAGTACACTTGGGGGGATGGCTAGGGAAGTGGAAACTTCCTTGGTAGGTCAAAGGTAGAGTCCCCTAAGATGTTTTACTGATAATTTGGTTTAATAAAATTTTGTAGTGATCCTATATTTAATTTTAATTACTGAATTTTCCTTTACATTGTTGTGTTTATGATATAATTTATTCTGTTTAGCTGTTCAGCATGAAAGAAAACCAATATCTGTTAAAAAAGAATTTCCAAGTCAGAGTAGTCAGTATAATCTAGGCACTATTACAAATAATGCTGTTAAACTTCTAATGAAAAGGGAGATTGGAGATGCATATTCTATGAATTTCCAAAACGCTGGATCTGCGAATTTTAATATTCCCAGTTCTTTTCCTTACAACATTTATTCAGGTAATTATTCTTCTACAAATTTTATTTTACCTCATAACTATGATAGGTTTAGTCATAAAACTAAAATTTAGTTAAAGGAATTAAATTTAAAAAAAAAATGATAAATATCACAAAACAAAAACAGATGGATTTTGACTGGTTAAAATTAAATTAATGCATTTCAAATAAATATATGTAAAGTTAAAAAAATAAAATACTTCTATGGGCCAAATATAAATATCTATATCGTAAAATGGAATTACTATGGGACTGCTGGGGTGCTATGGTACATTGACGATTTTCAAATTTAAATGTTTCTAGCGGGCATAAAAATAGCAGGAACATGCTTAAATTAACCCTTGGAATTATAATATGAGGGCGGATCATGAAGTAATGTTCCCAAACCCTGGAGCCATGTGAAGGTTTTAACCAATCCTTCCAGCAACTTTGCCATGTGTAGTTATCACCGTCTGTTTATTGTTTTTAGTTATATAAATCGCCTCGAGACTTCTTGGTAGTAGTATATCCTGAAAATTTCTTTTAATTTTATCAGCCAATCTGGGTATATATTGCAGTTTAAAGAATTTTTTGGTGTATTTATTATTTATGTTCTGCTCTATATTGTTAGGATTATTCTCTGTTGACTCTTTATTTTATTTTTTGACTGTATAATAGTCCATTATTATTTTTTAATTATGCATTTTCATTGTTTTATATTCATGTTTTCTATTGTTGGATTTAAGGGGTGTTTTTTATAATTATCTATTTTATGCTTAAATTTTGGATTTATTTTATTGAACCATATTTGGTTGATTAATTTCTTTGGGTAGAAGTTTTCCATTAGTACCAGGTATGTAAATATGAAACCGGAATTTGCCAATAGAAAGCGCTAGCTGTAAATTTAGCTACCGTGAAGTCCCGCTGGGGGCACCATTTGGTTTTGTTATCATCTGTGAAGGTGTTTCAACTCACAATTCAGTTGTCATACAACAGTGTATTTTGTGAAAAAACAGTAAACATGTCGAATTTTGTGCCTGGAAACTACGATTTGCGGACAGCATTAATTTTTTGTTACCATTTAAAGAAAACAGCAGGAGAATCCCATAGAATGCTTGTTAAAGCTGACGGTGAGTATGCTCTTGGGAAATCACAGTGTTTTGAGTGGTTCAAAAAATTTAAAAGTGGTGATTTTGACATCAAAAACGAGACACGTGGAAGACCACCGAAAAAATTTGAAGACAGTGAATTGCAAGCATTGTTGGATGAGGATGACACTCAAACCCAACAACAACTCGCAGATCAGTTAAGTGTGACACGAGAGGCCATTTCCATTCGATTGAAAGCCATGGGAAAGGTTCAAAAGATTGGCAAAGGGGTTCCACATGAGTTGAACGAAAGGCAGCAGGAAAATCTCAAAACCATTTGCGAAATGTTGCTCGCCAGATACAAAAAAAGTCACACATCATCGAATTGTGACTGGCGATGAAAAATGGATATATTTTGAAAATCCAAAACGTAAAAAATCATGAGTAACTCCAGGCGAACCATCGACATTGACTGCAAGACCAAATCGCTATGGAAGAAAGACAATGCTTTGTATCTGGTGGGATCAGAAGGGTGTGATCTATTATGAGCTGTTGAAACCTGGCGAAACCGTTCATACTAAGCGGTACCAACAACAAATGGTTAATTTAAATCAAGTTTTGCGTGAAAAACGATCAGAGTACCAAATCAACACAAGGCGATTTTGCTGCATGATAATGCACCATCACACACAGCAAAAGTGGTCAAGGAAACAATTGGAACGTTTGGTTGGGAAATACTTTCTCATGCGGCTTATTCACCAGACTTAGCTCCTTCCGATTATCACCTATTTGCACCGATGGGTCATGCACTTGCTGAGCAGCGCTTCGATTCGTATGAAAATGTACGAGAATGGCTTGATGACTGGTTTTCCTCAAAAGAGCAAGAATTTTTTTGGAATGGAATCCACAAATTGCCGGATGGATGGGAAAAATGTATAGCTAGTGATGGGCAATACTTCGAATAAAATATTTTTCATAATTTTCAATTAATAAATGATTATTTTTAAATGAAAAATTCTGTTTTCATATTTACACACCTGGTATCATATATTTTATGGTTTTTGTATATTTTATATAAGGTTCGTCTGTTAGTTCTATTGCCATATTTATGCGATTTTTAGCTACATTCAGTTTTTGAGAAATTGGGCGGTTGTAGTAAAAATTCAATAATTTATCACTAGTAATTTCTTTTCTTGTCCATCTGGTGTTGATTCTCTCATTATTTATCATTAAATCTATATCTAGAAATCTAATATTATTATTTATTGATTTTTCAATGGTGAATCTCGTCCTGTTATGGTGGCTATTGAACTTTTCTAATATATCATTATAATTCTTTTTATCTGTTATGAATAATAAGTCATCAATATAGTTTTTAAATAATAAGTTTTTTTCCTGAATTTTGTCTAAATTGTTCTTTATTAAGCAATTCATATAAATTCCGCTCAAATTTACAAACACCGATCCCATTTGTAGTCCGAATAATTGTTTATAATGTTCTCCATTATATTTGAAAAAAATATTTTTCTTACATAAATATATCCCTTCAATAATTTTTTTTCTATCTTTAATTATGTTGTGATTCTTGATTTTATTTTTTCTTTCTTTATCATATAAGTGCCGTAATTTGTTTTTTAAACTCAAATGGGTTCCATCTATAAACATTCATTGACAATTAACAGATGTGTTTGGACACTCAAATGGTTTTGGCAGATTACAGTCATACTTCTATTCATGATAAAGAATGGAGCAGAAGACTGTCAGTTTCAGACAATACGATCAAAAGGGTTGATAATTGGGTAGATAACACTTCTGCCCCGATAAGGGAGTGAATTTTTTTGATACGAGCATACCGAACAGAAAACAATATCTACAAAACTGTTTGAATCAAAATGTCAATTACATTGAATTATAGAATGATGTTTTAGCTTTCAAATGATATATTTGGTTTCAAAAATAAATGTTACTTTCTATATATGAAAGAAGGGAAATTTATTTTAGGATCCTTGTAATATTGTAAATTCTTACTTTTAGGTTTCTGGACACTAGACATGAACTGAGTCATTTTGTGACTGAGAAAGTACAGGCATCCTGTCTTTAATCTCGTGGTTGTTTTATCTTTCATTTATTTTCTTTAAGATATTTTAGGACCCAGTTACTTAAACTTATCCAAACATTGAAATTCATTATTTTTGTGTGAAATTATTTTATCTTTCAATTAAATTTTTATAAATTAGATAGTATTATTTGTTCACTTTGATATGAGAGTAAGTTTGTGATAAATTCATTTATAAAACACTTGAAAATTATATAGAAAAAACACAATTTTTTACAAAGTTACAGTTATAAAAAATTATCACACTTTTAGCAAAAGTTCCTTGTTTTCAATAATTTTTTTCTGAATCCAGATTTATATGCAGAGAAATTCTTTGGTAATATGTCATTACACTTGTACTATTTATTTGAAAATGTTATTATAGTGATGTGGTGAAAATTTTAAATAAAAAGGAGAGAATGTATTTATATTATGACTAATAGATTGACATATAGATGCTGTGTATGTGCAGCTAATTTATTTGCGTAAAATAGCTTGGAAATAAAGCATTTCTCTTGATGCATGACGTCACATGGCAAACTTTGGTCAGCAATATCTCAAACATTGCCGAACATTCAAAGTTAAATTAAGTCAGAGTTTAAGATGACCCGATCCTAGCCCTGATGTCTGGAATGGACTTGACAAATGTGCGAGAACTAACCCTCTTGACGATTTTTAGGAGCTAAAAACAGCTATAGTGGAAGTATGGCATTGTTAAATATGTAATGAATCTTATCAGGAGTATGCCTAAAAAGCTGGAGGCAGTCTTTTAAGCATAGGAAAGTTTAACACATATAGGGAGTTTACTTTTTTTTTTTTTTAAATTTGTATTACTTCTTACAACTTTGTCTTTGTCTTCCCCCCCCCCCCCAAATAAACAAAGATATATATTAATCTATTGTAATATAGGTGAATTTTAAAATTAATACACATATAAACAACATATGAATTATCAAGTGAAATAAATTTGTGAAGCATTTATCTTACTTTATTCTTTAAGTTTTCCAGGTTTGTAATGGTTTTTCCTTTATTTTTGACTTTATGTTATTTAATGTAAAATCTAATTCTATTTCATAAGTTTCTTTTATTAGATCATGATTATTTATGTATTTTTATTAATTATAATATAGATGGTGATAGCAACAAACATGAATCTGCCAATACTATGTCAACTTATGATGATACCAATTATGATGAATCATCGGACAGTGATATTGTTGAACCACTTTGTGCAGTCCGAGACAGTAAAGTAATGATAAATAATACTATGGAGATTGTCACGAAACTGGTAATTTTTGAAATATATCAATTACTTGTAAAATAAATAAAATTATTATTTTGGAGAATTTTAACAATTAATAGCTTTATTGTATTATATATTTCATGTAAATGCCCAGTCTGCCGTTTGTAAACAATTATTAGTTGATAAGCCCAAATTCTGCTTCTGGAAAGCTCCATTAGCATCCCTGCCTATCTTGGTATTGCATAAATATCCAACTCATTTATGTATTTATGTTCAATGATGTGTTTATTTTGTTATATATTAGTTTTTATTTTTCTATCCATCTTTCTGCAAGATGGGAAGAAATTCAGGAGTATGACTTGAAGCATGGATGAAGGAAGATACAATGGAGGGAGCATCTACTAGGTGAATGTTAGGGTAAAAGTATCTCTGCTATCCGCCATATTGGATGGACCTAAAGTCTCAGGGATTTTTTTTTTACTACTTCATAAGCAGATAAGCAGAAAATAAGTTTAATTGTATTATTAAATATAAAAGATTTAATGTGAAATTATAATATAAAAAAATACTTTAAAATAGTGTTTAAAAAAAATTATAAACATATTTTATGTGAAATTAATAAATATAAAATTGTTATAATAAAATGTTGTATTAAGTGTAAAATATTTTATATTCTTAACAGAAAACTTGAAGAACGAATCTTTTTGAATAGAAAACTATAATCAGTCAACATATTAAGAAATATAGTGTTTTATAAGGAGGCTTTATAAAACGCTACAGACACACCGACTACTCGTCTCAAAGGAGACAGTTTTCAGCAAGTCATGCTCCCTCCATTAGTATCTTCCATCCTCCATGACTTAAAGGCTCTTTGTGCTGATATCCCTCAGAGGATGCCTGGTAAGGTTTAGTTTTTACTTCTGGTGAAAATCAAGAAATCTAGTTGGCTTAGAGGGCTTTTGGGGTCAGGTTACCACAATCATGCAAAGATTACACCCATCAAAGTGTGTGCCCCTTAAAAGTTCATGCTCCCCAAAGATAGGTGTTACAGATGTCAGCCAACATGAATCACTTGATGTTAGGAAATATTTGTTTTGTTTGTGACCATTGACGTTTAGGTTTTATCATAGTGTTGGTCCTTTAAAATTTATTGACACATTGATTGCTGGGGCCGTGGCATATACGGCGCTGAGTGTCCCACTCTGTGCTGAAGCCATAGCACCTATGGCTCTCAAAACTTCTTCAACTTCAACTTCTAAGGGCCCTTCCTACTGTTAGCTTATTTGAACTTATTTAGGTCCAGGATCATCATTAAGACAGACTCATAACATTTAATCATTTTTATTACAATAGACAAAAGTACAAAGTTTTGGGGGGTTTTCAGAACATCTGTTTTAAATATCATTCTTTTATTTAACATTATTAAACATTTTTACGATCTTTGATAATTAAAAACTTAGATTACTACAAAAATGATATTAATTCAATAGTCAATTAATTCAATTAATCAACTCCTCCTTAATCCAAGTCTTTTTGCATAGGAAGATTAAAAATTTAATTCTAACAAAATTCAGCACAACTCGCTTAATCTATTTAATGCCCAACAGACCAATTTCACTTAACATATTGTAAAACATTACGATTTACAAATTTAGTTAGCATATCGGCTTCCTGATCTTTAGTGTTAATATATTTTACTGTAATGGTACCATCATTAACCTTACTTTTGATAAAATTGTACTTAACATTCATTTGCATAAACCTTTTTTGATCAGGGTTACTTATAGCTTTTATTGTACTCTGATTATCTTCATGAAACAGACAATTATTACAATAACTACTTAACAACACCCAACAAGCTTCAGTAGTAACATCGATCAATGCAACATACTCTGCCTCAGCAGTACTTAAGGCTATAGCATTTTGTTTTTTAGATCTTCACACTACAGTATTACCATTAACTTTAATTAAATAACCACTAGTAGAAGCCCTGTCATCTAAAGACGATGCCCAATCTACATCTGCAAAGTCTACCTATAAGTGGATTATCAGAATTTGCATTAAATACTAATTTGTATTTAATGTCCCTTTTATATATCTAAAGTCCCAACCACACTTCGTGAGAAGGCTTTGATTGGAACTTACTCAAATAATTTACAGAGGCTGCTAAATCTGATCACGTACCTAGGGTTGTATACATCAAAAAACCTGCAAGGGATCAACATTTATGCTCTAATGTCATATCTACCACACAATTTTTATCAATTTTAAATTTAGGATCCATTGGTGTATCAACTGGTTTCCATTCATACATATTATATTAGATTAAAACCCCTCTCAAATAGTCTTCTTGATCAATAAGTAACTTTTCACCTTCCCATCTAATGCTAAAATAAGATATCTCAAATTATTATTTCCTAAATCCTTCATCCTGAAATTAGAACATAAAAATGATTTTAACGAGTCTATATCACTTTTATCATTATCCACTTCTCAAAAATTCTCCCTTTTCCATCACTTCAGTAAACCGTTCTTGTCAATACTTTGGTGTTTTTTTCTACCCATATAATTACCTATTTAGTTTTAAAATATAACATTCTGGAACTAAAGTTCCACTAGGAGGTTTTAAATAAACACGTCTTCTATTCTACCACATAAAAACGCTCCTTTAACATCCATTTGGTTAATTTCATATTTCCGATACATCGCAACTGGCAATAAGATCGTTAAAGTCTGCATTTTTATGAAAGGCGAATAAAGATCTTCAAATTTATCCTTCTGCTGGAATCCTTTGACTACTAACCTTGCCTTATGCACTGTAAACCTTTTGCCTTTGGTAAACTTTTGATCATAAAAACCCACTTGGTGTCTATTGGTTCGACATCTTTTGGCTTCCAGACTATCTCCCAGGTCTGACTCTCTTCTAGCACAGATAGTTCCTCTTTCACAGCATTCATCCATGCCTCTCTGTCGTCTCTCCATTGTTGTTGGTTGTTCTGTCTCTTCAGATAGTTGAGCGAACATAGCTTCATCTTCACTGTTTATTTCTAACACATAATCTTCTTGCCAAGGCTTCTATTTTATAAGGCCTCGTTCTTTTATTTCTTTCCGATTCTTCTTGACATTTATCTTCCTTCATTTGTTCTTCTGATATTTCATTCTTTCGAGTACTCAGGCTGGTCTGCCGGTGTTTCTTCTGAAATCATTGTTGATGGCACTTTCACCATGTTTGCCGGTGTTTCTTCTGAAGCTGCTGTTGACGACACTCACCAAGTTTTCACGCAGGTACTTTCTCATCAAATATAACACTGCGTCCTAAAATTAACTTTTCTAGTTCTCAGATTCCATAATCTCCATCCATCACCAGGAGCATATTCTATCATTATTAATTTCTCACTCTTGGGCTCTAACTTCTTTCTACACTCTTTCGGAACATAATTGTATGCTGCACTACCAAATACCCTACACAAATTAAGTTTCTTCCCTTCCCACATTTCACTAGTCATTGCTTTGTCAAGAGATACTGTTGGGCTCCTATTGGTAATATAAGCTGAATCATAAATAGCTTCACCCCACATATTTTCAGATAAATTTGATTCAATTAAAACAGTGCGGGCTTTATCCACCCATTTATTTATTTTTTGTGCTCAAAAGATCGGTGTTAGTAGAAACAGGGTCGAGATATATGTTTTTATAACATCGCTTTCCCCATCAGTGAAGTACCAAAACAAGCTCTAAATTTTTCTGCATTGATTTCTACCGTATATAAAGACCCTTTCTTCTTTCCCTCAAAAACTATCTCATTCTTTAAAAAGGCTCTTACTCCATTATAAGAAAAAATAATTTTCAAACCGTTCACTTCTAATTTAGAAACTGGTAAAAGATTTTTCCTAACCTCTGGTACATAATAAACATTATTAATACTACATAGGACAATCTTAATATTAGCACAAATTGTGCCAACCCCTATGGCTTCAAGACTAACCCCATTTTTGGCAGCACATATTTTCCTAGGTAACGATAATTTAGTATAATCATTAAAGAACACAGTGCTGTTAACATAATGATCACAACAACCAGAGTCAATACACCATACTAAATCTCCGAAATGTTCACTCTCTGGGCTGCTGATGTTCGTAAGGAAGGCTACTCTGCGGTCATCGCTGTGGTCGTCCTCAGCCGAGAAGTTTGATCCTCGTCCATAGCTGGTTCCACTTCATGCTTGGTTTCGTCCGCCTCGTCATCTAGTCACCTGAAAACTTCTTCCTCCTTCTGATTGGGAAACACTTCTTCCTCTCTCCGACTGGAATCCTCTTCTTCGGTTAGAACCTTTGTTACATGAATTTTTTTTCTCTAGTCGTGAATTTCTACATTAGAAGCTTTTATGACTTGGTCTCCCACAGTTCCAACAAAGAAAAGTACAGTCAGCAGGGTCTCTTTCATTTTGGAATTTCTTCTTCTCCTCAGAAATGTTATATGCCATTGTTCTCCTTTTTTCTTCTCAATTTCTTACATATGTTTAGGGCCCATAATCCTGTTACTTTATTTGAACTTATTTAGTTCCAGGGTCATCATTAAAACAGATTCATTTAATTTAAACATTTAATCATTTTTATTACAATAGACAAAAGTGCGAAGTTTTTTTTTTTTTTTTTTTTTTTTTTTTTTTTTTTTTTTTATAACATCTGTTTTATGTATCATATTTAAATTTTACATGATTAAACTTATTATCTTTAATTATTAAAAACTTGGATTACTTAAAAAATAATATTAATTCAACACTTAACGCTGTACTTGTAATCTGACTGTTCCCTTTCCATAAGCATGGCACCCATGATGCCCGTTTTGACATGATTGGCATTCAAAGTGTTAAGGGGAAATCCGTTATTAAAAATATCAGACAAACCACTCTAGTTAGATATGGATGACATCATTTAAATAGCTGCCTGAAAAAAGTGGTTTCATCACATATTATTTTTCAAAACAATATATAATTCAATCCTTATCTCCTATTTATTTATAAAAAAAACAAAAGAAAAAAAAAACAGCATGTTATTGAGGGCCTTTGTTATTAAAGGTGCTTTCATTATTCACACTTGGTCACCATTATTTTTCAAATGATCAAACTAAATAATTAGCCTTAAAAGACTATTATTTGGTAAATATTCCTTGATAAAATTATGTTTGGTTAAAACATTATTGAAATAAACCAGGAAAACCTGCGCGCTCTTTGTTCTAGGTTGCTATTATGAAGCAAAAGTGCCGAAAAATTCAGTATTAATTTCTTTATAATATTGAAGTTTATGTGAAATACATAAAAAAAATTCCACTTCCTTCGATTTTCAGAGATTTTTTTTTTTAAATTGACTAACTACATACTATGCTATGGTCTGTGAATAACCTTGGTCTCCTCTATAAATTTCCTGCACTCAAACCGATCATCTGAAACTCTAATCCACTTCCTGGGAACCTAAAATCATCCTTAAGTACCAGCCTCTGCAGTCTAGGCCTGAGTTTCTCTTTTTCCATCTGAACATCTTGCTATTATCTGCTGTGGAAACCCCTCTTGATTCATGTGATGTACGTGACCCAACTATCTTATCCTTTTTTTTGGAGGGATGAAGATTATATTATAATATTTAGATTAATTTATGATAGCCTCCACATTTCATTAAAATATTCATGAATTAAAGTATTCATCTTTCTTAATGGGTTGAAAATTATATGTAACTGTTAAAATTGAGTTCTTCTAAATATTATTATACATTTTTAAATATTTTTATGTATTCTAATGTATTTTTCCATATTTCATTATTTTATTTCTCATATTTCATGAATACATATTTTTTGTATATTTTCAAATCACATACTATTTCATATTTTTTATATATAGAATTGTATTGTTTTGTATTCTCCCTTGTAATCCTACTATATTTATACTTCTCTTTCCTATTCTTGTATTTGGTTTTGCTTAGCTCTGATGAAGGCTTATCTATAGCTTAGGCCAAAACATCGGCATTCATTAAAGCAGTATATGACCTTTCTATGGATTTCTTTCTTGACCGCAACCCCTATCATCTTCTTGATTTATTTCATCTGCAGTCTACTATATCTCTATTGTTTTAAATTATCTTTGGTAATATTAAAATGCACAATTTTCTCTATAGAGTTCTCTAGACAGTCGTCAAAGGAAGTTTTTATTTTCTTGGTCTGGATAAATGTGTACATTATTGGTCAAAACATGGAAAAAATAACTAAAAGAACACTGTAATTTGTCTTTTATTAAAACCATATCTGATTTCTTATCATAGATGAGAACTATTTTAATATGTGCTTTTTCTAATTTATTTACTTATTTAATGCCAGATCTTGTTCAGTGTATCGGTTGATTATTAATCATAATGTTTTTTGTTTTAATATTTATAATTCTGAAATCAAAGAAAAATTTCATTAAAACTATAATTTTTTTAGGGTATGAATGGAAATTTTTCAAATTCTGATGATGAAGAGCAGGAAAATCTTCAATATGATGGAAGGTTGCTTGAAGACAATATTTGCAATTTTCATATCCAGAGCCCTTCCCCAACCCCTACTTATATTGACGTCCATTATATATATGAAAGTGCTTCCCGGTTACTGTTTCTCTCTGTTCATTGGATTCGGAATTTACCTGTTTTTCAGATTTTTAAGTAAGTAATGTTGAAAATTTTCATATTTCTGATTACTAGTAAGTATTCCATTTTAAACCTTCATTTTAAAAAAAAATAAAAATCAGATTTACTTAATAATATGTTGTAAAGATATATTTGTATAAGTTTGTATGTGCACATGTGTGAATATTTATATATACCTATGTAATTTTTTTCCCCTCTTCCATTTTAATCCTGTTTACAGGTCAATTATTTATTGATATGTACATGCACTATGCAAAAAGCATAATAATTAGAAAGTAATAATGATTATTAAGTGAATTTATTCTAGGACATCTTGTCCCATTGGAGTAATATATAATTCAGTATGTGGCCTCATAGTAAAAATAAATGAATTACAATAATATGGCCAAAACCCCAATAAAATATTAAAAGAAAGAAAAAAAAAAACTATTCCTCAAAATTGGAAAGAGAAAGGATATTGGTATCATATATTTGTACATATCTAAATGTTAGGACTTATAAATGGTAGGAGGCTAGACTTAATCATTTTAAAAATAAAAATGTATTCAATAAGAAATAACAAATATTTATTTAAAAATTTAATTTTGAATTGCTTAATTGTTTTGTTTTTTTTTCATTCTGGATTATAAGTAATTTATTATTTATTTGATCAATGCTTATTTAACAATTTTCGATTGAGGTTTTAGTAACTTTATTGCTCTCAGAAAATGTTAAGTATTTAATTTAATAATCAATTGTACATTTAATTATAAAGAAGAAATATATAAGATATTATTTTGTTCATTTATTATTCACCTAACTATGATTTTGAATTTAATTTATTATCTTTAGTTTGCTTTGGGTATTTATGTTACCAATCACATGGAATGCAGTATTGACAAATTATTTCTTAGTGCTTGCTTCAGTAATATAATGTAACTGTCATGTTGTATTCCTTTCTTTCTTTTTTCGGTTGGCTTTTTACAGACCTTGAAGATCTTTAGCCCCCTCTACCAGCTTCCTTCACCTCTATCTAGGGCAATGGCTTTCCAGTTTATTATGCGGTGTTCAGCCTCATCTTTTATTATCCTGTATGCCCATCTGAATTTTGGCCTCCCTCTGGGTCTAGTTCCTACTATTGAGGCTATAGTTAAGAATAGAGGACCTGTTGGATGGCTTCTTGCCACATGTCCCCGTCCATTGTAACCTTTTTTCTTTTATATAAAGCGCGATCGATTTCTGCATTTCAGAGATTATTTCTTCATTCGTTTTTCTTCTCCAAATCCCTAATTTCTTGTCCCACTTTGGGCCTACTATCATCCTGAAAACTTTGCGTTAAAATTTTTCAACCTTTTTCTTAGATTATAATAATATAAGAGACCATGTCTCACTCACTTCCATACATCACAACAGCTTTTTTGATTGAATTTTGTATTCGTAGTTTCAATTTTTGTGAGATCTTCTTTGATAAACATTGCTGTAGTCCTTATGATGTCTTTATTGGTAAAATATCATCTGTGATTTAAGAGAGAGGATTTTTTTATATCTTTCATAAATAATCTTATTATAAATGCTTTCTCTATTTCTAATACACTCCCACTAGATATATTAAACATTATTCATTCTAATTCTTAAAAGAAAAAGTGAAGAAAAACAGGAACTAGATAATAAATTTAATAGTACTGTTAAGATATCAGAACATAATTTAAAAGAAAAATGAAATACCTTGATGGCAATAGTTTAAAATTGTAATTAGGTTGGGCTTACAGCAAAATATTAGCCAGGAGAAAACATTACTAATTTTGCTTAGTCCTCAGTAAAAAAGTAATTTCAGAAAAGCTTTTTTGTACCTGATATATGAGATTAAAATTCTTTAGACCTTGTTTGTCTAAATATCACTGATATTTATCTCATGAATAATGTGCTTCATTAAACATCTCATGGATTTTGTTTATCAGCAATCAAACTAATAAACATTATCTCTGCATTGAAAGTCAGTCAATATTGATCATGAATGTCAGTGTTGAGATGGATATAATTATTGAGATTTTAATTTCATTGACCAATAGCACTCAATAGGCTATCAATGAAAGGTAGGGACTGCTTGATACAATAGCAAAAAAAGAAGAAATTCCCTGACTTTAGCCTGGGGATAAATCAGAAGTTGGAATATGGTGATGTTCATATCAGATGAATACCATGTGTTTGACAATCAGTTAGCTCTGCTGGTGCCTGCCTCTAGACCCGTCGTGAGCTTATTTTTTCATTTATGCATAATTACTTTAATTTAGTTTATTTAAAATTATAAATTTTATGAATAAAATATGATTGTTGTTTTATATATTTGTTTGTTAATAAGTTACCTGTACCTGTTTGAGCTTCTAGAATAATAATAATAATAATTTAAAATAAAAATAGTGATCATGATCTTCTCAATATCAGTATTTCTCTTTGTATTCAAAAATAAAATAAATATAGTATAATAATAAAAATTTACTATTTTGATGTTATGATTGATTGTTGTAATACATTATTTATTTCCAACTTTATTAGTTTTTAGTTAACTCTAAAATATTTTTTTTAGCACAGAAACGCAAATTTCTTTGGTTAGAAGTTGTTGGAGTGAACTTTTTGCATTGGGGCTATCTCAGTGTGCACAAACACTGGCTTTCCCTTCTATAGTTTTGTCAATTATAAATCACTTACAGAACTCAGTAGCGCATCAGAAGATATCAGCTAGGAGAGTTAAAGCAGTAAGTTTTTCTTTTTTATTACTTAGCATGTGAAATATATTATTAAAATAATGGTAATGATTTTTTACTGAAGGTACTACAAATCTAAAATGATGGAATATTAGTTATATCTTGTAAACCAGTAATTTAAAAATAATAAGTATTTCTTTATAATATAAGAGTGGTTGAGATGATAGAACCTTTTTGAACAGCAACCTTTTTTGTGAAGTGTCAAAAATATTGACAATTTACAAAAAAAAAGTTAGTAGATGGTTTGTCTCTAGAGATTGTGATACATCATCTGCTATATAGATGCTCTAAAGTTGTAGAAACAGATAAAGCATACTTTAAATTACTGGACAAAAAAAAATTGTTTTATTATAATGATTATGTATTATTATATCAGTTGTACAACTTGGCTTCCGCCATTTTTCGATAAATGGCTGCAGTAGTAGGTGGTGGTTGAATGATTAGAAAACAAAAGTTTGAAAACAAACCTTGAGTTTATATTATTAATTTATTTTACATGTATTTACTAAATGTGCAGGGTAATAAGCTAATAAAAAGATGTTCCTATGGCTAAGTATCCTTTATTGTGATGTGACCATGACGTTACAGTCCTAGGTTCTAGTGTTGAAACTGATTTAAAATATTCAATAAATAATGTAATTAAACCTGAATGGCGACAATTTTGAACTGATAATTTTTTTTTTTTATTAAATGTTTGTTTTTGATATATCTTGTTTTGTGCCTTTTTAAGTTTGTTTGTAATCATTAATTTGACCTCATCTTTCAACTGGTATAACTAATTTAAGTAAAATTAAATATATTGAATTGTAATATAAAAATGTTTAAAAAAAAAATTGGATAAACCTTAAGTACATTTTTTATCATTTATTCAAGGGCATAATTTTGGTTATATTAATGGAAAAATAATAATTAAACATTTTGGGTTAATGTTGGTGAATTTAGGGGAAAATTTAGTTGATTTTAGGGGGAAAATACATGGCAGATCTGGCAACACTGTTTTTAAAAGAATTTGATAGAGATGGAAGCCCATAGAAAACATTGATGTTTTTAAAAATTCATTTTTCAGGCATTCATTGAATTTTTTCAAACTTTTTATTCAAGAATCCATTTGTTTTCTTTATGTATGTTTTATCATTATGTCATGTTAACGTGCAATATTTTCGTGAATAAAACTAAGTAAAAATATACTTTTATAAATATGACTTTCTTTATTTTTCCTCTTTAAAATAATTACATTTGTGTATTGAAATTTAGTGATTTGGATCTTATTCCTGTTGAAAGAAATTTGAAAAAACAATTTTACATCTAATATAAAAATATTTCTATGTTTTTAACCATAAAAATCCTTATTGTATAACCAATATATGAATCAGTTCATATTTTTTTTCTATGTTCATTTTTAATGACTTTCCATCCATAATTGTACACAAGAACCCCAAATAAATAGTCTAAATTTGTGTTAAAATTTTATTATTGAAAAACAAAATAATTTTACTTATTTCCAATTAATCAAGAGCTAAATTATCTCTTCACTATTATATATATATATATATATATATATATATATATATATATATATATATCTCTTGTAAGCGGGCTAAGATTTTATCTAACTTATTATTATCTTTTTGTATTTGGTTATTTCTTGATTTTTTATTATATATGATTCTTAACGACCTATATCATTTATTATGGAAACACTGTAAATTTATTCATTTACAATTTATTTTAAAGATTATTTTTCTCAGTGAAGTGATCTTTCTAATCATTTTTTTGTACACAGACTTAATGGGCTTGTTTACTCTAAGTAAGGACTTAAATATACTGATATCTCCAACTTACAATTTTTCAATTTGCAGGGAGATATTTGTTTCTATTTGGAATATATAAATTTTCTTTCTAAACACTTTAAAAACAAAATCCTATTATATAAGCTGTAGTTTCATTCACTTAAGATTTTTTCTTTATGTTTAGTTTAATTTTAAGAAACTTTATTTTTATAAGTCATACATTATTTAATAAATTGTTATGTTTAGGTCACTGAACACTTATGTATTCTTCAAGATTATGTCAATTCTATGTCAACATTAAATGTGGATGATCAAGAATATGGTTATCTAAAACTTATTGCTTTATTCAGCCCAGGTAATTCTTTTTATAATTTTTTTAGCTTAATAGAAATTATAAATGTTATTTCTACTTGTGTAGCTTCTCCTTCATCTGTTCTAGATCATTTATTATATATAATAACTATCTGAATCTTGACATTACCAAGAAGCCACATCTCTAGGAAAGAATTGGTTCAGTTGAAAGAGCAAAACAATATTAAGTGTGCTCCGAAACCTCCTAAAACTGGCACCTAGTCTTAAAATTAAAACATATAGGAATAGAACTTAATAATACTGAGATAGTATGCAGAAATATTTACCTGAACTGTATTCAAGTGATCCTCGCTGCTACAGAAATATTGCTATGCTATTATAAACAGGGAAAATGTTTAAGTTTGATTAGATCAATTACAGTGGTCTGTTCAAATAACAGAATAAAACCTAATTTAACTTTCACATTTTCTCTGCTTATAATAAAAGGTCAATATTTCAGCTACTGCAAAGTTCTCTAACACTCTAAGGACAACAATTATTTAAATATGAAACCAGAGACTTTTTTGATATTTCTTACTTATTTATCTCTAGACTAACTGAGAAAACTACTGAAAAAATTTCCTACTTTTTTGTTGGAGGGGAGGAAGGGGTGTGACATGCATGTAAAACACACACACACACAAGTAAGAGTGTATTAGCTGCTTCAATCTTCTTTTTTATAGAGTTTATAATTCTATGATACTAGCTATTTTCCAAAAATCATTAGCCCCTTTATCTTAACTGTTTTATTTTTCTGTCTTATGAACTGACTAGCAAGACAAATGGAAATATGTGAGCGTCTGGCCCACAAGACTGAAACAGAACTTCTGTATCCTAAGCGTAATATAATTTTTCTTGTTTATTATTGTTCACACCTGCCTTTATCTTTTCGTGGCCAAAATACTGAAGTCTGCATGTTTGTTTATTTAATTATCTTTTTTATAGACCACTCTTCTTTTCACCTACGGAGACTGATGAGTGAGATGCAGGATAAAGCATTGCAAGAATTACGTGATCATGTTGGAGATAGTCGATCTGACAGATTTGCACGTTTACTCCTAAGACTTCCTCCACTTCGATCTTTAAGTAGACATGTCATAGAGCAAATATTTTTTCCCGGATTAGGAGATCAATGTGATATTGATAGCATAATTCCTTTTATATTGAAAATGAGTAGCATTGATTTCATTACAACTGAACAAGGTTTGTTCTAGATTTTTTTCATCTTCATTATTGATACTTTTATATATTTTAAAATGAAACTATAATTTTTTTAATCAATGACTCATATTAGTTTACAATTTATTTTTCCAGGTTCTTTTCCAAATAGAGCTATGTTTTTTATTAAATCAGAAGGAAGAAGTGATGATGTCAGTTGAAATTTGAAAAATCTGCAAGTCTTCATTTTTTGAAGAATTTCATATCAAGAGAAAGAAGCTTTAATTTTAATGATGGTAAAATGTTTTAAAAAGGCAAAAAAAAATTAATTTATTGGTGAATAGCATTTATTTTACTCTGTATTGAAAAATTAAGTTTAAAAAGGATTGCCAAATCATATTCATTGTTATGATATTTTGTTTTGATGTATTAAATTTTTAGTATTTGATATTAATGTTTATTATTCTTTTAAAAAAAATAATAAACACTAATCCCGTGATGGTGGAACTTTATTTATTTTTTGAAATATATTTAGACTTGATTTTTTAAATATTACTATGAAATAAGTGTTAAAGAATTGTTCTAATGATTTTGGGTCATTTAAACAATAAACAGTCCAAAGTTATGGTTACCTTCACTCAACTGAAGAAGTTAAATGTATATAAGCTGTTGAATTTTGTGTTGTTATAACATTGTATATTACTGTAGAAAATTAAATTTGAAGTGTTAAGATAAAAATTGTATTTAGTTGTTAAAGAGAGTTTTCAAGTTATTTAATCTAAAATTAGTAGTTTTTATTTTTATATTTTTTAGAAATACTTTAAGAAAGGAGGCTTTGTTGTCTTGTGAAATCTATGAAATTATTTGTAAATAATTTAAAGTTATATTTATATTTACATTATATGGGTACTTCATTTATCAGTGTCATAGTTCAGCGTATATTTTTCCTATTTAATTTTTCAAATAATATATATTATAATAATTTAATATATTTTATTTTTTTATTTATAATATAATATTTATTTCTTGTATGTAAAGAAAAATAAAACAATGTAATGAGTACTTAAAGCATCAACTTATAATTTACTTAAATTAATCATGTAAATTTCAGTTGCTATAAACTTCATCGATTGCTATTTTTGGCTTGGTTTGTTGCTGGTCTTTTTTTTTTTTCTTTTTAATTTATAACTTATGGAAACACATATAGCTTGATGGGGATCACCCATTTTCACAATCTCATGTTGCTTCAAGCATTGGTTCCCTTAATGCAGTAACAGGTCTATCCATAACTTGATGTTGTATGCATCTAAACCCAACTGTGCTTAGCTTATAATACATAGTTTTTTCATGCAGACACCAGTTCATACCTGTATTTCTTTCTTCATTTTTCTTTTCCTAAATTGTTTAATTTTTATTTTAAACATATGTTATATTTTTTTATGAAGTATTGATTCTGAATTGAATCTCCAATTTGTTATATTTTATTAATGTATGCTTTAGTCACTACACACTGAAGATAATTGTCTTGAATCATAATCTATTGGAGTAGTGCTAGTACCCAAAATAAGGCTACATTAGATTATAACTCTCATTATTATATATGATTCATTACTCATTAGTAACCATTTGTCACTCCAATCCATTTAAACATATTGAAGACCGATATAATAAACAGTATTTATGAAGTTTTTTTTTATTCATATATTATTTTGACATTATTCATTTATTATTACGCACTCATTATTTGTTTTTAAGTTTTTATGTATGAAAATAAATGATTTATTAATATAATATTAGTTGTGGGACACTGTTCAATGTATATTTCACCCATATGTTGTTGGCTCACTACAGGGAATTTTTCATAATTTTTTAAGTGTTATGTATGCAACTCAATTATTGTAAATATTTGAAATATTGTTGATATTTTATTTTTAAAACTATGTTTCTGATAAAAGAAGAATATTTTATTAATGAAGTTAACAATAAATTAGTAATTAATAATTTTGCTAGAATGATTTATCTAATTTTGGTATTAGTAAATAGAGCTAATATCAGGCAACTATGCCAAACCCCAGTGTAAGAGAAGTTATTAACATAACCAGTCTAAAAGATAGCAAAGCTGTAAAAAGAGCTAATTGTTGTTGTTTAATTGAGCCAATATCTGGTGTGACAAGATGAAACCAGAAGCTCCTAGCTTTGAGAATTTTATACTCTTGCGTATTCTTATCTGTTTGACATCGCAGTTATTACAACAGGGAAATGTCAGCTTTACACGTTTTTGAGCTAAAAACAATATTAAATAACCATATTTACATTTGGTATTAATATGACCTACATAATTATTACTTTAGATAGATTACTGTTGTCGATTTCTGCTGGCTTCATTCACTAAAGAGACAAGGAAACCCTAGAAGGCTCCTTATTTTGGGGGGTTGTAAAAATATGGTGTAGTCAGATTCTGTATTCGAATAATTTAATATTTTAAATTATGTTTTGTTTATTTATATTCCAGGAACCATTAAGCTGGAAGTTGGCTCTTTTTACAATCACTTTTTTTTTTTTTAATTCTTATTTTAATTTTTCATTTATATGGTTTTGATTAAAATCATTCTATTGATCTGTAAATTGTATTTTAATTTAAATATACCAATATGCTGTTTATTTATTTTTAGCAATAACAATTCATTGTTTTTAATATATAGGATATTAATTTAATTAATATTAAAGCTTTTTTTTTGTTATTCGAAGAATTTTATTATTTTTTATAAAGTTTAGTGTAACTGTTGTTTTTTAGTGTAGAATATTATTATCTTTTTTTGTTTTTTTTTTCAAATGACTATAATTTCTTTTTAATAAATTGTTGATATGTATCTATGAATTGACTGTTCGAAGTTCAGTTTTTGTCCTCCTTTGTCTTTTTTCCATTAGCTCCTAAATAGACATTAAATAATATGAAGTTAATGTAATCGTTAACTTATAGTAACAATCATAATTACAAATATTTTTGTGATGTTATAAAGCTGTTGACTTCAGTTTTTTAGCATCACAAGTATTTCTATGCCACACAAAATATCTTTTATTATTCCTGATCAAAATCTGTTTTTCTCTGAATTTGATAAGTATTCAATAGGACATGGGTTCCCAATCTTTTTGGGCCCAGTGCTTCCTTCTGAAAACTATACTATACCTTGAAAAACAAGAATAAATATTATAAATTACTTGTTATAACATAGTACTCTTTGCTTCTCAAACTATAATCAAGAATGCAAAATGCATATTTCTTAATCATACTTAAAAAAATAATCACTTTAATTGCTCTCCAGAGGAAAGCACAGCCCTGTTTGAGAAAATGGTCATTGCAATAGGATTGATAGCCCGATCTGATAATGTAGGAAAGTAGATAGAAAAAGAACTTTATTCTAGGTCTAGATCCTTTAAGAATAACAATCATGTATAAATTTAACAGATAAAATGTCTGACCAAAAAACTACATTAATAAAAGTCAATTAATATTTACATTGGTGCCAATAAAAATATATAAGCAACAAAAACAGATTCTTCTTGTAAAAAAAATATACTTGTAGTGAACCAAAAAGAAAAAATGAATACAAATACTGAATTAATTCCATGAGTTAAAACATCATTAAAAACAATTATTCACTTCTAATAAAAATCTTATTCTTAAATTAAAATTTCGAGAGTAGAGAGGGTCTGTTTGGAAAGTTGGAAGGAGATGTATATATTAAGTAACCTAAAGAAGACATTAGCTGTCTGATATTGTCAAGTTAAATTAAATATACCTAGTTGAAACAAACTACATAGTAAAATCTATCTTAGATGAGATCTGTTAAAAGTTAAAACTTATAGAGGTAATTGCCTATTCCGACCAGCTACTTTTAAGAGTAAGAACACATTAAAAGAATCTCTTGGTATGATGACCTAAGCAAATAACTATTACTATAGTCTCTCTAACTAAAGTAAAAAAGATATGTATACAGTGATGTGAGCAAATTAAGAAAACCACAACTGGGCCGCATGTACAGAACAACCTGATTCCGATATAGAGTTTAACAATGCAGGGTGCATATTTGCAGTTATGTCTGTACATTATTGTTTGCGCAGAATTATTGTATTTTACTGCATTACATGATTGTAAATTAATCACGAGTTTTGATGTGATGGAACATAGGTTGTAGGTGGTGTATAGGTAAAAGATTGAATCAACTGGAATCCTCTGGCATGGGGATGGTACAGTCAGTGGGTCACGGATATCAACCAAATTTTTTGTGATGGTTCTATGCTCAAAAATATACGACACGTTCGTATGCGGCGTTCGTTCCTGTGGGCCCTAGGAGCCGAGAAAAAAAATAAAACTGCTTTATTTGTTATCTCGAGTTTTGAAAATGATATCGACGAGTTTTTTTTCACCAAAACATTTGTATTTCAGTGTATATTAAAGTAAAAATTGTGTATACTAGCCTTATAGATTGTTTACACCAAAGATTATGGCAGATTTTGATTCAGCGCACCAAAAAACCTTCATGTTGATAATATTATCAAAAACAAAAAATATTTTTTTTTTTCAGTTTCGATGTGGCTCAAAATTTGTAAGCCACGAGATTACCTTTCAATTTGAAAATCTGTATCTCGTCTTCAGTTAATCCGATTTCGATTTCCTTGAGATAGGGAGGTTTACCCTTCTCATATATATCAACAGCTATTGAATTATCTACAAGATTTTGCAAAAAAAAAAAATAATTGATTACAAAATAAAAGCAAAATTGAGGTTTTTTGCGGATGACGTTGGTTCTAAAACACATGGGAACACTACAATTAAAGCAAATCGCGTAGGATAAGATCCTTTACCGACGTCCCGAATTTGGTTTGAATTGTTCAAAAGGTTACTGTTTTATGGGCAATTTTTTGAATCTTTAAAAAAAAAATATGAAATTTTTAGTCAAAAAATTTTTATTTTTAGATTCGCCCGAAATTTTGAATATGGGTTTTTTTCAGAGTGCTAAATCCAAATCTGACGCGTTTTGAATAAAAAAATGAATAAAAAAAATTAAATTTCAATATACTATGACATTCTGAGTAAGGTCGTGTACATATAAGAATATACCCTTTAAAAAAATTGGATCTCTAAAAATTATTTATGATTTATTTATTTATTTATTAAAAAGAACTTCCCATGGCAATTTCCTTTAATATTGTATAATATGACTAAAATTTACTATTTCTGGATCAATATAATCATTTTGTATTACTTATAACACCTTGAACCCGGCCTTAAATTTTCAAATTAGATTTAAATTTACTATGAGATCCCGGAGTCTTAACCTTGTACATATTATAATATAAAACCATTATTTGCGATCCAGAAATAATAAGATGATTCGGAATAACTGGGCCATGATTTAACAAAATTACCTCCATTTATCTTCATAAAACTGTAATTTAGGACTAGTAACAGGAAATTTTTGACTGAAAAATATTGCATGATTATTTGGCAGTAAACAGACCAACACAATACATACCATTTAAGGTATGTTTTTTGAATTATATAGATTTCATATGAATATATAATTAATCTTGTCCTATTGGCCCAGTTGCCCGAATTTGGGGTAACTGGGCCAGCCCAGGCTATATCCTATTAGAGCACTGCAGCAAATGTCGGGGTAAGTGGACCTATTCGTACATTCAATTGATTTAGAAAAAATATTGCTATGATCAATAGTTTGATTTAATTACACATTCTGGACGTTACATCGGGACCTTAATAAGGGCGTTTGAAAAAAAGGTAAAAATAAAATCCAAATAACAAGAAAAAGTAATATATTTATATATTTATTATAAGAAACCTGTTTCTTACCATTTAATTACAAAAAAAATACTCAAGAAACTATAATCAATTCTTGTAATTACAATTATTTCTTTAATAGTATCTCATAAATATTATAATTGCAATAATTTTTTTAACTGTCTAAGCTTAAGTTAAATTAACATATGTTAATTTCAGTATTTGAGGGGATGTACTTAATTGTAACATTTTTTAAAAATTTATTTTAAAGAAATATATTGTACAGAATAAGAAATCATGAGTACATGACAAGTCTTGATGTAACTAAGTTTCACTAAAGCAAAAGAATAATAAAATATTAGGCTACATGGTAGTTTATTTTTGATTGTTATATATATATAAAATTGGGGTAATTGGATCCTTAGAATATTTATTGATAAAATCATTCATTATAGTTATGTCGAACTAGTAATAAGGAAACCGGTACTTACCAACATTGTTTGAAAAAATCTCTTCTTTACAAATATCGAACCTCTCACAACTACTGAACAGCTTCAAATGAAGTATTGCCTAAAAAGAAGATGAACAAAACCAAATAATATTATAATTCCCATAAATATGGATATGAGTAACACATGGCCAAGTTACTTCTTGGGCCCAAAAACCCCGGAACGCCTTACATAAATATTGGAAATATAGTTAAAAAAAAAAAAAAAAAATTAAATTATTGAACAACCAACAGCCCATCAGAATGGGTCTAGTGCATGGCCTTACTCAGGATGTCATAGTGAATTGAAATTTAATTTGAAAATTTAAGGCCGGGTTCAAAGTGATATTCCCTTCAATTTTTTTTATAGATTTATTATAAAATGTGTAAGGACTTTATTATGTCCTGAAGACTTATAAGACAAACCCTGTCGTGAACAAATATACAATTATAGTAATAAATCTTAATCCAGGCTAGGTAAAATAAGACTTGTCTGCCATGCCAAAGCCGCTTCCTTCAATAATTATGGCATTTTACTCAGGAAAAAACATAAACTTTCACTAATTTTTCATTCCATGCTTAGTATCTTGAAAACTACTAACCACGCGGAAAATATTATAATGACCTTTTATAAAGATAATTAAATTTGAACTCTAATACAGCTCTTTACGCTTAACAATTCTCGAGAAAATGTTTTTCAAATAAATACATAAAAAACGATAAATCGCCATTTTGTTAATTTATATAGGCAAATATCATGGAAACTGCCCTACTTACGAAGATAATCATTATAAACTACTTTATGGTGCATTTAACTAGCTCTAACGTGAGGGGTAACTGGCATCTTTACGTTTTTTAAATGTTTTTTTTTTTTAAACATTATCTCGAGAACTGGTAAACGTCAAGAGCTCTATTAGGGTTCAAATTTTAGCAAATTTAGTTTCTTATATAAAAGGTCATTATAATACTTTTCTTGTTGTTACTATTTTTCAAGATACTGAGCACGGAATGAAATATGAGTGAATTTTAAGTTCTTTCTTGAGTAAAATGCCACCATTATTGAAGGCAGCGGTTTTGGGATGGCAGACAAGGCTTATTTTACTTGTAATGCCCTGCACTTTCGGCATTCACATTCAAATCTTCTCCTAAAATTAGTACCTAATATCGCCTGTGGCTCCAGAGCTATATCGAGGTGGAAGAATGAGCTTGCATTAAGATTTATTACTATAATTGTGCATTTGTTCGTGAGAGGGGCCGTCTTATAAGTCCTTAGGACAGAATAAAGAATGTTAAAAAAAAAAATGGTATAATTGTTACTGGCATTTAAATTATTGCACTAATATAAGCTCATTAGTGCAATTAAACTAAATTATGTCGATCAAGCCACTAACTATTGCATTTATGAATGCTCATTTATGTAGAAGAAGACTGAAAACGCTTACGTCCCTGCCGCTTCACCGCTAACTAAGTGAATTTTCTAAGAAACCATTTCGAATATTTAAAAAAATGACAATCGGTATTTAAAGAAGAATAAGTGCTCTACATATTTTATTTAAAGACATTTTCATTATTGTTGGCCGTTTAATTGCCACTGGTCTTGAAATTCCAACTTTCGTGTGAACGACTTGAAAAAATTGACTTTACTGGGGTTTTTATTGTCTAAGCCAATTTTTTTTTATCCATGTCACATGATTCTCTGACTATTCAGCTTTGAAACAATGTTAATCATGGTGAAATTAAGCAAAATGCTGAATGATAGTGACCAAAAAAAAAAATCAAGTCAAAGTCGGTAGTCCACCATCTTTGGACGCCATTTTGATAAGGTGCGGCCGCTTTTTTTTTGGAGAGGGAGGGAACATTGGGGAACATTTTTTTTAATACATTAGTCACAAGGAGCACAAAGATGTTGAATTTATGGCGTGTGGAGGTGGGAGGGATCTGGCCCACCGAAGCTCTCAGGAATGTTTTAGCTTGGAAGTAATAAGTATATTATTTGCAAGCCGCACAATGGGCAAAATGACTGATTAAGCTGGACAAAAGTAATCTCATAAATGTTTTTCATTGAATTGTAGTTATTTACTAAGATAGTTGGATGGTCCCAAAACGGTATGGCAAGTGCTGATAAGTAATTTATAAACACTGCCTTTGAAGTTATGTATAAGCATACCTCAATCTCGCACTTTGCTATTTTTTTCATTCCCGGCTTGGTTTCTTGTTAGGAATTTTCCATTTATGTCCAACAATTTTTTATGTCTCATTTTGAGCTTTCGCTCTTGCGTATTAATATACATAAACATTATATAAATATTATGTCATTATATGTATAATACATATGTATTTATATATCTATATACATAAATATATATAAATAATATATGTATGTATGTATACATTATATATATATATATATATATATATATATATATATATATATATATATATATATATATATATATATATATATATGTATACATATACATATATAAATACATATAATGACATAATATTTATATAATGTTTATGTACATATTAATATTTCTGCATAAAGACTAACACAGAACTTAAGAGCCTATAAGGGGAGCCAAATATAGTTTCTTGTATTAAAAAGGGAAGAATAAGATGGTTGGGTCATGTGCATCGTATGAATCCAAAAAGGCTCCCAAAGCAGATTATGGAAGGGCGTCCAGATGGAGAAAGAGGAAGAGGCAGGCCTAAACTACGATGGCTGGATGATGTAGAGGCCGACCTTAGATTCTTGGGTGTGCTACATGGAGAAGAGCCGCAGAAGATCGTTCTGAATGGAGAAAATAGTTGAGGAGGCCAAGGTCCTACAAGGACCGTAGCGCCGGAAGAGTTAATTAGTTTTTATATATTAATATGCAAGAGCGAAAGCTCAAAATGAGATGATAGCACATACTTAATCAAATAGATTAGTTTTAAGTTATTTTTCATGTATTCTTGTGATTATTTATTTATTCATTAATTTTGTATATCTTATACAATTTTATATCTCATAAATTATGAAGAGTGCTTTTATAATTCATTTAATCTTAAAGTAGTATTTTTTAAAACTATTTTTACTGAACTCAGCGACTCTTAAAATATTTACGTAAAAAATATAATTTTGTCCACCTAAATCGGCAATTTTGCCCAACGTGCGCCGACATCTGGGCTATTATGTACTTAACAGGAAAAATCTATTAACGAATTTTTCAAAGGGGTCTTGTGTATTTCTACGCTTATATATGCGAGTAATAAAATTTGACGAGCGCAACAGATGCTGACAAATGTAATGCGCAATTACCACTGACGACTATCACTAGATTAAAAAAAAAAAAATCAATTGTGGGTATTTTGAAGGTTTTCAGTGAGAGGGAAATGTGTCAGAATAATGGAGCCATATACCTAACCTTGACCCTAAAATATAACAACATCGGGCCAATAGGAAATAAGTTTCTATATGTTTCCTGTTATATAATTGGATGGCTTTTTATCATCAGTGCATTGGAAAGGTTACTCAGTTATGTACATGTATAAATAGTTTCCTAACTGAGGTTGATGGCTGTTTGACTTTAGTGTTCGCTAAGCATGGAACCGTATAAGTTGATATTACCCCTATCACTCGTCCTGATTGCGGTGAGGGCATTCGATAAATATTATGAGTATTAGTGAATGGTCTGAAAGAAAAAAGTGTTGTTTTTTTTAAAGGATTTTTAATTTTATTTTGCTTTAATTGTGGTTTGTGAAAGTGAGTATAAGTTTTGAAGAAATGCATCAGGACACGCAGAGTATGCCATAGGCCTGCTGTGATATGGAGTGTAGAAAGATACAGGAATATTTATTTTTAACGGTTTAGAAAATAACATCTTTCGCACTCGATTTATGATGCGGTTAAACGAGTCAAAACTATCTCCAATCGAATCATTATCACCTGCAATTGACTCGGTTGAAAATATAACTTATCCGTTATGTTCGCCGGGAATAGGCCAGGATTATTATAACGAACATTTCATCGTGAATTTGAGATTGTACAATGGAACCCCGCTTAACCGGCTCTCTGAATTAAACGGAGATAAAAATAAAAATACTAAATTAATTTTTTCACACAGTTGACTGGTTTCAGCAATTATGCTATGATCATAACAAAATTAATCAAACTAAAATGTCACTGACATACAAAAAAGTGGAGACACTATGCTACTAAGATGACACTAAATCCGATAAAGACAAAACTGACTAATATTTGGTCATTCTCAAATAGACTGTCACTTTGGATATTCTAATGTTTCTAGAATCTTGGCATTTTCATTTCTTCGGTTTTCAATTTTTTTTTTTCAACCCCCTCAATCAGCATACCGTTTTTCTCAAAGCAGAGTCCATTTTGAGCTATTTAATGATTAAAAACGTTTAAAAATGAAAATGTTATAGCATAATATCTTGTGAAAAGTTCACGCGAGTTACATTCTGTTCGAAGTGCATTTCGATAATTTTCACTAAATATTTTAAATCAATAAGTATATTTTGCTTATTGGGGTTCTTCACACAACGGAAACTAGCCATACTAGGTATGAATCCAAAAATACTTGGGAAAACAAAGAAAAATTATTTTTAGTGCCTAACTCTCGTGACTTAAAAGGTTTTTTTTATAAAACATTTTGTGAAGTACCTAAAAAATCGAAAAATCGTAAAACTCATAAGCCAACTCATACTTTGTACTCTTTGACACTGGTGTAATTGTTATATAGGACCTAAGGCTAGTTTCCAAGAACTTGAATTTTTTTTTTTTTCAGACTTCGGAAGAGAGTTTATTTGAGAATGGCCTTATTAAAACTGAACTGATCGTTTGCACACTTAAATTGAATCATGTATCTAAAGAAATTTGTATTTAAAATTACAATAAATTGGTTAAATAATAATAATCATACTACATGTGACCTATAGATAAATTTTTTTATTGCATTTTAATTTTTACTTTAAGTGCCAAGTTAAATTAATATTAAAGCTGTTTTTCCTTTTATACATCTGGATTAACCTCCTTTCCCGAACAGAAAAAAGGACAAATAAGCGGAGTTCTATTTTTGCTGATCATCAGGTCTTAAAGTAAAATGAGTTCTGTAAGAATACAAGATGATACTTGGCAGCGCTTTTTATAACTGTGAGAAACAACTTGGCCCAAAACTATGGCCAAAGAAAAGCATGATAGAAATTTCATGTACGTGTTGTTCCATTCAACCTGAACGGTACATACAAAAAATCAAAAAAATCTGAAACTTTATTGCGTGGTTAATCACTACAATATAAAATAAGTTTGTGACTCGTCATCTCTGGAAAAAGCAAAATTTGTTATACTTTTGGATAAATTATGTCCTGACAAATAATCTCGAAGACGATGTGAAAAAAAATATTTATATATATATATATATATATATATATATATATATATATATATATATATATATATATATATGTATATCTTAGTCTTACATGAATAGACTTTTCCTGAAATGTGTAACCCTAGTAATAGTAAAATAATTAAATAATATGGTGCTGAGTTCAGCTGTTGTCTATTCTTGTAGGATTTGATATTATGAAGCTCTCCAAAAAGTATTTGTTAGGTATTAATAAGTATGCTATTTGCAAACTGGCTTCCGGTATTAAAATTTCTTAAAAAATCATTTTGCCATGTCTCTGTTCATATATTTTATATAGCTACTGACAGGGTCCGGACTAGGGGGGGGGGGAGGAAGGAGAAACTTGCCCCAGGCAGCAGTATTTAGGAGGCGACAAATTTCGAGCGAAATTTTATTTTTAGATCAAGTAAAAAATAGTTTCTGCTTTTAAAATTGTTTTTACCTTAACTCAGTTAATAAAAAAGAGTAAATGTTATGGGATGTTGATATTTATTTTTAAATATAAAATACTGTTATAAAGCAGTTGAATTTAATTTGGTGGGGAGGGGGGAGTGAATCAATAGACGACAAAATTAAGCTTACTCCCCTTGGCAAAAATCCTAGTTGCGTTACTGGCTGCTGATCTATCTTAAAAAGACATAGTGGACCAAGATTATCTAGACTAACTTAGAATAACTAATTAGACTAAAATATCTATTAACTAAGCGGTCTCGGGTATTAACAAACTTAATTTTTTTAGAGACAAGTCAGTAACAGTTTTCATATCTAACTAAGTCCAATAAATGTATTAAAAACCACGGAACCTGTGAAAATCTGTAATATAGCAGAAGACTGCTGGTTAAGTCATATATTTTACTAACTGTGAAGAATTTAAAATTTTTGTTCCTCCAACATATTTTTACAAATTATTTATGATTTTCGCATCTTCTTTTATTAGAAATTAAATTTCACGAATTTTAATATAATTTAGCTCAGTAGTTTTTGCAAAAAGAAATAGAATTTTTTTAAAAGATTTTTGTGACAAGAAAAACAAAATCAAAAGTTTTCGTCGATTATTTAAAAGTTACCACACGCATGCAAGAAAATTAGTTTGAAGTTTTGTCATCTTTGATTTGACGGTGCGAAATGATTTATGCTGAGATTGTAGAGAAGTTATGGTACATCTCACGCAAAAAAAAAAAAAAAAAATGATAATTGCTAATTATTAGATAATGTAATTAATATAACCAGGATGTCATCTTCTTGATTTTTAGATATATTTAGATTAAAAAAAAAAAGTTACAATAAATGTTGTTGAAGATACTATTATTAGTAGTTCCTGCAAGATTCACTTATTTGATAACGTTGTTGTCCCTTTTTAGCAACTATTGATATTTATTTGAACTAAGAAAATATGTGATTCAATTAAAATAATGCCGATATTAGTATGTAACTCTTCATGTTTGGGATAGATAGTTCGGGATATTTTTGAGAATTGTTGCGTATTACAAATAAGAGCCAAAAAAATAACTTCAAAGGGGTTCAATGAAGTTATTTAGTTTGATGAATGCAAAGGGATTACATCCGACTTCGCCGGGTGTGGGTACAGTTGAAGGTACCTTTTTTGGATTTTCGCTTATATCTCGAAAACTATGCGTCCTAGCAATAAGACTATTCTATACAAAATTAAAGCTGACAAAATGTGCCATAAGATTGAAACTATATATTTGTTTGCTTTCTTGGATAGTTTCCGAGATATCCGAGCTCGAGATTCGCCCAAAAACATTTACCTTGGGTTTTTTGCCTCGTTTGACCAGCTAACTCTTCAGCCTTCGTCCTAAGAAAAAGTCAAACGAAAAGAAGTTGGAGAGCATTAAATTTCCTTTTAGAATATATAATAGTTTACAATTTTATCTTTAACCGCTTCAAAAGTAAAGCAATTTTAACTTTTTGTGTTAATTCCGAAATTTTGCAGAACATAAGGCTCGTATTTTTCGTTATTCCACTGCTCTAACTCTATAAGGTACTTTAAATACTGTATATAAAATTAAATTCGATAAAATTTCCAGCAAGAAAACAACAGATTAAATTCATTATGTTCATAGAGTCAGTAGTTTGGGAGGTAGAAGGGGATTGCAAAATTTCGGAATTAACACAAAAAGTTAAAATTGCTTTACTTTTTGAACGATTTAAGATAAAATTGTAAAATACTCTATATTTTTAAAGGAAATTTAATGCTCTACAACTTCTTTTGTTTTGAATTTTTCGCAGGACGAATTGAAGAGAATTGCTAGTTAAATAAGACCAAAAACCCTAAGATTTTTTTTGGCGAAACTCGAGCGCGGATTACACGGAAAATATACGAGATAGCGAAAAAATGCACAGAATCAATTTTATGGCACATTTTATCAGCTTTAAATTTGTACAAGACACTTCAATGAATAACTGCCAAAATCCCCAACTATATAGTATGATTTATTTTTTTATATTTTCTCCTGTTGCCTGGACTATCAATACGAAAAAGTGCATAATGTATGATCTCCATTGAAATTCATATAGAGGAATATCGGGGTAAAATAGCCATGTTTAGAGAATCGACCATTTCGTCCCACTGTACAACTTTATTATCTTGGGTAGTTGCACTGTGGTTTTAGCTGTTTCTAAAGTCGAGCTTATACACACATGCCTACATGCCTACATAGGTATATAGATTTTTATTTATTAGTATTTAAATGTATATTTAATACTAATATCAATAATTAAATTAAATAATATTAATATTATTTCTTACAAGTCTTGCCGATTTTGAATTTATTTGTATATATAATAAGTAAGATTAAAAAAACAAAAAACAACAGTATATCATTAGTTATTATTTGTTTAATTGTTTGTAATACACGGAAATTATAACTTGCTTCTATTTCGATATTTTTGATTGCACAGATATTGCAAACACAGATACGGTTATTTCAAATTGTAATTGTAATTAACTCTCTTTGAGGGACACTCAATATAGCGGACGCGAAAGAAATAAGTTTGAGGACTGTATTTGAGTGACTTGAAATAATTCCCCATGAACTCATAATCCAAGACAATGTTGTGGATTTTGGAATTAAATGAAGAGTGCTATGAGCCAACCGTTGTTATTATGGCCTCAATCCATATTTTAGGAGCCGTGCATTGTCTAAGGACACAAAAATTCTCGACAAAACAATTATCCGGCCAATTCTCTTTTATGGTTCAAAAACGTGGACTATCTCCAAAACTGGTGAGCAGAATTTGGTGGTCTTTGAGAGAAAGATTCTACGTAAAATCTCTGGAGCTGTGAAGGTTGACCAGGTATGGAGACGTCGAACAAACAGGAGCTCAAAGATTTATTTAAGGAACCAGACATGGTCCAGTCTATGAGGCTCAGTAGATTGAGATGGGCCGGAAACGTTGCTCGGATGGCTGAGAATGATTTGTCAAAGAAAATAATAATGGATGTAATATATGGAACACAGCAACACAGCAACACAGGGACGGAACAATCGGTGGAGGCTGGTGCAGGAGGCCAAGACACGACATTAAGTTGTAGCGCCGATTGAATGATTGAATTTGTATGATTTCAAGTAATTCTCCATGAACTCATTAATCTTCAAGTTTTATCCAGTTTGTTCTTTCAATTGAAGGTTTAAGATTTAACTTTATTAATTACTAAATTTAATTAAAAATTAAATTAAAGTAGCATTTCCTACTGTTTAAGATGTTTTATGCTTATACACATCTTTTATATAAAATTGCTTTGGTAGTAAATCAAAATAAATTTTTTTGTATTTTTTCACATTATAAACATTTTCGAAATCCTTTTTTGTTTTTTAAATTCAAATAAGCAATATGCGCATTACATTCATATTACATCTACATGTATTTTAGTTTCATACGTACGTTTATTAAATAACTTAAAGAATACCTCTTATTAAAGGACAAAATGTACTTCACCATGGCCATCCTCTATTCAGAGGTTTTGAAATATTTAGGAATTCACATCTGCGTATCGCTTTAACATAGTCATAAAGTTATTTGAGTTGCTAATTGATACACATTAATTTATTTATTTTTCTTAGTTCTAGTTTAGAATTTTTTTAAAAATTAATTTGACAGGATTGTACGACGATATGACGATTGTACAATGTTTTTTTTTATATTGTACGTGAATAATATCTTGAATCGTGAAAAACATTTTTTCGACTGCCTTATATCTTCCAAGATCGTTGAACTATTTTAGCGGGAGCTTATTAATGGGTATTAATGATGCTGAAATCATCATAGGTACTTCTCGTTTGTACCTCACTTGAGAATATTTAATAAATATTTAATTAGTTCATTTGGTTGATCATTAGATAAATACCGAATAAAACAAAATTAATAAATGATCAAATTCCATAAAAAAAATTTCGTTACTGGCTCCAGGGTTATATAGATTTTTTATTTGGATTTGGTGGAAGTATGAGCCTGGATTAAGATTAATTACTATAATTGTTTATAATTTACGAAAGGACCCGTCTTATTAGTCCTCAAAACAGAATAAAGAATGTAATATATATGTATATATATATATATATATATATATATATATATATATATATATATATATATATATATATATATATAATTGTTACTGGCAGTTAAATTATTGTACTAATATAAGCTCGTTAATGCAATTAAACTAAATTATGTCGATCAAGCTATCAACTATTGTATTTATGAATGCTCATTCATGTGGAAGAAGACTGAAAGCGCTTACATCCCTACCGCTTCATCGCTAATTAAGTATATTTTCTAAGGAACCATTTCGAATATTTTAAAAGGTGAATATTGGTATTCAAAGAATAATAAGTGTTTTACATGTTCTATTTGAAGACTTTTTCGTTATTGTTGGCCGAATAATTGCCACTGCTCTTGAAATTTCAACTTTCGTTTGAACCATTTGAAAAAAAATTGACTTTATTAGTGTTTTTTTAGTGTCTAAGACAATTATCTATATTTATTATTCGATGTCATATGATTCTCTGACTATTCAACTTTGAAACAAAGTCAATTGTGGCGAAATTAAGCCAAATGCTGAATGACAGTGACCAAATAGCTAAATCAAGTCAAAGTCGGTAGTCCGCCATCTTTGGACACCATTTTGGTAAGGTGCAGCCACTTTTTTTTCTGGGAACATTGTTTTTTTTTTAATATTTGTCACAAGGAACACAACGATATGCTATTTATAGGGATGTGGGGGGAAGGCGGGAGGGGTGCATGATAGGGGGGTCTGGTCCACCTACTATATGAACTATATTCGAAGGTACTCAAATGTTATTTTTTTCACGCCCCGTTTGGGTAAATTCACTAACTAAACTAATAAATTAAGATAGTATGGAGAAAAAAGATGGGATTGAGAAGAGCATTTAAGTAAGATTGAATAAAGGAAGATATAAATGAACATTGGTATGAATAGAAGTAAACAACTTGTTTAAACATATTTTGAAACAATAACTATGGATTAAAGATCAGATTGTTAGAAAAAATATAATTGTTTATTTTATGGTTTTATATTTGGTTTGTCGGTAGTTAATCATTCATCATATCGTATTAGTAAAAAAGTAGTTTAATGGACATCTTTTTATAGTTCTATTCTCGCTGTATAAAATGGAACCACCCTCAATTCGCTAGCCCTTATCTTAAGAAAGCTATAGCGTTTTAAGTTTTATTTTGAGTTGAAAAAATAACACTAAAAATAAGAATTATTTTTAATTTAATTTTTTCACTCAACAATAAATATTATGAGATGATTTTTAACCGTTGTCAAATAGATCAGAGTTATTTCGAGAAAAAAAAAAAAATGATTTTTAAATTATAAAAATAAAAATCTAGTCTTTATTTGATGTTTTCTCTAAAAAAATTATCAATTTCAATCCCTGCTTTTAAGTATGGAACATTGTTTAAATTGTTTGTTTTTAGTAAGATTGATAACAAAATTTTCTTACATAGCTGTATATATGTTTTAGATTTTTACTTATGTTTCCAAAAAATATTTTGACCACAAAATGATAGGAGATTTTTGAGGCCGGGATGTTTCAGTATCGAAAAATATACTAGAACATTTTTGGGATGATTAGGCTTCACCTAATTATCTATCATGATTAACAAACTAAACATACCTCTTGAAAAAATTCCAAGCATGCCAAACCTGAATTAATTTTAATAAATCGTTCATGTTTGTTAGTGTTTAGGTGAAATTGGTGTTCTTACCTCAGAAGAAAATTCTTTTCTTATCAAGTTTTAAAACAATATATAGTTTCTGGTGAAATTATAAGAAAAATACTACGAGAGTGTAACTCGATCTATTATAGCATTTACCATTCAATGATGCAATGTTTAGCGTTTTCAACAACAGTACAATCGCGTCAATTCGTAACTATTACCCGAAAGGTAAATAGCAGTTATTCTTGATGATTTAAACGTTACTTGAACCTCTTGTAATAATGTAACCGCCGAGATCTCCTTGCAGTTTTCGTAACTTTGTAACAAAACTTTTCGCTCTAGGCTCCAAACATTTTTAAGTTTTCTTATTAATAAGTACTATAACCTATATTTAATTTCTTTTGATGAAGGTATTCGACAGATTACAGAGAAGAAATTTTTGGAGAGAAAAAAGAAGGGTTGTAATATGACGTGTAATTTGCAAATAACGATTTAGTCTAACAAGGGGATAGGATTTAGTTTAACACAGTCAATGGGTCACCGATTTCAACCAATTTTTTGTGATGATTTTACATCCAAAAAAAATAAGACGCGCGGATCGGCGTTCGTCCCAGGAGTTGAGAAAAAAAAAAATACGCTAAAACTTCTTTATTTTTTATCTCGAGTTTGGAAAATGATATCGACGTGATTTTTCAATCAAAACTTTTTTTTTCAGTGTATATTAAAGGAAAAATACAAAATTAAAAAAATGATTGCTTTTTGGTCAAATAAATTGAAAAAATTGTTTAGGTTATTGTGTATACTAGCCTTATAGATTTTTTACACCAAAGATTATGGCAGATTTTGATTCAGCGCACCAAAAAACCTTCATGTTGATTATATTATCGAAAACAAAAAAAAAAATTTTTTTCTGTTTCGATTGGGCTCAAAATTTGTAAGCCACGAAATTACCTTTCAATTTTAAACTCTGTATCTCCATTTTTTCCGGACAAATCGTTTGTCCGATATGAAATTTTTTGAACTGGTTTGAAAGAGGAAAATTTCTTCTTCCCATAAATATCAACAGCTATTGCATTATCTACAAACTTGTGCAAATAAATTTGATTGTGTTTTTATATATATATATATATATATATATATATATATATATATATAGAGAGAGAGAGAGAGAGAGAGAGAGAGAGAGAGAGAGGAATAGTGTTTTCATTCAGCCAACATAAGCCAATAGAACATTGCTATCGCAATAAAATTTAATTATTTCATTTTAAAAATGATCACTCCAATATTTATGTACTATTTCTGGATCACAACTAATGTTTGTGTATTAGTACAACAAAAAACCCATCAGAACGAGTCTATTCTTAACTGTACACGCCCATACTCATGATGTCATAGTAAATTTAAATTTAATTTGAAAATTTATGGTCGGATTTGAAGTGTTATAAGTATTACAAAAACACTATTCGTGATTCAGAAAAAGTAAATTTTAAAAGTTATCCAATTTTTAAAATGAAATAATTAAATTTTATTGCGATTTCGAGGTTCTATTGAATTATATGTAATGAAAATACTATTCCTCTACGGAGTGAAGTATCGCATATAAAAAATATAAAAATATTTTTATTCAAAACAGACGTCAGATTTGGTTTTAGCACTCTCAAAAACCCCTATTCAAAAATTTTCGAGCGAATCTAAAAATTAAATATTTCGCCATCACTCTCTTTACCAAACTTATGTCCAGCAGTTTCCCCGACCTGCCACGGCAGGATAATTAAAACATGGCGCTGTATCTTTGCTAATAATGGTCCGATTTCGATGATTTTGTTTTTTTCTTTTTTTGAATCGAAATCTGCCATAATTTTTGGCGTGAAAAATCTATATGGTTAGTTTATTTATTAATTGAAACTCATTGTGAAATTTATTTAACCAAAAATCAATTATTTTTCAATGTTCATATTTTTCGTTTAATATACTTCGAAAAAGAAATGTTTATCTCGAAAAAACTATGCCGATATAATTTTTTAATCTCCAGATATATATATATATATATATATATATATATATATATATATATATACCCTTCAATTTTTTAAATAAATAAATCTAGAACCCTTTCCCAAGAGTCCAAGAAAATCGAATCGGATAAACTGAAGATGAGACACAGAGCTTCAAATCCAAACCTAATTTCGTGGCTTACAAATTTTGAACCTCCTCGAAACTGAGGAAAAAAAAATACATTTTTTGTTTTCGATGGTATTTTCCTAACTTGAGATAAAAAATAAAGAAGTTATATATTCGTAATTTACTTAATTTGCAACAAGGCCGTCCCCACTCTTCTTCTCTTCACCCGTCTCCTCCCACTCTTCCATAGTTCGGCCTTCTCTAACTTTTCAAGGAGTACTTTAGGATTTTTTCTCCTCGGTGAACTGATGCAGGTTCATCCTCTCTTTTGTAAACAGTTCTCGAAGTCTCAGCCTACACCTTTTCGGTTTCAAGTTCTGAAATTTCTTGAAAATTATTTCCATGTTTTATTTCAGTATTTGTTCTCTCCGCTGTAAGGTGCGAAATGCCTAAAACGTTTGACATTCCTTCAAAAAATATCTTTACATATTTTATTGATATTTATTTTAGATGGTTAATGCTATTTTTCTATATTTTTGATTCTATAGAAGCGAGAAGTATTCTTAATTGTGGACTTAATGATTGGCATTATCACTGAAAAAAAATAGCCAAATTCATTAATTCATACTGATAATGACCTGTACAACTACAACCCATGAAGGGTCTTGGGTTCAGTACTTGGTAAGGACCGTACTGCTTCTAGGCCAACGGTTGTGCAAGGAGGTGATTTGGCCGAGATCACGCTCAACCGCCAGGTTTTTCTCCCAAATAAGGGTACCCACTTTATAGAGGCTGGGTGATCCCCAGGAGAATCTCCCGATCCCGCAGGGTCGATCCACGGCTGATAACAGAATAAATAATTACCTGCCACAGCCGGCCTCGAACCCGGGACCGGGGCATAGCAACACAGTGCCTTACCACTGAGCTACTCCGTTCCCACTGATAATGACAACGACGTATTTTATCTGTTTACCGTATAGAGATGCAAGAATTAAATTTTATTTTGTTTTGTTAATTATTAACTGTTTTGTAGATTTATTGTAAGGTTAAGTAATTTTAATATTTATATTTATCTTTAATGTTGTGGGTATTGTTTGTCAGTCATAGCCTTATTGTTCAGCTCAATGAATGCTATTTGAATATGGGCGAAATGTTGCAATGTTGCCATATTCAGATATATTTTAATTAGATTTATATATGAAATCGAAGATTGTAATGATAATTTGGGTAAAAATTAAATGTAAAAAGTATAAGTTTGTCATGTAAGGTCTGGTCGGTAATAATACTTGTGAGTCTAACCATAATGTTTGTTTTTGGTCAGGTACTAATATTTGAGGTATAATAGTAATTAAAAAAAAACTTAATCAATTTAGATAGGATAATTAATAGTCCCTATAGCAATATTTTTATTTAATTTATATCAATTCTTTCAGGTAGGACAAATTGTTATTCCTCCATATACGACTCAATATCCTTTCCCGTGGTACCCTGTCCTTCCTAGTTGTTACCCAGCATGTGGGAATGTTATAATAATTAACAACACGAACCCCTCAACAACTCCATCTCCTATAGTGACCCGCCAAACATCAGCGAATCCTCCCACTGCAGCCCCTCCAACATCTGCACCTAATCCTCCCACTGCGTCACCAACAGTTTCACCGTCTCCAACAGTTGCGCCTACTCCAACGGCTGCTCCAACGTCCATGACTAATCCTCCTACTGCACCGCCTCCTACAGGTGTCCCTCTGCCCCCCGCAACTCTACCAACAGCAGCACCGACTCCAACAGTTGTTCCAACGTCCATTACTAACCCTCCTACTGCACCGCCTCCAACTGGTGCACCTATGCCTCCAGTAACTCTACCAACAGCAACGTCACTTCCTCCTATTACTACTGTCTCTCCTCCTACAATTATGCCTCCAACAGCACCTCCAGCGCCAACAGGATCACCTACAGCTCCAACCACAGTAAGACCACCCATTACTTCACCTACAACTTTAATTCCTCCCACTGCTGCAACAACAAGACCAACTACTCCTACATCAGCAACTCCAGCTACGACCACAACAGCTGCTACTCCCACTACTATAACAACAAGACCAACTGCTCCTACACCAGCAACTCCAGCTACGACCACAACAGCTGCTACTCCCACTACTACAACAAGACCAACTGCTCCTACACCAGCAACTCCAGCTACGACCACAACAGCAATGCCAACGTCACCAACTACAACTACTACGACCAGGCGGCCAACTAAAAAAGTAACAGTGACAACAACTACTTGGTATATCTACCCATCATGGTGAGTGAACGAAATTCGGATAGTTTGTTATATATTTTTTGCTTGCTTTAGAAAACCAAAACAATTATCAAGTGTGATTTAGCTCTTTTAAAACCAGATTAAGTTTTAAGTAGTTTAAT